>JAXDDX010000006.1:670000-1270000 GCA_034670405.1 Hoplostethus atlanticus | reverse complement strand
GCCAGCTGGAAACTGGAGTAGATTGTCCGGGGCTTTCTGACTTTCTTGGGCTTGCCGTTCACCATCCTCACCTCAGGCTCTGTTACCTCTTTTTCTGTTAAAAATACATAGATAAACAAATACAAATAAGCCTGGTTGTCCATCACAAACTGCAGCATTTTTTTTTTTACATTTTGGATCGTATCCTATCGCTCAAAATAATCTCCATTTCACCAAAACCAAACCAGCAAAAACAATGAAATGAAGGCAAACCCAGGCCGACAGAAACAAATATTGAAAATGTAATCTCGTAATATTCCAAAACCCCATAAACTCATATAGTGTTTCACTGGGATTACAATTGAGATAAAGAACCATTGCAGAATTTAAATTGCCGCACAGATTGCGAGCAAATTCGGTATTATTCGTTAGAGTCAAATCCAGTTTGTTAGAGACAAATCCACTAGAGTTAATGATAATCGAATAACATAATATTAGCTATTATCAATAACGGCTACGTGATCGGTTAATAATAATCTAGTCATATTATAATGAAAAAAAAGGCCCATACCTTGTGGACTCGGTTGGGCTTGTACTCTGCTGTAAGCCCCAGCGTACTGGTGGTAGGCAGAAGTCGTGTAAGAGCTGTAATCAGGGTACGATTTTGTCGAGTAATTTCCAGCGGATCCATTTACACCGTGGTACTGGTATTGATAGGCATTGAGGGGCTTCCCGTACGAGGTTGAACTGGGCGAACAGTAGCCGTGGGTGACTCCACCAGCGGGGCTGTAGTAGCCAGAATCCGTGGCAGTGGACTCGGGTAAGGTAGGAGATTCCTGAGAGGGATGATGCATGGTGGAGAGTTGAAAGGAGCTCTGGAAGTCTGCAGGTTTGACACTCGGGATCCTTCGGTCGAATACTCCAGTCATACTTCGAAGGGGAAAAGCGTGTTTTGATGTTTTTTGTAAAAAAAAGGGCAGTCTCACTCCAAAGTCGTGTGAAAACTACACTGGCATTGTTGAGGGGCTCTCGCGCCGTCGGGCTCTGGTGAAGACTGCAGCCAGCCCCGCAGCAAAGACTTGGTTAAATCCTAAATTGCGCTCTTACGCACTGCAGGGAGGATCTGGTTCCATTGGCCAAGGCGCACAGACACAGCTACACCCAGTTCACTCGGCCAGTTTGCCTATAGGGGGAAAACCACTCAGCCTATATGGCTGCATTGTTGTGTTTTCACTATCAATCAATGGGAGCAATTAAACTGTTGGTCATGTCGCCCATCGACGTTTTCACAAGGTTAAATTACAATCCAGAGGGACAAAAACACACCAAGAAAAGGCCTCCTGCTGCAGGACTGAATCAGTATCGGGACTGGATTATCATTAAATTATTTTTTTTCAATAAAAAGTAAGACTAATATCACCAAAAACAGTATTTTATTTTATTTTAAACACTATGCATAAATATTTTAAATTATGAAAACAAATTAAATCGCACGCTATGTTTCAGATAAACAAACTTCCTTACTGGGCCCATATTTTCTGTTTTTATCAGGCACACACCTGAAGGGAAAGTCAATATAGCCTATAGCCAAGCCATCTTGTTAAAATTGAATAAATGAAAATATCCCCATCGATCTAATATCTAATATCCAATATCTACTATCTATCCTAATTACCAATATTTAATATCTAATATATACATTAGTTACCGCTCTCCCAAATCCATTATATGGGCCAGTAGGTCTGTCACTGAAAAATAATGTCACAATTATACAACTTCCCCAAGGGATCATTAAAGCTTCATCTCATCTTATCTTAAAACCTACTGGCAAGCATGCAGAGTCAACGCTCAGCCCATGCATCGGCACATTCAGCGGTAGAACAGCGCCACCCAGCGGGGAAATTAAGTAGTTACAAACCCACAGTACCCCACCTCAATTACTGTGCCCCAGAAAATTATGAAAAGAAAAAAAAAAACAATGGATGGATGAAAAATTGTTGGTTCTCACCGTAGGATTACCGAAGGCGTGTTTATCAATTAAAGCTGATAGGTTATAATACAAAAGTACATCTTAATGAGACCACAAACTACAATCAGGGATCCAAATTCTCCAGTACTTGTCCAACAGGTGTGGCGATAAGTAGGCATAATTATTAGGCCTACCAATAATGGATTGACTTCATTACACGAAGAATAAGAGTAGGCTATACATATCGGTTGGGAACTGCTGTTTTCCAGTTTGGCAATATGACAAGACATTAGTTACTCGAGAAATAAAGGTAAGTAACTAATTAAAGCTAGTGTTACTATACCCAAGTAATTGAGTAACGCTACTTTTGGGGTACATTTTTATATCTGTTATTTTTAGCATTCAGCCTTACGTTTAATTCAGCAGGTTTTATTTTATACATAAGAGTGATGAGTACAGAGAGATCTGGCTAAACAAACAGAACTGATGGACTTTACCTGCCATAAATTATATTATAACTCTGTTATTATGAGGCAAAAAGGGAACCATTCCTAAACCATAAACTGATAACATTCAAAGATCATGCCAAAACGAATAATCCGTCTCTTTTTTGAGAGCACATTTTGGGACATGATGCAGCCTGCAAAATCTTATTGATCTTAAATGATTAAAATAGAACTGAAGTAGTATTACTTCTACTTGAATAAAATATTCTACAACTCTTTCCACCTTTAATAATGAGACTATATCATCGGTGATAATCAGTTGGACTACATAACAATAATGATAATACAAAAATCAATGTATCAAGTTTATACTGTACTCCGGAAATACTCCCCCTTTTTGGCCACGCGATAATGATCTTCTTCCTGTGTTTTCTTGTTTGTTAAGTTGTTGGAAATATGGATATATTGGTCTGGGATCCTTGTTTTCTTAACTGATGCTACTGTTGCTGACTGTGTGGTACACGGGGGTTATTTTTATTGCTTGATACGAGCTTTTTATCCCTCTATTTTTCCAGTTAAGGTCAGAGCGGAGAGCGCGTAGCGTGCGTGTGACGTGACCAAAGAGCTTAAGTTAACTGCGAAGATAGTTCCCCTCCTATTCAAACCTATAGGACCACTTGTCCGCTAGACCGGAAATCGTTTCGCACAAGCCTGCTACTGTCTAAAATGAGACTATTGATTAATAGTCAGCTAGTAGGATAGGCATTACCTGCAAAGTTATTCATCAGATATCAACGTACTAGGTGTATGCGAAACAGGAGCTCCTGCTAAACAAAATGTTCATTAATTTAAAGATATTTATAGGTCTCATATATCTCGCCAACTTTAGCTTGCAAACAACACTTTACGTTGGTGGGCTAAATCAAAAACTCCCTTTGCAGAAAAAAATGTGTTGGACTGAATACGAGAAACTCTCATTGACCCCAAAGCCAAAACGAAGCGGTCTAGTCGGTCCAACTGGATTTGAGCTAAAACGGAAGTTGGCAGAAGTGAAGCCTCTGGCTTTGCCTGGATAGTTTCTGTACTAGCTTTTCTCTCGGCTCCCGTTTTGTGCGTTGGGGGGATGGGGCCGTGTCGAGGATGAGAAAGCTCTCGTGGTGCAAATATTTACCACTTGACTAACTAAAAACCGTTGTTTCCGAACTGGGCTCCCTCACTGTTTTGTACAGAAATCATTTTTCGACCACGTATGTGTTTTGGGGGCATTCGGCAAGAGTAAAGTGGAGTATCCGTACGTCCACGGCACACGCTTAAATCGACAAAATGTATTCCGCTGCTGGAGGTAAGTTGTGCAGCTAGCGTCGGCTAGGTAAAGCAGCTAGCTAAAATTCAACGATGGTGCCGATGTTTCAGTACTTCATTTGTGCATACAGTGAGCTATTGCTGAAAGAAAGACTGTTTTCTCATTTTGTGTCGCTGGCTGTTCTAAAACTCTGATTCTTTGCGCAAGAACATTTCGTCCCAACCAAACAAACTGGAAACATTATCAGCAGAAGCGAGCTTAGCTAGCATCCAATAACAACAAGCTCTTGCTAGCTAGCTTTACAACATTCCCCGACCTTGTTATTGTTAGCTAGCTTTCCAAGCTAGTTGCTTAACGTGGAGCCGGTCGATTAACATTAAAATTCCCGTCAACTGAAGGATTTCACCCATCCATATCAATGTTTTGCGTCTAAGAAGCGGCTCACAATTGAACATTGAGACCCATAGCAATGTTGAGCGACCATACCATCTAATCTCATCACCAATCTTTGCTAGCGTTAGCTTCTTTTAGCTAACTTTTATTTAGCTATTTTATATCTATTTTCCCACCATATAAGTTGATTATCTAATCGCTGTATCATCTTTAATATGGGCAGTGTGGCATATAACTATATCAAATTAAGGATACGTGAACACATGGGTGTTGAAAGAAAGACAGTTATGAAGTAACGTTTTGCTAGTTTTGAAGAAAGTCCTTGAAATTGAAGTGTGTGATTTAATCCAACATTAGCAGATTTCAGTCATTAAGCAAGCTCAACTTGGCTACTAAACAAATTTAAGATTTCGAAATGTATACCCTATTTTTAATTTTAAGTTAATCTTCTCTTCGTTGTCGGTCTTAGACATTGATCACATACTGGTATCCTAATGTTCCGTGGCTTTGGATATTCAGAGTAGCTAACGATGCCTTCAATCCAAATTAAATGTATTAGGTACAGAGTTTGTTGTTTTTGTGTTGCAACTGGATGCAGGTGCATTTGCCAAGTCGATGCGCTTTCTTCTCTAATGCTCTGAGCATAGGCTAATTTCAGGAGAAAGGGTGGTTTTAGGAGGGTCAGATGGCCCGATTGCTCGACAACTTGTGTGTATATTGATAAGAGTTTTGAAAAGTCGCCCTTGCTTGTCAACATGGTGTTTGGGAGCTGATAAAAGAACGAGACTTATTGAAATGAAGCTAGAAAATATTTGCTCTGGAAATGTATAAGGAGAGTTAAGCAACATTTTTGTTTTACTTCTTCCTGGTCATTTTCTACTTAAAAAAAGCTGTAAATACACAATTCATTTTTTTTAACCCTTCTGTTTACATCAATCTCAAGTGTGTGTCAAGCCCAAAGGAGTTTCTGAGAAAGCATAACATGTACTTTTTGTCCTTTAGCTACGGAGATGGTTGAGGGACCCCATTCCTCTGAGTCAATAGGCTCTGGTAAGTTTTTCCATATTTGGGCTGTGAAGCCTAATGCTGAGTTACCTTGGTCCCAGTGTAACTGATAACACAATGTTTTTCTTGGCTCCTTAATGCATCACAGTATGCATTTATCAAAATACAATTTGTCTTCCTGGCTGAGTAATGAAATTATCCAGGAAAAAGGACACTAGTCATTTGTCAAGTGAGATGCTACATAAAAGACTGTGTGATAATACATAATCAATTTCCACTTAATACATCCTATGTTCAGCTTTTGAATGGTTGTGTGCTTTTATACACCAAAGGGCATTCAGTAATCTCTACGGGATATTATTAAGTTTTATAGGTGTTATTCTGTTTGAATGATCAGAGCTGTGGGACAAAGATAAGGTGCAAAAGGGAGTGTGCTCTGAGAATCCCGCTGTCACCTTATTGAAGATGCAGATATGAGGCTACTTGGTACAATATAGTCAACCAATAATGAAAAGTTAACATTATCTTCTGCTCGCTAGAATAGTACAATGCACAACTGAACACAACAAAAAAAATAAAAAATCTTTAAGTGTAAGAGAGGAACAAGCTGGTTCTGCTTGGGAGTGGATTGTGTAAATTTGGATTGTCGTGAAACTTTGAAACCATGAAACTTCTTTCAAGGTCGATCTTCATTCATTAAGTCTAAATGGATTTGTAATGACTTTGGCATTACCTGAGATCTTGGGAAATGTCAAAGGCTCCTATATAATGTGATCCTTTACATTGTTTTTTGCTTTCCTTCTACTGACCCCACTGATGTAGATCCCCCATCTCCCCCCGTGCCGAGTATGTGTTCAAGCCCCCGTCGCGGCCTGACTTTGGCACCATGGGTAGGACAATCAAGCTGCAGGCCAACTTCTTTGAGATGGAAATCCCCAAACTCGAGGTGTACCATTACGACATTGACATCAAGCCCGAGAAATGTCCCAGGAGAGTCAATCGGTACGCATGAGTGTAGATTTCACTCAGGCAGTCTGGTTTACACTTGGTAAATGGGAGATGAGTGGCTTTGAGTTGGTAATGATGTCCCAGGCAGTGTGAATGACTTGTAAGTTTGGTTTTGCTTCTCAGTGAAATTGTGGAGCACATGGTCCAGCACTTTAAAACGCAGATCTTCGGAGATCGAAAGCCAGTGTATGACGGGAGGAAGAATCTCTACACAGCCATGCCTTTGCCCATAGGCAGAGACAAAGTATGTATTTTTAGTACAACCAAGCAACAACAGTCTCCATTTGAGGAGAAATTGCTATTTCTATACTTACTATTACTATGCTTGTGCACATGCACAATTTAAATCAGTTGGTCTTCAAGACAATATGAACATTTCCCCCATCCCGTTCTCTCCTATTCCATCCGCTGCACAGGTGGAGCTTGAGGTGACCATTCCTGGTGAAGGCAAGGACCGCAGCTTCAAAGTGGCCATCAAGTGGATGTCCTGCGTTAGTCTGCAAGCTCTGCACGAGGCACTATCGGGACGGCTACCCAACATCCCCTTTGAGACCATCCAAGCCCTGGATGTCGTCATGAGACATTTGCCCTCTATGAGGTCAGCTTTTTATTGTTGAACATTGGTTATTATATGGTTGATGGGTTTTTGATAGGTTAAGATTCATGACCTATTTGTGTTAAAATGAATCTAGTTAGGAATGGATGTTGGTGCTTGCAGTACTTGTAGATGCACACATCAAAGGCTGCTGACCATCTCATTCTCCGTTTTTTCTTAACTGTCTTTCTTTTAACCTGTCCCGTGGCCGGCTTCTTTTGCTAGAAAATGTCACTCAAGTTGTATCTGCCATCCTTTTCTATAACAGGTACACCCCTGTGGGCCGCTCTTTCTTCACTCCCTCAGAAGGATGTTCCAACCCCCTCGGTGGGGGCAGAGAGGTTTGGTTTGGCTTCCATCAGTCTGTCAGGCCTTCTCTCTGGAAAATGATGCTCAACATTGATGGTAGGTTTCACACTGGTTGTGTACTGCCTTGTATGAGTGGCTCATAGGCAGGAGTGGGTTTGAGCATATGGTCATGTGGATGAGGGGAAGGCTGTTTCTGTGAATCTCATTGCTGTGTGCTTGTTTTGCAGTTTCAGCCACTGCGTTCTACAAAGCCCAGCCTGTAATTGAGTTCATGTGTGAGGTCTTGGATTTCAAAAGCATTGAAGAACAACAGAAGCCCTTAACAGACTCTCAGAGAGTGAAGTTTACTAAGGAAATCAAAGGTAATTATAGTTTTTTGTTGCTACTAGTGGAGACTTTACTTTTCAATTTGCTTTTTATTTACTTTTTTTTTTTAACCTACTCAGCTGTACAATTTGTTTGTGTTTTTCGGTTTGTTTGGCCTGTCTTTACCGACCCTCTTGAAAGTCTTTGACAACTTTATCATCCTGTGTTGTGGTCCTTTCCAACCAGGTCTGAAGGTGGAGATCACCCACTGTGGGCAGATGAAGAGGAAGTACAGAGTGTGCAATGTGACCAGAAGACCAGCCAGCCACCAGACGTAAGAGTGCTCAATCAAAATCTTTTGGTCCATGTTAAGTAAATCAGCAATATGCCAGTGTATATACTAACAGATTTGACCTCATTATTTCCATGTTTGGGATGTTGAAACATGCTGAAATATTGGACCAAAACCTATTCAAAGCACCTAACATGCATGTTAAATGTTTAAATTACTGTTGAGTCTAAAGCTTTTGGTGATCTTGCTTGATATACGTGACTCATTGGTCAGCTCAGAAGATGAGTGCTGTAAAACCTTTATCCTTTTGTCCACGACGGTCTTCTTGGACTGGGAAAAAAAACCTTGCCCCTTGCAGACAACTCACAACCATTTTTCTGGTGTGTGCTCTCTTCAGGTTCCCCCTACAGCAGGAGAATGGCCAAACTATTGAATGCACAGTAGCACAGTACTTCAAAGACAAGTACAAGCTGATCCTGCGGTACCCCCACCTCCCCTGTCTCCAGGTGGGACAGGAGCAGAAGCACACCTACCTTCCTCTAGAGGTACACCGCCACGACCCTCTCCCACTTATTTACTTTCATGTAGACTTGATTCACTTGTGATTTTCATCAAAATCTATCAGAAGTCCTTATGTGCTTTGTTTTCTGTCTGTCCAGGTATGCAATATAGTGGCAGGCCAGCGCTGCATCAAGAAGCTGACAGACAATCAGACCTCCACTATGATCCGTGCCACAGCCCGATCGGCGCCCGACCGTCAGGATGAAATCAGTAAATTGGTGAGCACCTCTGAAATGATGGCCAAGGATTGTTACCCAACGTTCAAATTCAGAAGAGCCATTTAATGCTGAACCAGCAGTTAGCAACATGAAAAAAAAAATCTAACCTCAAAATATCTTGAATACAGTAAATTCAAGTATTTTAAGTCTTATTTTCAGTTTAAGAGATCTTTTAAAATGTTGTGGTTTCTTGGTGTACTGTGTTTCCAGTGAGAAATCAGCCCAGTCATGCAGACCTAGATCTACAGTCGTTTCCATTTTCACGTTTAGTCAGTTGCTAAATTGGTCTTATATTTCATTCTAACAGACATTATATTATAAAGGTCATAAAAAGTCTCAAAGTTGATGAAACTTGTTGGCATCCTGATGAGGTGGCAGGTTGACCGTATACACTTTGGATGAGACGTTTGTTGAAGTTTTCTTTATAAATTCTAGATATTCCTACTACAGTCCGTAATGTGATTTTAGTTTCTTACTGCTTCAACTTTTGTTGTGTTTTCCAGATGCGAAGTGCCAACTTTAACACTGACCCTTACGTTCGGGAGTTTGGAGTGATGGTGAGGGATGAGATGACGGAAGTGAACGGCCGTGTGCTACAGGCACCTTCCATTCTCTATGGAGGCAGGGTATGTTGATCACCAGAGCTTGGATGTCTCGATGGTGACCTGAAGTCTAATATGCTTTCCATTCACATAGCTACAACATATTCCATTTACTAAGGTTCTATCAAGGTGACTTTGTTGAAAGGAAATTATTCTTCTATCTTGGGAACTTACACTACCTGTTGTTGTTTTCATAATTTGCAGAACAAAGCAATAGCCACACCGATCCAGGGGGTATGGGACATGAGAAACAAGCAATTCCACACCGGCATCGAGATCAAAGTGTGGGCCATCGCCTGCTTTGCCCCACAGAGACAGTGCACTGAACTCCTGCTTAAGTAAGTCTGACACATAAAGATCCCTCGAGGACGCATGTGTTCCAGCGTGCTGTGATTATGGGTAGTTCGCAATCAGCCCATGATTGGGCGATGATTTTGGTGTAAAATTGAGAACGTTTCTGCAACTTGTGTATTTTAAAAGAACATGCTCAACTAGTGAGGCATAAAGCCGTTTATACTCTTCAGGTTTTGGAATACATGCGAATACAAGTAGTTGTTAGATGGAGTATTGTAAACTCAGACCTGAAGAAGTCTGTACTATCCAATGGCTGCTGCTAGGCATGCTCATGTTGCTTTCCATACAATCACAGGAAAGAAGGGGTTTAAATTACCTGCTCTACCCATCTTGGTAGTGTAATGAAAGACTTAAGTTTCTGCCAATTGAGTGCTTAACTCCTTGATTTTGCATGTAAAGTTTTCCTATTAGTTGCAATTTTATTCATTCAGAATTCTGTTGTAACCCAAACTGACAGGCGGCACTTTAATCTTAGAAATTTAAGTATACCATTTCTAATTTTGCACCTGTCTTGTCTGTCAGAGCCTTCACAGACCAGCTGAGGAAGATCTCACGGGATGCGGGGATGCCCATCCAGGGTCAGCCTTGCTTCTGTAAGTACGCCCAGGGAGCAGACAGTGTGGAGCCCATGTTCAAGCACCTCAAGTACACCTACCAGGGCCTCCAGCTGGTGGTGGTCATCCTGCCAGGGAAGACGCCTGTCTACGGTGAGGAATCATTTACTGGAGAATGTGGCGTACTTACAGTTATGGCCAAGATTATTGGCACCCTTGCATTTTATGCAGTATTATCTCTTTCTAGTATACATTCACACTTAGGTTTTGTGAGCTGACGTTCCCACTTTGTCCCTGTGTTGTCGTAGCTGAGGTGAAGCGTGTTGGGGACACGGTGCTGGGCATGGCCACACAGTGTGTGCAGGTGAAGAACGTTCAGAAGACCACGCCTCAGACCCTCTCGAACCTCTGTCTGAAGATCAACGTCAAGCTGGGTGGCGTCAATAACATCCTCCTCCCACAGGGCAGGTTAGTTTGGCCCCTACGAAACTCTTATTGAAATCCTGAAATGAAATTTGTTGGCATCGAAGCCTGTATGTTAGATGTAACTCTGTCTTTTTTTTAGATGGGAATAATCTCATTTATGAAGGACATGCCAATTAAACCTAACCTGCAACCTTAACCTGTAAATTAAATGTACACATAAATAAATAATAAGTACCTTGTATCTGAGGTGCTGATGGTGGTGTCACTCATCTGCTCTGCATCCTCTTCCAGGCCTCTGGTTTTCCAGCAGCCAGTCATCTTCCTTGGTGCAGATGTGACTCACCCACCAGCAGGAGATGGAAAAAAGCCCTCCATTGCTGCTGTAAGTAACGCCACACAGTATAGCAGAGCATGAACTTCTAGCCTCCACTACTAACTTCTATGAAGGGGCAAGTTCAGTAATTTCTATAGATTAATTGTATTATTTAATTGATTGAACCAATTAAGGAGTGGTCTATTTTAGGACTATCTATATATCTTCTATCTACAAGGTAAACACTGTTTACGTTGTATAAAGAGCTGTTATTTTTTGTGCCCAAGCTTTTAATTTGTATCATGGTCTAATAATAACTAAATAAGATTTGCTTTCCTCTTCAGGTGGTGGGCAGTATGGACGCGCACCCCAGCCGCTACTGTGCCACAGTGCGGGTCCAGCAGCACCGCCAGGACATCATCCAGGACCTGGCCACCATGGTGAGGGAGCTGCTCATCCAGTTCTACAAATCCACCCGCTTCAAGCCCACCCGCATCATCTACTACCGCGACGGCATCTCTGAGGGCCAGTTCAACCAGGTGAGACACGGCAACATACTGTAATATTCCCAGGTCGTATGTGTGAAAAAGGTTATAGTTGCCAAGAACCATTAATTGGTATGACTTTCTGATGATACTTTTGGTCATTTTTTTTGCTGTGGGTCTTTCAAACTCTTTTGACTTCCACCCTTTTGACTTCCATGCAGGTTCTTCAGCATGAGCTGCTGGCGATCCGCGAGGCTTGCATCAAGCTAGAGAAGGATTACCAGCCGGGGATCACCTTCGTGGTCGTACAGAAAAGACACCACACAAGACTGTTCTGCATGGACAGGAATGAGCGGGTCAGTACTATTGTTGTTTCCTGTCTTACTCATTAATCCAAGTTTGATTTTAAAGTAGTTTTTCTTTTTCTTTTCAAAAACAAAATTTCAAAACTCTGTTTGTGTCTTTGTTTCACACTAAAATGACATTTGTTGTTGAAGCCATCTAATGAAGCAATCCTAACACGCATCGCTGGAATCAGATTTAATAAATGGTCTAATTCTATTTGCACCAAAGCAGTATTTCTAATGTTTTGTTGGGATTTCTGCAGGTTGGCAAGAGTGGCAACATTCCTGCAGGCACCACGGTGGACACCAAAATCACTCACCCGTCAGAGTTTGACTTCTACCTATGCAGTCACGCTGGCATACAGGTACGAATCACTCTATTGGGTTTTGAAGAAATTTGGGGAGATTATTACTGTGTTCCAGCATTTTCACAATTAGACCAATTGGCCCAAAGGGGGCACTACAATTACTGGTCAAAATGATTAGTGTTTTAATGATTAGTGATTGAAGTATATTTCAAACAGTACAGCACTGAATGATTATTCCTCTTCAGTTATTCCTGTTCCACAAACACGCAACTCCAAGGTAGCATATTTGTTACTCATTGGCCTAGAGGGGGGCTGTATCAGTCGCGCGGGACGTCATGTTTACTGTTGCCTTGTTAACATCGAAGCAACACCATAACCACTCCTTGCAGGGCACGAGCAGGCCGTCTCACTACCATGTGCTCTGGGACGACAACCACTTCACTTCAGATGAGCTGCAGGTCCTCACCTACCAGCTGTGCCACACCTATGTGCGCTGCACTCGGTCAGTCTCCATCCCAGCACCAGCCTACTATGCCCACCTGGTGGCTTTCCGTGCCCGCTATCACTTGGTGGACAAAGAGCACGACAGGTAAGGAGTCGGACTGCCATCTTATCCCTGAGCCATAGTATAATTGAAAACAAAATCATGAAGACTGATTGGTTATTCATATATATCATAGGTTTCACTCTCAACACAATTATCTCCCCACATACAGCGTAGACAGTTACAAAAAAAAGAACAAAAATGCTACCACATGGGGTCCCTGGGACAAAACTTTATCAAATGGGGATCCATGTCTTGAAGACGTTTAAGAGTCCCTGTTGTAGATGATGTGTACATTTACATGATATTGTGGTGTTTTTGCCGTTTCAGTGCCGAGGGCAGTCACACATCAGGCCAGAGCAACGGGCGTGACCAGCAGGCCTTAGCCAAGGCCGTTCAGATCCACCAGGACACCCTGCGCACCATGTACTTTGCCTGAGTACGGACAGGCCCAGGTTGGCGTGGGTGAGACTCCAATGCTTGAACCCACTACTCCTTGCAGTCTCACTGTCAGGTGTGGATCCCATCACAGTGGTCTCACACCGTGATCTCCCTACCCAACAGGCCTTTACTTTCCCAAATTATGTCCACAATTGTATTTAAGCCCACACGTGCAAGTCCAAACCCACCCAAACGTTCCAGTTATTAGGCTGTAAGGTGCGAAGGAATTCCTCTAGAGTGGGGGATTGGATAGAGGAGTTTTTCTTTACATGTTGTGCATTAGTGTGTATTTGTAAATTTCATGCAGAAATGTGTTTACAAAGTGGGGCTGGAAGAAAGGTTCTTACACTGACAGAAGAAATCTACCATTTCTAAACTAGTGGGCAGTATCATTCTACATTGTGGGTGGTTTAGAATTCAAAAGAAGCTGTTCACCCTTTTCTCCTGTTTTTATTCTGTTTGATAGGGGGCCTGGTGCTTGAAGAGAGCAGGGGACATCAAAAGATGGGGTGCCCATTCACTGTTTATAGGTCTAATCATTTGTTCCTCTGACAAACCTTATTTATCAGCCAAACAAAGCAAAGTGCACTGACCAGAATGGCTACTGTAATCAGGACAAAAGTACTTAATATGTTGAGGGTTGTGTCTCAAATCATACTTCAATTTCTCGCGTAGAGCACTATGTGAAGAAAAGTAATTTGAGACCTTTTTGTTTTCATTTCTATGTGCAACTATGAATCAAGTGGCCCACATTCGCTGGGTCTTCAGTATTTGTCCTCGATTGACACTGGTGACCAATACATTTTTATGCCAAATCTGGTGACAACTTAGTGAATGGGGTTTTGCATCAGATTTGTATACAACCCTTTTAAACCAACACTTATTTTACTCTAGAAGAGGGCTTTTAATATTGATGAGATTGAAAGAACAGCAATTTTCTGCTTTCCTGCCTGGCTTCTTACTTGGAACTGATTAAGTTGCGTCATTAATCTAATTCCCATGCTGCCGAGAAATGGTCAGTCGGGACTGGCTCCCGACACGGACACCTTTCTAATGTACTCTGAGCCGTGTTGATATGAGATAGAAATGTAGAAATCCACGTAGGGGAACAATAATGAAATCTGGTGTGTCCACATCCGTTTTTATAGTCTCTGCATTTTAATTTTAATCATTTTTGTAAAGGATATGCATGTAGGTGATTCATATTTTTTAGACATTTGGGTATTTTTGTTTTTGTTTTTTCTCTTTAGACACGTTAACCCTAGTTCTGTTTTTTTTTAGTTTTTTTTTTTTAAGTATATATATACATATATGGCAGCAAAATAGTCTTTCTGCAATGTGTTTGTCAGAGCTGGATGTTGGTCTGACATCTTGGTATCCAGGCATTCGGTACAGTAGAATGAGACCTGCAACCTTTGCTTTTGTTTCAACAGAGAGCCTGAAGTGGAGAATGACAGAGTTAAATTTAATTGATCAAGATTCCCCAATACCCTTTTTATTATAGCGGCTGCTCCATCACCTAGGAGCGCTTGTCATCGCACGAAAGCTTGGGTTTTATGCAACAAAAAAAAATTGCGAGTCTTTATAGCATGTAGAGTTGTTCATTATAGGGTATATTTTGAATAAGCTTTCAGGGGAGGTTGTTGAAATTATTATAGAGGCAATTTTTTAAAATGACTGGCCCATATGTAGTCTAAATTAACACTGTCTATTTGTATACACAGAACATAAATGCAAATATTTTATTGCCTTCCAAGACTGTCGTTTAACTAATAACCGTAGATATTTCCTAGCATCCCGTCTAAGTTGTACTACTTAGAAGTTAAGTTGGCGAATGTTCATATAGTCTTGATTGGAGGGGAATAATCAATGTTTTCTAACTATGCATCATTTTTTTAACCAAGAGATTTCGCAGTGGGATTTCTCACATGAATTTAGGTCATTTATAGAGGTAGCTAATTAGGGCTTTTTTGTTTTTTTAGCATGTTGCATTTAGTAGCGTTTCTTAGTGCTTATCAGTATCTTCACACCTTTGTAATGGTGTGAAGGATTTTATGTCCTCATTTGTATTGTTGTATATTTTATAGCACAAAAATTGGGTATATCCTTTGTAACACACAATCTTTCTTAGCCAAACAAGATTACAAACTTTTATATGATTAATATTGAAAAGAAATGGAAGCACAAATGGGCATCTTGTTTCTAGGTGCTAGAAGTTCTCGCTGTAAAGCCACCTTAAACCCTCAGTGGACTGGTCCAAGAGGCTTTTAACTTCCTAGACGTATGCTAAAAGTTGCTTTACCATTATGATGGTCTTTTCTCTCCTTTATTTCCCTTAATGACCTCTGTGTTACCCATGTTCCTCATTACATGTAAAGTAACTAGAAATCCGACTGACTGTGTTTGTGGGGCATTCTGAAAAATCACGTACTTGATATTTACTGTTATGATGTCAATATTGTTCTTATCGGTGCTGGTCTCACAACATGTAAATTTGGATGCACTTTTGATAGCAGAAAGTTGATATGATATGAATTCTATAGATTTTTGTTCCTCAATCGAAGACGGCGGCTTGGCCATGTTGTGTGACACTGGTGTAATTGTGTGGAAATGGCTGTGTGTTCTACCTCTTGTTACCTGTTTAAGTGTTATGGTAACATCACACCGCTGGCCATTTCCTTATAATTACCCCTGCTATCTATCTAATTGGCAATGATTGAGTCTTGCATTGACATTCAAGGTTTTAAATGCTTGGTATGCATAATGGTGACCATACTTTCTCAATTCATGTAGTTGTTGTGTGATATTCATGGCTTTGCTCAAAACTTCAAGAGAGAAAATTATTTCATTTTTTTCCTTTGAGGGATTTTGAGCATTGAGCTGTATGACCAAATTCTTGAAATATGTTTATATTCATACGTAGCTTTCCCTTCTCTCTTTACTTTTTATTCTGTGCGCCAATGGAACAGCAGTCAAGTTTTTTTTTTCTTCCGTCTGAGAAATTTAACATCAAATGCAAAGCCCACATCAGGGTAATCGCAGTAAGGTCATTGCATATCCTTGATTTGATGCACCCTAGTTGTGCTGGGAGGTAGACTGTTAATGAAAGTTGCTTGCAAGCTAATAAAACCTAGAATAGATCCCCCTGAAAAAATGTGTATTGAAATCTATGTGAATAGATGCAGTGTGCGTAGGGTATACAACAAGGCCTGATCGTTTTCAATCTTGCCATGAAACATTTATTGTTTCTATATGTATTGGTGTATTGGAATCATGCATTTGAATTCCCCCACTCACTCACGAGTATGATTGGATTAGAAACGGGTTAAGCTTATTTAATCAAACGTGTCGATGGTGTTGTTATGGAGACGTATGTCAGGTGAAGCCTGTTATTGGCTCTGCGCTTTGAAATTTGAATGTCTTGGCGTGTCTCCACGTTCTTCACTCATCCAAATTTTCAGTCTTCAAATAGTCTCTCAAAGGAATACCTTGACCATTTGGATTTTAGTTTGAGGTCGTCCACCAGATGCCTGTCATATTGTGGGGAAAGGTTTCTATTTTTGTCATTCAGTTTCCCCAGAATGACTCGTCAACATTGAAACAAAAGGACACAGCTAGCTTGACTTTCCACACAAGATATGAGTGTCCTGAGAAAAAAGAACCTGCTAAAATTCAAAATATCAAGGTATCCTTTTAAGGAATGTGGTTTGTACTTGTTACTGCTTGTTTGTGTTTTACATTACCTATACCAGCACCTTAGAATACCAGACCTGAATGGCATTGCTTTGCGGAAAAATTAAACATTTGATAATGTTATTTTTGCACTAAACTAAAATGGACTTTTGTAGCTGTTGCAGAATTGTGAGTCTAGTATTTGTCAGGTGGCAGACTGGCAGCTTCCTTTTTTATTAGAAAGGAACAATCGGGGTTGGTAGCTTTTCAAGATGAGAAACACACAGCTAGTTCGCCTTGAGACTCAACTCATTGCACAGCCAACAGATCTGAGAACCTCAATATGTGCACTACCAATTCAGATAGCCACATCCATTGATCAAGAGGGATTCTACCTAGCCAGCCAGCGGATGATTTTTCAGAAATAGCCTAATGCCCTTAACTTTTAATGAAAGAGTGAAATTTCCAGTGGTTGGTGGTGGTGTTGGTGGTCTTTGTACAGTGGTGAGGTGGAAAGGTGCTTTATGCAAAATAAACTGACAGGTATTGCAGAAGATCTGATTTAGCTGTGGACGTTCAGATTCATAGTATCGCACTGCTTGCTTGAGACGTGATGCCAAAGTAGTGTGTGAGGAGGAAGTGTGCTGGAAGTAAATGTGTGGAATATTGCTCAAGACCATGTGCATAGAAAACCCATGAAGTAGGGCCTCGCTATGTGTCGGGTAGAACCAGCTACATATCAAGATTTATAAGAAGCTTTTCCTTTATAAAACAGTCTGAGCTCTGAATATATTTAGTCATTGTGAGCCAAATCGTGAATTGTGGCCATAGGAGGCTCATCTGCGTAATAACATTAAAAACCACGCGAACATCTGCGGTTGGACCCTTAATGAAAGTGTATGTTTTCAGTCTTTTTAAACGCATATATTCACCTCACTTTGGCCGTTTCCCCATATCTTTTGGAGTGGCCAGAACGATGAAAAGCATGTTGTGGAGATGGTTGGCTTGTCAAACTAGGTGGCATATCACAGGCCAATTTAACTGATCAGTTAAGTTTGTCTTTCAACAGTAAAATACGTTCAGTATTTTAGTATGGATTTGTTTGAATGGTGTTTAGAGACAGAATTCTTTAAAGCTTGACGATCAGCCTATCTCCGTTTTAAGCAGACCTGTTGGCTTGGAATGGTTGAGTAAATGTTCCCTCATTTCAAACGAACCTATAGCAAGTTGAAATCGAAATACACCAGTTTATGTCCAAAACATTACCCTCTGTACAGTAATCTCTCTCCTCTGCCTTTTCTCCATCGCTTCTAGAAAAGCTATTGCTGACATAAAGACATATTTTCCTAGCTCAAAATGTAACAATGAATGTACTTAGAGCTGGTGTGTTTTGTAATATTGTATAGCCTATCCATCCAGTACATTTCTACTCATGTTCACTTTATATGCCCAGCCCTTTCAGTAACAAACAACATTGCATTTAGCCATCTCTATTTTATTTTATTTTATTTTATTTTTTATTTTTTTTACACTTCTTTTTTTTTTAGCCTAAAGTGAAGAAACCGCTATATTTTCTTTGTCATTTAATTGATTAGATATCATCCACCTAGCAACTGATATCATAAATCTTTTAGTTGATTGACATGGGATACATAAATCTACCTTGATATCTCTCTCTGGATGTTGGCTACTGTACTTTAAGAGACACGTTTCACACTGGTGTAAAGAGGGGTCATGTTTTCTATTCTGTCATGCTTGTGTGAGGTGATGTAACATAAGAGCTGTGTGTGTGTGTATATATGATGGTTGCAGTGTAGTGTGATCTTGTTTGCTGTTAGATTTTTGGCTTCTGGTCTGATATTTCTATTCAGTCTTTGCGGAGTTGTCCTGCAGATTCCTAAAGTTCCCCCACTCACTTCACTGATTCGTGAGCACCATGACAGTGATGCTCCAGGTACAATCCTTCACTAGTGACTACACAGCATTGAAATCATAGACGCTTTTGTTTGAGTGTTGTCTCTGATTGCTTGTATTTCTTACTTTTGCCGATTGTACTACTACGTAACTCTTTTCTCAAATTAAAAATTACAGTTAACGATTTCCATAACACTGTGTGTTGGCTTCAGCAGGCCCTGCTACCATATGCGAGTCCCGCAAAAGAATTTCCTTTTTGTGTTTTCAATTTAAATAGACAAACTTTTAATTATCACGTCGTCTTTGATTGTGTATATTTTTCAGCTGTCATCATGCCAATGCCCTTTTTCCCTGTTACCTATAGCCATGTGACACCAGTGTGGGGTCCCCAAAGTCTTTGCAACTAAAGTTGGCCTATACTCTTGTTTCTAGCGACAAGTCTGACGTATGAGTACATATTCAAACGGGGGACTGGCAGATTTGAAGAAGGAACCCCTAGACTGGAGGCTTAAGTAAATCTGACCTTCCTTTGCTGTAAACTAAAAAGAGAACTGTTGTAGACCATCAAACTAAACCAATGCCATCCAGCTGATCTACATGCATTCAATCATGCAAGACTGATGTGGGTATTTTGTATATTCTGAAAGCGTTTTCGGTCTTCAGAATGACTTGGCTTTTTATTTACCAACTTGGAAAAACTACCTCAGAGGGTGTCGGGTGCTAGCTAATATTAGCCCTAATTTATAATGGTGACAAAGACAAAAATTGTAGTGACCAAACCAA
Source organism: Hoplostethus atlanticus (assembly GCA_034670405.1). NCBI lineage: Eukaryota > Metazoa > Chordata > Actinopteri > Trachichthyiformes > Trachichthyidae > Hoplostethus > Hoplostethus atlanticus. The sequence continues at coordinate 1,250,876 of JAXDDX010000006.1, read as the reverse complement.
TACAAGCCAATATTGTGTGTGAGCACTGCTCTTTCTTGAACCTTGATAAACAGAAAAAACCATGCAATCATGGATGACTGGTTGGTTATTTTAATTTGTTAAGTTTAGGGGACCAAATTTTGCAATTGGAGCTCAAGTCTAAATGTTTTATGTGAGTCCTGCATTTTTCAAAACACAATAATGACAGAAACAACCCGCCAGTGCTCAGCAGAATGGGACCCATGCATGTGGCAATACAAACTGTAGTCATGACTGGATTATATATTGACAAACGTGCCATCGTAATTGATATTTACTACAACACTGCATTTTTTTTAATGGTAGTCCTGCAAAATGTCGGTGGCGTTGTGGGATGTTTGTCGTGGAGGTGAAGGATCAAGGCTCGTTGGAATGTTGTATGTACAGCAATAATGTCTGAGTGGGTTATGAGTTGTTGGTAATTATTTGGTAGTCTTTACACCGGTCTATCCTCTACAGGCAGGTCAAGGCGACTCTCAGTAAGCATTGGACTCAGAGTTAGCAAGACAATACTTTGCAAAATGGGAAAATAAAAGAGTTCAGCTCCTGGATTAAATCACAGGGCTGCTTTCCTTGACATCAAAGTATCTTTATGGACATCTACTGAGTTTTAGGTCCGCATTGTTGCGTTGTCGTGATGCGTTTTTGCCCAGCGTTATCCAAATCTTTGGAACCAGCTTTCCTTTTTTTTCTTTTGTTTTACCAGAATGTAGAAATCTTTAGGTTCAATACTGGATAGAGCCACTCCAAGTGATCAAATGCCTACATTTCTCTGCCATGTTACCCAGTACTGCAATAAAATCAGGGAGACTGTCCCTGTCTCATTTTCTTTCCGCTTTTCCCCAGAAAAGGAACCAAAAGCTACGATTAACCACATTCAATACTATTTTGACAAGGTTAAAAGATGTAGTTTTACATGTGACAATTTACAAAGGGAATATACACATTTGAACATACTTTGCAATGTGTCATAACATTGTGACTTCAACGAAAGGTACATATGAGGTTGTGTGGCAATTAACTTCAAATTCTTGTCATTTTTGTTTGAGCTGAAAACATCCTGTGTGTTTGTAGCTGTTTTATGTGTGCCTTTGTAGGATCTCTTCTCCATCTCCCCCAACGTTGGGTGCGCCAGTCCTTTTTATATATATATTTTATACATATATATATATATATATAGGATTGACAAGATAGACAGCGCCACATAAAAAGAATTTCCACTTTAATTACCATGCAACCTTGAGTGTAGATGCTGCATAGAACGATCAGTATTTGTGTTTTGCACTTTCAAAGCGGTCTCAAAAAAAGAAAATCGCCCATTTGAGGTCGGGCAGAAAGTAAAAATTAATAACTGACGAGGTATTTTATGCTATCGATAGGAATTATAAGGAATAATATGACTTTGAAGAGCTTTTCTAAAAAAGGTTAAGATATATATATCTATATATTCATGAAGTACCTCATAAGCCTGATATATGCTGCATTGACTTTGTTTCATTTTTTTCTTTAGCATACTTCATATTGTCCAATACAATTTTAATTTTCCCCTTTGGGAGGTTTGAATGTCACTTCAGCTGTGCATGTGCCATGACCAATTAATCTGATTGAGTTCTATTATACCATTAACAGATGTAACAGAGGAGTACGTCATACCTCGTGGCCAAATGATTACATGTCATTTATGCAATTTCTAAACATGCCTAATATCATCAGAATATTTCTGTTGTAGCCGCATCATTTTCCTGCGTTCTCTATTTGTTTGCATACACTCTGTGTCACCAAACACATTTAGGCGATGAAGAGTTGATGTGCACCAACAATCTGGCAAGACGATGTGGTTTAATGTGACTGTTGACTCAGGTATTGCCGTGAAAGGGCTGTATCTGCTTACTGTGTCCCCGTCCTGATTCTCCCCACACCTTTGTCTTAAAATAGCCTTAGATCTACATGTGAGGCACTTTGTGTCTATTATATTTGGCCTTAAAAGTTGAACAAATTATGCACTAGAATTCCACAAACTTGCCAGAGAGCTTGATTCCCATTAAAACACTTTTCTAGAATTCATGTCATGTGTCATTGCCATGTTATCTACCTCCTATGAATGTAGGGGTGGTCCTGGAGTTGTAGTAAACTGCAAAACCTTTTTTGTTTCTATAGTTTTTTTTTCTTCATTTAGGGAAACCTGACAATCATCTTTAGATTTTCCCTTGTTTGAAAAAGTGCGAATCATCCCCTAACATCATTCATAGAACAGTTTCCAGGACACTCCATTTTTGTTTATTTTTTCCACATTGGCCATTTTCATTATTTTTTAGATATATATATTCTTTGTTTCATTGTAAGCCATGATGGAGAAGCAAAGTGACCAAAGTCTCTCTTGGCAAAGGCAGCCCTGCACAGCCCTGTGAACTCAAACCTCCCCTCATCTGTGTCATTTGAGCTCAGTCTCGTTTAATTTTTTATTTTTCCTTATTTAACCACGACATGCCAAAACTGAATTTGCTGTCATTCCTATTATGGTAAGGGTCTTTATGTTTCTGATTTTAATTTGTTCACATCCACTGCTAAGCTCCTTGTTCTTGTTGTCGTAAGGTATATGTGTAAGCTTTTATTTCTATTTTACATTTACTTATTTTTGTTAACAATTCTGCTTACAAAACACAAGATATGCTGTAAACCCTGTTAGGACATAATGTGAATATGTATCACTTAATGTAGTTCACTCTTTGGCTTGACTGTAAGTTGCATTAATTAATAAAAATGTAAAGTTTCTCCAATCATGTCGGGACTTTTGTGTTTAAAGAATTTAAACAATTTCATGCTCAAATCATTTGTATTTCACAATTTGAAATGATCCGTTTTAAATACTTTAAATAAGTTTGAAATTCAGTTCAGTCTTAGAAACATCCAGAGACAAAAGTAGGGCTACACCACCAATCATACTTCCTCTGATGCATCCAGGACCAAGGTTTTTACAATTACATTTTTAAATTACCCTTATTCTGAAGATTTTCACCAGAAGTGCATTTACAATTGCAGCTGTTTTGATAATGGTTTTAAATTATGTCATTTTACAATTTTCACTCAGAATTAATAATTTTTTAAAGACTGCACCCGGCCACATCTGAGGTAAAGGGGTAAAATGACACCTGTTAGACTTCTGGATTAATTTAGAAACATTTTAAAATTATTTTAGGATAGCACACAGAACAAGTCAAAGAGCCTTTGGAGGACTGGGACCAAACGGCATTACCTGTAACACCAATTTAATGTATTGATTAAATTGCATTCCACACAATTAAGCATGGTACAAGAAGAGTGTGAATAGTGTTCGGCCTGGTCAAGGCTCAAGAAAATACACAATTGGCTCTAATTGGAACCTTGCTCATGAATGCTCCTTGAGAACAGGCTCAATTGTAATAATTAATATGAGTGTGCAGCAGTTGTGACAAAAGAATTTGCATGTCTGTTGACATGCAAGCTGTTTCTTGTGGCCAGTGCCAGTCAGACCAGCAATTGTGCTGCGTTTGTTTAACGGCCAATACGTCCCCTAATATTTTCTTATTTCAGAACACACCAATTATAGCATTTTAATCTTTTAGAAATGCACCTGTTGTAGTTATGTACAACCTTTTCACTGTAAAAAAAAAACAACTCCCATGACTCCCTTTACTACATTTCATACACTGTTCCCCTTAATTAAATGGATTCAAGTGTTCAAGTTGTAGGTAAAGTAAATACTTCTACAGGTGCAGTTTACGCACTGATCTAAAAAGCAACTACTTTGTGTGAGTGATTAAACTTTATTTGTTGTAATATTATTGATAGAAATGTAATAACACATCTGGTGACATGGGTTGATGTGAAAACACTATAAAACACAGGAGGGTTATTTTCTAAAACAAGCAGCACAGCTTCACCCCAGGAAACTGGAATTAGGAAGTTTTACACTGTAAAGAATATCCATCTTAGCAGAGCCTCTTAGTATTGAGTCTTACGTCTTGTTTTCCTTAAAATAAGTGGGGGAAAAAGTGCCAGTGGGGCAAAATGTTTCATTTGACAATATCTTGAAATTAAGTACACCACTAGCATCAAGATAATGGCACTTCTTGAACAAAGTTGATTTGCATTGGAATTAAAAATGACTGACTGGCGGATTTTCTTTTCGCTTGTTTTAAGAAAATAAAATGTAACACTCAGTACTAGACAAAATTACATAATGGATAGTTCTTGAAGTGTAAAAGGATTTTTTTCCCCATTGACTTTCCTTGTTGTGCTCACCATCCAACTTCCTAACACATTAAATGATTCATTTGTATTATACAGTTGAAATATTGATTCAAATTCAAGCTTTATTTGGAGTATAATGAGGGCTTTGGCATACTGGGACACTGTAGATAAGGACTGTGGGTGGGTGGGTATATGCCACATTCACAAATATAAAACATCTAACAAATTGGCTTATGTAGATAGTATAAGTGATGGGCTATGATATTGTGATGGCCACATTTTAGACAGACTCATAACAGGATCATTGAAAACAAAGCAAAGGATAATGGGCGACAAAACTACACTCTAGAAATCACCACACCAATGAAGGACTAGTGTAAGTAAACAAATCTGGACAAAATTAAAGATAGGCTCGTGTAGCACAGACACAGTGTTTGATCTTGGAAAAGTACATTATAAAGCTTTTTTTTTATATATACTTGAGGAAAAGCGTGTACAAAGTGGGCCTTTGAAACCACTTGATTTCTGCCGGTTTTATGATCCTATGGAGGTCGATGCTAGAAGGCTCTAGGGCAGGCTCATTTATATGGAGGTTGACATAAAACACCGCTACACAGGTTTCTCAGACATGGCCATGTTGTGTGACTGGCTCCTTTTAGCGAGACAGCTCAATCTTCCAGGTCAATCCATCTCTTCTCCCCGTCTTCGTGTCGGAGCTGTGATGGCATTAATAAATAAACTCTTCCTGGGTGACCGTGAAGGAAAAACAACAAAAGTATCTCGGGGGGGGGAACAACTACAAAATCAAACATAACAACAGCAATAAATTAATGAAAAAATATGGCCCAAGTAATTGACCAGACCCTTTTTTTTATTATTATTCTCAACGGAATTCCACGTTTGTGTGAATAGAAAGATCTTCCATAAAAAGTTACAAACACTAAAATAAATAAGCACTCTTTCCCTTTGAGTTTTGAGTAGAAAAAAAGTTGCACGGTGTGCAGGCCCCTGGGGAGTAAAAGAGGAATAAGAATGGTTGTTTTTATTATCTCCGATGACAAAGCTTCCCTCTTCTCCTCTCCCTCGGCCTCTGTGGTGAAACGCACACACACATGCAAGGCTGGCGGTCCTCAGTACACCCAGTTCACCGGGACCCACTGGGGTTCGGTGCACAGTTTGTCCACGGCGGCCTGTAACGCCTCGAAGGCCTTGTCCAGGTTGTCGTTGACGATGGTCAGGTCAAAGTAGTGGCTGTAGGCCCTCTGGATCCGGGCGCTCTCATCCACCGTCTTCCTCAGATCCACATCCTGGCCAGACACACACAGGACAGGTTAGTGTGTGTATGTGTGTGTGTGTGTGTGTGTGTGTATGTGAATGGGTGCAACAAAAAAGTTGGTTCCAACCAGTATTTTTCTTTTTTGTCAGTTTATAGAAAAGACCTCAGTCCCTCTGTCTATTGACTTTTTCAATCTGACAGCTTGTGGGCCAAATCAATCAGACTGACGCATCGATCATCATCTTGGCAGAGTATCTATATCATGTATTCTCTGCTGCTGCAATGACCCAAGTTAGCCCCAGGGATCAATAAAGTTGATCTCATTTCATCACATCAATTATGCATTTAAAGAAAAGAATCTAAAAGAATTCCTGGTTGTTTTCTTAAATTACAAATGGGTTACCAGAAGGTTTCTGCGTCCATAACGGGGTTTTCATTTGTCTGATTTGTTTTGTGTGTGTGTGTGTGTGTGTGTGTGTGAACATACACTGGTGTTAAACTGACCGTGAGCTGCTTGGTGGTGATGCCTGCGTCCACCACAGCTTTGTGCATGGCCTTGAGCGTGTCAAACTCTGGCGCTGCGATGAACACCACGTAGGGCATGAACTCTGCTGTTTTCAGGACCTTCAAGGCCTGGAGACACGCAGCACGCCATTAGCACCAAGACAAAGAAGGAACACTGTGGAAGTTAAGTTTCTGCTCTCTACATCCTCACCCTCTCATCATTGTGCAACATTTCTCCTCTATGACCTGAAATCTGTCAACAATCTGAAACCCTTGACCCTCAACAAACCGTAACCCTGTAAACCACCCCCCTCCCACACTTCCTCCCCTCCATATCGGACCTGCGGGTTGACATCCAGGATGCAGGTGCGTCCCGTGGCCACCACCTCGTGGATGGAGTCGATCTTGGTGCCGTACAGGTTGCCGTCGTACTCGCCGTGCTCCAGGAAGCGGGCTGCCTTCACGTCCGTCTCCATCTCCAGCCGCGAGGTGAAGTGGTAGGAGTTGCCGTCCAGCTCGTCATCACGTGGCCGCCGCGAGGTGACTGGCAGAAGGGATCGGTTCGGTTTAGAATTGAATAAATACAGACGATACGAAGACAGCGGGGCAGGTACTCACAGGGTATGGTGGTGCCGAATTGGGTGGGATTGAGGACCACCAATCGGTTCTTCAGGCTGCGCCGGCCCACTCCCTGCGCACCAATCAGAACCAGCGTCTTCCTCTGGAAGGGTGGCATCTTAGCCACCTCCTCATAGATCTGCAGCTCATGCCTGTCAAACTCTGTCCAATCACGGGCACAATCACAGCACTGTCAGATAATCACAGGAAAGGACTCTAAGGTCAGCCAATGAGAGAGTGTTTGAACGGTCTCCTCACCTGCATTCTTGGCTGTTAGGTACATCATCTTCTTCTTCTTCTTTCCAGTTATTGTTCCACACAGGATCCCTACAACACACAACAGAACATTTCTACACTTGTATGCTATTGCACCAGTTGGCCAGAAGGGGGCAGGCGTAATCTATTTTCTGGGAGGTTATCTTTACTGGTTGAGTCTGGCTACCCAGGCTTGCTTGCTATAAATCCTTCTTCATTGGCGGAGGAATAAGAAGTGGCAGAGCTACGGCAGCAGTCCACCATGATAAACTTGGACCTATCCGACTCTTTTTACATCAGCATCACTTGGCAGTCACGGTGGCTTTAAGGCAATGTAAGGCTACTGAGGCAAGACATGACAACAAATGTGTGTAGTGAGCTACCTGATCCTTCAAAGTCTCGAGGGACGAAGGCTTTCCTCTTCTCCTCCAAGAACTGACTGGGTATCAACCCCGTGGCGCCACCCACCACATGGCACGCCTGGCACAGAGCACAGTTCACAAATCAGTTTTGAAAACGTCATCGGTTTATGTCTCGCTTTAACATAAAGGAAAGGAATGGAAGGAAGGCCTATTGAGACGCAGCCCAACACTGAACCAGTAGGACCAGCATGTGGCACCTCACCTGCCACCAGTTGGGGTCCTCCCTGTTGACGATCTGAAGGATGTCGCCTCTCTTGAAGGCCACCCCCGCCTCTCGGCAAGGGATCAGGTTGTCATTGGCCGGGTTGTAGTCAAAGTGTGGTCGCAAGTACACCTACGAGGACGACAAGTGTCATTACTGAGTCCCCATTCCTCAGACGGAGAGATGACACAGATGACACAATCTGAAAGTTTGAGTGTTAAAAGGTTGACGCCAGGTTTCGAAAGGCTGACGCTCATTGAATTTGTACTCGTGTTTGAGGTCCCTTTGTCATAAAGTTTTGGATGTTTGAAATGAAAAAAGAAATGTGGTTTGTGTTTGGAGCACACACACAGGCATGAGCTCAGATGCATACACACACACACACACACACACCAGCACAACTTGTCATGCTGTCTCACACATTCCCACAGACTGCACAGTGGCTCATTCACACCCATTATATATCGGATGTCCAGAGCTGCACCCAACACAGCCGTTCGCACCATCATGCCAACAGCAGAGGAGTTTGCCAAGCAGGGTAAGCGCTTTGGTCGACGTATTAGCTTACACAAGCAGCCAGAGGAAGCAATAAAACAAACCTAGTAAAAATACACTGCGTAACACGCCCTGGGCAACAGAGCAGGAGCAGCTTGTGTATAATGTCCCATTCATTCATTCAGTGTAAGACTTGCTAGCTTTCCTGCTCCATATTTTAAAAAGTCTATTTATTAATTAAGAGTACACAGTATCCTTTGTTGTAATTGGTCCAGACATCAATGGTGAAGACTGCATTTGAGGTAGTGAGAGGGAAAATATCTAAAAGTGTGTGTGTGTGTGTGTGTGTGTGAGAGAGAGAGAGGGAGTGTGACCTAGATAGCATGTGGAGTGTTATTAATAGGGCTCCCAGGGTTTACATTCCTGGGGATTGCGGGATGGCCGTAGGACACATCACCAGCTCCATACCACCGCCCAACATCTGCAACCATTACATAAGCAGGTGTGTGTGTGTGTGTATTTATGCGTTGCTTGCTGCACGTGTTTGCATCTGCCTTGTAGCGGTGTGTGTGTATATGTGTGTGTGTGTGTACCTGCGGCGGGGCTGGAGCGTCCCGGTAGCTGGGCAGTATTTTCAGTGTGATGCCCCCGCTGCAGTCCTTCAGCATCTCCTGCAGCTCGGTGGGGTTGTTGCCCACGTCCTTCCCGTTCACCTCCTTGATAATGTCGCCCACGTGGAGGAGGCCCTGCCTGTCGATCATGCCGCCGTGGAGGATTCTAGCGATGACCAGGTCGTCTTTCTCCACGCGAAATGTCACGCCCTGACAGGACGGAGCACAGCGAGCGGTGAGGGGCGGACAGAATAGGGATGAGGGGGATGATGTCTATCGCACACACACACACACACACACACACACACACACACACTGCTTGTTTCACTCACCTTCACCCATAATCCCACTCCACTGACATTTACACAGACACACTCACTCTGACTCACTCAGCCATTCATGTACTTGCATTCAACACCTCCCCCCATCTATACACACACACACACACAAACACACACACACACACACACACACACACACACACATTCAGAAGCAGACAATTGCAGCCTCTCCTCACCAGTGGCTGTCCAGCCTTTTTCCGGATGCCAATCATGCGCACGGCGTCAGCCTGCATCAGAGCATTGTTCATCGCCGCGTCATTGGCCATCTCAGCCGGGGGCGGGACTTCGTAACACTTAGAGGCCACCATGTCGTGTGCCTCCAGAAGAGACTGAGAGAAGGGAAGGGAAGAGCGAGAGAGAGAAAGAGAGACATAGAGAGACAGAGAGAGAGAGAGACAGAGAAAAGGAGGATGTTAGTGATGCTCACAACATGCCCAAGACATAATGGCTGATTTAAGGAGAGAAGAGATAGTCGTGTGAAGAGGTAGAATATATTGTCAGGTGATTCAGAATAATTACAATGAACAGACATGAAAGACAAAAACATAATAAACAACAAGTTCATGAACTCATACAGTCAATACATGATCTGTTTCTCTCATTCTCATCTCTCTCTCTCTCTCTCTCTCAGTAGGTCAACAGGGTCTTATCCTTCAGCTTACAGCACAAAGGGCTCTGATTGGTGCAGAGGCTTTGCTCGGCTCAAAAACTCTAACTCCTATTGGTCTAGCCTGTGTAAAGCCTCCTTGATGCACCCCACCTGCCCTATCCAGGGATAGAGGTTAGTGTTCTAGTGGTGTGTGAGGATGTGATCCCAAACATCATCTCTCTACCACTGTAACTACAGTCAAAACACTAACATGTTTGTTTATCTAAACTAAACCCTGGTGCATTTACACGTGTAACACAATTGTGGTCTTCAGTTTGGTCTAAAGAGAATAACACAAAACATGTACTACAAAAATCCTAAGCTGATTGCAGATGTATTAGTTTTGTTAAATTGTTAAAGTGGTAATCCTCAAGATCCTCAAGACTTTTATTTTGGCGACATCTCTGGCGCTCTGTGCTGTTTCTCCACTACACTTCCCAGAGATCACCTGTCAATCAAACAGTGTCTTCAGTACTGCGACGTCTCTTTCCTTGGGTTTTCTGTTGAGTTTCTATAGGTGGCGCTCTTTTCTTTGTCGGTTCAGCCATGGTGGCTATCGCTGCTCGTGATAACTACACAGTTATTCCAAACAAACCACTGTTGCTGCTGCCAGAAGCGTAAAATGCATCACTTCTGTGCGCTAGAGGATTTTTCCTGGAAAAAACCTACCCAATATGTGTGTGTATGTGTTTGTGTGTGTGTGCGCGTTCCCTCTCCCCTCACCTGGAAGTGGGGCTCCTGGAGGATCCTGGACAGCTCGTTTGCGCTGTCGTCCTTGACGGTGAGGCTGCTGATGTCGCCCAGGATCTCCGTCACCAGCTCTACGTTGTTGTCCTGAACCGCCTCCAGCTTCACCTCCTCCAATCGCTCGTGGGCCTGGGAGGGACAGACAAAGGTTAAAGGTCAGGAAGTGGATGCGGAAGTGAATGAGGAAGAATGTGTTCTCTGTGCAGTGTTAGCCTCTATCTAGTTGTGTCTCATGTTAGCTTGTCAAAGGGGGTATATGAGTATGTTGTCTCTAACAGCAGTGTCATCCCACCATCCCCGTCTCCTCTCTACAGGCCCCTGATCCGGGAGAGCGCCGGTGGAAGTCAGACGACAGACGATGACATCAGCCTGTCCAGCAGGGACTACAGCCGCCCTCTAACTGACCTTATACACGCTGCACTCGCGACAGCAGTGAGCGCATGCAAGCCGAAAAGCAAAAGGGAAAGTGCACAAGCAGTAGAATAGGTACATCGTTGTACCTCATGCCACTGACACTGCACCATTTTGCCAATGATTTTCCTCTGTGCTCCATCCTGAGCACCCTGTTAGTCGAAGCCTTACTGTACCTTAGCACCTTAGCCATAGCAAGCAACGTGCTGCAGGAAGCAGGAGGGGGCTGGCTAGCGGTTAGTCTCTGGGCTGCTCTCCCCTAGCTATGTGTGTGTGCTACCTTGGCGAGGGAGCGTACAATGGGACTCTCCATGATGCCGCGCAGGAAGAGCAGGTCGATGTCTTTGGCCCCCGTGGAGGTGGGCAGCTCGCCCAGGTTATCCAACACCTGCTGCATGGCTGGATGGAGGGGTCGAGAGACAGAGACAGAGACAGAGAGAGAGAGAGAGAGAGAGAGAGAGAGAGAGAGAGAGAGAGAGAGAGAGAGAGAGAAGAGAGAGGGAGAGAGAGTTAGCCATGCATGAAAGTCATACAAAGCAAAGATGAAACTAAGAGACACACAGCGAGGTGAAGATGCCGTGGAGGAGAGGGTGAGTAGTACACATCTGCTCACACATGTTAATACCAGCCTCCAACTCAGATGCAAAACAATGACAAAACATAATGATTATAGCGATTAACAGTGAGAGACATTTCTAATGCACATAATGATACTAAGAAGCCCTTTCCACAATCAGAAAAGATCTGAGACCTTGATCGGCCATGATTGTAGTCCATTCACTCTCTGGTTCTGTAGACCAGGCACAAAGCTGATTGTCCAAAGATTAGATTGATCCAATTAGATTGAAAATCCAGCGCCTGTGTACTCCATCCAGAGGTCAGCCTCGTCCAAATCTATCAAATACTTGAGGAGGTTTACAAGATTCAAATGCTCTCAAGCTTGAAGAAAATGTATTAACCAATTGACTCTGCTGGACCCCTCCAGTGTCCTGTCCTGTGTTCAGAGAGAGACAGAGGTGTGGACTGTGCAGGTATCAGCCAGCTAACACCCTAATGCCATGGTGCTAAAGCTCATGTAAGCCCAGGTAAGACACTTGAAACCCTGGGAACGTGTGTGTGTGTGTGTGCACTAAGTGTGTGTGTACTGTGTGTTTATGCACTTATGTGGGCAGGAAATGCGTCCAGTCAGCGCTGGTAAACAGTTGAATCACTATGACATTTCTATCTTTCTCTCTCTCTCTCTCTCTCTCTCTCTCTCTCTCACACACACACACACACACACACACACACACACACACCGTGTTGTGCTATACTGGCCTACTATTAGTCTTTAGTCTTCTTCTTAAAGTCAAGTAATACTTGAGTTTGGCTCCTAAATAAAATGACCCCATTTGAAAAAGGTGGCTCTTCCTCTTACAAAATAAATGTTGCCATGAAAGAAACATATCGTGAAATTCTATTGACATTATATCTGTTGAAGGTATTTGTGCAAAAAATAAAAATCATCTGAACTTTTGAAATGTCATTTTTCCAAAATGTATACGGCATTTTGGAGTGAAACCCTTCAATTATAAATGATGAATATCTCTTTCCGTTTGCAGCCCAAAAAACCATCAAATCAGTTCAACTTTACAGTGCCATTTACACTGTAAAAAAAACAGCATTTTAACCAATGATACCGTATAACACAATGTATGAAATGGATATATATAAATATAAATTCATATATATCCATCATACATAAAAAACAAATGACCTGACAGTGTGTGTGTGTGTGTGTGGGGGGGGGGGGGGGTATGGCTTACTGCCATAGAGTACAGACAGACTGCATAAACAGGCTCCATGCAAAAACAACCCTTAAATATTAAATATATTGCTCCTTTTAAAGAAGGGCAGATGAGGGTGGGAGTTTAAAACAGCTTTGGAGTCTGTTGACCGAACTGTACACCCATGAAACAATGCATACAAACACACATGTCCTGAAAGCACAGAAACTCAATCTAGAACTCAATGATACACGTAAGAGGCCCGTCGGCTCCTATTGGGTGGCCCACGACGTCACCAGCAAGCCACAATAAACACACAGTCTGAAAGCAGCAGGGCTGTTATTTGTAGTAAACTCACCCACACACACACACACAACCATGTGCATACACAAAAACATCCATTAAACCACCCCCTTGATTGCATTATGCTTGCTGACACACACAAACACAGCCACACACACACACACACACACTCATGAATAATAATATATTATATGGTGCAAGCTCCTGAAACTCCTGAAACTCAGCAGTTTCACAATCACACACTATTATGTGTGTGTGTGTGTGTGTGTGTGTGTGTGTGTGTGTGTGTGAGAGAGAGAGAGAAAGACTGCAAGAGATGGAGAGAGTATGCATGTGACAATACAGAGAATATGTACCCAACCAAACAGCCCTCTAGATCTACGTGACATGGGAGCCAGTGAAGCTGAAGACCCAAAGTCAAAACCAGCTGCACATACGCCAAAACCTCTAACACACACACACACACACACACACACACACACACACACACACACACACACACACACACACACACACAGTACTGCCAGACTTCTGAGCTTGTGTGCCCTGCGTTGACCTTTCCCCTCTTGGTCAGATCACTGTGTCACTGTGTCCCCGACCGCAGGGATGTTTGTTCATCTCAGCCCGTCGACCGCCCCCCTGCCACGTGTACTCGTGTGTACATTGCTCATACCCACAAGCAACCGTGAGATGCTCTTCTATCCAGTGAGAGATTGGAGGTGGACTAAAGCCTCCTACATAAAGCCTTTATAATCCTACGGAATACAGCATGCAGAAACAGAGCCTCCCGGCTCTACTGATCAGTGCCAGAAAGAGTTATTACACCGCCACACAATCTAACTTTTCAGAGATGTTTTCCAGCTGTTTCATTTATCCACACAATGAATCATCTTACCTGTCCTTAATTCTTCTCCCTGTGGTGCTCTATTTGTCTTCAGACTGTCACGCTCTGCGGCTCTCTCCGCCTAACAGCGTGCCGTGCGGTGAATGCCAACGCAGCGGCTCCACCGCCTCAGAAAGCCTATCTCTATTTCTCTAGGAATGCATGACAACTCCCATGAGCGAAGAGGATCTGGCAACCCCGCACTCCCACCTGATCATGTTAAAGTCAGGTGGAGAACCTGAAGAATCGCAAAAGTTGAAATCGCTCACATCAAGACATTTTTTTTCAGTAGGAGGAGGAGAAGGGGCCGACTGGGGCTGACAAAACAAAACCCTCTTCACAGGAAAAAAAGCCTTTGCTCACATCAAACACTCTTGCAAAGGATTGTCAGGAACGGATTTCTCTCTGTGTGACAGAAAAAAAAACCCGCCTCTCTCCTCTCTCCAAATCTTTACCTCCACTGTTTTAACTTACTATCAAAACTACCACCTTACTGGAAGATGACATTACTTGGCAACCAAGACTGCCCCCACAAACCACAGCATCTATATATCATCCTGTCCCGTCTGTGTGACACCCCACCTCCACCTCCTTTCCTCACCTCCCTGGGTGGGCTGGGCGGCCGGGGGCCCCTCTCCGGCCGGCTGTCCTGCGGTGGCCGCGTCAGCAGGGGGCTCCACCTCCTCCTCCCGCACCCCATTGGGACAGGCATCCTCCATAGCCATCACCATCACCACGCGCTCCCTCCTTCTTCCCTTCCTTACCTCCTTCCTTCCTCCTGCCACAAGTACGCTAATGCTAACCCCCCTCGTAAAAACCCCACCAGAGACCGACAGCAGTCCTGCAACTGTGTCTTCTCTACTCTGCCTCCAAATCCTCTTCTCTGGCGCCGCTCACCCGCTAAACTCCCAGAAACAGAGAGGGAGAGAAAAAAGAGGGAGAGAATGAGAGAGAGAGAGAGAGAGAGGGATTGAGGGTAGAGAACGAGAGAGGCGGACACAAAGAGAGCGACAATAGAGTGGGATTAAGATCATTAAGAGACGAGGAGGGAAAAGGAGCGGTAAGGAGGCACGCAGATGGGGGGGGGGGAGAAATTCAAGGAGAGGGGGAGAGGTGGAGGTATCAAAGATAAGGAGCGAGACAGGTTCAGAAATACATGCATAAAGAGAGAGAGAGAGAGAGAGAGACGGCGGTAGATAGCTGGCTCGCATACACAGATGTGGTCACGCATTCAATGATAGTCAGTCCCCTCCCTCAACACTGGCTTTAATACCTTCCTCTCCTAACCCTAAACCCCCCCGCCACACAAACACACACCCACACACACACACACACACACACACACACACACATAATCCCACAATCCTCTCCTGCTGCTGAGGGTTTTGAGTACCCCTCCTCTTGCTCCCCCGAGCCTGTCTCCACCCCACCCAAAGTCGCGCTGCCCCCCTTGTCTAGACAGAGGGACACACACACACACACACACACCAGTTGGCTCTGGCATTATGTAAGTAATCTTACATAAGTGTTACTGAAGGTGCCTGACCCTAGATTCCCATTCTTTCCCCCTTCTTGCCCCCTGCCTTCAAACAAACTCCTTAACCACCCCTTCCCCTTCTCTCTCTCTTCTTCTTCTCCTCCTCCTCCTCCTCCTCCTCCTCCTCCTCCTCCTCCTCCTCCTCCTCCTAGGGAAGCAGGTAGGGGGTCATTCACAGTGCTCGGCGTTTGGACAGTCCACTAGTTGGCACCCTGCCGCAGTATTGTGCAGAAACTCTCAGCATGTGCAGAGAGTGTGCTCAAGTCCCTCAGCGGTCAGCCTCCTCCCCAAGCAGCATGTGTCAGCCTAATAAAAGCTGGTTCTCTCTCTCTCTCTCTCTCTCTCTCTCTCTCTCTGTCTGCCTGCTTCAAGTCAATAGAGTTGTGGTGTTCACAGGACCATGCACATTTTTTTTTGGGGGGGGGGGGGGGGGGGGGTACAGGAACACAAGCACAAAAAGGACTGCCTTGCAACTGCACGCTTCTTGGGCAAGGCACTGGCTGCACTGCTTTTTCTTTTAGTAGGGACTTATTTTTTTCATACATGTTCTGCCCTATTTGAAGCACATAAGAACACACATAAGAAGTACAAAGTGTGCATTGATTAACACACTGTAGCAGGGCAGTCTTTGAATGAAAAGCCAAAGGGTGAGGGGCCCTTTAACCTGATGCACAGATCTTTGAGTTCTGGTCATATTACCTGTGATTAATATCAGTTCAGCCACCGACGGCCCCTCACTCTGCAGCTACCAACCAACTCCAGAAGAACAGTGTGCAGGAGGTGTGGAGTGGTATGAAGAAGATGACGGGCTTCAAACAACAAGCACCGGGGGAGAAGGGGTGCAGGGAGAGAGCAAACGAGTTAAACCAGTTCTTACACAGGTTTGACTCAGCGATCCCCAGCCAGGCACACAGCCGCCCCCAAACCCCCACCAGCTCAAGCCTGCAGGTAGACTACGCCATGGCACAGTGGATTACGGACTACCTCACCAGCAGGCCGCAGTTTGTTCGTCTGCAGAGCAGCATGTCGGATACGCTGGCGAGCAACACGGGTGTACCCCAGGGAACGGTACTGTCGGCATTCTTGTTCACCCTCTACACCTCAGACTTTAGATTCAACTCTGGGTCTACTCACACACACTACACCCAGACCTTCTCAGAACTGCCCTTGCCACACACACACACCTTGACCAAATTGCACAACTGTAAATTGTACACAAGCACTACCTTGTAAATTTTTTTATCCTAGTGACGTGTGCCTCTCTCTTGCTTTGTTCTGCAATTTCCCCTCAGGGACAATAAAGAGCCATCTATCTATCTATCTACACCATTGTATAACATGACACACCTACTGAAGCTCAGTAAAGATGTGCCCTCCCCCCCCATCCGTTGCCATACCAAGGCTATCAACAGTAAATGCAAATGAGTCCAGCCCTCAGAGTCCACCGTCCACAGTCATCCAAGACAGACTCCTCCCCTTTTGCGTCCACCAAGCCCCTCCCACAGTGACACAGCTGTACTGTAAAAGGAGATGATCTGTAGGCTTTAGTCCCCCTCCCCCCCTCCACACCCCGCCCTCATCAACCACCAGTCAGCCCCTCCCCCAACTCAGGCGCGGGATTTTAATCTGGCCGCGAAAACAGAGGATTACGAAATCTCTCTCTCTCTCTCTCTCTCTCTAACCGAAGGGTTGTTGTTCTGTAGCTGACCCTGACCTCTGACCTCCCTGGAGGGGGGCAAGCTAAATTTCCCTACAGTGATTAATTACTAAGTATGACATTTTTTTATTAATCATTATCGGTGGAGAGATAATAAAGATAATAAAGATAAATCACCCTCATACCAAACGGCAGTTCACAGTCTGTTGATTAGACGTGGAGGACTATGCACTAAGATGTTGACCCAATTGTTTCCCCTTCTGAAAAAGAGAAGAAGAAGAGAGCCAATTTCGCACAGAGCTCGACTGTGGCAGAGCAGCTGTGAGAGCAGAACACCATGAGGAAACACCGTGGATATCACCACAGACCAACAACCAACAACCAATCACCAAACTCTCCATTTGTTCCTGTTGTGTTAAACGACATATTGGGGCGATCTGCAGATTACTACTGTGTTATTACGAGCTATGTTCTGTATTAGCAGGTAAATAGCATTGAGCAACAGCACATTGCTGTATTAGAGGCTGGAGAAGCTTGCGGCTCTCAGATGGTACCTGTGATCATGGCTGAATACGTGTCAGGATCAGGCTGTGGAGACAACATCAGAGACGGAGACAGCAGCTATAGATCCCATAGACCTGAACCTAGTACCCAACAAGGTGTACTAGGTGATGCTGAGGCCAACAACTTGATGGATGCCCCTCCAGCCAATCGGTATTCTCCCACACCATGGTGTAAGAGTTATATCCAATAAATGTACTTATATATGAACATGTTGTACTTTCCATTCTTGTCACATGAAAACCACCAAACTTCATTCTTGGTGTTTTACTTTAAAGGCTGGCCGTTCACACACCGGGCGGATAGAATCATGTCAACACGCTAAGGACATTTTCCTAAACGCCTCCGGTATGTCAGTGGTGAGGTAGAGGAGGGGAGGAAGCCGCGTTTACCTGTGCCAGTCGGTGAAGCCCAACCCTCCCGGTACTCCTACTGGCTGCTCATCAGTCAATCTTGGAGACCTAGAGAGAGAGAGAGAGAGAGAGAGAGAGAGAGAGAGAGAGAGTTTATCAGACATAAACATTCAGTTAGACTTGCCTGCAAACCCAGTTGCATCATCCCCCGCACACACACACGTCCCCGTGTCGATCGCGTATGTTGTCCCTGTCTCCTCCGAGATGGGAGTCTTGGCCCCAGACAGAGGCCCTTGTTCCTTCAGACCGATGCAGAGAGCCATCGGGGGCCGCTCATTGTCCTCTGCTATTCAAGGATGCCTGCATCATCGGCTGGCACTGCGCCACCGACACACTATTCTCTGACACTCGTGACACAGCATTCTCCTCTCACTTTCACTTGTACACACACACACACACACACACAGATGATTTTATTACTTCTGCATTACCCTCTCTTCTGGTTTCTTTCCACAAGTGACTGGGCAGAAAGGATGAAAGGACCCCCCCCCCACCCCACCCTCCTCCACCCCTGCAGTACTGACAGGAACCGGTTTGAAACATCGGTTTTCTAATGAAACTGTGCGGAGCTCTGGCAGTGCTAAGCCTGTCCATGCTCCTCTGAACAGCCATTAGGAAATGGACCATTAGAAAATGCAAGCCAGCAAAAAAAGAAAGAAAAAAGAAATGGTGTGATTACAAATAACCGATGCCTCTGCTCACCCACAAAACAATAGATCGTTACTCTTACACGCTCCGTTTCTTTTACTCTCACTGTGGGGGCCAGGAGGGTTGCCCGGTGGTCGGGGAGACCGTCCCGTAACCAGGAAGTTGCGGAAGAGCGATCGATCTCTCTTCCAGTATATGTGTTTCCCTTGACCCCAGTCACACTCACAAGGAGATCAAACTCCTCGGTTAAGCTTCGGCCTTAAGCTGCTCTCTGGTGCGTGTCATGTCTTCTGCACGGTTTCCGAGTGCCATAAAATGTGCGATACCTGGCAATCACAACAGATAGGTCTCATGGTTTGACCAGTGTAGCCCTTTACATCCCTCCTTACTCTATAGGAGTCTTCCTCGTCATCTGTTGGCCGGGGATCATGCTAACGCCAATTAGTCCTTGACTGCATGACAGAAAGAGAGAGAGAGGCTTGAGAGGCTGATTCACTACGCAACACAGATTACAATCAGGGTCGGCACGCTCATTGGAAGTGAAAGATATCCCTTGGAAGAATGTTAATGGAGGCAAAGCCACTCGGGCGATTCCTCATCGAATCATCTGCACCAGGGAGCAGGGGCCGGTCCCAGCCACTCAAAAGGTCCGAGCGGAGCGCAGGAAACGGAAGAGAGGGATGGAAAACTTGACTAAAAAAAGATGAAAGGGGTCACAATGTGGTTTCAGAGGAAAGGGTGAGAAGGGCGGGAGAGAGAGAGAGAGAGAGAGAGGGGGGGGGGGGCATTTCAGAGGAGGCGTAGAAGAGATTTAGAGCATGCTCCCCAAAGAGAGTAAAGGATACACACAGGCAAGATAAAACACATTAGAAGAGAGAGCATGAATCCTTAAAGAATAGGTGGAGTTACGGAAAAGCCTCTCGAGTCTTCCAAAGGGGAGAGGATGAGAGGAGGAGGAGGAGGAGAGGGAGGAGAGGAGAGGGAACAGATAAGCGAGCCTTGAGAGAGAAAAGATTGGGAGGAGTGGCCGTCTCTGAATACAAATAACCTCCGTAATCTGTTTCCACTGTTTCTGGAAACCTCACGGTAATTGTAATTCCTCCAGTGACGGTCACACCGCCAGAAAATCTAGTTATGCCTTTGTGCCTCGATGTCTGTGAATGCTCCTTTTGAATTTGCTTCAGATAGAATTGATGTGAAAAGACTGTGTGCACACGTGGACGCACACTCGCACGCACACACACACACACACACACACACACACACACACACACACACTCGCAAGCCAGGTTATCTCAAGGACCAAGAACTGGGTTACAGCACGCTATGACATTTTTTTTTCAAGGACCAGGTCAGTCTTTCTCATACTGCTTACAGCATGGCCACGCCTCTTTCCACCTTCTGGAACAGACGGAGAATTACCAGGAAGTGGTCACCAGCAATCCAGGCTGCCATTGGCTGGTCTATAGGAGGGGACAAGCCAACCAAAGCCCTCCCAGTACCCCTGGTTGCCAAGCAGTCAGATGACGGACAGTTCATGAATTGCGGATTATGGAGGATCAGAAGGTCTGTTTTCGTGCAAAACACACAGCAGCAGATCATCACGTGTGTATGTGTGTGTGTATGTGTGTGTGTATGTGCGCGTGCACATGCATGCCATGAAAAGGACAGACAGACATCACAAGCTGGCATACAGAGCACGAGCATCCCACACGGTTGTAATTCCTCCAGTCAGAGTCACGCCAGCAGAAAACCACACTAGCTCTGTCTCAGTGAACACTGGTTGCAAATGCTTTCAATGGTCTTGGCTGGAATACTGTTAACACTGCATTCCTCATGAAGCACACACACACACACACACACACACACAACATATAGGGTCAACAAGGCCACCATCTTCAACAACTTTTATTCATGGATGTGTAGGCTATTTGTGTGAGCCTATTCTCCTCTCTCTCTCTCTCTCTCTCTCTCTCTCTCTCTCTCTCTCTCTCTCTCTCTCTCTCTCTCTCTCTCTCTCTCTCTCTCTCTCTCTCTCTCTCTCTCTCTCCCCCCCTCCCCACCCAGTGCACCACAGAACCAGAGGCCCAAGGCTCTCTGCCGTCACTCTCAGTTTCTCTCACTGACTTGAGAATCACAAAGGGAGCCAGTAAGCTCCGTCTTGCCCCGATGTCCTCCCGTTGGGCCGAGCCTGCTCTGACCCCTGGGCTTG
This sequence comes from Hoplostethus atlanticus, assembly GCA_034670405.1. NCBI lineage: Eukaryota > Metazoa > Chordata > Actinopteri > Trachichthyiformes > Trachichthyidae > Hoplostethus > Hoplostethus atlanticus. Next base: position 1,230,117 of record JAXDDX010000006.1, on the reverse strand, counting down.
CAAAGACCAATTAGTAAACTTTGCTGAGCACAGCTACTGACTGTGTGACTCCATTTTGGTGGTGAGTGCTAGGGGGTACAAGCTAGTGGAGGAAGCACTGTGTATGTGTGTGTGTGTGCGTGTGAGAGTGTATAGGTATATGGTGATTGTCTATGATTATGAATATATTCATATCAACCCACCGACACCCCCCCCACACCCACACACACACACACACACACACACACACCGTCCATCCACTCCCCCATCACCCCCTGCCTCCAGATGTACCATATGTAGGTCACTCCATGCTGCACACAGGAATTACACTGCTATCACCAAGATGGCCATTTTAGCACATTAATATCAGCATAATACTAATCAGAATGATGATTTTTACCATAATTATCACTCTATCATCATTGCAGTTGTTGATGCTGCTGTCGATAGAAAGTTGATGAAATCTGCACACTCTTAGCTGCCGTTTCACCATTTCTTGCTACAAAAATACAAGTTTTTGTTGCAATAAATGGTGAGATGGCGGCTCATCAACTTTCTGGTGATTCAAGTGGGTGTGGGTACTTATCTCTATACCTCTTTACCTGACACTGCAACCGCTGCATCAGTACTGTCCTGCATCTTGTCCAGTCAGCAAAGGAAAAATCACCGAAAGCTCCTCGGTGACGCTACAACCGATGCACGTTCACGGTCAGAACCCCCCGGCACTTATTGAGCACCTCATGACATAATTCATCCCATCACATGCCTGTCTCTTCCCTCCTAGACTCCTGTCACCGACTATCAGTATTCAAGAAAAGAGAGAGGAGAGGGAGAGTTGGGGGAGGTGGCGAGGGGTGATGCAACCACATTTAACATGACTGGAATTTTTTTTAAAACCAGACTTTGACGGATTCCTAGAATGCTTGCCTGAACTTTTACATCCAGCTGAACTTTGTATGATCTCGGTGGAGAACAGTTTTCATCAGAAAATGTGCCGTTGCCCTCACGAAGGTGTCCTAGATACTGCTTCGGTCACCTTCCCCAGTTTTACAACAGCACGGCATCACAGATTCAGCTCCTCTTTCTTGTTTCAGGCGCTGGAAGACAGTAGATGTTTTCTAACGAAGACCAAACTGTCCCATGGTGTGCGGAGACCATATTTTATTGTTTAGCTGCAGTGGTATGGCCCCTTTGAGGCCTTAGTGGTGGATGGAATCTGATGAATCAGCATTTGGCTGCAGCAACAAAAAAAACTACAAAATATATTTTTTCTCTTGGCTACTAGTAATGCACCGTTCAGTTCAGTTCAGTTCAGTTCAGTTCAAAAAACGTTTTCCTCTCTAGGTGGGTTGGGCCAATTAGTATTTTCCTGGCAGTGATGCAGTTAGTTCATAATAACTGGCCTGGAGTCAGCTTTGAATCAAGTCTACTAGCGTCACAGGGAAGGGAGAGCTGATTATAGGTGTGTAGATAACAGCAGCGTTTGCCCTCTGATGCATCAGTTGTTCATCTCTGGGAGGTTTGAGTCACTCCAGATGTGTGTGTGTGTGTGTGTGTGGTCCCCTCCCTCCGTCTCCCATTCATAGCTACGTCTGAGTATTAGGCTTGGTCTGTGAATGACTCAATGGCAACTCTCATCTGTTCCAACACGGTGAGCAGTAAACACATGCTCAACTTGAAATTCATGTTTTCTCCTGTCCTGCCGACACCACATATGAGGGCATATAGCCAAGACAACTATTCCACCTACATCAGCAGAACAGTAAAGGTCATTTTGGAGTCTGGCTCTAAAGCCTTTATGAATATTCTGGTCCAGGGATTGCGGATTTGCTCTAATGTACTAAATGGTCTAGGTCTCCCTCCCTTCCTCCTTTTGTTCTTCCTATTAGCTTCGGTAAATCTAATTAAGCCCTATTATCCTAGGAAAGGGACGAGAGGAAGACCCATAAACTATAGTTTAGTTGCAATAGGATCTATGGTACCCTTCTCAGGTGGCATGGTAGTGGGCTAGTGGCTTGTCGTAGCTCCTCCCTAGGATACCCAAGGATGTTGCGTATGTGCATGGGCTTCCCCCATCACGTGCACTAGGATAAACAGCTTAGGGGCCCTGCCAAGTGACCCGGGGCTCCTGAGCGTGGAGATGCACTATGATTCATAAATGCATTGTTTTATGTTTTGACTAAGTACTCATATAAATTGGGTGTGACGTTGTGTTAGTACATTATTACTGGATGGTGCACTCGTACATCTCAGTGGAGAACAAAAAAAAATCAATAGCACCGTCTGGCTGCGCCTCCGGTCGGGCAGCCTGTGCCAAGCCACCGGCACCCCTCTCCCTTTTCATTCAACATCAGCTCAATACAAACAATGCCTGTTTGTTGGTGTTGGTGTGAGAGCAAAACAAGCAAAAACGAATACTACTGCGCATGGCCTACGGTACTACGCTACGGTGTGCTCTTAGTTTTATTACAGTCCACAACCCCGTTACTGGTGGATATTGCAGTCGATCGCTTTGGGACGGTGGCGCGCTCCAGCCCCTTTGACTGTGCTCATCCTGTCACACAGATCCATGTCTCGGGGCTGCCGCAGGGCCAGGTCATCGCGCCAGGTCCGCGCGCCAGGTCCGCGCGCCAGGTCCGCGCCAAATGGTTGCGCCGTTTTGGCTGTCCAGACAACTGTAAATTCAAACTGATCTCACCACACGTGCGGCCATTTTTGTTGCCCATCCGAGCCATTGTGGCGTGCGCACACTTATGGCTACAGCCCAGCCACTGTGTCCTTCCTCATGATATACAGGAAAAGGGAAGGGACGCGTCCCACTCCACAATAGACGCTCAACACACACTGTCTATTAACACAGCTTCTACTCACAGAGGGTAAGGCTTCCCTTCTGTCAAAGTCTCATTGAACCTTAAACACGGCAAAGTGTCTTTCTCTCTTTCATTTGCATGCGAGTGGACGCGCGGGTTTAAATTGGCAAGTCTTGAATATGATCATGAGCCGTGACTTACCTGTTAATCGTGCGTGTGAGTTCGCGGTAGTCCACCGACTGTCCCGGTTGGACAACCAAACCCCCCTCAGCTGTCTGTCCTGGTCCCGCAGCACACTACCAGAGAATACGGTGCCAATCAAACTACAAAGCCCTGCCTCTTTTATTGACGTAATGGACCATAGACCAATGGCAGTCGAGGTTCAACCCCCGCATAACTGAATACATTGCAGCCTTTCAAGATAATAATTGGTACATGTATGTTGTCACTTTTACACACTCATCCTTTCAAATTCATATATTTCATTAATATGATTTCAAATGCATCAATATACCTTACAAAAACAACTATACTATACTATAGTAATATCACAGCAAAGTGCCTATGAATACAATAGGAATATTATTATGATTGTTATAGTGATATTATAGGAGATGAAAAAATACCATAAAGTACGATACGGTCACTATAAAATCACTGTTGAAAGGTTCTCACAGTGATTTTTCATCAGGGGTAACTGAGATATTGACCATGGGTGCTCAATTAATGGAATTAAATTTGGAGGGAATTATACATTTCGATATTAAGTACAGCTATGGATTAGGAATTCTGTCCCACAGTATCAAGTTTTAGTCCTACCGGGCACTGGGCAGTGTCCGTGTTCCTCTTCACACCATACAGAATCCAAGCATTTTGTCGAAGAGGAAGAGAGAGAGAGAGAGAGAGAGAGAGAGAGAGAGAGAGAGAGAGAGAGAAAGAGGTAAAGTGAAGTTTACAGCTGTTTAAATACCTGTGGGGAAATGGTGAGTGAATAAATAAGACTTACCTCGCAATTAAATCTAAAATAAGACTTTTCCCCGAGGTTCCTCTCACTGTTTCTTCCTATTACGGGCTACCTTACCAGACTGTGTATGTGCTTCTGCATGCTATGACTCATAACTGCAGCTTTGTGGCTAGCTCGTTTTTGACAGAGGCACTTAACAAATAGCCTTAATGGCTCTGGGCCTGACTGGATGCCAGGTTGTGGTAACCACTCGTTTAATTGAAGTAATGCTCCTGTAAATGCCTTTTCTCCCGTTCTCCAGTTGTGTTCAGAGTACTTACCATTACGGCCACAAGAGAGCGCAATTATCTACCCACTGGCAGCCTCTAATTGATGTGTTTCTCTGTCCACGAAGAGCTGTCAGTGTAACCCTTCAAGGCTGATAGACCCAGTTCAAATGAACTTTCACTGCACGTGCCGGGTATGCAGTCTTACAGAGCTACATTACATTACTACAGGGTACTATAGTTTGTATCATTGCAATGGAGAGAAATGACTGCAAGATGCAATATTGTCACAAATCTATTTGGGAGTCATATCAAAACATTATTCACATCAGGGCATTCAGGACCAATGCTCTATTGACCTACGTCTCATAATTGATCACATAGAACAAATAATAGGCTCAAACGGGATACATTTACATTTACTTCCATAGAAATCAAGATAGATACATTCTTTCAAACAATGAGTCTTTAATAGCACGGTTATACCATACAATCAACATGCCAGCCCCCCTCCCCCCACACACTCCTATCTTTATAATTCACAGACGATGACTCTCAGAATAAACTATTTACAGTTTTATGGCACGTAATGTACGTAGTTTTGATTGAAGCTGATGGGCAAGGAAGATGGGGGTAAATATACTTGGCATAGAGGCAAAGAGGGGGTGGTCATTTGGTGTAGGAAGGTAGGAAGGGTCTAGTGAGTCAACAGATATGTAGAGGTCAGTATGTCAACAGCAATGGAGCGGCAATGAGGTGGCGTTGTGGGGCCGGCCACGGTGACATCACCACAACGATGGATCATATCTGGAGAGAGAGCAGCGAAGATGCAGGTCAGCTTCCTATAGGTGTTACGGCTAGGTTTTCTCCCAACACACACACACACACACACACACACACATCTATAAGGTTTGAATACCTAGAATCAATCAACACAGATACGAACACACATACACACACACACACACACACCCTAACACACACACATTAGCACTCCAGTAGGTCTATAGTGGATAGTTGTGATGCAACAATACATGTGCAACCCTAACCTCATCTAACCCTAATTTTAACTAACCCATCCTAAAACCCTAAACACACACACACACACCTGGACTGTGGAAGAGTGTCTGTGCTCTCCTTCAACAGCAGCTCTGAGACCAGTGTGTCCAGAATCTCAGGACTGGACCTCTTCCCATACCTGAGAGAGAGACAGACAGAGAGAGAGAGACAGAGAGATGTGGATGGATTTATCATGCTGAGGACAAGTTCAGGGAGCAGCAGCAGGGATGAAGATAAAAAAAATAATAAAAAGACAGACCTGACACGAAGCAACTCCCAGTTAAAAAAAAGCGAGAAGATATAAGACATATAAAAGAACTGATTACCCTGCATGCCTTTGTGTCATGTGTCGTATCACAAGCGCGGTGAAAACAGTAGCAGCGAGCCTCAGCAGGCACAGACAGGAGGTGAATGGTAGGTGGTCACATTTCCAGCTCTGCTCCTCAGATGATAAGCCGCGTTGGCGCGCTTGTATTGACAATGCCTGTGCGCCCCTGGGTGGCTGAACGACTAAAGCAGCATCCAGGCCAGTGATACAGATTGAGAGGAAAGCTGGAACTGTAATGATTATCTCACTGTGGCGTGTCAGCCAATAGCCATTATTGTCATTTCTCAGTAGGCTTTGGTACAGGCTGTGTGTGTTGCCTAGTCTGTAATGAGGTGCGTGAGGTGGAGTCTGGTTAATTAGGGATAGCAGCAGGATCCAAAAGGAGACCAGCAGGGTTCAGAACAGCAGCTCCAACAGGCAAGACTATCAAAGGAATTACAGATAAGTTGCCTTTCTCTTCTGTTTCATGGGGAACTTTTTTTACGCACGCATTGCTGTGTTGTTTGGTATTAGCGTGATTAGTATGGTGTTATCATATCAGAGTGAAAGTTCATCAAGAGCATTAGCGGCTGGTGGGGTGACAGCATATTCCTGGATCCTTTGACCTCCAAACTATCAGGATAAACGATGCTCTAAAATTAAAGAACAACATTAAAGCTTTGACCTTTTCCCGCTCAGCTGAACTTTTCATTGTTTTCATCCCGATTAAATTAAATTAAAATGGTCCCAGGGAGAACACGGCGTAAACCGGAGGACTGTATTGAAACTTGTTTTAATTTAATAGCAGTCATCTGTTATTGTATGGGCTGCTGTAACTGCAGCAGTTATAAATATATAAAGTAAATTTAAAGCAATAGAATAGAATAGAATAGAATAGAATAGAATTATTTGAGAAAGTAAATTGCAGTAAATGTCTTAATTCGAAGGGAATTTATAGGTCAGGTTTACAAATTCTTTAACAGTTCAGTTTCAGTAATTGAAAGCAAATTGACTCCAACACTGTTTTTGAACTATTTTTTAGTTTCAGCTCATGCTATTCTATTCTAGTCTATTACAAAGCCCACACTTGGCCTACCTCTGTCGTGTGATGAGGTTGATGTAGTGTCTCAGGGCGGAGTAATACTTGGCCAGGTCCTCCGCTGGGGCGTCCTCCCCGGGGTTCTCGGGTTTGACCGGGTATCCTTCCGTCAGGGTCCCCAGGCAGATCAGCGCCCACAACAGGAACCCGAGAGTTCCCAGCCAGGTGACCAAGTGAGGATGCATCTGATAGACCAACACAACTAAGTCCATGTCACAGTGCTCGCAGACATTTTTCCTCAGTGTTTTTAATTTCACTTCACTATAAGAAACGTCGTGTAACTGCCGTTTAATGCTCCCTGGGTATTTCACCCTCTGGAGTGGAGGGACATATGACTGTAATCGAGCATGAGTTAATACCAAAGCTAATACCAAAAACACTAGCCATAATGAAGTTTGTGATATGGGCACATATAACATGTTTAAATGTAACTAATTTCCAAACTTTCTGGAGATAGCCCGCAGCCAAATTCCCACCAGTCAGGATGAGAGACTTGAAATAATGACTTAAACCATTTACAAACAATTAGCTTGTTTGTTCCATAACATTCCATTTTGTTTCTATGTTTGTATAGATCAAATAGCAAGGCACTTACAATCAATAGATGGCTTGATGGGTCTTTGCGCGGGGTCCTCTGGCGTGTCCTCTGCTCCTGAACGCTTCGGAGGTTGCACAAAGTGCGGGTGGTTTTTATATCTCTGTGCGCCAGGCGCGCGGCAGAAGACGCGTCAGAGATGCGCTCCGTTTAGCGCAAGTCTGTGCGCGTCACTAGCGATACTGTCATCACAAAAAATGTTTTCATTAGTTTTATAGACAATAACAAACTAAAAATAGATGAAGTCTTGTTAATATGCCTCGTGTGGAGTGCTACCAAGAGACCTAACACATTTAGACTCGCTCTGCGTTTTTAGTTTTACAGAAACACATTTTTTCAAGAACCAACAGCCTTTCCCCTTTAAATAAATGGAGCCCTTCACCTAGTTGTTCGAATCTCCTTTTAATTTCAACAGCAAGTTACACTGCCATGCTTGATGTTTTAGTTCTTCTGATCAGGGGCTCAGGATGTTTGATCCAGAGTGTATCCCCCCTAATGCTGAAATGAAACCTAAGCCCTTGCCAAGAGAGGTTGGAAATAAGCTATCTTTTAGTGAAGCTGTCTGTTATGAAAAATAATTATTGCAATACTATAATAAACTTAACTAGGAGAATACTAATAAAATATCACAGCAAAAGTCCCTATAGTAATATTACATGAATTAGTGATGCCATAAGAGGAAGTATGATAAGGTCACTATAATCTGTTGAGTATCTTAGACACATTATAAATCCCTAGACGATTATTACTGGAAATGGGTATATTTTGGTTAGGGCCCCGCAGAGCAGTAAATTGATATAAAGTTGGAACTAAGCCAATGTTAATACAATTCACTAACAGATGGGTGGCATGTATATGGTCTCATTTAGTGCTAACTGTATTTTCAATATTGTGCATTCTATGCTATGTCTCTCTCGCTCTCTCTCTCTCTCTCTCTCTCTCTCTCTCTCTCTCTCTCACATACACACACACACAAAACACATAGAATGAGATCTGGTCATTCATGTTTTCTAACTGTATTGGAATGGGCAATTTGCACCAACATTTCAGGCTTTGTTGATGCTGTTTGTTGCACTGAGTATGTTCTTGTTAACACATGTATATTGAACAAGTTAACTCAATCATTTGGTATGTGTGTTTTACAGAGAATATCACAGTATAATTCTTCTAATGTAGATTATATAGTAAAATAAATATTCTACTATATATGATAAAACGACAGCAAGGTACTGCGTTTGTGGATACAGTCAAATTCTGTATCTCTGGCTAGCAGTAAGATGCTGTTAAATAACGGTAATGTTGGCAACTGTTGGCAACCGTGCTGCGGGAAGTCTACTGTAAATCAAATAAATACAGCAGTGTTCTGTATTTCTGTATTACAGTAACAAACTGTAAATGTAGTTATCAGATACACAGACGGACAGACAGATGGACACAAACACACACACCCACACACACCTTGAGTGACTTTTTGGTGTTTGTGAGTCTTGTGTTTACGGAGGAAGGGGGTGAGTCAAAAGTCAAAGTCATTTTTCTTCATGAGCATGTGTCAGATTAATAAGCACATCTAAAATCATAAAAGAGTAACCTGCAATGGGAGGCAGCAAATGTAATGCTGTGAACCAACTTCAAATGAGGCTCCTCTGACGTTCCCTTGAGTGATCGGGAATAAAAAGATTTCAAACAGGCTCACATGTTCGCTTTTTTTGCTGCGGTATTTGACTGAATCAGTCCACTAATTTTGTTTCACAGTTCATTCCATCAGATGGAAAGGGAGACCGGGACACTCGACATGAACAAAAGACCTAAATTTGAAAGTGTTATTGCGACGCGTCAGCCAAACATCAGCCCAGAAGAGCCCTATCTCCAAGAAACCCTCCGAATAAGAACACCTCAAATAGCACTTCAATTGAAGTTTGTCTGTATCACCAAGTGCTCCATTTAACTCCCATTCATAATCCTTTTGTATAGCAGCCTCTTCTCTCGCAGGCATATAATCTATCAAAATCAGTATTCTTCACTGGTGCTGGGTTTTAAGTTATGCAGAGGATGTGTTAAGGGCTTTTTGTATGACACAGGATGCCATGGAGGAGATGGGGAATGAGGCACAAGTGAAAGAAGGAAAGGAAGAAAGAAAGAAGAGCAAAGAGGCATGACCCAATCATGATGATCACAGTCATGAATTACAACTTCTCTTCCTCCTCATGGGATACAATATACTCTCAGTGACTCACTTCGGTAGGTATAACACCTCTTTTGAGCAGGCATCTCGCTCCTGCAGACTAGCCTCTTTCAGACATACACCTCGGATATTCTCCAGAGAATCAGGTCCGCACTTTAACCGGAGTTGCCCTTCCACACATATAGCACACCGCCGGAGAATGTCCGTCTCGGATGCGTTCACAACAACAGAAAATACTCCGGTTAGTTCAGGCAAGGCCTGGGTAGAGCATGCGGGAGACAGGACATGATGCAAAAAGTACACTGCTGAAATCGCAGCAGATGACCACTCTGAATTCAACTCCTGTCAGCTCAGAACAAGAAGATGAAGCTACAGTTGGCATGTGAACACCAAAACTAGACAACTGAAGAGTGGAACAACTTCGGTGCCTGTGGCAACATGATGACGACAGGGTCACACTTTGGCGTAATCAGCATGAATCCATGGATCCATCCTGCCTGGTGTCAACGGGACAGGCTGCTGATGGTGGTGTAATGGTGCGGGGAATGTTTTCTTGGCACGCAATAGGCACCTCTGTCTCGATCATGTGAATGCCACAGCATACCTCAACATTGTTGCTGAGGTGCTTCCCCTTCATGACTACAGTCTTTCCTTTTCCATAAAGATACTTCCACCTGCTTAATGCAACGTAGTCTGAAGATGGTTCCAGGATCATGACGGTGACTTAAGTTTACTCCAATGACCTTTGCACTTGGTAGATCTCAAGTACCTAATAAAGTGGCCACTGAGTGGATATTAAAAGGTATGCTGCCTGTATCAAAGTGTGTTAAAGATACAGTGGATAAGTCAAACTGCAGAAATATGTTCATCACACCGTGGATAAAGGAACATTTGACAAAATATCGACACTTTCTTCCCTTTCAAATGACATCTACCTGTATATCTGTCCAGTATTTCACACACATCTGAGACAACGTACCCAGATGTCAAACGGTGTCTCTGTGAGGTTCAGCAGGTAAACAGTATGCAGTGCAGTGATGCATTATGCTTGTACGCGTGTTTTTGCAAGCCAAATCATCCCTCAGGGAGAGAGAGGCGACTATGATTCAGTCATTTATTGAAGCAAAAGATTATTTCAACAATTTGCAATAGCGCACACAAACACAAATCTATGACCTACAGGGATGAATTCCAAACTCATGAACATTTACTGTAGCAGTCAAACAGTTACAGCCATCCATCTCATCCCTCCTGCATGGGCCCATAACAAACAGACAGGGAGAGAGAGAGACAGACTGACAGACAGTCTCAGGAAAGCTAAGCACGCCTCTTCCACTTACTTCTGCTTGACTGAAACATTGACAACGCTCCTGTATGTGTTGCATCTGAACATTAATAAATGCTTCCCACATCAACGCTGCATTTTACATTGTGCCACCAGGTCAGATTTGTTGATGGAAATTATACCAAATTATGACAATTAATTTGACAATTACATATTTATGTTTAAAAGTGCTAAACATTTTAAGTGAATACGGCGCAAAAGACTTTCTTTGTGCTTAGTTTCTTTTATCCGCACTAAATGCTAGAATTGCCTTGCCGATGTTTGGAGTATCAGGCTTTCACAGAACCAGCTGTTCAAATGCAAATACGTTTTCTCTCCTCCTTCTCTCTCATCAGCCTCCGGGTTTGGACAATAAGTTCTCTCTCTCAATGTTTTTTCAGCTGAAAAGGCCTCTAATTTGCTGCCGTCTACGAATCGCGCGTTTCAAATCTGCAGTGTATTAAATTGTAAAAGAAAACACTAACAAGAGGCTGCCTGTATCTCTTCTATCATAGGGCAGCTACATGCTGACAGACTGAGAAGAGAAAGGAACAAGGCTAAATCTGTTCCTGCTTTATATCTTTTACTCTGACAATAAAATTGCTGCTTTTGACTGTACTATTGTCCTATGGTGTCAATGTGTTATTTCTGGTAAGCAACCACTGCTATTATTTAGATAGAGCATAGGCAGCCCCCCTGCGTGGCTACGTGGGCTGCTGCTTGAAAGTGAAGGTGATTTGAATCAAATGGTCCTGATATCCGGCTGATATGGCGGCTTAGTCTGCACTGCAACGTCAGTGGGAGTTCTGTGTCTCTTTATCTGCATTTTCAATGTCGTATGAGATGAGATGTTGAATCAAGGTCAGGTTTGAACGTTGATTGGATGGAAAGCATTGATGCCTTGATGATGATTACAGGTTGAGTCAATGTCTGTTTGCTGTCTGGGTTGTTTTTAAGGAAATGTTATATTACCATCGTATTATAACAACAAATACTGATCTAGGTTGGCTACTACCTCTGCACTCTGAACTGTTATTGACACTTCAAAGGCAAATGTCTGCACAGTGCTTCTTTCAATGACGTTTGTCTTTAAACTTCATTGACAGCGTTTGCGAGAAATGATTCAACTGAAATATCTCGAGAGCACAAGCTTATCTCCACTTTTATGTAGTTCAGAGTACGTACAACACTAACAGTTCCCCAACAAGGAAATAACAAGGAATGAATGTCCTTGTGTGTGTGTGTGTGCGTCCGTTTGGCACACCTGTTCCTGGGTGAAAAGCTCACGCGTCATAGTGATGAGAAAACTTTGCGTGAGGTGTTTTGATTGACAGGTGGAGGATCAACCAGAAGGCCACGGCCGAGCTGTGACACCTGGGATCGGCTCAGGTGTGACCTCAGGGGGTCAGCGTCCACGAGTCCCTGAGCCACTCCGATATTAGGAAACCGGACGAAAGTTGTCGTCGCACTTTAGTTTAATAAATGCTGTGACAATGTGAGACCAAGGGAGTCCGTATGAGTCCGTATGAGAGACAGGAAGGGTGTTTGTGACACTGCTATCAAAGTCAGTCAATAATAATGTGATCGAGGGAGGTAAAGTGCTGCTATGCGTGTTTGTCGGAGTGTTTCCATATTTCAGTACAAATATTAAAGCAACATTATACTTTTTAACATTTCCTGCCCCCTTGGCATGTGGATTCAAACCTTCTTTATCAATACTTGAAGAATCTTAATCTTTAATTTTGTTCCATCATTTGTAAGAGTAGGTGTCACTTTTCTTCAAAAGGTGGTTATCTCATTTTGGAACAAAACAGGTAAAATGACTTATGAAAACTTATCCCAGCACATAGGAAAAAAAGTGCCTGTATGATCTTGGTCATATTAGATAATCGCTATTTAACGGATATGATGTGTTTTCTCGAACCACATTGGTATTTAGGTGTTGACTGCTATTGGTGCTGCATGACAGGAACTCATTTAGATGTCTAAAAACTGAATACTAGAAAATGCGTTACCAAAGTGAAACATCCCTTTAAAGTTGCAGTGCTGCAAAGAGGAAAACTGCAAAAAGCATGTTGTCGCCCTCATATTCAGTTTGTTCATAACTCTCATCTTTACTGAGGACTCAATGTATTTGAACACAGGACAAGCAGCATTAGTCATGAAGAATGAAGGATAGCGAGATGCTGTGCTGTGTATAATTCAATCAGCAGCTGTGGTTTAACGTTTTAGCATCTCGGCTGAACGCGTCCACTCACTTATTCTGCTAAATGAAGGCATTTTCCAGGGTTAATGTTAATATTCCTACAGCTGCAGGAACATTGGACATAATGCAGCCGTGGAAAAGCGCCAAGACTTGTTTGATACCACCGTCCTGACACTCACAGTCAGAACTCTCCGACTAATGTGTTAATATTTCATTAATCTTCTCTTTCTCTCTGCCACCCTGGTTGACTTTGAGTCTGCTGTCGTTTTTTCCCTGTTTCCTGTCTTTGACGATTCTTTCTGGGGTCCTAAGGAGGATGTTAGTGAGTCACGGGGGATTAGTGGATGAAGACAGTGAGGAGAGATGGACATACAGGCTGGTTAACAGGCTGCCCAATCTACAAGCTCAGTCTGCTGAGCACAGAGGGAACTACTGATGCCATTGGTCTCCGTAAACCCTTATCTCTTCCCTTTGACAGGACTCTGGCGGTCTTCTCTTTAATTCCCTTGCATTTTCACTTTGCTTCTCCCCCCGATGTTTCCTCTATTTCTCTACGCACCATGCCTCCCTTGGTCGATCGTAGGCATCTCTACCACCACTATTCTTTTCCCTCCTTTATTTCTCTCCTGTCCTCAGGCATCCTATTTAATGCCCTCATATAGCATTTAAGTGCCCTTATCCAATCAAAGTTTTGTGGCATGAAGTTTACCACCGAATAGGGACCATCAGAGATTTTCAGCGTGTTATTTGCCTTTCACAGCATTGCCAAACAGACAGGATTATGAGAAAGATTCAGCGTGCAGTGTGTGTGTATGTACTGTTTGTGTATCTGTCTGTTTCCATGAGTTGTGAGTGTATGTATTGTGTATGTGTGAGTGTGTGAGTGTGTGAGAGACAAGAGCATGTGTGCTTCACGTGCGCTCCATGCATACCTGTTTTTAACATTGAAGTATGCGACGCAGTCTTCTCTGATCACATGCCTGTTTTATTTGACATCTCTCTTCCCTGTCATATTGCTAAAACGTGCACTCCAGCTCGTTGTTGTCGTATGCTTAACCCTTCTACTGCTGCTCAGTTCTCGGCTGCTTTTAATGCTGTTGAGAGTCACTTAGGGTCCTCGCTTTGTTTTAATACTGAGGAGTTAACCTCTCTATTTTATTCCACCTGCCAAAACATCCTTGATACTGTCGCTCCACTTAAAATCATGCAGTCCAAACCTAAACCTGAACCATGGTTAAATGACACTACTCGTGTTGTCAGACGAGAATGCAGGAGAGCTGAACGCAAGTGGAAAAAAGACAAGTTGCAGGTGTCTTTTGACATTTTAAAGGACAGCTGGTGTAGATATCAGAAAATTGTTAAAGCTGAAAAGACTAAACATTTCTCTGCTATTATTTTAAATAATTGTCACAAACCTCGTGTTCTTTTAGTACCATTAATGCTATTTTTAATACCCCCCAATCTGTCTGTCTTGAAGCTTCTACAGAAACCTGTAATAAATTCCTTCACTTTTTTGCTGACAAGATTGCTAGCATTAGATCACACATTTCACCCCCTTCTCATGACCCATCCATCACTGTCACTTGCTCTGCTGTTTTTAACCAGTTTGAGCCTGTGTCTCTTTCTCTATTAAAGAAAATTATTGCTCATATGAAACCGTCAGGTTGTCCCACAGATGTTGTCCCCCCTCGCCTTTTCAAAGAGATTTGTGAGACTATCGGACCAAACATTCATATAATTATGAATAGTAGTCTCGCTTCAGGTGTTGTACCAGCTAATTTTAAGCATGCAGTAGTGCACCCATTGATCAAAAAACCCAATCTGGACACCTCAGTCTTCTCCAATTTTAGACCAATTTCCAAACTCCCGTTTCTGTCAAAAAATTTTGGAGAAAGTTGTTCTTATACAATTGCAGTCCTTTTTAGACATGCATGGCATTCTAGAGGTGTTCCAGTCTGGTTTTAAAGCCCTTCATAGCACAGAGTCTGCACTTTTAAAAGTTTTGAACGATCTTTTATTAGCTATTGACTCTGGGGACTCCGCCCTTCTTATGCTTTTAGATCTCACAGCTGCATTCGACACAATAGACCATAGTATCCTGATCTCTCGCCTGGAGCATTGTGTTGGCATTAAAGGCACTGCTCTGGAGTGGTTCAGGTCTTACCTGTCTGAAAGAAGTTTTTCTGTCAGCCTTGGTGACTCTGTATCCTCCACAGCGCCTCTCTCCTGTGGAGTCCCTCAGGGTTCCATTCTTGGCCCAATCCTTTTTTCCCTTTATTTGCTCCCCTTAGGGTCTATTCTTAGAAAGCATGGCATCTCGTTCCACTGTTACGCAGATGATACACAGATTTACTTGCCTTTAAAACGGAAAGATGCTAACTCTTTAAAACCTTTGATGGACTGTCTCAAGGACATCAAAGCTTGGATGGCCTTAAACTTTTTAAATTTTAATGACAGTAAAACTGAAATCCTGATGTTTGGACCCAGTAGTGCCTGTGACGCTTTTCATATGGACCTGGGTTCCCTGGAATCATATGTAAAACCCACTGTAAAAAATCTGGGTGTGATAATGGACTGTGATTTTAAATTGGACAAACAGATACATTCTGTGGTAAAATCTAGCTTTTTCCAGCTGAGGCTCTTATCGAAGGTCAAGTCTTTTTTATCGTTTGCCGATTTTGAAAGGGTTATACATGCTTTTATCACGACCCGACTTGACTACTGCAATGCCCTGTATGTTGGTGTTAGCCAGGCCTCTCTCTCACGCCTGCAGTTGGTCCAGAATGCTGCAGCTCGTCTTTTAACAGGAACGCGCAAGCGAGAGCACATTTCCCCCGTACTGGCCTCCCTCCACTGGCTCCCTGTACGTTTTAGGATTCATTTTAAGATTTTATTGTTTGCTTACAAGTCATTAAATGGGCTAGCTCCACCTTATCTCTCTGATGTTTTAAAGCGATATGTTCCATTAAGGTCACTCAGGTCCGCTGATCAGTTGCTCCTGGTTGTACCTAAGGCTAAGCTTAAGCTCAGGGGAGATCGCGCTTTTGCAGTTGTAGCCCCCAAACTCTGGAACGAGCTGCCTCTACATGTTAGGCTGGCCCCTACATTGTCTGTTTTTAAATCTCGCCTCAAAACACATTTGTACTCCTTGGCTTTTAACTCAGTATGAGAGTTGCATTTTTCTTTTTGTTTGGTCTTGTTGCTTTTATATTACTGTCATTCTGTCTCTTAAACTGGTCCTTGTGTTTTATTGTGTTTTTAAGTTTTTACGATTGATTGATTGTACAGCACTTTGGTCAACTGTGTTGTTTTAAATGTGCTTTATAAATAAAGTTGGATTGGATTGGATTGGATGTGTATTTTTGTGTAGAGTTTCATGAAGCACAAGAAAGAATTTTTGATAGTCCCATATTGTTATTGATTTAAAACAGCTATACAGCGTCCCTTTCTCTTCGTCATCCCAGCGCTTTGAAAAAAATCAAAATACATGATTCCCTCCCCTTTCAAGGATTCTTTAGACATAGGAGGGGATCGAAGCACACAGCCTCAATGAAGAAACGACGTCATCGATTTCCCAGCGTTTCTATCACAAAAGAAAGACAAACCAGAACACGTCCAAAACACTGAAGTTGTAGGATTGTGCTTCGATTTCAGGGGATTTTGATGCTTTTGTCGTGCTTGTTAAAAAAGGCTGTATATTTTGTCTGAGCGACATCTGTTTCAAACTCTTCTCCTGGTAATCAGCAAAGGATGTTTGGAGGAAAGGGGAGGACAGAAAACAGTAAAAAAATAAATAAATAATCAAAGCTGAGGAAAATAGCTTGAAAGTCCAATCCTTAATCCAACATGGCTGTACATCCATAATAAAGCTGTACATAAAGAGACACTATGACATGTTGATATTGTAAAAACAATATATATGACAGCTCTCAGGTCTCATTGACCTTGGGTGAATTCAATTAACCTTAAAAGAATTCACCCTCAGACAGAATTTGCTGTGATTATGAACAACTCTCTCCCGAAGCTACAAACAAGAGAACCAAAGCAAAATTGTTAGGTCAACAACTTGGAGATGATGCATTGACAACAATTTTGAGACTGGCTGATTTTGTGGACTCATAGAATATTTGTTTGAGCTTTTACCTCCAAATTAGTTTTATTTCACTGTAGAGCTAACGGATGTGAGCCAGAAAATTTAACCCTGGTTACACTCACTCTGTCTCCCATACGCTGCCAATGGACTAGCTAAAGGATGTTTCTTTTGATGACACCTTCGAGAGACTCTCTTATTTCTACCTTTAGCAAAGATCAGTTCGTGGACACAAGATCATAGAAAAACCACATAGAAATGAGGTGGGTTTTCAATACCTGTGGTGTTTTGTTTAATTTACCAATGTCTTCACAGGATCAAATGTGTTCTCAGTCACTTGTATCTCTCTCTATACCTCTTGGTTTTTGTTACCTCTCTCAATGCCTCTTATTTCTATCACCCCTCTCTCTATCTTTGGACAAATTAGGTGTTTCGGTTTTCCTCCTCTCCACTCAGTGTGTGCTTACCATACCTGTCACTGGGGCAATTAAGTGTTTCCTTGCACAGTAATTGCCAACCTAATCATCTGTGTTTGCCTCCCTGATTTGTAGTGACGGCTCTGTCAGTCAAGTTGGGCGTGGTTCCCATGGCAATAGGGGCAGTGAAGTAGTCATTCACTTCAACCAGTGGCCAAAGTAAATTACCTTTTGCCTGCTAAACAGCGTTGCTATGGCGAGGAAATTACCCTAAACAAGGTAACTGGGCCAGACTAATGTGTCAGGGCTTCACTGCTCAAATTAGTTTCACTCTTTCTCTCTCTCTTTTTGGATTCATGCATGTGAGGGGTAAGTATGACGACAAGGGTGAATGTTTGCGCATACTTTATGTTGTGGCAACCTGATACCAGCGTCAACAAATCTGTGTCAGCTCTCAGACAGGATCCCTTTCACTGGCTTCCTCTTCAGCACTTGGCTGCAAAGACCCAGGTGCATCCCTGTCATCCCTCAGGCGTACCCCTAGCTCCTTTCCCTCAAGACCACCTGTTCTCTCACACACACACACACACACACACACACACACAGATCCCTCAGGTGACCACTACCACACCAATGTGGATGCTGATCTGGTGTGACTTGGCCTCAACATGGAGAGAACATTTGAGTGGGAGTGAATCCCCATTTAGATCCCCATTAATTTTATTTCTCGGTTCAAGACGTGTTTGAAAGTGGGGCGCCTATATGGAGAAAACACGACCTGTTTCACTCTCCATTCACTGCGCGGATTAAATCAGTTCTCATCACTGCTGATCTGCCGTGAGGAATGGGATTAATCAATCGGAGACAGTACATCTATCTGAAAATTAAAACCTGCTCTCATCGCTGAACACGTAGCTCCATGATTCTGGTATTATTTTGGTAACATGTTGAGTGGGTGGCTTTCTCCCCATAACAGAACATCAGTCTTATGAACCTCAGATTGACCAGTTAAGGAAACAAGCATCAAGGGAAATATGAGGCAATGATATAAATGGCAATAAATCTAATTGTGTGTTGGAAGTTGTTTGTTGTATTTCAATCAACCCAAAAATGTCAAATTCTACACTTAAATGTGGTACATTTTTATATATGTGTGATATTTTTGCAGCACATATAGCAGCTGCCTCCCAATAAAGAATAGACACAGAAAACATCTCCTGACCTACATGTCCATATACTGTATATCCTCTCATGGATACTTTCAATCAAATTATCATTTCCCTTTGACTGTGTAGTTAAATCAATTTGTGCTTCATCAAACCTTGATTTGTCCAAGTTTTGTCTCCAGACTTCGCAAGGAAGGGGGAAAACATAGTGTCATAACTGGAATTCTGTGCGTCATCATGGCAACGCTGGCAATGGTTCCCCACACTACAAAAAAAACCTCTGATTGGATCAATACTGTCAGTTAATTGTCGAGTTGTGAAGTTGCGTTTAATCATCATTGTTTCCTCTAACTGTTCAACCCAGGTACAATTTGAGTAAGGGATTCTCATCACTTCTAATGGTGTGTTTAAGGTCGCCAGCCGCCCCGTATAAAACGGAATGTTCCTTAATGAGTCAATTTGATCCGTATTTTCCTACTTGAGTGATGAAAGCGAGAATAACACAAGTATGAATGAGAATGGAAACGGTTTAATTATAAAACCTGACTACAGGGCAAATTTGATGGGAGAAACTAGAGCCGTGTCTCTAGAGCACCTCTCTTCTCCTCCTGCTCAGTGTACTCGCTCACTATGTGATGGTGTGTGTGTGTGTGTGTGTGTGTGTGTGTCCTCATTGGCTATTACCAGGCTATGGAGTCGCGAGCGAGAGGGCGGCGGGAGTCGGACTGAGATTCAAAAATGGCCTCTTCTTCAGACTCTGCTGCCAAACCCAAGAGTTTATAAAGAAAGAAAAATGTGAAGCCGAATATTTATGGCTTGACCACGGAGAGACTGAACGTAAGGTGAACTGCAAAGTGTGTGCAGGGTATTTTCTGTCCACTATAAGAATATGAGACGTTAAGCAACATGCGTCAGGAAGCCGCCATAGTCAAAACAACAGTCCAGTAGCAATTTCACAATTTGTTGCACCAGACATGGTAATAAGATTACACTGGTCTGTTGTTATTTTATTTTGAAGAACAGGATTTTAGGTGTCTATGTGACTGTCACTGTAATGTAATTGTGGAAGTGCAACATGCTGTTTAGGCCGAGTTTGCACCATATTGTGTAGAATCTGTCATGGAAGCAATTTGATTTATGATCACAATGATTCCAGTAATTATGACCATTAATACTGAACTAAACAATGCTTAACTAACCGTGGAAATGACAATCTGCCTGTCTCAGTGGTTTAATGATAATAATGATAATGTAAATATTTGAGCAGATATTCATTCATCATGCACAGCCTACACAATTCACAAACCTACAGGTCATAGATTTATAAACATAACAGAGAAAGAGAGAGCATTATTCTATTCAATTTAGCTTTATTTGTATAGAGCTTTTCACAAGACACTTAATAGGTTTGGGAAGTTTATTTTAAAATGTACTTTAAAAAGAGACAGGGAAATAAAAGGAGAGGGTACGGTAAGGAATAAATGTTGCTGTTGATGTTTTGCACTGATTAACTGCCCTCAATATTTCTGTTATTGTTAATTGAAAGACTTTGCCAATATAAAGCACTTAAACAATAAATCTGGGTCTATTTTATTTGCAATCAGTATTCTACTTTGACTCGCTCACAGTACCATTATACATGCTCACACATTGGAAGCAGGACCAAAGGGAGGGGCATGCCTACTTGTCATCCATGACGAGGAATGTTAAATTTGACTTCATTCATTCATCCGTTTGTATGTTGAGCAGCAGAACATGGAGGCCCTAATACTGTAAATAGACCATTGGGGTCTCAACTCAAATGTCACCAGAAATGAGCATTTTAACACTCTTTTACACAAAAAAAACCTTCTTCTGTGGAATCATACCCCTGGACCTCCTGGCAGGTTATGTGTTCTTTATTTCAATTTGATAAAGATGTGTTCACTTGTCGGTGACTGTTGATGGGACTGAGTCACTGATGGCCCAGAGGTTCACTTGGGTTTCCAAGGATCGCTGGAGATTCTATAAAAATAGAACAAATAATGAATAGTGTTGTGGTGCACTAACTACACCAGGGGTTGCAACTTTGATGGTTGCCGGGATCATAAAACTAATGCGGACTGTGCAATCTGTGTTCTCTCTGATGAATTTGAAATCATTTATCATAAATCAACTCATACATGGTGTGATAAGATTCAAATATAAAGACTGATTGATGCATCATTACAGAGACTACCTATTATCAAATAGCATTTTTAGATAAATAAAATGTTCACCTCCATTGTAGTGCGACTACATGTAGTGCGTTGAAGCATTATGGGCTTGGATGCATACCATACTGTAACTTAAATCTCTTGTCTGTGGAATTCCTATAGAGCCGCGCTATTTAACACGCGGCCCGAGGTTAATATTATTGCGGCCCTTGGTTGAATTTTTATTGTCATAGCAACTGCCAATAAAATATTCTCATTTCAATGAACACAAACCATTTCTAAACTAAATTCTTAATGACCACAAGATGGCGATCGTGCATACTGTGCTTATTTAGCAATCGTGGGATCAACAAAGAAGATAAAACAACACATGATAAGCGACAAAAACGCTCGGCGCTGGCACTGCCATTGATTTCCTATTTGGCAAGTGTCGCTGCCGCCCTCGGCGTTGTGCACCTGGGCGCAGACGCTGGCAGAGCCCCTGGCGCTGCACTCAAAGTTCAACTATATTCAACTTTGACATTCGTGACACTGATCTCTGCGACTCGAAACCAATCACAGCACAGTTTGATATCATAACCGCGAAATAAAAATAAAAAAACAATGGAGGAGAAACTTGTTTTATGTGTGTCGGAGCATCCCGAGTTATACAACATGACGCTTAAATCATACCACGATCTGACTAAAACGTCTGGCATGGAATGATGTCGGTTTACAGACGGGACTAC
Source organism: Hoplostethus atlanticus (assembly GCA_034670405.1). Classification (NCBI taxonomy): domain Eukaryota; kingdom Metazoa; phylum Chordata; class Actinopteri; order Trachichthyiformes; family Trachichthyidae; genus Hoplostethus; species Hoplostethus atlanticus. The sequence goes on along the minus strand of JAXDDX010000006.1, from coordinate 1,208,731 downwards.
CAGGTCGGTTGACAGCTTAGTACAGGTTCGTATATGCAGCCAGTCTATATTCACTTCTATGGCTGTGCTAGTATGATCATTGGCGGTGTGGTTAGCTACGGCTGATGCGGGCTGTAGTCCGAAATTGAACTCCACTATTCTTTCCTGAATGGTGTCATTTTAAAAACTCGACAGTGTGAAAGTAATGAATGTAATGTAATTCTCCTGACGCTGACCACGTGAAGGGGTCGCGCTCAACCTGGTGTTGACGCCGACGCTTTGCATGGATCATGTGAAAGCCCCAACTGTGCAGGAAGTCTAGTCTAGCCTACTCTCAAGTCATGGCAAAACCGGCAAAACGTAACATTTCTGATGAACACAGGGTATTTCAAAAAACATGGGAGGAAGAATTCGCTTTTGGTGAGGTAAATAACAAACCAATGTGCCTTCTTTGCCTGAGAACAATAGCAGTACCAAAACGGGCAAACGTTCACGTCACCATGATGGCTATCACATTGACTTGGAATTACATCTGGGAATAATTTGATATACTCAGACCTGATTTCAATTTAATATGCCTATATTTATTTTATTAAACAGTCTTGTGATTTATTGCAACAGCAATCTAACACTTTTACATATAATGAATAAAGCCTACTTATTGTCATTTAATCATTTGATATGTGGCTTGAAATAACACTACAAAATAGTTTTATATGACCAAAAAATTTGCGTTGCGGCCCTTTGACACAGCTGTATCTTGCTGTGTGGCCCTTGAGCTTTGTAAAGTTGAGTAGCCCTACTATAGAGGCTTTAATGAACTCAAAAAGAAAGAATTGTTTGAACTAAACTAGGCAGGATGCTATGATGGAAGTCAATCTAAGACCTCTGTGTGACCACTGTATTAATCTGACACAGATGAGGTCACGTTAGAAATTCATCTTTCCAACAATCCAAAATGCATGCTTATTGGAGGTTCATAATGGTGAGCAACACTGATGCTCCCCTGCTCTCTGCTGCCCTCAAGTGTCACTTAAAGGGAACTTTCCTCACCCTCTCCTGGTAGCACCCCTTAAAATATGCACTTATCCACCTCCTCTCTCCTCCCATAGTCAGACAAAGGCTGGATCACTGAACACTGACTCCATGCATCAGACAATATATAAGATGCTAAATTACAATGTTCATGCCACAGGGTGAAGTGGCTCCATATGTCTTCTCAGCTACATGTGGGTGGAATGATCCAGACTGTTCAGGACACAGGGCACATATTTCATCCATTCGCTCTGTTATTTATAAGTTGTTTTTGTAGTATTTAGTTTTTTTAGTACTTAGTTTTTTCTATTTTGTATTTTTTGTATTTTGTACCTTGCCTTGTATTTTGTACATTCTTTGATACTGGTATGCTGCTGCAACCCCAGAATTTCCTCCCGGGGATCAATAAAGTATCTATCTATCTATCTATCTATCTACATACACACAAACAACCAGAGAGAGCGAGAAAGACCCATTTTGCTTCCTGGAGTCGTTAACATGGATCTATCTACTGCAGATAGAGTCGGTGCATATCTGGTGGATGTTACTCTCTTACCTGAGCCACTGTCCAGTGTGAGGTAACCATCTAGCAGGGAGCTGAACCCCGTCAGCCCCCCCATGGCAGCATAGGGGACATCCCAGCCCACCGGCTGCCCACGAGCCTCCCTCTCCTCTCTTGTCTCAACCTGCAGGGAAAAGAGGAAAATTACAATACAGCAACTTATGGTCAGGTTTTATGACACGTGTTACTTTGTATCTGATGATCAATGGTAGCAAAGTTGATCTTAAATCTATGCCTAACATCTACCGTCTGATACTTGCCAATGTCTGGTGGGCGGAGCTAGGCTGGCCACACCCACAGGTGTAGGGGCTCCGGAACCCAGCACAGGAAGAGCCTGTTAAAGGAGGTATTAGGAAACTTACAGTGTGAAACTCATCTGCAACAACTATATTGTTGAGCAAAATACTAGAGTAATTTACAAAGGTTTCTACAAAGTTCTGGTAAAATAGGCTTTATTATCCCAGTTTGCACTTTTGTGCTAAGTACAGCAGTCTTTAATGTGAAAATGCCAGACTCACACTTCTTGCACAAGTGCCCAGTAGCCTCACTGTGATCTTGAGGCAAGTGTTTACACCGGCAGCGGACTGGCTGTGACCCGTTTCGGGGCACGTACTGGTAGGCCAGACAACGACAACCCCTGACCTGACATGGTAGGGCCAGGGGTCGCTCAGAGGGAACCACATCAAAGTGCGTCTTATGTTGCTTGTACCTGGAAGAGATGTATTTAAAAATATATACAGCAATTTCAAATGAAATAGGCCACTTTTCACCCACAGCAGGGTAAAACAAAGGGGTTCAGTGTGTGTGTGTGTGTGTGTGTGCGCGTGTGCACTAGAGAGGTGGGGCTGATTTCATGTGGCACTAGTGTAGTGTGCTACCGGTGTGTGCAGAAGCAAGGTGTCTCAGGGCCAACAAGTTTGCAGTCGATCCCTCCTGGAACCCCAAAGCTCACATATAGCCTGTTCTTCATTCTCTGAGGAAGCACCTTCCTTTTGTACTCCTCATATTGCTCTGGAGTGAATAGTTTCCCTCCATCAGCATCACCCACAATCCTAAAAGGAGAAACACACCACCATGACGTAAACTTGGGGACAGCGGGGACGTGTCCCTACTCCCTACCGCTTTACTGATGATATAAAATTGTGTCTATCATCAATTTGATATTAATTTCACATGCGTCTAGGCGAACTAGGTTCATCCGCTCCACAAAGAGTTACCTCACTCACATTCCAACAGACATACATTGCTATTGGTCCGTGTTCGCTTTGCCCCCGCCTCTCTGTCGTTCGCTTATGTGATTGGTTGAAAGTTTTTGACTGACGTTTGCTGCTGCAGCGGAGAGGGAAGCTGGCAGCTGCACAGACAGTACAGCGTCATAGTATCACATTAAATGTTTTGAAAATGTAGTAATGTGCAAGAAGAGCCAAGAGCCTAGTATAGCTGTCCACCTTAAAGCACAACAGAAGTAGGAATTGTAATATTCTTGCTTGGTAGGAATAGCACAACCGTAACTAAAAGTGTATTTGCTGATCTAGGTAGCTAAGCAAACTTGGCGTGGCTAATAGCACAGTGTTAACTACATCATTTTATTTTCTGACTGAATTTCTTGCAGTTCCTCCTTTTAATGTAGCATGTCCTTGTAGTCAAAATAAACAATGTAAATGGCTTAATTTGGCGAGTAATTCCTCAACCTTTATTTAATTTTAGAATGGTAAATAGTGACAAATGTATTTAAATTACATGTTCCAGCAGTTGTGACTATTACAAAAAGGCTTACTGTTAGCATTTTCACGTTTTTTGTTTTCTCCAAAGTGTCTGAAAACCTCTTGAGTAAATTTTAGGTCAAGTGACTTCAAGACAAACCTTCTGTACTCCGCATAGTCATCCACTGCCTTTAAAGCTGATTCGTTGAGGCGTATTGTTTCCATCGTCAAAAATCGAAAGCTGGTAGAAGGCAACCGAAATATATTTTGTTTTTATTCCCATTTAGAAAACAACCCCTATTTAGTTCAGCGCCAGCGTCAACGTTGCCATGGAAATAGTCGAAGTCTTCCCCCTATCGGGCGGAGGGTGAACTGCACGCCATTACTGGCGATTGGACGCCAATACAGTTGTGCACACACACTTGGCTGTCGGTATACCATGAAAGTATATCCACCAATATAATCAAAAATCAATTATATTTTCACCAAAGCATTTCCCCTCTCAAGAATTTATAATCACATAACTCGATAAAGATTCATGTCAAGCTAAAAATGTAAGCTCCATTCCTCAAGTAAAACGTGGGTGAGCCGAGGTTTTTATCTCTGCGCAGCTACCCACCCACACGCAAAGCAAAAGAGAGCGATGGAGAGCAATATGACATACATTTCCCATAATGCCATAGCAGTGACGCACGCAGTGCACGTTCCTGGGAACCATGAGTCTCGCAGTTGCATGCACGGAATTCTGACTGGCGACTTTTGGCTCCAAGGACCTCATAATTTCCCCAACTGTTGTCGAAGCCGAAGTGAATGCCAGCGCTGCACACGCGGACCTGTAGCCAGGCCACTGGTTGTACCGGAGACAGCCCGCCAGTCAGAGTTCTCCCCAGCGACAGCAGCAACAACCCCGCCGAACAACTAGCATCATTCAGTGTCAGCCAGAGGCAGCTGCCGGAGCTTCCTATCGCCCCGTCCCTGCTCTCTGGAGCCGTTTTATTCCAGGAACAACTACAAGATAGCGTTTCAGTCAACACACTAAGGTAAATAATCTGTTGTCGGTAGGATTTACTGCATTTACAGGCGATTGTTTGCCCTTTCTGACAAGTTTGTGTGTTGCCGAGCTAACATGTCGAGCTAACAATCAATGTGCTGGAGTTCTTCACTTGAGCTTTATTTACATCCCGTGCTGTCCATGCCATTGGTCTGTTGAACGTCAGCAAATGCTGAAAACCATTGCTGGTTAAAAGTCTTGACGTGCAGCTAGTGAATTCAACATAAGTGCAGTTTCAGAGTTTTTGTCAGTGTTTGTCAATATCCTTTTCACGTTAACCAAAGCATTTTGTATTTACAGTAAGTCCAGGTCAACGTTGGCCATGTTATTCATAATTGATGAAAGTGTGTGTGTGTGTGTGTGTGTGTGTGTGTGTGTGTGTGTCTATGTCTATGTCTATCCATCCAGTGTGTTCTCACGTCTGTAATACAAATGTTAAAATTCTCTTTGCCTTTATTATTCTTATGTACAAGCCAAATCAAAAGTGTCTTCTATTTAGACCTTTTATATTTGGGTTCATGTTTCCATGGTCAGCTGATGAAACTCATTACTGTTGATAAGGCAGTAACATCACAGGTGGCGATTGTGGTAGTCAATGTTTAACCTCTGGATTAGGTATTTTGTACTGACACAAGGTGAATATTGGGTATCTTATCTTATCGACGATCGATAAGATCATTCGACTGGATTCGCTGTTTTTGTTTGAGTAGCCTACTAAACAAGTGGCACATTCTTTGTCTGAACCCTTGGCCTAAATGGTGTGCCTTTCCTAAGAACAATGAGCAGGCCAGCTGAATTACCTGACAGAATACTGTAGACTGAACTGTGGAATTGCAAGTCGTTTAGATACCAAGGCTGTTCTGGCTGGCCTACATCATATCACATCACCTCATATTTTCAGCCGACAGGCTAGTTGACACCATGGCCAAGTGTTAACCACATTGCCATATAGAAAACGGCATCAGGCAAGGGCAACAAGGACACTGTGCATTTCATGTTCAGGGTTGTCACACTGAAACCGCTTTTCACCAGTTCAGTGACGGCAGGGACAGCTTAAGGTTATAGTATCGGACGTGGCTGGTATATCTCTGTTGAAATTGCGGGCTGTCAGTAGGAAGATGTTGTAGCTTCCTGAATGTCACCATATGTTGCTTCAAGGCTTTGCACCTTGCTTTCCCGTCCTTCCTCTCCAGTGTTTGCCTGCTGCTGCATGGCCCATATCTACATAGTAGCACACAGGTCATAGGAAGAGCGCGCGTGCGTGTGTGTGTGTATGGATAAAGACTGAGACATCACTGAACGGATTCTGTTACTTTTCTTTTCATAATTTATTCCCCTCAGTCAGTGTCTCTTATCTGACCACAATAGGATGTGGCACTCCCACACCCATGAGAGAGCGTAGAGAATGAACCTGGTGACAAGGTTGTGAAAACTGAGATATGATCATCTAATTTCCACTTATTGTGCACTGTGCAATCATAGGCTTTTTGTCCGGCCCGATGGCCAGCATGGAGGTGGAATTAGAAAATGAATACTCCATGCCTCAGCCTGTTACCGTGTCAGCCATTCCTTACCTGGAACTGCAAAGTGGGTCCTATGCAATCTAAACTGGTAATCAGGTTTCTAGGTTAAGAAGGCTGAAAAAGATTTCTTGATGGGCAGGTTATGAGGAGGTGGGTGTTTTTATTAGTGTGTGTGTGTGTGTGCGTGTGTGCGTGTGCGTGCGCGTGCGCACCAAGAATCCTTAACAGACACTCGAGATGGATCCATGAAACCGAATACTCAGTAGGGGCCATGAGTCCAGGATTCATATTGGACTTTGACCTAGAGCGGTTTAAGGAGTTGGTGGCCATGCAGGATGTCACAGCCTTGTTTTGTTTTGGGTTCCCTCTGCAGCCTTTGTTGAATTGAGTAATAGTGGGTTCATTTTCATCATGCTGCTCACCTGCATCTAACCTCCTGGTGAGCAGTTTACATCAACTGCTTCTGTTTGAATTGGAATTATTTACCAACCCATTTCATCGCAGCATACAGCTCAAACTTTGAATGCAATATGATTTGTGTAATGAGACATCAAAATCCTCCTTGCTAAATTGACATATTTAAGTTTACAAAAAGAAAGCTCTAGGTTGTGTGTTTCTAATGACTGTATGGTTTGTTTGTTTGCTTCTTTCTTGCTTTCCTTCTTCCTGGTTCTAGTTCTCTGAGTTAGCCAACAATGTCTGCAGACTCCGAGGTTGAACACCCAATTTCCATCGGTGGTTTGATGCCAGACATCTTGCAACCAAAACGCCTCTCCAGAAGCCCCTGACTGCTGGTCCCTGCGGGTGTCAACTACCGTCTCCTTCTACTTCCTGGCCTCTGCTCCAGCTCGACCCCTCTCACCACCACTAGGATGGCCTAGTGGTTATACAGACTGTCCTTAACTTGATTAGCCCCTGTGTTGGCAAGCATCTGCCCTGCTGAAGTGCACTTGAACACTTGACACTGATTCCCTACCAGCTCCAGAAGTGCTGTTATGTAGCTGAGCCTTCACTCACAGCTCCCTGTGGAGAAGGGCATCTGCAGGAATCAGAAAGTATCATACTATCAATCAACTATCATACTTCTTACATCTTATCCCACCCAATACACACCCCTCCTCCTCAAATAACATTTTAAATCTCCCATTTCCAGTACTCCCTAGCTACCACCTATTGCAGCCCTAATTCCCCACTGCCATCAGTCCCTCTCCAGCCCCAGTTCCAGCCCCAGTTCCAGCCCCAGTTCCAGCCCCAGTTCCAGCCCCAGTCCCAGCCCCTGTCCCAGTACCATGCTGGGTGCGCTCCTGCGGAGGAACATGTCCCAGAAGCTGAGCGTGCTGCTTCTGGTGTTCGGCCTCACGTGGGGATTCATGCTGCTGCGCTACACCGTGCAGCACCCTCGCCACCAGAGCAGCGCCGAGCTACGCCAGCAGATCCTGGAGCTCAGCCGGCGCTACGTCAAGGTCCTGACTGAGGAGAACCAGAATGCACCCGGCGGGCCGCAGGGAACCTCCATGGCTGGTTACGGTGAGCCTTTTAGGGGAATTCAGCAATGCTGTGCGATACATACGGATACTTCTCTCTCTCACACACGTGCATTCACTCACTTACTAACGTTGTGCGCCACAAAGATAAACACAAACAATGTCTGTGTTGTGAACCAGTCTAGTCATTCATGTTTTCTTTCTTTCCTCCCTCACTCCCTCCTTTCTTTCTCTGTCGCCTCTCTTTCACTCACTTTCTCTCACACACAGCCGATCTGAAGAGGACCATAGCTGTGTTGCTGGACGACATTCTGACACGGCTGGTCAAACTGGAGGGGAAAATCGACCTGGTGGTCAACGCCTCATCCACTAACACCTCTCACACTGCAGGGGGCGTCCTTGCCTCTGCTCCCGCTGCCTTACCGAAAGCCTCGAAGCAGGAAACACCTGGCAGCCACCCAGGGACACCACGCCTTCACCCACACACACCTAATAGGCCTAGACCACATCAAGAAGGGTAGTGTTGATGGGTACTCACTGATCTAACAATGTATGGGTAATAAAAAGCAATATGGAGAAGTATGGACATCCACTAACTTAGAAGATGGGATGCATTCCAGCAATGTTCAGCCAACTCAGAGGAAAGGAGGACGACTGCTTGCTGTTCTTTCCTTTCATATGCTGATATTTATTTTTTTACCAGGACTACTCGGTATCTTTTTGATATTTACATTGCTGACATTCTTTGGCTTGAATTTTAGGTAATTTTTCTTAAGGTTTCACGATTGGAACTTTGGTGACTGTTACAGCGAATGCATAGAGGTAAACACTCTTGGAACTGAAAGTCAATCTCATGTTTCCCCCGTAGAAATGGCTAAGAATGCTTCAGTGTGTACACCACCTATGGATTTGCAATACTGCTTCAACACTAGATAGTACACTCATGGTAGATCAGAATAGCTGCATTTCAATTTGCAGCCAGTCCAATTGCTTATTATGTAGATGGTTCCTTTTTTAGCTAATATACACAACAATTTGACAGATAATTAAGCTGTATAGTAGTAACTGAAAGAGATAATCCAAAGAAAGTTATTTGCACTCCCTTTGAAGGCTTTATAAATGTGTATTTACTTTGGCTGTAAAACAGTAGAATATGAGAGGACAATGTTTATTTGCCACCTTATAAGTGTGTGTGTGCGTGTGCGTGCGTGTGCGCGCGCTATGTCTCAACTGCAATCCAATACTTAGCTCTCATGCCTAGTGTTGGGAGCGGTTTCATTTTACATGTGGAATGATTGAATGTACTGTTTGGTTGTTTAGCTCTATTTAGCCTTATTTATTTGTTAAGGTGACTGACCTATTGCGTACACGTGTTCAGGGTTCACGTTGCACTGTGACTCTATAGGGATTCCCTAAAAATAGTGCGCTCGTCCAACTTTGACATTAGCGATATTTTAGGGGGTGGACGTCAAGCTCTGACATATCCGCTCTGACATATATATTCTTCCAGCCTTGCTGCAAGCCCTTTGTAGAAACTCAACCTGGCTCCTATAATGCCAAGAGACCTTTGCTACTGTATAAATAAAACATGTAACAAAACATCTTACCCAGTCTAGCCCAGAGGAAGGGAGGAGGCTTTTTTTGCTGAAAAGGTGATACATGAGGGACTTAGTGAAGCAGTGAAGATGGGCAATATTTACATGCAACAAAATCAGTGACATAGTAAAATATGAAGAACATGATTTAGGATGAAAACATATCAGATGTAATTGGCCATTTATTTTGCTACAAAATGTTGATCAGATGTCAGATGTGTATTTTGATGCCAGTACAATGAATAATTGAGTTGTGGATAGACTGCATCTGCACTGAGTGATGTCAGAAATGTACGTTGCTTCACATAGCTGGACAAAGATGGTAAAGCAGACTGGACTGTCAGCTATTCTTAACTTCCAGAGGTATATTAATAAACATTGAGTATTTTCATGAGAGAAAGCTTTATTGATACACAAAATGACTTTTGACCCCTCATGGAAAAATAAGCTGTTTTCTGTTGAGATGTTTTTTATCATCCAGTGAAACCCTATGAATTAAATCAGATGAAAAATATGTATCAGTATCATTGTGGTCTTAGTTGTGACATGATTTGCCTCACAAGACATGGGATCAAATGTTGTTTGCTACCTTACAAGTATTGCCAGTGGTTCCCAAAGTATTTCACACACTAGATGTTTTAGCATAATGGAGAAATGTATAAAGATTTTAAAAAATCTGCTCAGATGACATTTCCTAGGACATAATCTTATCAGATGGGGAAGTGTGGTCTTTTATATCAAGCAATTAACAACGTAACGCCGGGGACACACTGGACGCGGAAAGGCGCCGAATGGCGACGAATGCCGACGAAAATTATTTCCGCGCCCATGTTAACCAATGTGGCCATGCACACCGGACGCGGAAGGGCGCCGAATGGCGCCGAATGGCCGCGGCCTGCAGCGACCGTTTCGGCGTCAGGTCTAAGATTTTCTCGATTCGTGAGCGAACGGCATAGAGCATCCGGTCAATTTCCAAAATATAACATTTCAAAATAAAAACACCCTGATTGATGGTATTTCTGAGTTGTGTCTAAACTTTTATCGTCTAAACAGAGAGCGAGCGAGACGAGCAGGCACACGCACACAAGCAGAGAGAGAGAGAGAGAGAGATGAATAGAGAGGGGGAGGAAAAGAGACAGACAGATACACAAAGAGAGAGACAGAGAGAATGGGAGAGAGACAGGGAAAGGGAGAGGTAAAAAGGGAGAGATGGGGAGAGAAAGCAAGAGATATTAAGAGACAGATACACTGAGGAGCAGGCACACGCACAAGCAGAGAGAGAGAGAGAGAGAGAGAGACCAAACCCCTACATTGAGAAAACCAGCGGAGATGCCGGTGCCGGTGCCGGTGTGAACAACCAAACTCCTTCTTGCTCATTCGGCGCCGATCGCGGCGCTTCCTTTTCTTTCCGGGTCCAGTGTGTCCCCGGCGTTAGCACGCTCAAGTTTGGCATCAAGGGGGCGTGGGCGGAGAGTTAGGTGATGACGCAACAGCCTGCAGTACATAAACAAACCGCCGCCCCCTGCCCACTACAGTGCGCCATCTTCTAGCTAACCGGTCTGAACAAAACGCTGTATAAAACCTCAATACGGACCTTTTTTTTTTTTTCTCATATTAGTCAGTCATATTATATTATACAATGAGTGACATTGAGGACGGAACCTACGAAGCACGGGTAAGTACTTACATTTAAAGACAAGTTATCAAGTATCTCCTTTCCCCCTTTCTTTCTCCTGTGTGGCTGACGACCAGGAACACGACAAGGAAATGCATCAGTAACGTTAACGTTACGCTGAAATCGACTTACCGGTGTTAGAGAGCCGGACCGGTGTTTTGCTTTGCCTTTAGCAAGCAATATTTTCACCCCCAAATATATCTTTTCATTGACTATTCCCGTTCTAGGGAAACTGCCTCAACGAAACCCTCCATACGTTAACTAGCTAACGCTACCTAGCTTGCGACCTACATGCAAAATTGCCAGAGTAGCTTGCCAGAGCCTACATTATATCTCGGTATTTGCACATTGATTTGAATTGAAATATTTGCACATTGACTTGAATTTAATGCAACTAGCTAATTTGACTTATAACGATATAACTGCGTCGTTTGCTTGGCGTCCCATGATTCAAATGTTGTTGCTGCAGCCATTATTGCACATGGGGCAACGCGAGTTTTTGTTTTGTTGCCTGGTATAGTCTTTATTTATATTAGCTAGGGATTAAAGGTGAACGTTTCTTCAAGCCACTCTTCCTTCCTTGCTTTCACGCTGTGATTTACACATTTAACTATGATATTAAAGGTTTAAACTCCTTTTACAATGTAACCACATGGCTTTCACTTTGTTAGACCACAGGCCCACCACCTACACTGTTGTACTCACCTGCCTATTCTGAAATGATATCTTATGTAGCATCACTGTAATTGTCCTGCATTTAGTGAAAATACAATGATTTATAACACTAAAGATCTTTACCTTTTCATAAATCCATGATCGTAATTTCATTGAATGTTCTTTTTTCATTAAGGTTATTGATCGTGAAGGATTTGAAGAGTTTTATCCAAGAATGTGGAAGAAAATATTCAAGATAAAAGAAGGCTAATGAAAACATTTACAGAGCAGAACATAGAAGTGGAAAGGGAGGAAATGTGACGGAAGAATGGTTTCAGATATAGAAGCACTTGCAGTGTAATGACTAAAATGAAAATTTGGGGGAAGACGTGGAATCAGAAAATGAGAAAACTGAAAAAAGAAGAACGAAGAAGGATAGAATTCCTGAGAGAAGGGAGTAGCGTATACAGAATCTGGAAGAATGAATGTGTCCCTAGGTTAAGTAAATGTACATTTGTGTTCCAAATATCTTTTCTTTACTCTGCTCTCTTTCTGTAAAATGAAAACTTTATGTTAGTTTTTACCCTGATTGCCCAGGTGGACACGGAAATAGACCTATGTTTTACATTGTTACACAGCGTTAATAGCATCACATTGAACACAAAATATTTGTTAATTGATATTGTATTAGTACTAACCCTTTCCTCCACAGTACATAAGCTGTACATTTTAGAAAGGTATATGTGTGCATTATACTACTGTGTTTGTGATAGTACATAGTGTGTGAGGCAATATATGTATTCGTCCATATGAGTGTTGTTAACACGGTTCTGTGGCAATAGGAGTCTCGCTCCCCGTCTAAATCGGACCGCAGGAGTCCAGCTCGGGTCAAGTCGGAGAGCCGGTCCGGCTCGCCAAGCCCGTCCCGGGCCTCCAAGCGCTCTGAATCCAGATCCGGCTCCCGTTCAAAATCTAGGTATGCTTTGCCATGTTATTGGCCTTTGTGACATTATCATCTTTCCAAGCTGCACCAAGCTTCTGGGAGATTGGCTTGTTGGTCAACTTACCTTTTACATGTTACAGTAGGAGTGGTGGCTCTCTGGTAGATTGGTTGGTTGGTGTTTTTTCTTCCAAAACTCTTCACATAAAGGGTAAGTTGACCAATGGGACAATTTCCCAAAACGCTGGTATAGTCCTTTAGCGCTCATTAGGTGCTGCTTGATTGATCATTAGTTCACTGAAATGTGTTGTCCTGTTAAAGGATGTCCTGACACTTCTCATGTTTGACTTTCTCGACTACTCTCCCTCATGTCCAATCCCTGTCCTCCTTCTCTGCCGCATCCTTTTTCAGGTCTCAATCTCGGCGGCACTCAAACCACCACTATAGACAGTCGCGATCTCACTCCCATTCCCATCACAAGAAGTCCCGCTCCCGTTCCTACAGTCCAGAATACCGCCATGGGAGGAGCCAGAGCACCTCTCCCATGGCCAACCATCGCCGCCACACTGGCAGCAGGGTGAGTGTGGGGAGGTCTGCGTACAGAGTGAAGTTACCAATAGAAGGTGAAGGACACTGTTTGTGTTGACCCAGTAGCGGGTTATACAAGGTGTTGCTTCTGAAAAGCTGGAAAGGAATACAGCGTTTTGGGGAAATTGGCCTGTTGATCGTCTAACCTGTTAAGTAATCCATGTCTCCCTGGTAGATATTCGCTCTGGTGCTCCATGGTAACGCTTTAGCATAAACTAGGTTGAGTGATCCTAGGTGGCTAGCATTATCTCACATGAGGAGATAACGTGTAGCAGCTCAACACAGTGTATGTAAGTGTTAGCGTGGAGCACCGGAGCGAACGATCTACTGGGACAGATGGATGATTTTGGTGTCTATGTGCTCACATCTTGTCAGGAAAGTTGACCAACAGGGGAATCTCCAAAAAAGAATTATTATTATTATTATTATTATGTGTATTATTTTTTAATACTACATACACTGTTTGAGCACATTTCATAAAGGAGAGACAAATCACAATATTTACAGCAAACAAAAAGACCTTCAACTTTGGGGTATACACAAAATGGAGGATTGCAATTGGATGATTTAAAAATGCTGGTTTGTTTTTTTGTTTTTTTTTGTGCCATGTGTACAGCAAGGTTTTTAGGAATGAAATTCACACACAGGTAGTACACACAAAGTTTGAATTCAAAAGGGCAAATTATTTTCACATCATTCATGAGGAAACTATTTTTCAGGTGGCTCTGCTTAACACCACGGGGAAACAGTTTGATGTGGCATTTAATAACCCCTTTTGATTAACTTCCCCCTCCTTTCATTGTGTTGACAGGGCCATGACAAAAGAAGCGTACATGGTGGTGGTGCTGATGCCAGGGTATGTGGACCTTCTGACACGTTTGGGACCAGCACTGTTGGCCCCTTTGTGTTTCAAAATGACAAGATGGCAATAGACTGGTTTTGTACTGTCTCTGTATGTCTCTCTCTTCTCCTAATGGAAGACTTTTAAAAGCCATTTCAGAAGGTGTTATTAAAACTGTCATTGTTTACCCACTGAGCATTTACCCATGGACTGCTGCAACCAGGAGGCGATTTGTTCAGAAGCAATGGTATCCCCCTCATTAGCATGTACACAAGTCACTGAAATTACTTTTAATTTTCACCTTGTTTGATAGCTATGTTTTTATTTTATTATATTTATATCCAAATCCCATTACTTTTGCTTCCTGGAAAACACAGTATCTTTAGTGGATACCTCATGGTGTACATAAAAATTCCAACCAATAACAACATCAGATTTTTTTTTTTTCACGCCCCTCTACCCCTCCTGTCAAATGAAACTGCTTTTCTCTCCCTAACAGAGAGCCCATTGGTTTAGACTGTCGGCTCCCTGCATTATGTCCCGCCCAAACATCCTGTTTCAACAGGAAATATGTCAAATTAAAGAGGCCATATACTCTCAAAATGCTGTTTTATTGTTACTTTAATAGTAATCCATTCTTTGATTTACTTCAATAGTCACGATACGAGTAGTGTGTGCAGTCTGAACAAATCTCCACCCTGGTTACAGTGCAGAGAAATGGCTATTGTGGATCATTTTTGGGCAATTCTTGACTATGGAAATTCTCCTCCTGTCATATCACTCTTCTGTCATATCACTCTTCTGTCCAACATGCACACAGTAGAAGCCATGTTTGACCAAACAGTATGGAACTCTGCAAGGCACTGAAATACTATTGAGACAAAGCAACAGGCATTGTACACTGATGCCAAAATACTTTTTCTTAAGACTGATTTGAAGGTGCCAATGTATCAACAGGGATGTTCCAACAGTTATATCCAAAATAATAGAAGATATTTTCTTAGTGCTGCATTCTTTTGCTTGCCTGATGTTTGGAAAGGCATGGTTCTACTGTCTTTGTGCGCAATGTCTTAAGTTTGTAAAATGCTGCTGTGCACATGTTTGAAGAAGCATATGACTTCTTATGTGTTAAATCTGGTGGCGTTAAGCTGCAATACCAATTCTGACACTTACTGTTGACCCTTCCAGGCAAACCCTGACCCTAACACATGTCTGGGGGTGTTTGGCTTGAGCCTGTACACTACAGAGCGTGACCTGAGGGAGGTGTTCTCCCGCTATGGTCCCCTGGCCGGGGTCAATGTGGTCTACGACCAGCGCACCGGCCGCTCCCGTGGCTTTGCATTTGTTTACTTCGAGAGAATTGAGGATTCCAAGGAGGTATGAAAAAATGGTTGTGGTTTATTTAATGGCAAGATGGTATAGGCTATTATGTGCAGGCCTCACATTGTTATTTGATACCTGTTTTTATTTTAGTATTCGCATTTAAACTTTAAAAGTTTCGCTCCAGTATATGCCCGTGTGTGTGTGTGTCTCCATCCATTGTGTAGTACGTTATTTTCATAGGTGTAGTGCATGCAGGTGTAAAGCTCCCCTCCACTGACCTCCTTCCAAGTAAAATCATTGCTTTACAAGTAGGAAAGGCAGCTGATTTCTACCAATCAAAGAAGACATCTTATTGGCCTCGCCCTGACACACCTGATCCTCACGTAGTCTGAGACTGGGATTGGTGGAAATAATCAGATGTCACTTTTTGAAATGCTTTATGAGAGGTTTAGAAATGTTAAGTGGTGATACTGGAGGACTTTGAAGAGTCCTCCCCCTGTAGACTGACTCCTGTAGTGTTTTTTAAGTTAAGTGTGCTTACGTGAGTACACCACTAGGTGTCAGAATTGCCACACAAGTCTTCGTCCTGTACCGCAGACATCCCTTCTAAGGGGCTACTGTTTAATGTAGGTCGGCCTGTGTGAATTAAATCACTTTCCCTAAGTGCATAAGAGATTTTGATAGCAGCTTTGTCTTTTCCTCCCTCTTGTTTTCTCTAGGCAATTGAGCGAGCCAACGGCATGGAGCTGGATGGGAGGCGCATCAGAGTGGATTATTCCATTACCAAGCGTGCCCACACCCCCACGCCAGGAATCTACATGGGTCGACCAACACAGTAAGAACAGCAGATGGTCAAGTCCCTGCATCTTAGTTCCTTATACCTATAGTGTGGCATTAGATGACATCACGTGGTTGAAGTCCATGCAAAGCACAAGTGTACATTTGGGAGGTTGGGGCGCAGACAACTGGGGTGCAGGGTGTATTGTACTTAGGTTGGAGCTCACTCATGATTTTTGCAAAATTGCATTAAAATCCTTCAGTATATCTTATGTGAAATAACAATTTATATCTAACTGGAAGTCATGACTTGTTGATTTCTTTATCACCAGTAATGGTGGCGGCAGCGGTGGTGCTGGTGCTGGTGCTGGTGGTGGTGGCGGCGGCGGTGGTGGTGGCGGTGGTGGTGGCGGCGGCGGCAGTGGTGGTGGCGGCGGCGGCAGCAGCGGGGGCAGGAGGGGGAGAGACTCGTACTACGACCGTGGCTATGACCGCTATGACAGATACGACGAGTATGACTACAGGTACAGGTGAGTAATTACCCTGAGACTCTACTGCTGTGCTGTAGGTACATGATGAATGTGAGTACAAAATGAATATTACACTGGTAAGTTGGGAGGGAAAAAAGTAATTTTTCTTTGTCCTTCTGCAGTCGCAGGCGCTCTCCATCACCCTACTACAGTCGATACAGGTCTCGCTCGCGGTCCCGCTCCTACAGCCCACGTAAGTGTGAAGAGAAACACACACCTAGCGTGACTGCATCCATGTTATTGTCTTAAGATTGAATTAGGCTGTCGGTATGCCTGTCCAAACACGTTCAGGTGCTTCTCTTGCCGCTGATGGCTGATTGGTGTCATTAAAATGCTGTACTGACTTGTGTTTGTACTAATGTGAATCCCTGTCTGTGTTTTTGCAGGACGATACTAAGTTGTTTCTTTCAACATCATCATTGCCTCCTTCAATGCTGGCGTCGGATTCAACAAGTTGTTTCAGAGGGGAACATTATGAACTATCACGTCTATATCAACAGTCAGAACTCTTACGTTTTGAGACAAAAAGTCTTGTTTACGTGCAGTAGATGTCTTAATTTCTAGACGTTTTGATGCATCAGTGTCGAGTGTGAGCAAAGGACTCGGCGGCTGATGGCTAACTTGTTGCTCGTTTCCTAGACTTGCATCTTTCCTTCCCTCTTCATTTTCTTAATCAGTGATTTTATAGCGATGGTTAATGAGCAGTATTCTCTTGCTCTATACTGACTTATAACATAGTCTTTGTCATTACGGGGAAGGAAGGCTGCAGGGCAACCAGGTTTACAGTTTTAGGAAATAATGTTGCTGTAAGGAATGGTGACACTTAATTTTACAACCTGTGTTAGGTAGGTGTTACAAAGAAGGTATGACAAGTCTGTATGTGGGTATTGGTTGTTAATTGATTTTAAGTATTTAGTGCTAACAAGATACTCCTGGTAAGTAGCAGGTAAATTGGGCTGTAAGATTAAGTGTTACCAAATCTGGTTGGGACACCGCTCACGTTCTAAGTCACTTTCTCTTCTTTTTTTTTTAGTTGAGGAAGTCAATATTTGAGCACCTCCAGAGATTTTTATTTTCATGTTTTATTGTTTCTTTGTATGGAAATATAAAAAAAAAAAAATATGAGAACTCAAATGTGTGTGGTGGTGTCTGACTTAATGTGCATGAAATTGAAGTTAGTTGTAGTGGTGGGAGTTAAGAAATTGAGTGGGTGAGGTGAGAAAACAAGCCAGGAGAGTTGCGTAGAATAAGACAAGTGCCAAGAACTGGAGCTGCACTTTGAAACCACAATAGACTTTCCATTAGTTGGGTTTTCTCTCATTCAAGCCATACTAGTCAAACCACATACAGATAGACTTCTTCATAATGCCAGTTGAGTTTCATTCCATATGGTGAAATGTTTGCAAATAAAGATTGATTATATCTGAGTACATGTTTTGTTTAGAGGCAGACTCAAACAACTTTTTTTTTCCCGCTACCATATGACAACTTAATGACACTAGTACATTTCCCTTTTCAACTGTGGAGTAGAACAGTAATAATAGAACATGGCCATGTTTGATTCACAAAAGGCAATGTTATCAGTCTCTCAGCATCCTGCATTGAGCAAGACCTTGCAGATGGGTGGTGGTTTTCTATCCCGATCAGATATTGGATTGATACCAGTTGAGAGCAAACGAGATCTTTTAAAGCTGAGCGGATAATCAAATGAGTAAACGTTTATCTGTAGACCTTAGCCCTAAGAGTTAGGCACTTCATTCAAACGGGGTTAATAATCACTGCTGACATGCCATGGGGCCCCTCAGAGTTATGCATTCATTCACACCGACTCACGGATAATTCTTTAGGATCCAAGGTAACCGCTAGTTGGCAGGATACAAGGGTCAAAGTGTTAGTTCTTTCTCAGTGAAGATCCTCCCGTCACATGGTGAAACGCTGAGCCACAGACAGATTCCTATTGTGTACACGTTGTAGCACTCATTTGCCCCTTAAGTTACATTTAGTCAACTTCAATCACTGACCTTCTTTCATGCATAATGTTTTCCTGCACAACACAAAAAGTATAAATGAGGAAACATGTTATCTTTCATGTCGTCCGATGCATAGTTACTACTTTTTAGTGGTCTTTTACTGTTTGCACTGGACAGATTAAGAGAACGCAGAGAATTAACTGAATTGAATACTAGGATGTGAGCTAGTGTTTTTTTATTTCAATATTTAGACTTCCCATTAGCTAACCCCCCCCCCCCCCCCACACACACACACACACACACACACACACTGACTGAAAACCCTCTGAAGTAGTAGTGATGGCAGGGGGCCGTTTGCAGACAGGATGGCCGATAGTGGACATAATGGGGAGATGGTTTCATAGCGTTGGGGATGCATGGAGAGACACCTCACCTATACAACCGGGACTCGGGCATGCAAACATTCTTCACACAGAGAGAGACGTATACATATGGGAAATGATCTACTTGGAAGAAACAGTCCGCGCCTTCTACTTCCCCCACCAAAAAAAAAAAAAAGAAGAGCTGACTCATTGTTGAACTCTGGGCCAGACACATGGACTGCATTCTGATTGTACATAAAAGTTACCTTTTTTCATTCTTTCTCTGCTTTTCCATGACTTCCTTCATAAATTTTTACGAGACGGGTCAAAGTTGACGTGGAACAGAATAGGCTTACACCAGCCTGAGTTGCAACCTGCAGCTCCCACATCATCAGCCTGCAATCAGAATAAGATAGAGGGGCTACCGTCCTAACCCACAGGACAATGTCTGAAGGTTAACAAGCAACAACATCCTCTTACATGCATAGAATAGAATAGAATCCAAAGAGTGGAGGACTGAATGTAAACGCCATCACACCTCTGATTTGTTCACGTCTAGGCAGTTAACGCGGGGTTGACTTTGGAATAACTAAAGTTAACAGAATTGTTTGCTTTTCAATCAACTCAAGCTATTTATCTTCTTTTGTCAGTCAGATGGTGTATTGGTACTATTGAAATCTCACATGACCTATTTATCAATTTACAAGGGGCTTATCTAAAGTTCTGGGTCTTACTAAGCAGATTACGTTTTCTGAAAAAAGACATTTTAGGTCAGGGAATATTCAAGTATCTATTTGCATCTGAAAGAAACGTGTCCAAATTCAAGAAACACTTCTTTCCTGAGCCAGAGATGTGTTTTTTGTTATGATGACATTTCATTATTGTTTTAGCGCGCTGGCGTTTGTTTCAATATAACAACATGTTTCATTATCAATATACAGTTTTAAACCGTTTTAGACAGTGGGAAAAGTTAATTGCTATGCCTTAACACTTCACAATGTTGCTGATTCACAACCCTGTCAAATCATACATAAAAAAAAAACTTTAAATCTGAATTATTTTACTAAAATGAATTGCCAAAATCATTTAGGTTGCAGATGATCAACTCCACTTTAATTTCAGCACAAGTCATTCTAAGTAATATGTCACACAGAAAATAACAATTACATTTTCTACAAAGATTTGCCAAAACTTTTCCAACTGTGGTTGAATATTCAGCTTACTCCATTCCAGATTCAGTAAAACACACAATTTATTTTTGAAATAAACATAATGCAATGTGAAATTACAACTATTAAAACCTGAAGCACAACAAATCAAGTTTCTCCTTATTTTAGAAAACAATGTACCTGACAAACATATTCAAGAAATGTATTGCATTTGAGCTGTTTAAGGAATTTCAAGCACAAGTTGACAGTGTAACCAATCAATCAAGGTGCTGCACAAGGAAACGACAGCAGCCAGCAGGACACCAGAAAAGTTGTCCATTAAGAGTGGCAACGCTACATGCTCAAAAATGCCCATTTAGCCCACAGTTGCAATGTGTGACCAAGTCAGCAAATATTCATGTGACTCCAGTGTGGAAATACAGTTTTATCAGGCCTCTGTCCTGTGTCTACATATGGTGTTAATCTGACCAACTGCTCATAACAATAGAAATGCACAACGTCAGCTTTATCTAAAAAAAGCAATCAGCAGATGCTGTTAACAAAAAGTATTTTTACTGTAATACTAAAAACCTAAATAGGCAACTTAATTTTACACACTGGATCAATTTCAGAGTGCACAGTAACTAATCAACCTACTTGCAATTAAGGAAATATTTCATTAGACGTATAGTGGTGATGTGTGACGGTAGCCATGCATGCTATAAATATCTTTATTCACTATTTTCAATAAAACGAGAGACAATTTCTTTCCTTAAAAATACACACACATTTAAATACCCTCTACTGTTACCAGTGGCCTAGACTGATTCAACTTTTTCTTACTAATGGGAGCGTTTGAGTCTGGGATGAGCAACGGGAAACCAAGAAAAAGTAGGGTATAATTTCTTTATTAGCATTATTCTTTTTTTTTATATAAAGTAGCAGTTGCAAAAATTATGAGCATTTTTAATATTTTGCCAGTAACCATTAACTCATTATATACCAATAAAAAGCAATGTTCCTTGGCATGTGTTTTGAGAGGGCATAAACCGCCATTTTCTAATGAGATGAGGGGTGCCATCCCATAGGGGAATCTGTGGAGAAAACACTTAGCCACGTTTTCTTTTTTTGAAGACTTGTATTGGAGCCTGTATGAAAACAGCCTGGTGTAAATAGAAAACATATGCCTGAATAAAACTTGTTACTACATCGATAATGGCATTGTTTCCGTCACAGTTGTGTGTCAATGTGAGGCTCAACTCTCTCTCTGCCTCTCCCCCTTTCTCTCTCTCTCTCTCTCTCAACATGGCGTTCACGACAATGTTCCATACATTCTCCGTCCAAAGCAGTCAGCCGGTGGGGTTTTTAATGGCTAAAACTCAAGTGAAACACAATGAGAAAGGCTATATTCGCCTAACAAGAAATACATAAAATAAATAAATAAATAAAGGAATCTCACCGGAACACAGAATCCCTTGAGTCAATGTAGCCTAAGGGAAAAAAGACCCTTGCGTTTGGCGACGTAGACTATCTATAACTTGGAGTGAGGGCAACAACACAAAGTTAGGCTGCGTATTACTTAATTCAAACAATGTTTCTCTCTCTGGAAATATCCTCACCTAGACTATGTTCACCCAGATCGATTTTTTTGCCATGTTTTTTTCTGTTCATATAAACCGCAGACATCAAGTCCACATCAGCCTGGTCTGAAACTTTATGTCAGTTTGCCCCTATGGAATTTGTCCACAGCGAGGAGTCCTGAGGCTGGGGGCGGGGAGACTTTCTGTACATTCCTCAGCGATACATTCACTCCTCCTGCAAGCGTCTGCAAGCCACACAGAAAAGCTGCAGCCATGCATCGGTTCATTTAATCGGACAATGTCGGTCTTACACCGCCGTGACTTCTGTTTCTATACGTGCAGTCCGTAAATGTATCACAGGAGCTACGTTTAGATACGGTTGTTATGTTTGCATTTCGTTATTTCCCTTACAACGGAGATCATTAAGGTCGAATAAACTAAATTGTAAAAAAATGTAGAAGCATGTAGGCCGATGGAAAACGCTAGGTTTGAATGAATTCGTCATTGTAGAGGTCCATTAATAAAGAAAGTTATGGATCTACCACTGAGCAAAATCTTATACAAATCAGGTACATTTCTGGAGTTAAACGTTAGAACGAATTACAAAACTATTAGGAAACAGTCGGTGAATCAAATGTGCGTTTTAAATACTCACTTTTGTTCTTTATTCATTTATTCATCTCAATTTTATTAAGTTGTAAGCAAAATCTAAACTTCATCTATTGATCACATGAGAGGTTATATAAAGTACGGCAGATTTAGTCACCGTGTCATATTTCGTTATTGGCCTGCATATTTATGGATCGTGATAAAGGGAAAACATGGAGAGAAATGCATAATTGGCGCGCTGATTCATATAGAATAGCAGAGCGGGACAGCCAATGAATGAGCGCGTTGAGGCCGAGCCAGCGGCAGTAGTACGGAGCGGGTCTGGAGCCCTCTGATTGGACGGCCCTCCCGACCAATCAGAGGGCTCTGTGTGTTTGTTCAGCGGCAGAGGAGTAAACCTACTGAGACAGTCATGGCCCCAGTCTGAGCCACTGGCTAAAGGGCCCACAAAACCAACACTCCCTTTGTAGCCTGCTTCACATGAGCATGCACACCTAGGCATTTACTATAAGAAACACAGTAGCCCCAAATACAGATCAATGCACTTGCAATTGCATGCAACAAATTGCTACATTTACACTGGGGTGTAGTGAAGGCTAAACCCACCTAAACTCACTTTTTATTGGGAAAGATAGATAGATTATTGATCCCCGAGGGGGAAATTCTGGGGTTGCAGCAACATAACAGTATCACAAGAAGCACAGTCTATGCAACTTTTCAAGCTTATATCAATCTAAATTTACATTATATGACAGAGCAAATAGTATCAGACCTATGTGTAGGTTACATGAAACTGGATCTTTTCAAGACAATAAAAACTGAATTAATGCTATTATGAAATATATACTTGTATATTGTTTAGATTACTGAGTGATCACTGACGAGTTCATCTTCACCTAGATTTTCATTTACCACTTATCACTGATTGAATTATGCCCTTATGCAACTCACACAAGATGCAGAAGTCACTGACTGTATCTCAGATCTCTTATCTAAAATTGTAATAATAAACTAAGTTAATGTTGCCTGTGCACAACAGGGTGTGAATTGAACACATACTTTATATATATATGTGATATATATCAATAATGTTACCTGCACTTCTACTGGAAATATAGTATATACATTATACATAAGTAATAGGATAACATAGTGGTCTACATAGTGGGATCTGGAAGCCCATGGGGCCTTCGAGGAGGTCCAAAACAGTTTCCAGCAAAATAAAAAAACAAAACACTTTAATTCCACTATTATGCCTTTTGATCAAATAGGCATAATAGTGGAGTTTAGCTTTTTACCAGAAGTCAGCACTGGGAGAAAATGTATAACAAAGGCTATTGTGGTCATAGGTTTCACACTCCCCCCTCTTTCCCCATCTAGAATGTTATGCAGTTGATTTCTGCCTGAAAACAAAACTATTCCCAGATTGGACCCCTAGGTCGGCGTATCCCCATATGTAATTTATTGTCTTTGGTGTTGAAAAATTCTGAGAAGTCCTGGATTGACAATTTATTGGCCTCTGTCATATATCAACAGGTGTGGATTTGATTATTGATGATAGCAAGCCCATTTTTGTGGCGTGACCTACAAGTAACCTATCGGCCTCCAACTGTGATTTACGAATTATCTTATTGACAGTTGTGTAATATGTTAAACATGTATTCCACATGTGATTCAATTGGGCTGTGCTACACATGACGCTAGGGGCACTTTTGTGTAGGAAACCCCTCCCTCTTCCAGTGCATGCACAGCCCCATGCCGGAGGTATAGGAGAGAAGATTCGCCATATGCATTCAGCCGGCATGGCCAAGAGTTTCTCGATTTTTCAAATGTCCTGAAAGTTGGGGAAGAAATGAGTGGCGTGGCAGCAGTCATCTCGCCCAATACGCCCCCTCAGTGCCATTTTGTGTGACCACGGGCAAGTCGGGCGTGCTGTTGGACTTTGAATTGTGGATCACAGGGAGGGAATGGCTCCAGTCTTGTTGGAGAAGATGGATGCCGTTATTTGGAGAGTAGTACGTGTCGTTCCCATATTCATCGTGGGCCCAAGAAGCGACACAGGGCCCTCCCTATTCTAGATCCCTCAAATTGAATGTGTCCATATATATGCAATTTAACAATATAGTGCAATATCATTTATGAATGGCCCCACCTCCTTTCCTCCTACTGTGTCATCCGCGCAGCGCACTTACCACCACAGCCGTGCGCACAAGCCCCCGCAATATCAGCGTCCCCCTGCTATGGGCGTGCGCGAGCGCAGTGCCGTTTTACTATTTCTCAGTCGACCAATGAGAATCGAGGCTTAGCAGAGAAAGGCACACGAATGTGATTCTAGTAAGAGATACACTGGGTTCTCACGGAATCCCTTTACGCACACAGCTCGCCAGGTTTTTTCCCAACACCAATCCACTATTCCCCTCCTTTTTCTCCACTCCCCTCTGCTGTCCCCACCCCAGATTCCCGTGCAATTTTCCCCAATCCCAAAACACTTAATTGAGCAATTGGGATTCCTCACGTGTGGGGTTGATTTGTAGTTTGAACACGTGGCTCATTCAAAAAAGCCGGAATAGCCGAAGATTTTTTTTTCCTCCACCTTCTTCTTCTTCTTGGTCTTAGTCAGAGGCGGGCGCCAGCCTTACCGTGTGTGACATTCTCCGTCTCTTTGCCAAGGGCTTTGGAGGAAGACACAAAGTAGTTTCTCCTCCTTTTCACCCAGCCCGCCATCGTTTGGAGACGAGGGATTAATAATTGAGAATTTATTTTTTTGCGCGACAGAGAGAAAGGGGCAAGGGAGCGCAAACGCACTGTGAGGTTTGCCAGTTTAAATCTATCTGTGGCTTGAACGACCGGGAAGCACGCCACGGCCACTCCGTAGTAGTAAAGGCGATTTTAGGCTACTCCAAACACTGCACGTCCGAGAGAGCAAATAACTATCTCTCCCACAGCTTAAAGATTGTCCTTTTCGGTGCAGAACATGAATAAGCTGTACATTGGCAACGTGAGCGAAGAGGCGAGCGCGGAGGACTTGGAAACTATCTTTGAGCAGTGGAAGATTCCGCACAGTGGTCCATTTCTTGTCAAAACTGGCTATGCGTTCGTGGATTGCCCGGACGAGAAGGTTGCAATGAAGGCCATTGATGTTCTTTCAGGTGAGAAATTTAGGGGGGTGGGAAGTGGCATTTGAACGACGCACGAACCTCTGCAATTGTGTGGAGATTGCTTTACTTCAGGGCCCCTAGGAGAAATGCATGTAGTCTTGTAGAATTGGGGGAGGAGGGGGTAGTGTAGCCAAGCATTTCTCTCTCCCACTGCCTTAAGTTGGCCTTTTGACACCGTGGACGCAGACGTATAGCTGCACGAGGTTTTGAGTGAAATAATCCCCAGCTCATAATGTTCCCCACAGTCCGAACCGAGCGAGCCCGGTCACAGGGATGAGACTACCGGGGCTTTCCTGTTGTAGGCTACGCCGCTCTTTGCAGCGAGGGCGCACAGGCTGTGGAAGCCGTGGAGTGAAACCGTATTGTAGGCTGTATATTACACTAGGACTATAGGGCTGTAGTCCGTTAACCTACCGCTTTCACCAGCCTCCCTTTTTGAACTTGCAAGGCTCTAAAGTGCAGGCCCTCTCAGTGGCCCTAACTTGTTACGTTACAGCCCACGGTGGAGCCTGTTCGCCCATACTGACACACCAGGTGGTTTAATTGTGCTGGTCAAATGTAGGCCAACGAAACGAGCCACAAGACCCATTTGCCTTTTTGTATATTATTTATTTTGTGTCACGGCTTGCTGTTGAAATTAAAGTTACGCCCGTTAATGTAGGCCACGTAACAATTAGGTTAAACTCGTATAATTTTACGAATTGGGCTCGTGTCTAGCTCGTCTGCTGTGTCCCTGTGCTGCTCTATAGTGGCCCGCACATTTTCACTAATTTGGTCTTCATATTATCACATTAACCTGAAAATATCCAGGCCTGTGTTGTCTGTTCATATGTGTGTTTAGATTTTACTGCACTCCATAAAACGAGTTATAAACAGCAAGACTAGAGGCATTTTTTTTCAAAGCAAGAAACGAGGCCTGCTGGGAGACCAAACTACTAGTGGAATTAAAATTGTGTTTTGTTTTTTTTATTTCCTCTTTTCTAGGTAAAGTTGAACTTCATGGGAAACTTCTCGAAGTGGAGCACTCAGTCCCTAAACGTCAAAGGTAGGTCCAGTTTTATTAAATGGTGCTTGGATCAACTCGTGGGGGCTCCAGTTTTTTTGTTTGTTTGTTTCCTTCAGCCATTTTCTATAAGTATCGTTTTCTATTATTTTTTAGTTTCAGATTCACTGGGCATGTGCGTTTACGTCGCTGGCGAACGTGGCTAAATTAATGGGCAGAAATATCTTTTATTTTGGCTAAAGGAGATGCCATTTGTATGAACGCTTTGGGGTCAAATCAAAGGGGCGTATGGTGGTGCGCTCCCTCCCCTCGCCATGACTGTGGTGCTCCTGAAACCATTGTGCATTTGCTTGTAACCAGTAGATCTTGCATTTCTCCCCTGCCCCATCCACTGGTAATTTTTATTTTAAGTCCCAGTGCGTGATGCGATTCGAGGTGCAACCTAGGGCGATTTCCCCCCCCCTTAAACGTCAGAGCTAGTGACTGAAATGTGTGCAGGCTGGATTTGAGGCGTACAGGCCTGGTGGAGTCGTCCATTTGAGAAGGATCTGCCCGTCATTCTGCCTGCCCTGCGCTTCCGCCCTCCTCTCCACACATTGTGCTGTTGCATGAGATGGACTCCCAAACGCGACTGGAATGGGAGGTTTGGGGCCCTAGTCACGGGAAAACCTCAGTCTCAGACTAGACCCCTGTAGCCCCTCAACTGTCGTATTTCAGTGATGAGTGAATTCCATAAGTCTGCCACCATTATTTTTGCAAGGTCTGTCCAATCTAGGCTTAAGGTGTAAAAGGTTTTGGGGGGTTATTTGGCATTGTGTGCGTAAATTCCCGGTGACGCATTTTGGTCATAATTAATCGTGTCTTGGATTAAATTAAAATGACTCCTGCTTGGTATTTGTTCAAGTTATTTCTGAGAGGCATTACTCGTAATATACGTCGTTATTTTTCCCTCAGTGTGGATTTTAATTGATTTGGAGTTTCACGCAAAAGAATGGGCCACATTTGAAATCAGGGAATCTAAGTGGAACACGTAGGCTATGAAGCTGTACCATAAAACTGCTATTTTTAGGGCTTAAATTATTTTAGAATACGGGTACATGATAATGGACAAAGTGGCGATTTTTTTTTTTTTTCTGTGGTATGTTGACGTGAAATGTATTTTTCAATTCTGAACACCATACAAGCATTCCTAGCAGCTGGCAGGCTGATGGCCTAACTCGTAGCAGTCTAATGACTAGGTTTTGCTTGGATAAATACCAGGTAAGCTAAATGTGAATTTTGGGTCAGGTTTTCTCACCTTAGTCCACAAATTATTGAACATGAAAGCAGATGACGTTTCTCTGTCTTAGTGTAGTCTGTTTTGTTGGCCATGGTAGCGAGAGAGTCAAGTTTCAGCCACACTTGAAAAAAGTAAAATGTGCCCTGCCTTTACAACATGAAAGCTATGGGAACAGCATTCTGAGTGTACGCCATACACACGGTTGTACACTGGGGCCCCTTTTTTTTGCATTCCAGCCTGCTGAGTATCAGCTGGGGGCTTGGCCAATCACTGTGGCTTAACCTTTGAACCCTCCAGGAAGGGGAAGTGCTATAGCAGGCAGGCAGAGACTCCCCAGAGCCGTTTATAGGGACCAGGCTGGGATGGACGCAGCTTGGGGTTCATGCAAAGACACGGGTGCATGGGGCAGGATGCTGAGGAGCACGTTGTTTTGATGTTGGGGAAAATGGGGAATATATATTTGTGTGTGTGTGTGTGTGTTCCAGCTTTTTGCTGTACATTTCTCTGAACTTTCTCTGGCCAACAGCCCTCACTGTCTGATAAAGTGGGTAGATTACCAACACTACTGCAGTGTTGATGACTGACTTATAATGCAGTAGCAACATAAAATACACAATTGATACAAAAATATCATCCATAGCTATATTGTATTCTTTTTTTTATAGTTATTAACATTTTCAGCCATTTGTGTCATATTATGGACACTTCACTACATTTAACTTCCAAAAAAACCCATAGCTGTGTGCTTTGGAATTTACTGTTTATGTGAAAATAGGTTTTTAATTTTAAATGGCATACAAAGATGAGGCTAGCTTCTTGACGATGTCTTGTGCCTCTAAAGTTTAATTTTCAGGAAATTGTGTGCCAATTAGTACAATGGGAGCTTTCCAGCATTGATCAGAATCTTAGTCTATCTAGTTCCATTAAAATGGGCGTTATATTTGCTAGCTTTTTATCAAAGTGTATGGATTGCATGTTGGTCTATGATCACAACTGGCCCATATAAAATTGTAGCTTTTGTCTATTTTGGACATAAATTATTAGCTCACTAAATGTTTGTTCATAAATATTTAATTTCAACCATAATTATAATAAGCGAAACTGAGTTGTACCAGTGTCCTTTTTTATTATACTCTTTGACCTAAATTCCTAAGCCAGATTAGAAATGTATAAAAATCTAAAACTAGCTACACACACACACACACACACACACACACACACACACACACACACCCTTAGTCAAGTACAGGAAGTAAGAAAATGGCATGCTTTTTGGAGCAGTGGCCCCAAATGTAACTGTAAATGAGGGTGAGATGGAAGTCAGAGGGCATATGGTCATAAGTGTGTATTTGACAAAGCAGGATTTTTTTAAATTTTCATTTATTTATTTAACACAAGTAGCCCTTAACAGTTGAGTTCTCTGTACGTCCTTTTGCTAAAATACTGCAACCTTTTTGTTTTCTAACAGCTTTTTTTTTTTTTTGGTGGAAAAACTGAGCTATAAATTGCGACACAATAGTATTGTAGATCGTACCAGGGTCATTGTGCTTGCAGAAGTAGCTCCTGGCTCTTATTAGAAGAATTCTGGGTCAAAGGGTCACCGTGGGGCCCCACCTGCAAAACGGGGATTTGGGACTGAGACTTGGGGTGCCAGAGAACTCTGAATGTGGCCCCTTGTTTCAACCAGTCTGCAGGCAAAGGTTCCTCAACTCTCCCTCCTCCTAAGCTCATATCAAAGTGACACTGGAGCCTTGTCTCTGAAATATTTATTTTTTTGGGGGGGGGGGGGAGATGAGGAATAATCCTCGCAGAAGTTCTGTCATTTCTGACTGTCATTTAATTGTACACAGCAATGACAATTTATCAGATTTCCCTAATCAATCTAGCTAAATGGAAGTGTTGCATGTAGCTTGTTGGGTGCAGACGGTGCATTTAAGGCCTGTAAGAGGGCAGCGGAAACCAGGCTGTGTGGAGTTCAGTCGTTCAGAACCTCTGCATACTGAATAGTCAATGGCTGGGGATGGGCGTTGAGCACAAATCTTGTGTTGATGTATAGTACTACAGTATGGGTGGGTGGCAGAGAAATGGAGATGAGTACGGGTGTGGTGCAGCGTCACCGCGCTCAGCTTGGGATTCCTCGTGGTTTTCAGAGATGCATATGCATGCTTGCGTACGTATGCGTGTATGCACACACTTGTGTGCACAAACGCCACAGTGCAGGCCCCTAGATCTCAGCTGGGCTGCGGGGTGGGCGGGGTGTGGGGGGGTTTGAATGTGTAGAATGTTGGTTGAATTTAAAAGTAAATAAGGAGCCGGCCTCCTCCTGGCCATCACATGACGAGCCAACCCCAGTCACTCCTTCCCTCCCTCCCACTTTTAACCCCACTCTACATGTTCCTGTCAGTGGACTTGTCCGTGTCCATGGCAACGGGGCCCCACCCCCACAGGGCAGAGAGGGCCCTTGTTGCCCTTGCCTGAAACAGGGCTAGTCCCCCCCCCCCCCCCACCCCCCTGACTTCCTCGTGTGTGGAGCTATAGGTTAATCCGACTGGAAGTGGTTGGTGCATTTGCACATTTCGCATGGCATTCCCACCGCAATGCAGAGCGCACAGAATGGTGGGGGGAGGGGGGCCGGGTCAGCCAGGAATGGCACAGTGGGCCGGAAAAGGCTGGAATTCCTCTTGGAGGCTATTTGGGAATTTTCTTTCAGATTTGGCCATTTAGAATTTAAGTGGTTTCTTAATGTCTCAATCTGAATATGTTGTATACACAACTACAGCTAGCTTGATGTTGGGGGTTGTCCTGTCCTTTTTTTTATTAAAAAAAAACTACTATGCTGAGGTATCTCCATTGCGGCCTACGCTGCACACGTGTACTCCCTTCTAGTGTGTGGACGGGGCTGCTTGTGTGCTGGGTGTGTGTTCAATCGGCCCTTTTTTTTTTTTTTTTTTT
The DNA here is from genome assembly GCA_034670405.1 of Hoplostethus atlanticus. Taxonomy (NCBI): domain Eukaryota; kingdom Metazoa; phylum Chordata; class Actinopteri; order Trachichthyiformes; family Trachichthyidae; genus Hoplostethus; species Hoplostethus atlanticus. Next base: position 1,178,410 of record JAXDDX010000006.1, on the reverse strand, counting down.
TAAACCTGTTACATGCTCTCCTCTGTCTTGCATAAACTATGTTGGCTAACTCTGAGCGTGTGCAGTTATGGGCGAGGGGATGGACACTGCGTGCTCCAAGGCATTATCTTGCAGAAGGCAGCAGCTTTTAAAAACCAAAAAAAAATTCCAGTAGGTATCGAACACTTTATAGAAATAGATGAGCTGCATTTAGATGTCACGTTCAACAGCTCGGTGAAGCTTGAAAGTATGCAAATCATGAGTAAAATGACCATGAAAGTACCATATAAATAGTATATACCATTTTAAAAAGTGTTGGGTGATTAGTGTAGATGTGGTTATGGCTCAAGTGTGTGGGTGTGAATGTTTGTAAGGCCAGCGTGGAAATGGGTTAGGGTCAGGGTTTGTGCTTCCACATTAGTAGAGTGTGTGTGTGTGTGTGTGTGTGTGTGTGTGAGTGGGTCTCCATTCATGCTAGCTCCCAGCTGTATGTACATTGTGTTCCTTTAGGTTTGTCAGCAGGTGGTGGACTTTGGCGTGACGTGCACTTTTCTCACATTTTATATAACCTCCACGTCCAAGTGAACACTTGTGACTTGTGAAGCCGTGTGACTCATTGATCCACAAGTTCCTTTTTGTCTGCATGACCTCCAAACGGATCCAGTACATTCATGGCCTTGTACACTTTTGGTCTTCCAGTGTTGCGCAGATGTATCTAAATGGGGGGGGGGGGGAATCTCCACGCCAAAAGGAATTGGATGAATTGGGATTTTGTCACACTGGAGTCTGGTTGTTTCTAGTGCTAGAGCGCCACTGTGTTTGGTAGTCTCCGCTTGCCTCCGCTGTGCGTGCGTGGGTATGTATACTCGTGTAGTCGACGTGAACAAGTGCCACGTTCTGAATTGTCCCATTATCGAGTGCGCCGTGGCTAGTGGAGATTTCCTTCAGTTTCCATTTGGCATCCCTTTTCTCACCCACACACCCCCCAGTCTTTTTTTTTTTTTTTTTTTTTTTTTTTTTGTGCAACACCATCACAAAAAATAGTGTGCTCCTGGATAAGTGTCTATTGGCTGGAAAAGAGTGATGAGAAAAGGTGTAGGGTTGAGCCTCGCCATGGTGTTGAGCTCTGTGAGCGCATACTTGACTAAAAGTGAATAGACAAGGCATCCAGGGTGTTTACCTTCTCATCCTTTAATTTTCCCTCTGTTCTCTCCTTGATGCCTACTTTGCTCCTCCCTTCCTTCAGTGTCCTACTCCTCGTCCCCACCTTCCTCTTCTCACGCTGTGCTTCTCAATGAGAGGAGAATGGTTGAAGGGGGGGGGGGGGGAACAGGTGCATTTAGCTTGATTTAGATTTTTCTGCACCCTCCTCAATTTAGGCCACCCAGCAACGACTCCAAACGCCTAATCGCCCCTTCACCCTCTTTGCCTCCATCCCTTCCTCCCGTCTTACCCAGGGTGTGTGGTGCACCTGCTGTGTTGGGGATGGTATTAAAGCAGGAGTCCACAGCGTCTCCACCTCAGTCTGTGTCTCCCTAGTTGGAGAGAACGGAGGGTTGTTGTTTTTTTTGGGTTTTTTTTTTTTTTAAAGAATGCCTCAGTCTGTCATTTATCTCATTGTAGCCCTGGTGCTGCTGACTACCTTATGACTAACTGCTCGTTTTTTTTTTTCTCTCTCTCTCTTCCCCTTCCCCACTCGAACATTCTCCCCTATCTCCGTCTCTTCCCATCTACCTTCCTCTCGATTTCTTGCTTTCTATCCCACCACTCCACCCTCTCTTCCCTTGTTCTCTCTCTCCAGGAGCTGTAAGCTGCAGATCAGGAACATCCCGCCTCACATGCAGTGGGAGGTGAGTGCTAACAGGCTGCTAACTGCTTCCAGGGCGGGGCAGCCCAACTGGGCTCTCACTTAGTGGCCTCTGGGGGCCACCGTGCCTCCCTTTTGGGTTTGCATGAGCACCCTTTTCGATTAGTTTGAACAGGGTTGCGGCTCAGGCCAGCGTCACATACCGACCGCTGGGTTAAAACGGTTCTAATTTAGTGTAACAGAAATGATCACTGATGGCATAGGAGCTGGATGGTGTAGATGTGTCATTTTTAAGAGATTGGCCAGAGTAAGCCTTTTGGATTTGTACACTAGACAGCAACTTGGGAAGGGATAGGATAGACTGTCATATTGTTGGACAATGGCATAGGAAGCATTCAGGCTGTCATGTGAGGAGGATCTGCACACGCATTGGGTGTCCCACACACGTCTTACAGGCTTTAACTAATTACACGATCCTTGTAGCGTACCCCCACCCTACCTGCCTACTACCTACCTACCAGAAATGATTTGAAGGCATTTCGGGGGGCGGGGAAGCTCTCGGTTTTAGTGTCTGCATGTGTCCTCTGGTCACAGGATATTTGATGTGCTCAAATGAGAAATGTAATGACTGAATTGTTCTGTCATGGCTTATTTTAATACTGGTCACATGGGTGAGTTTATGAGTTAAAGCCTTTTCACACCATGTTTTTTTTTGTTTTTTTTCCTTGCGAAAAACTCACATGGAGATGAAATTAAAATAAACCCGGGTGTATTGTCTGAGTGGTTGTGAAACATTGATGTGGTGGTGGGGGCGGGGGGGGTTTCGATCTGGCCCGGCATGAGTTTGTGCAGAATTACCACAAGTCCGAACGGCACTGTATGGGACACTTTCTAATTTTCTTAGTCAAACATTATTTTTTTTGCACTGCATATGCCAATGTTTCCTTTACATTAATCTGGCTGCTCTGCTGCCACCACGCCCACCCCATCAACACACACACACACACAGCTGGAAAATTGGCCGCACATTTAGAGAAATTGAAAATGAAAAATGAAAATTCATCTGACTTATTGCTGAGATGGTCAAAAAAACTAGAATTGCAAATTCATCAGAATTGTCCCTATATCATGACATAGCTACCCAAATAAGAGCCACGCTTAAACGGCAATATCTACTGAAGCCGATGGTGGAATGAGCCCGGGAGCAAACCTGGGTATCAGAGCCCCCAGTTGCCCCCTGCACCTCATCTACTAAAATTATACATAAAACACTGTTTGAATTGAGATCGTGCAAAACTGTTCTCAGTTGTATGATATTGTGCAAGCGGACCTCAGATGAGCTATTTATTGGATGCGGCTAGAAAGAGGGTGACTCCAGCAAATTATTTCAAATAGAGCTACAAGCACTAAAACTGAGACTGGAGGTCAGTGCTCCTCTCAAACAGCGTCCACTTATTTTGCATTCTGTGAAGGGTTAGCGGGTCAACAGCTAACGGTCTCATCATGTAAAAATCAAGTACAATGGTATCAATAGAAATGGTGAACTTTAATGTGGTTAAAATCTCGGCGTAAAAGGCCTTTGCCCCATTAGTGAACTACTGGTGTCTTTTGAGATAAGTATTGAGCAACAGTAGTGTGTGTGTGTGTGTGTGTGTGTGTGTGTGCGTGCATATGTCTTGTTTCTTCCCTGCATATGATCCGATCTTTTTATCTATCTTTTATCTATCTTTTTATCTTTTATCTTTCCTACCTCATTGATTATATACTAACGTATCGGCCACACTTGAATTTATGGCCCAAGTGCTTTATCTGAAAAAGGTCCACTGCAAGCTGTCAACATTTTAAAGCCTTCTGCTAGATAAATACAGGATTCCACTGGTCTTACTTTCTGTTTTGGAATCTCATGTACCATACACAGCTTATACATGACGTTTTATTTTCTCTCAATTCAAAGGTTTCTTGTGGAGGTTTTGCTGTAATGCCACATGCTTTGTGTGTTTTGTGGTTCAATTTAATTAATTTTCTGCCCTGTGTAAAGCCGGGGATTGAAATGAGAATTTCATATTAAATTGCTAAATGATACAATAGTTTTTAATTTGTGGTTGTAAGATATTGGACTGAGGCATGGCTTTAGATTTCAGCCTCATTCACTCCCTTGATCAAATGGCTGCGGACAGGCTCAGTGTTGTAATGGTGGGCTTGCTTTGCCTACGCATGTCCCTCAACTGCAGCTCTAGATCCACCCATGTTCCTAGTATGTAGCGAGCGAGCGGTTTGCTTTCTTAAAAGGTGACATGGAGGGCTTTCTCCCCTCTGGGAGGGGGAGGGGTCTGAAGAATGCAGAAATGCACCGGGATCTTTTGATGTAAAGGCCTTGTATGTATCTTATCAGGTAGATAAGACAATGTGTCACGGTGTGTATAGCCCAACAGCCTGAGAATGGTGGTGAGAGTAGTGGCGTGTTCACAAGCTGTAGTGGGTGGGTGGGCCTGGACTTTTTCTTTTTTTCCTCTTTTCTTTCCTTCCCCCTTCTCCATGTGCTGCCGACTCACAGAATGTGTAGCATGAACTCGCACCCCTCCCCCAGCCACTGCTTCCTGCTGGAATGTACCCCACCCTTTCCTGAATGGCCTGGATTCCCATTGGCCAGGCACGGCAGATGGATAGGCGGCGCAGCCAGCCAGCAGCTAGCAGCTCTTGGCCTTTAGGGAACTTGCATATCAGTGCGGGAGCAGCCAATGATGGGGATAAAAGATGGCAGAGAGGCGGGAGCTTGCGTGGTTGGTGGGTTGGTGAAGTGGGGGGGGGTAGGGACGCAGTCTGATTGGTTAGAAAGGGGGGTTGAGCTGTTGGGGGTGTGGCCTTGGGTTTGACTGAGCATGGTTGGACGTCTTGGGCATGTAGGCTTTAGAACCCTCGCTCCCCCTCTCGCCCACATTTGATCGCATCTATGAATTCAAATCCCATGGTTGCCAGATTTGGGCAGGTGGCCAGGTTGGTTTGGCTTTAACATTGGATTTGTTTTCTAATAAAAGGCAAATTTGCTCTGCTTGTTAGATGTGAGTAAAAACAAGATAGGAAATATGCAGTGGATTTTTTTTACTTGCATATTTAAAAATCCTAAACCAAGTGAACCTCCTAAAGCTAAAAATACCTTTTGCCATCAAGGGTTTGTGTGCATTTGAGTGAATTGATCACTTGTCTGTGGTGTGTCATTGCTGTTGGATTTAATTTTGTAATTTTTTATTTAAGAAATTGGTCAGTACAAATGAACACCTGTGTACTTTTGAAATAAGTATTTTAATGGGAAATTCACTCAGCACATGGAGCACCATGTAAACTCTCAGCTCAAGTGAGAAAAATAGAAATCTGCAAATATTTGAGGTACATACGTTTTCACATGACTGCAGCAAATGTATCCAGATACTCGAGGTTAAGGTTGAACTCTGGGGTTCAGACTTAACGGGCTGTGTCCCTGCAGCGAGCTGGGCTGGTTCTACTGTAGATGAGCTTTTGCTCACTGACTGACTGAAGACTGCTAGGTCTCTGGAGTAATCGGGCCTTTTTGCTCTCCCTCAGGTGTTGGATGGTATGCTAGCCCACTACGGTACAGTGGAGAACTGTGAACAAGGTAAATACAGACATGCTTCTTGTCTTCGCTTTGTTTCTGCTTTGAACGCAACTCAACTGCCCCCCGCACCCCCCAAACACCAAACACACACACCAAATTGATTTGGATTTTGTGCACCATGTTGCAACACTTAGATTAACTGAAACTATAGAACTTATTTGGAACAAGGGAAAAAAATATCACTGGAAAACCTACAGATTACTTATATTGTCCTGGTCATCGCCCCAGATAAAACTAGCCCAGTGTGATAAATTCCCATGTCACTGTCATTGTATGTGTGTGTATTGACTCTACTCTCCGTTTTCTCACAGTGAACACAGACACAGAGACTGCAGTGGTCAACGTTCGATACGCAGCCAAGGACCAGGCCAGATTGTGAGCCCCCCCACACACACACACACACACACACACACACACACAGTCTCTGCACAATTATTAACATGAAACTTAAGCTGATCCATGTCAAATGCATCAAGACATACGTTTTTCACTTTCCTCATCATTCTATATTGGAAATTACATCAATTTCCTGTGTCTAGTCTTCCTTGTAGTGCACCTGGATACCTCCCAACAACCAGTCTCTTTAATTTGACAATGATTTGGGGGGGGGAATTAGACGTCTGGTGCCCCCTGGTGTACAGGACTCACACTGCAGCATTGCTCTCTGCAGGACTGAGTGTGGGATGCTCCAGGCTTAATTGGTTGCTTCATTGTCAGGGTTGTGACCCTTTACCCCGGAGGAAGAGATGGCAGGCTTGTATTAAAGGTCCCATATTCAGCTTTCGGGATTTTGTTTTCAAATGTACTGTGTTTAGCAAATCAAAGTGTCGTTTAAAAAGTGACTTGAATTAGTTAAACTTGAATGAATTTGACCTAAGTCGTCACATGCCGAACAGTCACAATACTGGACCCTGACTGGTCGAGGACACCAGCTCTAATTTAAATGTGAGTGGAGCCTTTCCAGTTCAAATGCTGCAAACTGGCCTGATGGGACGGATTTCAGTAATTCTGTATTGAGGGGAGCCAATCAGGACAAGTCCAGTTGTGATACGTTTAACGGAGTTGATCTGAAACTGCCTGTATAAAAGGGTGGATTTTTGAAACGGCAATAAGTTTAAATTCAACCACTTAAACAAAATCAAACGTTTGCCAATGTCTTCATTAAACCTTTGAGCATGTATATAAACAGGAACGTTTGAATTGCTATGATATGGGACCTTTAAGAGTGAATGCTGTCCTGAGATTAAAGCATGTATTCCCTCTAGCTCAGGAGTGATGTTCGGTCACTGCCCCTCAGTTAGCTGGGCTTGTAGTTAGGAACTCCTGCCCCTCGCTGTCTCTGGTGGCCATCACTAGACTTGAATTGTATCATTTAGGCCTGAAGTCTCTTCATTTGTTTTCCTTCATCTCCCCACTCCTTGGATTCTCCTGATTTGATTAGAGACGAAAAGGAGATGGGAGGTAAGTAATCAAACTCAAACCTTTTTGTTGATTGCCTGAATTTTGTGCTTTGGGCATACAGTGATTGCAGTGAATTTACAAACGTGAAGCCAATCAGACAGCTTTTCACTCCACAACTCATCTAAAAGCCTTCCTGTGTTCTATCCAACCCACCTGTTGGCAATCGAAAACATGTACCCAGCCTTTCTTGGTGACTGACATGTCTTTGTGCTCACCAGGGCGATGGAGAAGCTGAACGGATATATGATGGAGAACTATGCCCTGAAGGTGTCCTACATCCCAGATGAGACGGCTGCATCGGAGGCCCCTCCAATGGGGGGCAGGAGAGGCTTCCCTTCCCGTGGACCCCCTCGCTCCGGCTCCCCGGGTCTAGGTGCCCGACCCAAACTGCAGTCAGACGTCCCCCTGCGCATCCTGGTCCCCACGCAGTTTGTCGGGGCAATTATCGGCAAGGAGGGCACCACTATCCGCAACATCACAAAACAGACCCACTCAAAGTACGTACATTTTAAAATGTCAGAAGTTACGTTGAACTTTGCCTACAGGGACTATTAATCTATATTAATCTGAGGTTGATTTTACTACCTCATCTTTTTTTTTTTCCCCCCTCAGAATTGACATCCACAGAAAAGAGAATGCAGGTGCAGCAGAGAAGCCCATCACAGTCCACTCGACCCCTGAAGGCTGCTCCAGCGCTTGCAAAACCATCATGGAGATCATGCAGAAGGAGGCTGTTGACACAAAGTTGTGAGTTTGCACACAAGGAAATTTCAGAAAAAGGCCAACTTGCACAAAGGCACACATCCTGTCACTCTTATCAAGCACTCACCTGTGTACTCAAGTAGTTCTGTTTTGAGGATCATAATTACTGACCAGTTTTTCTAGTTTTTCCAGTATGTTTTTCCATGTTAAAGAACCTCTCCAGTAAACTGATCTCCCTTTTTTAAAATTTCTAACCTTTTCTGAAAACACTCATCTCAAAGTGATTTGTCACCACTAGTTACAATCCCAATCAAAATGAGTGAGGTATGCAGGTTGTGGATGCACAGCTGTGCCCGTTTCAATTGGTAGAGATCAGCTGTTAGAGATGAATACCGATGTGCTTGCCGGGCTTTTAGACACCGACAGACAGTTTATTATCCAAGAGGAACATTGTTTTCCTGTACATGTCTAGAGTAATGCTAGACATTAACAGTTCACAGCACGCAGGTATAGACTACAACATGGGAGATGTACAAAAAAACGCATCTGAATTGTTCCGAGGGAGGAGCTTTTTAACTAAACATCATCTGTCCTTTGCAGTACGGAGGAGATCCCATTGAAGATCCTTGCACACAACAACTTTGTGGGCCGATTGATCGGGAAGGAAGGCCGCAACCTGAAAAAGATTGAACAGGACACAGAGACCAAGATCACCATCTCACCGTAAGATGACACACACACACACACACACACACTTTGAGGTTCACTGATAGCGTACGCGCTGTTCGTAGCCTCTGCAGACACACGGTCTAACCTCACTATCACTTACCATCGCGTACATCTCCCATGTCGCCACAATCTTATGTGGTTCTTATGGTTTATTTTTCTGTCCAGTCTCCAGGACTTGACCCTGTACAACCCAGAGCGGACCATCACAGTGAAGGGCTCCATCGAGGCGTGCGGGAGGGCCGAGGAGGAGATGATGAAGAAGATCAGGGAATCGTACGAAAATGACGTGGCTGCCATGAATGTAAGTGCTCGTTGCACTCACTCAACAGGGGATGACAAAAAACTGAATTCCTTGACTTCTGATAGACCTACACAGCTGTGATCAGGTTTTACAATTACTCACCCAAATTATCAAGATCAGGGAGAGACTCGGGGAAAACAGTGACACACACAGCCCTCTCTGCACTGTTGGTACTACCAGGGCAGGTTTGATTGATGGACATTATCTGTGACTTATTCAGCGCAGCACCTTACCTTGATGTGCGTATAACTACCAGTCAAACTAATATCTGAGCACCTGCCATAAACTTTAATCTACATCTGAGTCATAGCTTTTTGTCTCCCCAGTTTTCTCAAGGTGAAATTACCTCCAGTTTCTTAGAAGTCTAGTTAGTAAATGCCCTTGTTAGCCCCTTGTTAGTAAATGCTATTCCACATTTGAGATGGTGATGTGTATCCATCTAACTTAGCTGTAGTTGTGGTGATCTGTTGTGGTGGTGGTGATCTTAAAAAAAATGTTCTCCTTTCTCTCCAGCTGCAGTCCAACCTGATTCCAGGCTTGAACCTGAACGCTCTGGGTTTGTTCCCTGGTGGAGCTCCAGGCATGGGTCCCTCCATGGTCAGTGCGGCACCTCCCGGAGCCCACTCTGGATACTGCTCATTCGGAGTAAGTATCTGGCTCTTGTTGTGGTGGTCTCCGGGTGAACTTCACACGCAACGCCTCTCCCTATACAGCAACCATTATAAACCCAGGATTGGCTGTTTTTGTTTTTTTTAAATTTGAAACTCGTCGGTATGCTGCCACTCTTGGGCCAGACCAGTGGAAACTGCCTAACATTCATTTAGCCATAAGAGGAGCCGTGTTGGGGTCCATGGCAACTCGGTTTCATGTGATTCTCTTTTCCTATAGAGTGGCCCCTTTGGGGGTGAAGGGCCATTTTGGGCTTCTATGCTGTCGGCGAGCAGCCAGCCCCTCGCTGTAAGTCACCCGTCCCACAGTGCTTTGCACGGCTTGTGGCTGCTCGCTGCGGGATTAGGGGGCAGGACTTGCCACATCTAAGCTCTTGCTCCCACTGCCCAGTAATCTTTGACATTAACCAAGCCCTTCCTCTTTTTTGTGTGTGTAATCTTCAACCTGGTGGATGGGGAGTCATAAATCCTGGAGGGCAACAGTGGCTTGGCTTCTGATTCTCTAATTTTAGATCAATTTCAGCCTTTTTAAAAAGGCTGAACAAGGTTATTTCTGTTAAATGTTCCTGAGGCATTTGTAGGGTTGTGTTTAGGAAGGTGCATGTTTTCCAAACAGACAAGTAAAACATCCTCGGCAGTGAAAGCCCTTCTCACAATTTGGAACCTGCCAAAGCAAGTTGTTAGTGTGCCCTCAGCTGACACATCGACTGGAACATTGGGCTTCATCCAAAACCAACAGTGCTACTTGTTGTTCCTCTTGGACGATGCAACCACCTCTCCTCCAGAGCTCAAGTCTAACACAAGCAATGTGCTGTAGCAGTTTGCAACAAGGCATCTCTAAATAGTCATCTCTAGGGTTTGACTCTACTGTGGCGTGAGATGATGAAAACATGACCTCTATACCCATATGCCCATGTCCACCTCTTTTTAAGATGGCGGCATCAACAGATGTAAGTAGGGAAACTCAGGTTGGGGGTACTCCTAATAGTAGGAGACTACTGAGAACCCATTTGGTGTGACTCTATTGCCAGAGAGCATGTTAAACTGTGCTGTTGTCCTTTTCATTGGAAATAACAAGAAAGAAGGCAGCGCTGTAAAGAAGGTGCCACTGGACATGCAGCCAATAACATCGGCCTTGTATTACAGTTGGACAGATCAGGCCAGTGTGGAATAGAGCATCCATAGTTTGAGGATTTGTTGGGATCTATGGCGTTTCTATTGGGGATTGGTGTTGTCTAAAGCACATTGTGATGGTTTGCAGTAGAAACGGAGGTCTGTGGAGTTGAACTAGAGAACTTATCACAACGTTCTCAAAGCAGAGCATCAGTTGTAGGATCTTGTAAGTCTGAGCCAGTAGAGCCAATACTGACCGACCAGAGATCTCCAGAGGGTATGAGGTCAAATGTAGTACAAAGAACTTGGTGGCTATGCTTGTAACACCTCCTTCTGCATTTGTGCATTGGTGGCTGGAGTCGGACAAGTGGTCTGCAATTATTGTTTGTATGACGATTAGGTCAAAGATGTGCTAAGTACTTACTGTATGTGGTTATACCCAGCAGGGACAACCAGAGTCAGAGACTGTTCACCTGTTCATCCCGGCGCTAGCAGTGGGAGCCATCATCGGCAAACAGGGTCAACACATCAAACAGCTGTCACGCTTTGCTGGAGCCTCCATCAAGGTGAGTGACAGACAGGAAGTGAAGTTCTGAATCTCAATGATCAGTCTTGATGCGGTCTGCCTTAGTGTTGTTGCTCTTTACTGGGGTGAATTGTAAGCGGAAGTGAAGGTTGCTGTTTCTAATGCTGGCTGTCTGCCGTCCTTCAGATCGCCCCTGCAGAAGGAATGGATGCCAAACAGAGGATGGTCATCATTGCTGGACCACCAGAGGCTCAGTTTAAGGTTCTGTTCTGCTTTATCCATCCAACTATTTTTTTTTTGAGGGGGACTGCAGTTTGAACCATTTTGGTAGAATTTCCCCATATAGAAATACTCTGAACTGTTGAGCTTTTCTTGGGCTACACTTAAGGTTTTGGAAATGTCCTAGTTCCTGATCATGGCGTGTATAATCATTACACTTACCTGTCCGGCTGCAGGCTCAGGGTCGTATTTTTGGCAAGCTGAAGGAAGAGAATTTCTTTGGGCCCAAGGAGGAGGTGAAGCTGGAGGCTCACATTAAGGTGCCCTCCTTTGCTGCTGGACGAGTCATTGGAAAGGGCGGCAAAACGGTAAGCAAAGAGAAGACATTGGTTCATTCATCACTGACCAGCTCTCAGTCAACCAACTAAAGCAGAGTTACCCAAAGCCATCTTGGCACGATGATCAATTTTTTCTTTTCCTCCATCAAATGTCAGTGGGACAAATATATTGCTACAATCCTTTCGAGAAACCCAACCAAAGTTGAGGTAGTCACATCTAACTTCACACTTCCTTAATTCTCGTTGCAGGTTAACGAGCTGCAGAACCTGACCAGTGCAGAGGTGGTGGTGCCCAGGGACCAGACGCCTGACGAGAACGACCAGGTTATAGTCAAAATCAGCGGACACTTCTATGCAAGCCAGGTGGGTTTCAAACGTGACTGGAGATCTACTTTAGGAAGCAAATACCCTGGGTCTGGTTTCCCAAAAGCAAATTAGTTATCTTTGTCCATCTGTGTATGATGGAACAAAGAGCCTACCGGTGACATACCTTTGGGGGAAACCCAGCTCTGGTGAATGTGTATTACATAGGATTGCAAGCACTGACTTTTAGAATCGTACCCCAGCTGACTAACCTTGTCTATTGGAAACGCAATTCTGGGCTTGAGGGACACATTACAGATTTCATTAGTCTCTTTAAAGGAAAAAGCCATCCTGAAACACTAAACGGTGTAACAAAACAAAATATTGTACCTTGGATTATAGGTCCATTATGTTTGCTTTTCGTATTCCCGTGGATAAAACAAAATGGTAAACATCAGGTGTTAGTGTCAGTACCGGAGAACCAAAGGGCGAGGGTTTCTTCTAGACTTACCATTTTGCACTAACGTTCAACAAGCACAGGGAGAAATCCATCGTAGAAGACGCGGTGATGCCGATCTCTCAAACAGTTGCCCCAATAGTCATAATGCAATGAAGCCACAAGACATGTTGCGTTTTGTGTAAGGACTGCAACTCGTGCTTTTTCTGTAAAGTCTCATTCCTCTCTCCAAAAGTTAAATTGCACTTAAATCACACAAAATAACTGGAATGTGTTGAACATCACAGATTAACGATGCATACAAGTATGTAAGGGTGGGATTTTCTTTTTGAAGCACTATAGTGGAAACTAAGCTATTGAGTGAGTGGCTATCTCAATAAAAGTTTCCGAGGTAGAGCGTCAGTTCTTATCCAGTACTTACTGAGGAGCAAAGCATGGACTGAGAACATAAGGAATCATTGAAGGACCTTGAAGGCCTCTTAGTTGTATTACTATCTGGCATCTGATCTTAACTGTGGCCCTTTTCTCTCCATGTGTCTAGCTGGCCCAGAGGAAGATTCAGGAGATCCTGTGCCAGGTGAGGAGGCAGCAACAGCCCAAGCCCATGTCTGGGGCCCAACCTCCCCAGCCCCGCAGGAAGTAAAGACCCAGCGGTCCTAGAGGAATGGTGACTGAATCTGCCCGAAGACAGATGGACAGATGCAGCAGAGTCCAGGGGGGAGAAGACAAGGGGTGGCCATGCTCATCTCAGGGGTCAAAGGTCAATGGAACCCAACCAAACATCCACCCCTCCTTGTTCTACTTGATGGACTTGAAGTGTGGCTAAGAGACCCTGCACCCCTGCTCCTCCACCCTTCTCCCCCCAACCACCTCACCTCTCTGCGTCTCTGTGAGAATGTACTTCCGAGGGCTCCCAATGTCACCTGCCCTCACACGTACACACCCCTCGCCCACTCTTCCTCCCCCTCCTCCCTCACGGGTGTGTTATGAATTTTTTTTTTTTTTTTTTCCCCTGTTCTTGACACTAGAAACACAAAGAAGAAAAATAACAACCCCCCTCCCATCACCTCCTGGGTGTGGTACTCTAAACCTCACACATTGACAAGATGTTCTGTTTGACTTCAGTTTTAGTTGACACTTTTTTTTTTTTTCCAGTTTTTATTTTTTTTATTTTTATTTTTCTTTGTCCTGGAATAGAGTGTTTAATTGGTTGATGAAGCTTTCTCTCCTGAGTTTTCTGTGGAAAGGAAAAGGCATTGCTATGAGAGTCCTGGTAGGACCAAGAGAGAGGTTTGTTTGGGGGGGAGGGTTGGCTCAGACCGGGTGGGCCACATTTAGGGGTAAGATTCTTGTTTCGGGACAGGACCCCTGAAAGGGTGGATTATATGGGGCGTCCTGCCCTTGTATTGATAGTGGCATTTTATAAATTCGGATGCATTTTATAGATAGACCTATATACATAGATAAATATATATTTAGAGAGGTGAGGGCAGCGCCACGATCGACACTTAGGGGAACGGTGCCGAGCTGCTGCTGCCCAGGAAAACCAATTTAATATGCATTTTACTGAACTACCTCAGGATCTAGTACCTCAGAAGAGAAAAGAAAATGATTATATATATATATATGAAAAAATGTTCCTTTCTTTTTTATTTTGCTTTTGTGGTATTTTGTATACTTTATAAAGCTGATAGTTCTTGAACATTTTTATTTTTTTAAGAAAATTTAAAATTTGGTCGGCTGCCAACTGACCTTGCCTTCAACTCTGGCGCTTTAGGTGGCATTGTACATGTGTATGTGTGACTATGACGACCCTGTACATAAAGTCTATCTGTACATAGCAGCCACGGAGCAAGAGTTGGCGCCCCCCTCAGCTGGCGGCTGACAGGAGTATTGAGAGAAAATCACCTCAGTTTTTCCCTGAGGGTCCACCATCTTCTGAAAAATGTACAAAACAACTTATTAGACATGCCGAATAATGCCAACCGTACATAATTGCAGCAATGCCGTTTAGTTTTGGGATTAACATTCTTATTGTTAACGGTACTTATTTTTTCAAGTTTTTTCCTTTTTGCCTTCCTAGGAGGTCTGTGGCCAGGGCTGTGCAGGACGGCCTTGTGACGGCCCTCTCCGTAGACGCTCTACAGATAGCAGAGTGTCCACGTTTTCTTTCTGTTCCGTTTCCAGGCCACCTGCTTAAAGGCGTTTGAACCACCTCCTTGACGATAGCAGTGTCATAGCAAGGTCCAAGGCCAACTAGGTTTATTTTCATAGAGCGAGCTTTGTCAGTTTGCAGTGGCCCTCGTAGCCAGGCCACCAAGTCAATGTTAGCGTTGTTCACTGCATGGTGAGGGTAGGGGGAGTCGCACTGATAGATGCTTTTTTTTGTTTTTTTTTGCTATAGGAATACAATCTAAACGAAAAGGACGTTCTGTGTAACCTGCAAATACAACTTGATTTAAAGTGACATTGCAACGTGTTGTTCACACAGGGGAAAAAACCAGCCAGAAAGGCACAAAAAAATTACTGAATGAACCTTGATTGGGGTATGAGAAGAGGAAAAAAAAAATCCAACAACTTAAATATACCAAGTTTATTTCATTTTTTTTGATTTTTCATGCCGAATGTAAATATGTTGATTGTGGTAAAAGTGCTTGAGTGTATCCATGCTTCCACAGTAGAACGCCGTCTACCTCAGCTGAGGGTGTGGGCGGGGTGTCGTGGCAGTAGGCGCCCCACCCTGCCCCCACCGAGCGCCAGCGCGCACTGATACCTCAGTCCCCCGGAACACTTCTTTCTGCATGGGCGCGCAACCTTAACACCGCGCTTACCTGAGGGGCACAAGTGATACTTAAAATTATCCCCCCCATCCCCCGCGCTTCCCTCCTGCCAACTCCCACCCCCTCCTTTGCAGTTTGTTTTGATCTACCTCTTTAGACACGTATTTGAATTAGAGGCATTCTTCTATTGGTTAGATTTTAGGGTCGTCCCCCCTCCTTTTCCCTTTGCTTCTCCCCCACTCTTCCCCAGATATGAATGAAAACTTAAATAAAATCATGTACTCTTTAGAAATGAAAGAATAATCAAAAGTGGTCAAAAATATTTTCTTTGCCAGCGTTTATATATACTCTTCTAGCTTAATTGATTGAAATCCTCAAACATGATGCTTATTTCTTTCTGCTTTCTATTTTTTGGTGGTGTGGCTTCCATGTATTTAAACTTTTGCTTGGGTTTTTTGTGAAAAGGTCAAATCACCTGTTTGATTTTGCATTCAATAGATGAAAGGAGAAAATACAGTTTGAAAAAAAAGGGCCTGCCTTTTTTGTTTCTGGTTTGTAAGACTATGAAAGAGATACAAAGTCCAGTCTTTTATTTTTCCTTTTTATGTCTTTCACAGATGCTACACTCACTCGCTGGTTTGGTAGCTCTTTGTTCTGTTAGCATTTCTTGGCTGTGTAACGTGGAACATCCTCTTGGTATGGGACAGATATGAGGGACTGGGTCTGGGAGTTTCTGGAAAAGTGGTCTGACTTCAGCATGATATCCCCTCCTCCCCCCTCTCTGCGACCATGCTTGTGCCCCCTCACCTCCCCCTCACACAGCTCCACTTGTCAAATGCCTCTGAATAAAAAAAACAAAAAAAAAACAACGAAATTGTCTCCTATGTGTTCAGACTTTTTTCCTTTTTTTTTTTTTTCCTCTTAAGTCTGTAGTTATTGCTCCTGGGGTTCTTAATCGTGTGCAGAAATGTTTCATATTTTCATTGTATTTGTGTTTTTTTTACCCTGATTGTCTTTAAATGGACTAGTGTGTTCAAAAGGTTATTGCAGGCTGAGGGTGCTGCTCTTCCAGTACAATCAGAGCTAAAGCTTTTAGTTTCTTGCAATGGCAGATGGAAAAATCACTTCCAACCTGTTTATCCTCCTCAGAAAAGCCAGAGAAAACCTTTTAACCAAAGAACACAAGGCTGGGAGGAAATGGGGGTTCATGGGAAATGTCTGCAATTTTGACACACCAGCACTAACGATGCCGCTAGTATGAACTAGAGGCTAGCAAGCGTTTCAACCATGGTTTTTATTTACATTAATACCAAGATATCACAAGTTTTACAATGATACTGCTGTTTAAAAATGCTGCCTCTAGCACAGATTTAAAATCTGAGAATTTCTATTAGATTTCAAGGTTTGCAACATCTCTGGTAGTCAGTGGTTCTCAATGCTTTTCAACACAATGTTTTAGATTGAATGATAAGTGTGCTCCTGGTGGCAGGAGGTGAATCCAAATGTTGAATGTGGGTTCTGCCATTGAGTGTAGACTTCACTGAATGCCTCCAACAGACAAAGACACATGAGTGGTTAGTTCACAACTTTTATTAGACTCCCGTCAATTGTCCGGTCACTTCTTTCAAATTACTTTAATGAGCACTTCAATTTAGGTACAACTTTGTTTCCTTTCAGTTCACCCAACTGAATAACGGTATGCACAAGACATGTCAGTGAAAGCGTTAACATTTTTATAGCATTACTGCATTATTAGAAACTATTGGGGCAAAAAAAAAAAAAAAAAGGTTCACACTTTGTGGATCATGATTGTAAGGCACAAGATTTTGACATTTTTAGTAGATTTAGACATTGTACAAAAGTAATGCTTTCCATGTTAAGGGGATAAAGCAGTCATGGCCTGCACCCATTTCATTCCCTAGCAATAACTTCATCCAAGGATGGGAAGGAACAAGGGAATCAAAAAGAGTAGGGCCTCACTATTACACTTAGTAGCCTCTTTCATACATCAACTTACCATCACACACTGCCTAGCATTAGCTATTTGCTGCAGCCTACACTTCTCTAAACCAACCCAATCACACAATGGAAAAGTCATTAGTAGTATTCACTAATATTATTTCTCTACAGACAGGCAAGTAACCAAGTAAAGGTCTTTAAGAGTTAACCACATTTCATAACTATCATGCTTCTCTTGCACACGGCTCAATGTCTTCACCATGCAGAGGGAGACAGGCCCTGGTTTAACTGTAATGCCAAAGAGAGCCTACAGGGTGCGCCTGTCAGTCAGGAGGTGATGACTCTCCTCATTGGAGGGGAAGAGCGACTCCCTCAGCCGGCCCATGTGACCTCCGACCCCAACGTGGCTGCTGGCATCTTCCACCAGTGTCCTACGTACGGGCCGGTACACCTTGTAGCGCCTGGGAGAGAGGAGGATGGACAGATGAACGTTTGGTGGGACGAATGCGGCAGAATTAGGTCACAGGTGTAACGGAGGAGCAGGAGAGTAGAGGAGCAAAAAGAGGGAGGTGATTGGTGGAAGGGTGGTAATCGTCAGGATGCTCACTCACCAGTACGTTCTTGGTAGAGATAATGCTTGCACGTTTGCATCTGTGTGTATACGTGCACTTAACTGTACATTATTAGGAGTGTGTGTGAATGTGTGTACCCCTGCACCTGAAGACTACTCACTTGTAGACCAGGAAGGCGATGGTGGCAAGGATGGCCACCAGAACAACGCTGGAGAAGAGGACCACCTCTGCAGTGTGACCAGTCTTGGAGGCTACAGAGGATGGAGTGAGCAGAGGGGGATCAATCCTTCCATCTTCTACACAGGGTTACTACAGCAACTACCAGCTATACACAGTGCGGTAGTGATATGACCTCAATTAAAGTTATGCTACGGATGTGATGTAATCTCTTCATTTTCCCCCTTTCAGGAAAGTCGGCATGGAGGGTCGGCTACAGAACAGCTTCCCAGGGATTCAGTGTCTCGCTCAAGGACACTAGAATGTGTATGTGTGAGCATATTTCTGTGACCGTGCACAACCCTAACCCGCGCACGTGCGTGTGTCTTTGTGTGACCGACCAGGTGTATCCTGCGTCTTGCTGATGGTGACGGTGGTGCTGGCCAGGGCCAGGCTGCTGGAGTCCTCCAGGGTGATGTTGACGCAGTAGGTGCCCGGCTCCATGAACGTCCGCCTCAGATGCACCTCACAGCTTGACGACGGTGGCACGTCGTCACACACGATGTTACGAACCTCTGTACAGCTGGGGTCCGACACAATGGTGCAGGCTGAGGTGGGGGAGCTGAGGCGGGTTAAATGAAAGGAACAAACTGTCATGACCTAGGTGCCCAAGAAATCATTTAGATTCTATATCCAAAAAATACTTTTTTAAAACCTTTTTTTGGAGGTACATGCACTGATACACACTTAGGTCACTAAGGTGCTCATATATAGTCCATAAAACAGATATGGACAGAGTTGATTGAAAGCTAATGTTTATATGAAGCAAGCTCCACTGAGCTCACCTGCCCAGGCATTTGACCACGAAGCTGATGTCAGTGTTGGTGACTTTGGCAGCAGACACGTCCACAATCCGACTGGTTGGCTTGCTGTTCAGTGTATGCTTGGGTTCTGCGGAGGGCAGAGTGAGTACGCTGTCATTTCTAGCTGGGTATGTCATAAAACGTCTTGTGTAAAAATAAGATTTTCAGAGGCATCACCTACCAATGATGGTGATGTCACCGATAAAGGTCCCATAGACATAGCGGAAGCACTCGTTGCCGTTCGCCAGAAGCCTGCTGCGGAGCCACGCCAGGGCGGTTGGGTTTGACCCTGTTGTCACGTCGGCAACCGTAGGGGGGAGGGGCTCCGTGGCAGGGGAGGAGGGGAGGGGCCGGGCGGTGCTGGCTGGGGGTGAAACAGGAAACGGTGAGTGTTTCATAGTCAGGTTATTGATTCTTCATTAATACTTAATGGACTGCTAATCAGATATATGTGCTTCCTGTAACAAAAGTAGTAGCTCACCTTGTGTGGTCTCCATCTTGCTAGTGACGGCGTGGGTACCAGGGGGTGATGTGGGGGCCTCTGGATGAAGAGACAGAAATATAGATAGGACTGCCATAAATGCATCTCTGCACTGTAATGTAATACTTTATTGATCCCTGTAGGAATATTTGCTATTGGCTTTCCCTCCCATCGAGGTCACAGGTGTGTATTACAGTGTTTGAAGGTGTATGTGTGTACATCTGACTGCAAGCCAATGAGTGAATTCTTTATATGACAGAAAACGTCCCGTTATATTATGTTTGATTTCATTCGTTCATGCTTAATCTCACAAAATCTTTGGAAGGCATGTATGTCTATATATGTGTGAATGTCTCTATCCCGTACCGGTAGGAGGTGGTGATGTGACCTTCCTGGGAGTTGGGGTGGCAACGGCGGGAGGGCATTCGACAGGGAACGCCGCCTCGACCGTCAGCTTCACGGTGACGTTCCCCAGCGTGCTGTAGGTGTGCGTGGCCACGTTGCTATGGGTTACCAGCTGGTTGCCGTCCCTGAAGTCCCAGATGTAGTCAACGGCGGCAGCGGTTTTGAGGTAGCCGCTGGGGTCGTGGACCTGGACTCTGAAGACCGTGTCCTCGCCACGGAAGAAGACATTTGTTGACTGGTTGGCTGCCGCCCTCTGGGAGATGTTGACCGCCACCGGGATCTTGTCTGTGGGTGGGGGGGAGAGAGGGGGGGGTTTCTGCTTGAGTTTGTATCTCTCTTTAACATTGAATCATGCAGACAGGCCTCCCAAATAAAGCTGTGTAAGGTGAAGGTGACTATGTGAGCTGTCACCGTGCGTTTGTACTGGAGGCAACCCGATCAAGTCACAGGAAGTCATTCATTGCCTTTTTTTTTTTTTTTTTGATGCAGCCATATTGACTCTCGACCCACGTTCCATTATAACCACAGACGGTACAACAAGCGAACACCTCACCTGACTTCGGAAGAAAAGGAAAGATACTTAAAAAAGTCCTTGGAGGATGTGAGGATTACTCTCTGTCACCAACATCGCTGACATCACTAAAGTCTGCAGATAAACCCCCTCGATCTGTCGTTTCATGATATATACGAATACCTCAAGGTGTACAAAAATACCCATGCATATTGGTATTTCACTTCAGGATGGGTGAGCTATCCAAAAGCACTTCATCTGCAAGAGAAAAATGTATTCCTGAAGCGCGTTATTTATTAAAATAGCGATGGTAAGCACATTCTCTCACTAAGGGACCGTTTTCGTGAGTCAAGCTGGTGAGTCAGTGTGGTGGCATCAACAGAACGCAACTCATCAAAATGAGCCTGCAAAAAATACATGATTTTCCTGTTCAAAACTTTGTAGCTGCAGACGCCATCACCATCTAGCAAGTCGCTCAAAGTGGTACACCCTCTGTGTGTGTGTGTGTAAATGGGAAGTTTGTCTCCACCTGTGACGTAGAAGATGGTGTTGTCGGTGGAGAGGGGGCTGTACTTCCTGCGCTCGCGTTTCCTGTAGACCATGATCTCCATGACCTCCGCCCCCAGGGTGAAGTTGGTGGTGTTGAGGGTCAGGCTGGAGGACGAGCCGTCACATGTCTCATAGTACTGGCCTGGGACAGGGAGGGGAGAGGGGAGAAGGGAAAAGAAGAAGAATAGAGAGGGAGTGAGGAAGACTTCGATGTCCACCGTGTGGTTGTGTGTGTGCATACTGGTTGTGTATGCATACTGGTTGTGTATGCTTGCATGTATGTCGGTTCCCCCTTACCCATGGTGTGCCACACGTAGACGTAGCTTGTGCGTCTCCAGTCGTTGCTCTGAGGGAAGGGCTTCCCATCGGGGAACGTGTTACATCTCTTCATGTCCGTACACTTCCCAAAGCCGTAGTCATCCATCCAGGACGTCCAGTTGTACACGTAGCCAGAGCTCCCCTGTCCGTTGGCTGGTCAGAGGAGGTAAGGGGGGAGGGTGACATTCAACTGAAGGCATATGACATTTCATTCATTCATTTTCCATACACGCTTATATTCAGGGTCATGGGGGGGGGAGAAGGCAGGGAAACACCCTGGACAGGTTCTGGAGCCCCTATATCAGGAGAGGCATTTGGTGGAATTCCAGTGGATAAAAGATGTGATTTTGTTTACTTTTGTCCATCATTTTTTCCCCATGTTTTATGACTCTGCTTTTAAATGTTGCTCTACTATAGTAGTTTGTGTGTGTGATGTGTGCCATGGAGTAATGTGATGTGGCATGGTGTTTTGTAGTGAGGTGTGATGTGGGGTAGCGTGGGATGGCTTTGGGAAGCACCTGAGGCCTCCAACTCCGTACCGTCATCACAGTGCTTGTCCCATACGACATCCCCGTTGGCATCCTCCTTCTGGCATGGAGGATACTCCAGCTTTGCAGTGAAGGAGATGGAAGAACCATTGATAGCTGGACTGTCACTGGTCAGACGAACCTTGACAGGTTTACCTGGAGAGAAGAGGGAGCTTCAGATCAACAGCTCTCAATGTAATAGCAAGGATTTCAGAAGAAGAAATTAATAGGTTTACCTTTTCTGTGCATAAGTTCCTTTGGCTTTGGGCCAAATGGTGGGTAAAGGTAATCGTCCCACGGGTTGGTATCAGGATTCCACCCTGGGATTGGTGGGATTGGGAATGGAAACTTCCCTTGCACTGAGTGCTTGTGAGGGAACATGTCCCTGTATGCTGGAGAGAGAGAGAAAACTGATGCTGTGGCGAACAGGAGAACACACAAAGAGCAACTAGGCCTTGGAAAGGCTCGGCTGGTGATTCTCACAGTGGGCTCTGGGGACCCTTGAGGGTACTTGAGTTTCCAGGGGTCAACCAAAAAGAAAAGCTGTGTAGCTTCCTAATTTAATTAAATAAAAATGAATACATTGAGAGAATATTTGAAGGACTTCATTCGAAAATGCTCTATATACATTTTAAGAAATTCATCACTATATCTCAAAGACACGGATGATTTTATTCACAACAATATAACTATTTCAATGACCTCAATAGTAACCCGTAAGGAGCTTTAATTTCATGCCTGCAATCACTTTGTAAGAGTAGGGGTCGAATTTGTCATGTGATGGATCTTCATTTTCATCCCAGCGTCCACTCTCTCCACTCTTATCTCCCTACATGCAGTACAGAAAATTATGCAAATCTCCTCTAAATCCTATCTGGAAAGAAATCACCTCAGTTTGGGGTCGCCGAGGGGGATTCTCCTAATCTAATGTGTATCTTTTGACGGGCCTTTGGCGTCCAAATTGTTGAAAATCTCTAAACCAAGCCATGAAATAAGGTTGGCCTCTAGGTAAGTGCATGATTAGATCAGTGTTTCCACTAGAGGGCGGTTTTATATGGGGTGTTTCTTTTCAAGCTCCCTCCGACTGAAATGCAGATGGTATTTCAAAATGTTTTATTCAATTTTTCATGTCTTTTCTTCCTCGTATGTAGCCTGCGATATATTTAAACCTAGAGATTAAAAGCCAAAAAGAAAGGTGCGAAAACAAACCTGAGTTTTACAATGCCCAGCATAGCCCTAGGTGGGACATGAAACGTTTGATGTCACGCAGAAAATACAATTTTAAGATGTATCCCATGTATTGAATCCAAAATTATTTCCCCTAAAAGTTATTTGAAGGTCTGTTACAGGTTGACATGGATTTTCCCAGTTTCACCGCAGCCCGTCAGCCACCCTGAGGATAATTAAGTTCATGGGACTCTGACTGGTGGGACCCTGGTTGCACAAACAGCTGATAGGAGGTGGCTTTATATTTACAGAGACAAACATAGAACGACTTGGTTTTAAAGGCCTGTCCCATACTTAAATAAATTGTCCACATCCAACCAATAGACCAGAGCACAAAAAATGTAGTATATTTGAGTGTAAGAGTTTAAGAGTATATATATATATATTTTTTAAATGCATAATGATCCTAAGGTCAACGTCATATCGTTTATATCACATAGCCAACAATTCCTTCTTAGACTCCATGTCCTAAACATCACATGTAGACAGCCTTATTTCAGTTAGTCCAACTAACTTAAAGTTCCAAGGTCGAAGCACTGCCACTTACTTCTGAGTCCATCAGCTTGATAAACGAAATATGTACATGCCAGTACAATAATATACCGCAAACCTCCCATTTCGACCATTCGGTGGGGAAGAAAATAAGTTGTTAATGATAAATCCCCAGAATATAACACCTCCCAAAAAGTTCCTCTCTCCGCAGACTCCACCAAAAGAGCTTGTCCCTCGTCGACTCCAAATACGTTTGCTTGTCCTGATGCTGATGTTCAGTAATTTAATCTTGGGCCCGCTGAGAGCTCAGACATGTGACGCTTCTAACGAGACGCAACTCATCCCTCATTAGATTGCTTAACTGTGGTGGTAACACGTGGACGCGCATCATGCGGATCCCTGTCCCCTGAGTGTGTGATATCACCATGATATGTATATGATGTGATGGTGTGATGTATATGATGATTATATATGTTTTTTAATCCCACTATGAAATGTGTATATCGTTAATGTACCGTTTTCAGGGACTTGATGCTGCTGCCATGTCCAACATAAATATCCCTGCAGGGACAATAAAGATCATCTCATTTTATGTTGCCTTATCTCATATTTTATTGTCTCATAGCCTTTTCAACATTGAGTCCATTGTACTAAATGAGCTTTAGAAGCTCGCTGGACCTGGCTATTATGTTACAGTATCACAAAGCGAATTTATAAGGAATAGCCAATACACCTTTGTCGCGGTTTCAATTTAATTCGACTCATTTCGATCAATGTCTCCCTTTTTGTGAATGAAGTTGTTTAAAAAGGGACGAACGGTGGATTCGTGCCTAAATAACAAAATAGTCGAATTAAAAACACCTTGTTCAACTTTCCCTGAAACAGTTTAATTTAATTCTGTAATATAATGAATGTTTTTTGATAGTATATTCATAGTCGCCAGTTTTTGAAATGCCGTTTGGATGCGAGATAACCTAAAGTTTGAATACGTCCAACAGGCTATAACCGATTAATGTATTGGATAATTCCGATCTATAGACACGTCTCTGTCTCTGCTTGTGATAGTACTGGTGTATAACCGCCTCTGAAGTTAACCTATGCAACACTCTAATGACAGTGACCGGGGTGTGATGTGCAAGCAGGTTGTTAAAAAAAAAAGCAGAAGGAAAGCTCATGATGCGGGTCTGCAGACTAACGTGACTGTCGGCATTAGGTTATTAGCTATCCTGCTGCCATCTTTCGCAAAACATTTCTGCTTGGAGGTCAAGTATGGATTGTTCAATCTCATCATGGGATCCTGTGGGTGGGGGGCAAAAATGAAAAAGCCAAGCCTCTCTTATTTGTGATCAAAACAACAGTGGATGTATCCCCAAAACACATGATGCAGCAGTCAAGCTTGATGACAAAAGTATGAGTATAAATTGCTTTATAATCCCATATAATCATTAACACGCAAATAAACTCGCATGGACAAATTCCCTGACTGGCTGGTAATAATGTTAAGACTTACAATGTGACAATATCTGAAATTCACGTGGCTTTATCAACTTCTAAATAGTTAAAAGTGATCCAAAAGACATGCTGATGATGACTCCTGTGCTTGTCCGATGAGATAGATGATGATAGATGATATTCACATAATAATCCAATTAAGTAATTTCTGAAAGCCACACCCCCAACTCGATCAAATCGACCCAGTTGTTTGCCCAGTAAATCCATACCGTCACAGTTACCACCCCAACAGAGCAGGAATTTGTCATTTAAAATCATTTCATAGCGACCCACGGGTCTAACACAGTGCTGCTGGCATTTACATGGCCTTTATGTTTCATTATGATCCGAAAAAGCCAATTAGACAGTAAACAAGAGACACAGCTGCTTCATCATGTCACATGACACCTGGTGTGTTCTCTCGTGGACTCATCTGCTGTGAAACACGAAGGGATGTATTAAAAAATTATCGACTGGAGAGAAAGTGTTGGTGAACAACAATGCCACTCATCCCCCAGTAGAGAGCAGCACCACTCCGCAGTCTCTCTCTCTCTCTCTCTCTCTCTCTCTCTCCAGACAACAATCCAGACTGAGGGCTCCAGACGTCACAGGCTGTAAAACAGAAATATGAATGAACCACAACACAGGCATACACTGTACAACGTATTCGCCCCTCCATTTTTACAGTGTAGGTATATGTGTGTGTGTATAGCCTATATGTTATGCACTTCCTTGCTGCCTCAAAATTGCAAGTTGACTGAAATAGTACAGAATATTTGGGCCAAAGTTCATCCGTCGTTCTAATGTAGTACAAATCATAGACAATAAGTTCAGTCAGCAAATGTCTGGTCATGTCGACAAGTGTTTATTAGTTGAAGAGACTCTTGAAACGCATTCCAATGTTTCTCACTCTTTCACAAGTGAAAAGCTTTTTAGTGTCTTGTGTTGCAAAAGTATTATATCATATGACAAAAAGCAAGCAAGGGGAGGGAGGGAGGATACATGCAAGTACTTGTCCTGCCTTCTCATTTAAAGCACTGGCTTGTAGGAGATGGTGGAATGCAGGCACATTCCCGGGAATGTGTGGGACTGGACCCTGGACTTTGTGTGTGTGTGTGTGTGTGTGTGTATGTGTGTGTGTTAGTCTGGAAATGTGCTGGCAGTGGAAACTTCAATTGAGTGTCTTTTGGCTGACAGTTGGAACATATGGGAGTGTTCACTGTGCAGCACTGGAAATACATGTAGACCTACTTTCCTTCAAAACTTGTGGCTTATAAACATATTCCCAAAAGATCAGTAACTGGTAGTCAGGTCATCTCTCTCTCTCTCTCTCTCTCTCTCTCTCCCTGTCTGTACTTCTGTGAGAACCTTCTCTAAAACAATAAAACAATGTTTTCCATTTGTCCACTCCTTGTAACTTGCCCAGCTCTCCGCCTCTCTCATTCTCCTGCTCTTCGCATGCTTCTCTCTCATTTCCATCCTCTCCTCAACACCCTCATCTTCTTCCTCATCTTCTCTCTTTCTTCTTCTCTTTTCTTTCATGCCTTCTAAACTCCTCTGTCACTCTTTCAACTTCTCTCTCTCTCTCTCTCTCTCTCTGTTCTCTCTCTCTCTCTCCAGGTGCCCCCCTCCTCACCCTCCCTACTGTAATCATTATCATCAGAGGCCATTCTGCCCTGTCATCCAGAGCATGGGGTGAATGTCCCTTTATACTAATAGGAGGCACACAGGGAGCGCCTAATCCCACCCACTCACTCAGGGTAGCCTAATCACAGACACAACAGCCGCCAGATAGTCACAAACAAAGGGGAACTGGTCTCTAAATGCGGCCAAGCTGGCTTCAAAGCCCCACTGTGCTGCCAAGCTGCATGCAGTGGCCTTTCACAGCTCAAGTCAGCCTCTGTACAGCCTCTGTGCAAAGCAAGCTGATGCAGGCACTGCATGATGTGTCTTCCCAAAAGCTATAGGTACAACCACATTAATAAAATGATGGTTAAGCTTTGACCTCCTTTCATCCTAAAGCAACCAACCACCAATATGGGCAAAAAACTCTATTTCAGAATTACTGCTACCTGTCCCCCTTAAAATAACCTATATCTTTACATAACCTCAGTTTGATGCCACTTACCACTTAGCCTATGAATTTCATATCATCAGCCTCCATTACGCAGGTAAAAGGGTGATTAGACCCTCCACTACATGCATGCCTATTTCTACACCTCATTCCGAAAACAAACTTGAGATAAAACAAACAAGCAAAAAAAACCTCTGCTCTCTTGTCCTACAGTGAAACTGCTGGGGCGCTCTGGCTTTGTACGTGGAGCCAAGCGCACCAGCGTCTCCATTCAGATGAAAACAGCAGTGGCGGCTGCCAAGACTCCATCTGAGAACCGGGGAGATCGTGGCTGCGGCCGCCCCGCTTCCCGGCACCGGCAGACGGTCATGGGACCACAGGGCCCGCAGCCAGCTGGCCGGAGAGTGCATCTTTGATGTGTGACGCACCGGGGAGAGGAGACGCCTCCGCCAAACCGGTTCAAACACATTTAACTGGAAGAAATAGACAAACACGTTGACTCACCCCGCTGCAAGGTGGTCTTATTTAGGCCATATTTAGCCTAATATTGTTTATTGTTGTTGCTGGTAAATATTGCTGTTCATATCATATCTTTTTCAGTCTCGAGCAACCAGTAATTACGTAATAGCCTATGAGGATATGCAATATCACAGATAGGAATATTGTAGTGTCACTATAGTATATAGCAAAGTACGATATGGTCACTAAGCTCACTATTGAGTAGTCACACTTTAATTTTCTCTTAAGATTGTAAGATATTGATGCAACAGGAGATAAAACATACCACAAAAGTAGCTACGATAAAGTGACTGTTTGAGTACCACAGACACATATAAGCCCCTATAGGAAGATTATAGTGATTTTATCGTTAGGATTGGCCCATAGAAATGTTTTCTCTCTGCTGCCATCTGACTTTAGCACAATGAGGTCCATAAACACACCAGGTGCATCTCAAGTCCGTTATTTGTGGGTTGAAGTTTGTGCAGGCTTTAGGACCGCGGGGTGAGCTGGATGAGAGGGTAAAGGCGCACCTCTATTTAGAAGTTGAGGGTTTGCCTTGAACCTGCCTTGTCTATCACTTGTGTCCCAGGTCCGACGCCCTGCAGATGCAACCCTTCTCTTCAGAAGATTGAATAATATGGGCGACAACTCTCTTAAATCTATGTTTGTTGGATGATTTCTTCCTACACTCACCACTTTGGTAAAATGCAATCGACATCAAAGTTGAGGCAAGACCATCATCTCAAAATGGGGATGAGAAAACAGCACTGGGTTAACTTCTGAACGCCGCACCCCATCTCCTCATCCAGCATGAGGCTCTGGGGCAGAGCTGGAGCTGTCCGGCGGAGGATGCTCTGTCTCTGGCTGCTGCTCCTCGCGCTCGCCCTGGCGACGCTAGCACTCTCGGACCTCCTTTACCGGGACCAGAACCATCAGAAAGCCCCGGGTCCTCCCCGCCGTCCCCTGCAGCGGATCCCCAGTCCACCGGACCTGGAGGTCATCGTGGATTCCCGAGACCCGGCCCTGGAGCTCGGTGTCGGTCTGTCCCCGCTCGCCTCTCTCCAAGAGGACCAGCTTTTATTCGTGCCATCGATGCAGGGCAGCAAGAACCCACCGGCTGCCCCGCAGAGGAAGGGGAGCTACAAGGTGCTTCTGCCCGGAGCAAATAGGGATAGCACCGTTCCGGCGCCCCTGAACCACGGTGAAATGGGGAGAGCAGTGAGGCTAAAGCTGGAGGATTTGGAGAGGGACATGGAGCTGTATGCACTGCAGAAATACGGTTTCAACGAGGTGGTTAGCGAGAGGATTTCACTGCATCGGAAGCTGCCCGAGGCGCGCCATGCCGCGTAAGTGCCCTGCACAGTGGCCAAAAGCGCACGACGAAAAAGCAGTCCAATAAACCTTGATGTCGCACAAAATGCTTACCATTTGCACTGAAATGCTTCCACTGTGATGCCCATTTGGGAAAATGTTCAACCCTGTTTTATCTGTCACCGACAGGTGTTTGGGAGAGCAACTCAGTGAGTCGCTGCCGTCGGTCAGCGTCGTTATCTGTTTCCATGACGAGGCTTGGTCCACGCTCCTGCGCACCGTGCACAGCGTGCTCGAGACCGTACCTAAACAATACCTGCGTGAGATCCTGCTAGTGGACGACCTCAGCCAGCATGGTGCATTTCTCTACCTGTCCTGTCCATCCCATCATCTATTATCCATCCATCATCCATCCTCCATCCATCCATTCTCTCCAGACATGGATATCTTATCTGACCACTTGTCCTTCTCTTTGTCTCTGTGCTCCTCAGGCCACCTGAAGAGTGTGCTGAGTGAGTATGTGGCTCATCTGGACAGGGTGCGCTTGATTCGCAGCACCAAGCGCCTGGGTGTTGGGGGGTGCCGTTCCCTAGGTGCTGCCATGGCTGCAGGTGAGGTGCTGGTATTCATGGACTCCCACTGTGAATGCCACCGGGGCTGGCTGGAGCCACTGCTGGAGAGAGTGGCCCAGGACAGGTACCATATGCACACGCTCACCCTCTCCCCACTGAATGACAACCTCTGTTGATTCACTTTAATCGCTCTTTAAAAATATCATAACTGAATGAAAAATCCCTCCTGTCTCTCTCCCTAGCTCTTATTCTATTTCTTTTCCTAGCACTTTGCTCTGAGAGGGATCTGTAAAATGCACACTGTGTTGTGCAGGGTGAAGACAAAAACTGGCATACGGAATAATTAGGGCCCAGATGTCAATTTGTCCAGGGAAATCTGATCCAGCAACTGTGCCTGCAGGCCTAGCTGTGTCAGACTGGTTGTCTCTCTGCTTGGCACACAAGCCTCACACTCAGAACCACTTCTCTCCATCTGAGAAGATGGAGAGTTTGGAGTTACCGATTGTCTTCATTCATTAGTAAGGCGGGGGATGTGTGTGTGTGTTGTGTGTATGTTAACCTCAGCTCCCATGATTTGGCTCTAGTCTTGTGTCTCAGGCTGCCTGCAGAGTGGCTCTAATTAGACTAGGTAATTAGGCTGAACTCTTAGCCTGGAATCTGCAACCGCTCAAATCTCTCAGCCACATGTTTGGCCCTTCTCCCAACACTCTTTTTCTTTCTTTCCCCCATAATCCCTTCATTCTACCCCCTCCAAACATCACTTCACACGAGACTTCTTGTTAAGAAATATATCAAATTACATATGTGTCTGCAAACCGCAACAGACCACAACAAAGGACAGCATGTGTTGATGCTGGCTGGCGTGACACAAGCAAGCCCAGCCTGAAACACAAACATACCACTTGCATGACACACACACACACACACACACACCTGGTCCCCATTGACGATGAAAGATTTTACCTCTTCTCAGTAATCATTTCACACATACTTTGAATGAGAAATTGCAGTTGAAATACACCATTCTCACGTTGGACTGACAGGAGCGTAGTTCCCATGCAGTGTTTTGAACATGAGAGTGACTGTTAGTAATGTTACAGTTCATATGAGGGAGTGAGTGGGCGTTTCTCTGTGGTGTCTCTGCGCAGGACTCGAGTGGTGTCCCCCATCATGGATGTGATAGACTGGCAGACCTTCCAGTACAATGCCACCCAGTGGCCAGTCAGGGGAGTGTTCGACTGGAGACTTGACTTCCGCTGGGAATCGAACCCTCAACCTCCAGGGAAGGACCCAGACTCGGCTACACAACCTCTCCGGTGAATATACAGCTGCCCCAGGCCAAACTGATCTGAGCTGGGCCTTTTGTGACCTGAAAATAAGATGAGTTTTGTTTGAAGAATTGCTGAGTGAACCGCAAAAGGAAGCATCAATCCAACATGCACGTCTTTTTATGTTTCTGGGTGCCTTTAGCTCCTAAAAGTGATGGAATTGAGACAGATGTGCAAATTGGAAACATGAAGTTTACAGTTACAGTTACATGAACTGTGAATTACTTAATATAGTACATTAACATAATTTTAGCAGCTCAATGGAGGAGCTACTTTGTGCAACTGAAGTGCTTCCATAGTCCATTCATTGCCGATGATCCCTCCTTGCTTGTCTCATTAATTTCTCTTCTACTGAATGTATAGGCTATGTAGAGTAATGGGATTAGATGAAACTTTAATGATCCCTGTTGGGAAATTAGGTCGTTGCAGCAGTAAAAGTAATAGGATTTAGCCGGGGAAAAAAGACAAGTAGGATATAAGCACACAAATAGAATATAAAATAAGCAATAGGGGTAGACGATGGTGGTAGAGGATGGTCGTAACACTTTTGGTTTAAGCAACTGTAACTCAGTGGTTGTTTGTGCTAGATCTCTCAAACTTTGACACAAGTTACCCCTATTAATCTACTATAAATAATAGTGCTTTAGACGTCTACTCCACAATCACAGGTTATGTGAGGTGATGTCGAATACAAAGAGTTCCACTGTTACCCTGCTAGGGTGAGTTGTAACACTAACTGGGGATGGACCTAACAATTACAAAATGTGTATGTAGTATGGCCGACAATGTGAAATTTATACAAGAATTTTTAATGAAGAATGTTTAAATTCAATCAAGAAAATGAATAAAATAACTGAAGTCAGTTCTTAAACTTTAAACTTAATATTTTCAATATTTCAGGATTTTATAAACTTAAAATCTGTTTTGTAAACTTAAATGTTAACGTAAATTCCAGCACAAACCTAAAATATATTTTTTGAACATTGCATTGTAGTCTTGCATTGTCCCTTTTTCCTTGTGATGTGAGGCTGTGATGCTCTGCAGGTTGGTGACGTGTCTCCGCACCAATGCCACCAAGACAGATTCCTGTGTATTTGTTGTTCTTGGCCAGTAAAGTGATTCTGATTCTGACTGTGACAGGAGCCCGGCTTTAGGGGGCCGGAGTCCTGGCCATCGACAGACATTTCTTCCAGAGTGTGGGAGCCTATGACCCGGGGATGCTGCTGTGGGGGGCGGAACAGATTGAGCTGTCAATCAGGGTAACAGAAGAATTATGACTGACTATCAACTTTCCACCCAAATCCTCTCATTTCCGCACAGCAGTGACATGACAGTGTTCTTGCTTGCTATCTTAGTCATGTACATTATCTGAGGAATGCTTTGCCTGAGTGAGTCAGTGGCCTTCGGCGAGGCCTTCAGGAATGTTGCCCTGGGATCTTATGTCTTTTGCAAATGGAAAGCTCAGGTTGAATAGCGGTCTGGGAATGTCTCGGCCAGTTGACAAGGTGCAAGAACAAAATGTTACAGAGCCTGCAAGCTCATGTTGTGGAGCCATCTCACATTATGTAGAACATTAAAATGTTTTCAGTTTAAAATGGAACAGTGTGTAGAAATGAAATCCATATGTGATTTACATCATTATAAACCACCATTGCATCTTATTCTAATAATAATATTACTATTACTACTACTACTGATAACAGTAATAATACATTGACTACCAGTACTAAAAGATATACTTTTCTTAACAAAAGAATAACAAAATGTTTTATTTCTAAAGTGCTTTACAGTAAAAGTCACATAATAATAAAACCTATGGGGGTATAATCTTGTCTTTACCTTTCACCTACATCGAGGTGTGGTCATGTGGGGGCTCCATGGAGGTGGTTCCCTGCTCCCGGGTGGCCCATCTGGCCCACCATCACCTGCCCTACCGCCTCCCCGACCAGGAGCTGCTTCAGAAGAACAAGATCCGTATCGCCGACACCTGGATGGAAGCGTACAGGAAGATCTACTACAGGAGAGACACACTGGCTCATTTCATCAGGCAGGTGTGTGTGTGGTGTGGGGATTTGGTCACGTGATCGATTGGTGTGTGAGTATTTGTGTCTGGAAGATACACCAAAAAAAAATCCCTTCTATCGCTCTCCTTAGCTTTTCTCTTTCTTGGAATGAAAACAGATTCTACTGTTGCACTCTGGATAAGTGGAAGTCGCTCTGGATCAGTGCATCAGCTAAATGACTAAATATGTCAAATGTAAAAACATTCTTTCCTGTGTGCAGTCTGAGAGCCCTAACATCACCGACCGTCTGAGACTGAAGAACAGCCTCGGTTGTAGGAACTTTCCACTGGTTTCTGACTACTGTCTATCCAGAACTCTACATACCCCAGGACAGACCTGCACTGTCAGGAGAGGTAGCGCACACACACACACACACACACACACACACACACACACACACACACACACACACACACACACACACACACACACACACACACACACAAACTTGTAAGAATGCACATTTGTTATTTTATAATGGACATGCTGCATGTTTGTTTGAAGCTGTACAATGTCGGCACTGGCAACTGTGCAGACTACCCTCGAGGGCAGGGACTACAGGGTGGGGCCATGAACATAGCGCCATGCAGCGGCACTGGCAACCAGGTAACTGTAGAAAACAACAGTTTATGATGACAGTGATGTTAATGGTCAATCTGACAATGACAATCGTCAATGAATGACAAGGATTATCTCTCTCCTCCAATTCCAGCACTGTGATCTGAACTCTATGGGAGAGGTGCGATGGGGTCCCGCCGGAGTTCTGTGTTTCAACACCAAGGGAGAGAGGGTCGTTCTCTCCCCCTGCCCCGCCCGCCAGCCAACTGATAGCAAAGTCCAGTGGAAGTTCATAAAGGCGAGCCAGGGTTCAAGGGTCAGGGTTCATGATATAACTTAACTATTGCTAACAGACAAGGAGCATGTTTAACTAACACAGTGTGTCTGTTTTTCACCCCTCAGCTGAGCGGCCAGCTAGTTCACGTACAGTCTCAGTTATGTCTGGAGGCGGTGAAGGACGGGGGGCTTCCCCAGAGTGATGCTGGTCAGGGAAGAGGAGTTAACAACCCCATTAACGTCAGAGGTCTCTTCCTACGTCCCTGCACCCATCACCCCCGACAACAGTGGCACTTTGAGCAACTGGTGGCTCCTAAAGGTGCCTTGACAGAGAAAACACAGAGGGATTTGTGGATTTGTAAGATGTGAATCCTAGGCACATATTATCATATATGGGCTAAACATATAGTGGCCTAAGCCCATAATGAAATGGAATATAAAAATATCTAAGATATATTTGCTCCAGTTAGCCACACAGCTCTTTTTGTTCCTGTTTTAAGGATTGCACAGATGTCATGTGAAATGTGAATAAATGATAGATTAAATAATAAAATATGAAATGTGTTCATTGGATGTGTTAATTTGATCAGGTAATCTCGCGTGGAAGACTGAAACAGTGAAATATCCTTTACTCAGTTAATGCGCTTTCAGAGTTCATGAACAAGCGCATATTGCGCGCAAGTCTGAAGGATGTGAACACAATATCCAAGCCGGTGTTCACTTCCGGAAGTCAAAGTTGAGAGTCATGTAATCATCACATGAAGAAGGTTATCCAAAGGAGCATATTATGAAGATCATTTGATAGAAATATAACGCTATCTTCTTTTGGTAAGAAAACGTGCTCAATAGCTTGTTTTTGATAGTGATATGTTCAGTCAAAGACAGACATTTGCTAGCAGCCTTTGCTAGCTAACCTTACGTTAGCCCCGGTACGTGCCGTTCTCTCGTCTGACAAAAAACGTGACGCCAGTAATGCTGCTCCTTGCTTGTTGGCCAAGGTTTATCACTGGTATAACATAACATACAACTTTTACTAACGTACAGGACGCGCTGTTTAATTCGGCATAGATATAATACACCAAACAGTCCTTATTTCAACTTTTAGAATTGGTTCGCCTCCTCAGTAAACTATACCATGGTGGGCGGTAGCGAGCAGTGAGAATCAATTATAAAAATTGGGATTTTCTTGACATAATTTGCTGTTTGGCGGATTATATATATGCAGAATTGACGAGTGGCCACTAAAGATTCAGAAAGGGTCCTGAATAATATTTGATAATTTATGTTACGTTTGCTTATAAGCAAGGCCACACTAAATAGTCAGGTTTTTGACTTGAGGCTTGGCGTGAGTTGCTCTCCCATACAGAGCTAACATTACTGGCTAACCCACTGTGCTATGGAGCTCAGCTGAATTCTCTGAGTAGCTAAACTGACATTACCTCTAGCCATACAGAGGATTTAGCCAGCGAAAGGAAAAGGGTGAACGTATTAACCAGGTGAAACTGGAAGTCATGGTTTGGTTCTCTGGTATCAGCCACACTAACATCCGCTAATGCTAAATGAAAATAACAGGAGGTATGCTTTGACAGCTAACGCGTTATGTTATGTTATGTTATGTTATGTTATGTTATGTTATGTTATTCAGCGCTGCCCTCCTCTCTTGATTTAGACTCAGGTCGCAATGAACGTCTCGTGCATCCTGACCTCAGCCGCTCGAAGCTTCATCCAGTCGGCGACAGCCGCTGGTCTGCTCCGCTGCCGGGCACTGGGCCCCACCTCCATCACAAGGTGGGTTTCATCTGGAAAGTGCCCGGCTTTGTTATGGTCCTGCTGTCGTGCTCTCACCTGAGGCATTGTTGAGACCAGAGCACTGACTACACAGGAACTATATTTCGGCATTGTCCAAAGACAAAGCGTGTGAGTGGTACGGCCCGGAACTACTTTCCAGGTTTCAGCGTATGATTCACCTGAAGTTTGTTTGAGCTAGCTGACAGGGAGGTAAAAGTCCACCTGCTTGTTGCGTGTGGTGTTGTCAGGAAAGGCTGCTGCTATATGTCTCTGCCTAAGAGGATATTTGTCATACAAGGCAAGTGACAACAATTAAACTACCTGTTTATTTTAGCAGAAAAATGTCATCCAAAAGGCAAATGGACCATCTTGAGAGGACGGCCAGCAACTACAGACAAAATGTAAGTTGATGTGTTAACACTTTGTTGTGGAATGGGACCACCTTGACAGGGATATGTTCTTGTTAGAGGCTTCATCTACAGCTAATCCTTCTCTACACCTCGGTAATCTGTCTCTACACTAATAATCTGTCTCTTTACTTTAATAATCCTCTCTACACTTTAATAATCCATCCTTGTGTGTGTGTGTGTGTGTTGCGCTTTGTGCTTGACTGTCTGTCTACCCCAGGGCCTGTATCCAGCACAAGTGTGTGGCATCACGAATGAGTCGGAGACGGTGAAACGCTTGAGACTAGCCGTCCATCCAGACTTCAATTTCAAAGCAGGACAGTGGTGAGTAGACGGCGGACTCCACATTTATTCTGACAGACAGCATAAAGAGGAGCTTGTTGTTGTTGTCAGGGTTCCTGTGGTCATGGAAAACATGGGAGAGTCATGGAATTCAAAAATGTTGTTGTGGAAAGTTATGGAAGATGGAACATGTGCATATAGTTTTGGAAATGTCATGGATAATCTTTTCTTTTTGTCCAACCAGTAAATGCTTGGTGCTTGTTGATCCAAATCAGAAATATCCTGATAATATTGGTCCTAAGTGATAGTTGTAGCCAGTAATAAGACCTGGGACATTCAGATCAGATATTCAACATACAAAATGGGCCTCTGACAAATATGGGTAATGGAAATTATGCTATATGTTCATGGAATAGTCTTGAAGTCTTGAAAAGTCATGGAATTTGATAAGCACAAAGAAGCTGTGTTGTTGCTGCTGTTGTCACCAAGGACATGTGGCTGGTGTTTCTACTTTAAGCCTCACTGGGGTCAGAAAACGTGTTGTTTTGGGCATTTTCTAGAACATGAGGTCAAAACGTTTAAGTTAAGTCTTGTATAGCTCAATGAACGTTTGTCATCCGGTGAAGCCACAGTGTCACGTTGCATTGTAATACTTGCACAATCCTTCTAAAACCCGTGTCATGCTTCTGGTCACCACAAGGGGGTGGCATCGTCTCACGTTTGTCCTACAGTTGGCAACCTGAGTTTCATCTCTTATAAAACAGCAATTGTTATAATAAACCCTTACAGTCCTATATTACTATTGCTATGAAAGTAATCCCAAGATTATTGTTGATGGGATTAAAAAGAATGAGTTGTCGAGGAGTGTATCAGGTAAAATAAAGATAATAATTAGTCAAAGCTCACGAATGATTGACAGTTGCTGTCAAAAGTTATCGGTTAGAGGCATTTTAACATGAGCAGCACTGACCGACAGACACCAGACTTGAAATAGCTGAAAAAGGAGCCTGTAGCCTGTGAAACACTTCCTATTAGGATATGTCAGTGAAATAAAAATCCCTCTCAAGCATTACAAGGAGTTTTCAATTTGAAGCTGTCAAAATTGAAACAGCAATAGTTTCTCCAGCGCGTCCCCACACAGATCTACAGACACACTCCAGTTTAATTAGTGCACGATAGCTGCACATGTGAATGTACACCAGCCCATACTGTGGGTGGGCGGTGGTGAGATATATAACAGTCAGCCAGGTGCCCTGCGGCAACTGATAATGAATGTAAATAGATGGAAATCCTCAAATTTCTGTGTCTCTGAGAAAGAGGATTGTTTGGTCCTTCGTCTCCAGGTGGGAGAAGAGGAGGAGGTGGGTGGAACATATGTGCGTGTCTTCACTGCAGATCCATATTTATGATGCCTCTGAGGGGTTTGGACTCCGCGTCTCTCCCCAGCACAACAGTGGGTCATTGTGTTGGTGGAACATCAGTCCAACTGTTTAGCGTTGTTGTTTTCCTCTGGGTGTGCTCAGTTCTTCTGGTTGATAGACAGTTGCAGCCATGTTGGATGTAAGGCTTCGGACGCGACTAAACCAAGTAGAAGGAACGTCCACATCTGGTTTGGTTTTGTTCCTCTCGGGCTCTAGAATAGGCTGTGCTCTTCACTGAGGTCAAAGGACGTCACCCCACACACATTCACACTTTGACCTTCAGTTCAGCTCGTTTTTTACTCATGACATGACCATTATGTTTCCAATCAGATTAAACCGAAGTTATGTTCTACATTCTGATCGGAAACTATGTAACTATAGTTATGTGTCAAAGCATTATGAACATAGTGATGTTATGTTTCTGATCAGACTAAATATAGTTATTTTCTTATGTCAAATATGATTTACCATGTTTATAACTATTGTATAGATAGTCATTTTAACTTCAGAGCAGTCCTTTCAATTCCTCCACAGTCACGTTTTTACATGTCACAGGGGGTATAACCTATATATGGGTAATCAAGTTCTGATAATCAAATAAATTAACTCATTAATTGATCAATTAGTAGGTGATGAATCAGTTTTGAGACTTCTCATGATGTCCCCGGGTGTTTCTGTGTGCAGGGTGGACTTCTTCATCCCTGGCCTGGAGAAGGTGGGAGGTTTCTCCATGTGCTCCTGCCCGGGCCTGCTGCAGAGGGAGGGCGTCGTCGAGCTGGCCGTCAAATACACCAAACACCCACCGGCACACTGGATCCACAACGTGGTGAGCATAGTGTAGTAGTAGTAGTAGTAGTAGTATAGTTCAAGAAAGTAGACAGATGAGTAGGAACCATCACACAAGGTCTAAGGCTAGAAGACTAAGGAAGAGGATTTAGTCGTGGCTGGGGACACCCGGTCAACCTGGACTAGACACCTGTTAGTAGAGCTGGAGGTGAGGAGTCTTCATCAGAATGAAGGTGATGGTAGTTCGGCTGGTAACTCTCATTCATCGCAGGACAGGAGTTCCCAAATTATTATCTCTGCATTATTGTTGTTAATTTAACTTTAGTAATGTAATTCTTCCACCTCACCTCGCTGTAAACTGGGCTCTCGTTGGTTATCGGCTCACGCCCCGTCCAGATGTTGGGTGGTAAATATATATCAAACATGTGCATGTTGATGGGTGTGGTTCAGACTGAATCTGTGAACTCTTCACACTACCTATAACCTGTTCGGACCACCGGTCCCAAGCCTCAGATTGGGGATTCCCCTCCCGGTGGTCAGGATCTCCCAACGTGGTGTCAGTCAGCCTGATAATCCTCTAGTGTGTCCCCAGCCTGAGAGGGAAGACTATATTAAGGGTATGTTATTTGGGTTATCAAGTGGGCAGCTCAGAAACACAATTTGCGATATCTGTTTCATAACGAGGAGATAAAAAAACCAACGTTATCGGACTACCTGTTATTGGCGAGACAAATTATCTCATCAGAAGCAAAGAAAATAGATGGTTTTACCGACTCTGTGTCAGTGATAGGCTGGTTTACAAAGGGTCTCGGCCTGATTTTACAGCCAACTAGTGTTGTTTTTTCTTGCTGTTGTTTTTTTCCCCATGTCTGCTCCCCCTCTGTGAATGTGGCTGCAGTTTATGACTTGTGGTTATGAAAGTGATGCGCTTGATACATATTTTTCAATCCCTCATTCCCTTTGTTTTTAGTGACATTAACTTAACATGCCCCCAGACCCTCTAGCTACAATATCTTTGTCACCTTTTGTTGTAAGTATGGTAGAGAGTTTGTGGAAAATCGGTCAAGTTCTTCATTCAGTACCATAATTTGTTTTATTGTTTTGGGCTACTGTGGGTCTAAGACTCCTCCACAATATAAGCCTATATTTTTCAGCCACCGTAGCTTCAGAAGCAGTACAATGTTCCCCTTCCAGCTTGCCTTTCTCTCTCGGTGCTCTGAAGTCTGCATGTGTCTGTGTGTTTGTGTTTGATGATGGGCTCTAATAAGTAGCTCAGAGCAGTATGCTGTGCGCCAGTAAGTAAAAGAGCAGTGTGATATGTTAAAGTGTTAAGAGACTCGGCGCTCTCAGCTCTGGGATCGTTTGATGAGCCTTTTGTTTGATATTGCGCTCCGACTGCTCTGTGAGGAGGAAGAGCGTAGGGGCCAATGATGGGGGATGAAGAGAGTGTGTGTTTGTTTGTGTACTCGCGGATATTTACGGATCATTTTGACTTCAGAAGACATCCCTCCCCACACAACCTATGAAATTGCTCCCACCCATCCAACAGGAAAGGTTGTGTATAAAAGCACCTTCTCCCTGCTGCATCTCCTGAGGCCTGTCTTAGATACCGTGTTGGAGGTTGTTGTTGTTCCATTCTCAGAAAAGGCCTTTCCCAGCCACCGAGGAAAGTTGGTAGTTCAGAGATCTCATTTACAGGAACGCTGTTATACATAATTAATCATAACGCTGTTCGATGCATTTCAGGAAGTATGTGGTGATGAAGTCATTTCCATTCTTATTGTACCCACTTTCCCTCAACCTGCCTCCTCTACTTCTACTTCACTTAGTGATTTCCAACATTTCCCAAAATGGTTATAATGGATTTCTCCCTGTATGATTGTTGAGTCTAGAAAGAAGCGTTGGTGTTTTAGATAGATGAATATATTTCGAGTGGCGTCACATCATCTACGTTTGGCCAGTTACACCACCAAACAATAAAATGGACCCAGAAATGCAAGACGCATTACAGTTAAAGTGTTTTAGGGTGGTTATTCAGCAGAACATACTCACTATCTCCTTGCCATTTCTGCTATGCCAGGCCTTGTCCATTTCTATCTCCATTTTGAACTCTGTATTTCTTCCCCTCCCTCCTCCCAGTGTACGTTGGGTTCCCACATAGCCATGCGAGTCGGCGGCAACTTCTTTTTCGACCCCTCGCCCTCCGACCCCTCGGTCGATTTGCTGCTGGTGGCAGGAGGCGTGGGCATCAACCCCCTCTACTCCATCCTGCTGCACGCGGCGGACCTGCTGCGCCTCAACCACGCCTCCGACGGGCGGGACTATCACATAGGCTCCACCCACCTCTACTACAGCGCCAAGAACACCCAGGAGCTGCTCTTCAAGGTGTGTATACGAGGACGTTGGAGTGTAGGATATCTTTGCAGTATACAAGAGTGTATTTGCTTGTGTGCCTAGACAGTATGAGGTGTGCAGCAGTATCAGTCATTGTAAGGAGACTATATTATGTCTCTTATTACTTCTGTGTCTCCAGAATACCATCATTGAGGCATGTCGGGAATTCCCTGACAAGTTGTCCTGTGATTTCCACATCACCGCGGAGAGCACAGATGCCGACCCAGACCTCCAGCCATTCATCAACCGTAAGCAATGCCCCCGTGCGCGCACACACACACACACACACACATCGCTCTTCGTTTGGTCGGGATGATTGAATGACTGTCAGATTCTATGACAGTCCGTCTCTATTCTTGTTGATTTATCTGTGCTATCATGCAGATCAGGCACTATCAAAGCTCTGCACGGGAGACTCCGAAGCGAACACCCAGAAGCAAGAGGTGCTGCTACACTGAGCCTTGATTAATTGAGCGGCTTCCCTTGTGTCTCCCCCCCCCCCCCAGGTGGGAGAATCTCAGAGGAGGAGTTGCGTGCTCACGTGGACCCCCAGAGGACTCTGTGTTACCTGTGCGGGCCCCCGCCCATGATCGAGGCAATCTCAAAGACCCTCACTGACCTCGGCCTCCCCAAAGACAGAATCGTCTTTGAGAAGTGGTGGTGAAACCGCACCCGCAGCTTACTACAACTCCCAGAAACCCGCTGGGCAGAAATAATGGTGACCAAACCTGGCCTTTACTCCTTTGTGTCGTCTTCAGGGGGGAGGATGTAGGATATCTGACCGTGAATCGAGAGGGACTCAAATGTTTCAATGCACATGCGCTGTGTGGGAACTGAACCCAGAATCCCTGGTGGAAGTGCCATGCTTTAAACTCCATAACTAACCCTCACCTGCTCCTCATCACTGTGCTGTAGAGTCTGAAAGGACCTGTCCTGCTGCCTCCTCCTGCTGCCTCGGGGTCAAGGGCCAGGCAAACTAACCCAGATCATCCACCCGCTACAGTTTGCATCATGGACTAGCAGACCGCCCTCTCTTCAGCTGGTACCTGACAGATTGAACTGCTCGTCAGCTCATCGCTCGCTGAATAATGCAACCCATATATTTGTGTGTGTGATGGACACATCTGACACAAATGTTAAAAAATGCAGATCTCATATTTAGGTTTGCCTAAATGTGAATTCACCCGTGGACTTTGAGCCTATAGTGGATTATTTTACACTGTACATGTCTGCATACGATGTTTTATGAGTGTCTTGTATTTCTATCAAAATACCTCTGCAAGCTGATTTATTTGCTAAAACTGTTTTTAAGGATATTTTATGGTGAGAAGAATGAAATGTTACATTATAATATATGTCAATTTATGTATACTAAGTTATTTATTTTATTTGCAGTACATTTTAAAGGTGGTTGAGAGATTTGTGTTATTATTGTGGAGTGATTTTTCAGATTTTACTCACATGTTACCATCACACCAAACTATCTCCCACATACTGGCTACTGTCTCCATCTCTGTTCTGCTCGCTTACACATACTTACACACACACACACACACTGCCTATCTCACACACATTTACTCACACCTGTTAATGGGCTCTCATACCAGGGCAGAGTGAGTATCCCATGGTGCACTGTAATGGAACCTCCAGGTGGTCTCTGATTGGCTGGGATCACCGATCACCCTCAAGTTTCTTATTCTCATCTCTCAGCGGGAGTCGCGTTGTTGAAACTCATTTTTGAGTTGTTTTCTGCTCTTCCTCGTATGAGGACAACCTGCCGACACCAGTAACATGAGACTGAAGGAAATAAAGGAAATAGTCATTAAGGAGTTTTATTGACCTCGGCCTCTATATGAAGACTTTCATATCACACCACTTACACACAACACAGGTGGTCCAGCGACGAAGTAGCCGGCAGCTGATTACTAATTTACACATTTCCTGAAAATAAAACCAGTTTAGGCCCAATAAATGCACCATGTAACACATCAATCTCTTTCATTTCTTTCTTAAATCATATACTTTACATATAAAAATACAGTGAGCCCAGATGAGTACTCCTATTTTAGCAAGCCCGTGGCCAGAAAATAGGCAATACAACGATAAGACTGGAAACCTGCTGCAGGTGGTTCTGTCGAGCCTCGTCCAGTCTCGTTTCATAGGACACATCGAATAGCAACACTGACCCAAAGCAGAGAACCGCACAACACTATTCCCACTTACAGGGACTACGACCTCCCCTAGACGCCCCCCAGCAGGGCCGACCGAGGCGTTAGCAACAGTACTTGATATAGATACGGCATATGGTTGGCAACATCTGGATTGTCCACAGAGGGAATAAAACTCCAGATCAACGAAACATTGCTTTAAAAGACATTTTTAGACGGGCCGGCCAGGTTTCAGCTGCCCGATGTGTCAACAGACGCCGGAGAAGAGCGCTCTCTCACTCAGCTGCTGTTTGATCCTCTCTTCCGCCTTCACCTCCTCCTTAACCCCTCCATCATCTCTCTGACACACATCTGTCCATCTCACTGTCTTCTCCCGCTTGGCCAACGGGATCCTGTCGATCTCGGTCTCCTCTTCCTGGTTTTCATCAGAAGACCCGCCCTCTGTCAGTAGTGAGAGGTCCTTTTGAAGACGCGCTTCCTCTCCGCCTCTCCGAGGGCTCGCACCCTCGCTCCGTCCATTCTCCCCGCTCTTCCTCCCCTCTCCGTCCTCCTCCTCTTTTGTGTTGCTCCTCAGCCTTTCCATCTCTCTCTCCATCACGGGGGACGTGTTCTCTCTCTCCCTCTCTGGCGTTTCTCCGGCAGCGTTTTTCTTCGCCTTGTTGCGACCCCTGAGGTTCAGCATCTGAAATCGGATAGATGTGTTTGAGGCGCTTTGTGCTCCGTCTTTCTCTTTCTTTCTATCTCTCCAGACACCTGACAAAACACTACAAAGTTCCTCTCCTTGATGCCTTTTACAGTTTGAGGCAGACTATTTGCCTATTATTAGAATTTCCTGAGTGTGTTGATATTTGCTGTACGTCCCATATTTAGTAACTTGGCTTTTAATGACACCCTCTGTGACATGTAGCCCTAAAGGCACAACACAGAGTGACAGATTTGTCACAGAGGTGGAAAAAGGGGAACAAACCTTGAAGTCTTTCCTCTTGCGCTGCAGTATGGGTCTCTGAAGGAACAGGATCTGCTTGGTCGACAAACTCCCATCGCTGAGAGAAGAAAAGAGCAGCACTTTTACTACGGTTACGTGTCATGTTATAATCTGAGGAGCTTGCATATTGCTACGCTTATTGAAATCCTATTTCCGTGTAACGTGAAAGTTTACAAGGCGACGGTGCTTCAACAACAGCAGCGTGATTGTTCCCGGTTCCGACGGATTACAAAAGAGGATTCATGTTGAGAGGAGCATATGATCATGATTTGTCAGATCTCGTACCATCTGTTCTACACTGTCAGCCCCCCGTCCCAGAAGAGCAGATAGGCACTAACTACCTCGATAAAATAATGATTATGGGAGAAACAATAACCGAGCATCAATAGGGAAACGGTGATCGGTCTTCACGTGAGGAAAGATTTGAGTTCGGGGGGGTCGTTGCAGTGGTGAGTTGTGATTGATCCCTGTACCTGTTGGTCTTGACAATGGGTGTGGGTAACACACACATCAGCCTCCATCCAAAGGGAGCCAGAGACTGGAGCAACGGGATGTAGTCCGTCTTCACCACCACACCCTGGGCAGGAGAGAGAGCGAGAGAGAGACAGCAAATCACAGAAACGTCAGCCATACGCACTCACTCTCCTCCATCTCCTGCTCTTATGCAATGTAATGCTTGACTGAACACAGCTTAAGCTCTCAACTGCAGAGGATTTTTTTTTTAATTTTTTTTTTTAAAAGCACATTTCTGATTCCACCAGGGAGACAAAAGGTATTAAAAACTCAGAAGACCCACATCGACAACAGTCCACTGCTCAACCACGATAGCGTCATAGGCGGTGTTTGTGGTCTCCTCTGCAGAGCTCTGGAAGATGAACACGCTATCCACAGATGAAACCCCATTGTCTGCAGAAAGGGCGAGTTAGAGAGAGAGAGAGAGAGAGAGAGACAATCAGATAGACAGAGGAGGATAAATGTGGCTCGGACAGGAGTTAAAAGCTCAACTTCACTCTCCAATCTCTCACTATTGATCCCTTTCCCCCTTGGCTTAGGCCTACTTATTCCATGGGTGACTGAACAGGAACGTAAGCCGTGTACTTAAGGCACACATCCCCATACATATCACCCGCTACCCAACGGTGTACTAGAGATCTTCAGCCTGGGCAGGTTTCCCTCTAGCCAATGTCGATGCTTAGTTTCA
Organism: Hoplostethus atlanticus; assembly: GCA_034670405.1. Classification (NCBI taxonomy): domain Eukaryota; kingdom Metazoa; phylum Chordata; class Actinopteri; order Trachichthyiformes; family Trachichthyidae; genus Hoplostethus; species Hoplostethus atlanticus. Next base: position 1,133,730 of record JAXDDX010000006.1, on the reverse strand, counting down.
ATGATGTGTTTATATATTTGGCGATTTAGAGTACCGTGCGTTCAAGACAGGAAGTGAGGTGAACTTTCGCTTCACTTGAGTTGTACCAGTTTGATCGTTTGACTTCAAAAACAACAAAGTGAAAATGGCATGACGACACTCGAACAAACCGGACGTCATCAGCCAAGGGTTCGTTGCTATGACTACAGATTACCGTTGTCGTCTCCCAGGTGGAAGAAACCATCGATGAGGTGCGCGCCGCTGGTGAAATGCTGAGTCATGTGATCGAGCCAGTGGGCGTCGACCTTCTGTGGTTAGCCCCGCCTCCTTCTGTACGCGCAGCGGGACCCTGAGCGAGTAGAACCTCAGGGAATTGCTCAGCTCCCCTGTGTGGTTGTACAGGGCAAAGAGCTGCATCCCTACACACACACACACACACACACACACACACACACACACACACACACACACACACACACACACACACACACACACACAAACAGACAAAGAGAAAACCAGAAGAATTTGATTAGATTCCTAGAAAGAGCTTTGCACCGTGATGAATCCCGTGACCAGCAGGAAACCCCGCTACTCACTGGGCTGCGTCGGTGGTGAGGTCGCATTCTTCTTCTCTTTCTCTGAACTCTTGACCTGAATGTGATTGTTGTTGTGGGTCGTTGCTCTACTTTTCCTGTCCTTGGTCTCCGTTCCATGGCTGTGATCGACTCCTGGAGAGCCGACCCAGCTCTCTGGGCTTTCCCTCTGGTTCTGAAGGTCCGGGATGAAATGTCTCTCTGTAGTTTCTGTGGCTTCTGGTTTAGACTTGGTGGCTTCTGGTAGACCACAGTCCGGCTGTCCGGCTATACTCGCAGTCTCTGGAGGACCGGGACACAATTGGTCCCCTTGAACTTCTACTGGGTTTTGGACCTGATAGCGTTGGACTGTGTCTGCCCCTAGTTTGCCGTGATCTTGAGGTTTGTTTGTTGATTCCTTGAGGCTGGTCTCTGAGGTTTGGATCGGAGCGTGGTTCAGCGGTTGTTCATTAGGTTCTTCTAAGTTGAGCTCTAAACTCTGGATGGGTTTTACCGGGCCGGCGTCCGGTCCTCTGGTCTCTGGACGGCTCGTGGTCCTGCGTGTTCGCCTCTGGACGGTCGCGATCCAAGTTCTCGGGGTTGGTCAGGTTCTACCTCGTCGTCGCCGCGCGGTTCTGTGAGATCCGTTGGGCTGGCGTTGGCGCTGAACGGGTGCCGGTGTATGGGGGAAGGGCTGGAGTGCAGGGAGGAAAGCTCCTCGGGGTCCCAGTGCCCCAGGAAGCAGGGCCCTCCGCCGGGCTGCTGGAGAAAGCCCACAAACATCACGCCCTGCTCCGCCACATCCTGGATCTGTCGGGGTAACACACACACACACACAAAGACAATGTTATCCTATTCACACACCCACAAACTCCACAAGAAGAACAATTTGAACGGCACACAATATACAATATACAATATAGAAGACGCCCATCTACGGTGCAGCAAACAAATTTGCACAGTCTCATAGAAAGACAAACAAAGCCTCATTTACACACAAACAAAGGCTGACGAAGGCAGAGTGGATCTTCTGCACAATAACAGCCCATCTAATCATCCGCCAAGATCAAATATTCAAATGACAAAAGGACCTCATTATCGCAATGCATTCGTGTGTGTGTGTGTGTGTGTGTGTGTGTGTGTGTCTCCCTCCCATGGAGCTCTGGTGGTTAATTGTCAGTTGATATTTGGGCTGACAGTTTCCAGACAAGAGAGAAATCAGAATGCAAACTACCATTGAACAATAATGAGACACATCTTCCCCTATTACCCACTGCTCTTGACACTCCACTAATCCATACACACACACACACACACACACACACACACATATATAAACAGTCTTTTTGTCTTTCTACTACCATCCACACAAACGGTGTTATCAGATGAGTATGTCTGGAAATAGATTGAGAGCCGGGGCGGGCTAGGAAGTATCGGGAGAAATAGAACCAGAATAAGGAAAGTGAACACCCACAGACACCAACCACACCGGCGCACACACACACGCATCCGTAGACACACACTAGCCTGTCACTCCGTCTGCCCGCTTACAGCTCCCCGGTTCTTATCTCAGACTCCCTGGCAGCTAGCGATCCGATTGGTTATTCATGTCACGCCGCCGGAGCCTATCACATTATACTCAGCGCTGTGCATTTCCATCCAATCAGGTTTCCCTTTGTGCTCTCTGGGTGTTCAGATGCAAATCTATTCAATAGAGCACATTTTCATTTCCCATTGTAGGAGCGTTGGGCGAATTGATGAGGAGAAAGACTAAAAGTGAGTTTTACACCCGATAAATGTCAATGATGACGCAACGGATGGCAGGGTATCTTAGGGTCTTCGCTGGTCTACTGTGGCATCCTTTCCTCCCTTTGTTTCTCAGTGGCAGGAGACACAGCCTGGTGGGAATGTTTTGCTGGTTCCTTTCTAAACCGAATCGTCCCCCAAATAACTCACCCTCTTCACGTAGTTCTGGATCACCTCCGGGTCGGGGGCCTGATGACCTGCAACACACACATCTGTCTCCAGGCGGCGCCCCGCCCACCTCAGCTGGCTCTTCTCCGCACTGAGGAGCGCAGCATGAAAGAAGGGCGAATTGAAGCAAACAGTCAACCTAATGCATAATTCAATATGTTGTTCCTATGATCTTATGAGTTCAATCCATATTTAGCAACATGGACCGGACAACAAAGGCTTTAATCTGTGTTGCATCAAGAGAAAATAACCTGGAGGTGCTCTGTTAACAGAGGATAACATTTAAGACTGTGGCTTGATTTTATTGTAGTTCTACAGTTATGAACTAGACGTGCTCACTCCTGGGCAGCGTCACAATGTCCTTAAGGTGAGTTTCCCATTCATTATCAATGGAGCAGATCCAGATGTATCTCCTGGTGACATTACAGTTTACAGCCGTGGTTGGGAGAGAGAGTTGATTAAACTGGCATGATCATAGCTGAAACATAAAGTGAATTCTGGTTTAAGCATCCACCACAATTGCAATAGACTTATTAGATATGAAAGGGACAGAATCCTCTGTTCCCGGTGATCATAAAAGGAGTATTCAGACATGCCTCTTCATATTTGGATTGAGGTCAGTGGGAAGGCTGGAGTAATATTGTGTGCTTTGAGGAGTCACTGACATTCTCAGATTTGAAACAACAGATCTATCAGTTTCTTTCCCCCATTTTAAGGGTTTTTGATAAAAGGGGATGGCGGTGATAAAAGGAGTACAGGGGACGGAGGGGGGGATGAGGAGGACAAAAGAAAAGGGGGACGGCCATCATTGAAGAAAGTAGATGAAAGGGTGGAGAGATGGCTTCGCTCTTTCAGCGTGTCGTTCCCCTCTGGCGAGCGCTGATGATGCAATCAGCCGTCTCCACGGTGACAGGTGCCAGGAAGCAGCAGGACCACTTGGCAGGAGGGGCATCAAAGGAGCAGCCCGGCACCTGCCTGTGCACCGGTGTGTGGGTGTGTGTGTGGGTGTGTGTGTCTGTACAGCATGCCATTTCTTGAATCCGTGTTAAAAAGGGTTTTCTGCAAACAGGAGGATGCCCAAAGTTGCAGATGCATGTACATTTCAAGTGTATTAGGGGTTACTCCCACCTTTAGATCCATATTCTTGTATATGTATGCATACTATATGTGCAATTGTTTGTTTTTCTGTGTGTGTGTGTGTGTGTGTGTGTGTGTGTGCATGTGCATGAAACTGAGAAAGCTACGTTATGTATGAGCAGGTGTCCACATGTATGAGCATTGCTTCCACATCAAGCTGATCCTTCAGTAATTTCAAGGGTGAGATGCTGAGAATGAAATTCAGCGTATACATATACTGCACCAGAGGTGAGAATGGAAGTGAATGAATAAAATACTCTGGTGAAAATGGGTTTTTGTTTTGACTTGTGAAACGCCCCCCCCCCCCCCCTCCCACCTGGACTCAGTGGGTTACAGAATAGACAGAATAGTCACACGGTCGTCATGTATAGTCAAAAGTGAAAGAACTGGGACAGTGAGCTAAAGTTAGAGTTTTTGCTGTTGACTCATCTACAGTTAATTTTACATCAAAAGATAAATGGGAGCAGAGGCTGTTAGCTGGTGATAATGTCTGTCCATGTCTGAACAAGGACGTCGGCAAAAAAACAGCCAACTTCAGGTGCCCCAGTGCTGCGAACTCACACCCAAAACTAGTGTTACTCTCCAAATCTAGCTCACAACTTTAACCCTCCTTTATCTTACTTGACTAATCCCATTACTTCGGTAGATGACGTACCTTGGCGTCTCTCGGACCAGCACGGCCCGGTGGAGCTGGCGCTGGATGCGGGCGTGGCGTGGGCCGCAGGGGTGGACAAAGGGGTGGACGGCCACCAGGACGAAACCCTGGGCGTAGAGCTCCCGGACCTGAACCGGTAACTCTCTGACCGAGGACAGACACAGCACCGACGACACCGACACCTCTGGAGGGAGAAAAACATCTCGTCAGGCCCCCGAACCTGGAGCCAGGATCATCTTGAAATTCTTAATCTCTTCCTTTGCTGCTTCCTTAATAATCTTTTGTTGTACTGTAATATGTTTCCCCCCACCCCATCTCTTTTTTTCTAAACCTCTACACTTTGTTTTCTTCCTCCGCTGCTGCAGGACAGGAACCTTCTGCACACCAGCAGTTTTGCTGAGTAGGCGCCCAAAGTGTTTTAAATACCTTGCATGCTGTTTTAACGTTTCTTTTCCTCCTGTTTAAATAAATGAAAAAAAGAAAGAGAAAAGAGGGAGACAGCGGGTCAGGCAGAGAAGGGGAAATAGGGAATGGGAGAGACAAGAACGTGACAGATTGCATGAGAGACGGGGGAAAGAGACGTATAGATGATAATAATAACTTCACAAAGACGGAAAGAGGCAGAAAGAGAAACAAAAGGCGGTGAAAGAACAGAGAGGGGGAGCATGTTTCATTATGATAATTCCCACTGAACAACAACACATGGCATCTTCATGCTAAATCTGAAAGTAATTACACCAGAACTATTAGCCTCTCTCCTCACTGCCACTAACACGGCCGGGCTTTTAAGACACAAAGACAATGCTGTCACATTGTCTGTATGGGCATATGGTATTAGCAGCAATCGCTACCCCAGAGCCGGTTCCCTTATTATCAAATACAATGGAAAGAAAACCCCCAGTCACTTCAGTGGAAACGGTTAGCGGAGCTTATCGTATGGAAGCAAACTGTCACGGCAAATCCGCGAGGGACGTGCAGCGTTCGTCGAGAGCCCGCCCTCTCGGGGTGCGAGCATTGTAGCACGGCTCTGTGTTTCATGGGCTTTTTAAGGGAACATGTGCATGTATGATTGTGCGTTTTGGCATTGTTGTGTGAAGTCAGGTGTGTTAAGAGAGGAGGATGGAGGGAGCTGGAGTGAGGGAGAGGGGGGGGGATGACAGAGAGAGAAAGAGGGAGCGGGGAAGGAAATGGAGGGGAGGCGGGAGAGAGAAATGAGGCTGTCTGTTCGTGGCTGAATGCTTGTCATCCTTTCCCATTCAATCTCATTTGCATGGGTCTGGAGAAGAGAAAATAACCTGAATAAATTAACTAGACACACACACACACACACACACACACACACACACACACTCAGAAAAAGAGAGATGTGTTAGCCATCTCATTTTCAATTTGTTCCCCATCATTTGGCGTGTTCACACACACAGATACGCACAACTGTATGCATGCACACACACACACACACACACACACACACACATAAGACAAACTGGCCTGTATACAAGAACATACGCACATAATAAATGGAAAACACACTCCAGTTAAACAATGGAAGAAAAACTCCCTGAGAAAACCTGGCCATCATGCCATCTTGGCATAACTGCTCTGAACCACAAGAGCCTTTCATCCACCAGACAGTTAAAGTGTTGTCTGTGGGGACGTATCAAAAGCAGCCTGCCGATAATAATAACAGCTGGAGACGGGTGTGGGGGGGGGGGGGAGGGAGGGAGTTACAATGATCCTGTCACAGTAAACAGTCATTAGCCGTCATTAGCTCAGCGTGGCTAGCACTTCTCCACCGACAAGACACAGCCAAGGCATACAGAAGTTATTAGGGCCTTATGTAGTGCTGTAGGGCAGGAGGAGGGTGGGGTATGGTGGGGTGGGGTAGGGTGGAGGAGTGGGGGGGGGAGCAACTTCATTTATACTGTCTGCCACTGTGGGATTTAAAGGGAGTTTGCAATTCCGCTCCAGCATGGGAACATGGGAATGGCTCAGGGCAGAAAAGCCGGGTGGAATTTTACAATGCCAGCTACTGAGGGCAGGGATGTGTGTGTGTGTGTGTGTGTGTGTGTGTGTGTGGGTGTGTGTGTTTAGACTGCATCACATGTGCGAGAAAAAGTCGAAACGTGCATTTGTGTTTGCGTGTGTGTACATATACGTGTATTTAAGAGGGACTGCGTGAGAGATGTACAATAGCGTGGTTCCATGTGTGTGCATGTTTTGTGTGTGTGTGTGCATGCCAAAGAGAGTTTGCGTGATGTGTGAGAGAGAGCAGGAACGTGCCTGTGTGTGTGTGTGTGTGTGCATTTGTGCATGTATGTAAGAGAGAGTGGGAACGTGTGTGTATGTCTGAGTCTGTGTGCATGCATGTAAGACTGAGTGTCTATGAGAGAGTGAGAGCATGTGTCTCTGTGTTGTGTGTGTGTGTGTGTGTGTAAGAGAGAAATAAAGATAGAGGGTAGCGAGACAGATAGCGTGCACATCAGTGTGTGTGTGTTCTTGCCGCGCTGGTTATCGGACAGAGGATGCGGTGAGTGGGTGTTCAGCTGCTGATGCTTTGGCCACAGGACAACCGCTGTGTGATGTGGGCGACGCCTCACTTTTTGACCCTGGAGTTCACAAGCTGCATTCGGAGTGTGAGAGTCATCCCCCCCTTTCCCGTAGCTGCTGAAAGGGCTTATTAATTCCTTGTACAAATCCCCCGATGTGTGTATGCGACTGTATTTGTATCAGCAAGTGTTTATGGACCGTCTCTCTGCGTGTGTGTGTGTGTGTGTGTGTGTGTGAGAGAGAGTTTGCACTAAGCCTGCTAGGTGATGCATGGGGATTACTACTCACAGCCACCCTCAAGGCTTATCCCTCTGCTTGCTGGAGGTTCACGTTTATTTAAATAGCCGTCTAATGACTCGCCGAGGTTTTAGGCAGGGATATGTGCCAAAACACTATAAAATAATCAACTTCTTGGAGCCCTAAGCTCCCCACTGTTTGGGGGAATGCAGCCGCTGGCTATAACAGTTGTTGGTCAGCATCTGAGCTTCGTCAAATGAGGGCTGAGCTCCCCAGAGCGCCCGCTTTACAGGAACTGTCTGAGAAAGAGTGGCGGGTTCAGGAAAAAAATGGCTGATATGTACAAGGAAGAGAAGCTTTTTAGCATCCTGAAGATTTGCTGTGGTGGGGGTGGTGGTGGTGGGGGGTGGATGTGGCAGAGCAAGAAGGCACATCATACCATGTACTTGTGAGGTTGTGAATTCCAGTCTGACTCACTTTTGTAACATATCCTCTCGCTGCCATCCCGACATTCTCCACTGCGTACTGCCCAGTAAGGCTGAAATGCCAGGAAAAGCAGAGAAACTGCTGCAGCAGAGAAAAGGCTTGGTCGGACCGGTCGCCACTTTATCATTTGCAACAGTCACCTACTAAAACTGTTCATGCGTTTACTTGGGAGAAAGTGCGTCAGGCAGCGAAGATCTCACAAACTGATGGATTTGTACTTTACCCGCTCCCTAAGCCAAATACATCACACACACTTTCTGATAGCAAAAATACATCATACGAGGTTGGAGGAATACATCATGTTTTGTCAGCAGAGGATACATGGATCATGACATTTCTGTGTAGCTCACACACACACACACACACACACACACACACACACACGCACAAACAACCATGCACACACACACACACACACACACACACTGCTGAGCATTAGACACATGTTGTAAGTTTTAATGAGCTGAGCGGACCTCCGTCTCTGCAGGATGGCAGAAAGTCATCAGCAGAGTTCAGCTCCTCGCCGTCTTCTCCATAGACCGGCTTTAGTCACACTGCATCACACCTAGCTCACTTCTTCACACCCCTTTCCACGTCCTCAGACTCCCTCGTTCTCACACCTCTGACTCTCACTCTGTCTGTCTTCGGTTGCCACTTCTCTCCTCGCTCTCGAGACCCCCCCCCCCTTTAGATCTGACTAACTCTCGTTAGATGCGCCGTTCATTCTCCCACCCTCTGTTCTTGTTACACTGCTCCTCACCTCCTCGAAGTCTCCCTCTCCTCTTTTTTTACCTCTATCCATATTTCCTGTTCTCTCCATTTTCTCTGCTCATTATCTGATCCATAAAAAAGGGGGTAAAGCAGATTGGGGATTAGAGATTAGAGAATAAGTCGGTTGGAGGATCTTGATTTGAGGCTGAGATGATGAGATGGAAACAGCCTCAAAACAAAAAGAATACTCCATATATGAACCACCACTGCACACCTCGTGTGTGTATGTGACAAATAAACTTCTTGAATCTTGAATCACAGGCCAGCAACATATTTCCCCTCGTCCTCCCTGCCTTCGCAGCGGGGTTGCGGTGACCCAGTGTGAGCAAGTCAAGCTTAGTCACAAGGAAATAGTTTTCAACTCCGGCGAAGTTAGGGTTCGAGCAGAGCTCATAAAACAAAGGCCGACTATATTATCACGCACTGTGTGCCTTGTTAGTTTCATCACTCGCTGGTCAAAGGTGAAGCTGGAAACCACGCTGGATTTCTTCTTCGGTCCCGACGTTGAGCTCATCCCCCTCATTAGTTTAATAAAGAGCCATCTAGCCACGGATATCTCAGAGGGGCACCAGCAGAGATATTTATTTTTCATTACTGTGTAGGAGTCGTCAAGTCACGCAGACGGGGTATAATATTATTAATGGAAGCCAAATTGAATTAAAGCATGAATTTGACCGTGGGTTTCCTCAATGTCATGGGCTGACATACAGATTCCTCTATCTGCCTCCTACACACACACACACACACACACACACACACACACACACACACACACACACACACACACACACACACACACACACACACACACACACACAAATAAATCCCTTTGCTGGGAATGAGGTCTCTCAATCTCCACAAACAATCAGATAATCCTTCAGGAATCCTTCACTTCTCTTGGTCTCTCTATCACAAACAGGGAGAGAGAGAGTGAGAGAGAGAGAGAGACAGGGTGAGAGAAAGAGGGAGGCAGACACACACACACACACACACACACACACACAAACACAAACAATTCATAGTAGCCGTGTTTATCCTAAAATAGAGTATACCCATCTTAAGGAGCTCAGGTGGCGTCAGTGAGTTTACCATATAAATGGCCTGCCTGTCTGTCGAAAGATAACAGTAACTCTGTCGACTGAGTACTATAAAGTGTTTTGTGTGTGTGAGTGAATGTATGTGTGAATGGCTGGATGTATGAGCAACACTGTGTGTGTGGTGTATGTCTGTATCTAGGTGCACGTGCATGCAGTCCATACTACTTTTGCCTTTAGCCGTGAGAGAGGAAGAGCAATCCTCATGTCCACTGTCTGTTTTGGTCACCACTACCCTGCTAGGTTGCCAGATCTCTCTCTGTTCCAGCCAACTCCATAGCCTAACCCGTGCCAAACATAACAGGGCTGGCTGAAACTGAAGCAGACTGGCAACCGTACCGGTGCCATTTGGCGGCGGCGCTGCGCCTGCTGTCTGTTACAGTGTTGCATTGGAAACTCTTGTGAAAGGACTTCGGCGAGCCCCGCTTGCACCTGCTTCAGATCGTCACGCGGCGGAGTGCACAGTGCAGCCACTTACAAACACTGAGCCGCACGATCGGGACGAGAGCTTTAGACCGGCTTCATCTCTTTCTCCTCCTCCTCCACCTCCTCATCCCTCTCTTTCCTCCCTCCGTCCCGCCCTCCTATCGCTTCACAAGCCACACCAACACAATGGCGGAATAGTATTTTTAGAAACCAAAACGCCTCGGGAGAATTCTCATCAAACAGTCTCAAGATGCTGTGAGCGCACACACACACACACACACACACACTCAGACTCTTTTTCATATTCACACAGAAACGCACACACACACAAACACAGATACAGACACACACAGTTATATTGTTATTGTGCGAGGGAGCGGCAGGGGGAGGTTGGAGGGCACGGCCACAGCGTACAATACAGCTGAATCTGAGAATCGGGAAACTCTTTGAACTCTCTGCAACAGGCGCCGTTCACTGACACAACGCCGCTTTATAAGCCACTTTCCCCCTGGAGATACCTGCAGTAACAAAACACAGTTCCTCAGAGTTGCTGACCTAAACATTTCATTTAACTGGTTAAAGTTGGAATAGCAGCTGTGACCATTTTACCAGTGGCGTGCGTGCACACACACACACACACACACACACAGTATCCAGGTTTAAATGGAAGACTTTAGTACCAACTGCACTTTAAAAAGTCTGTGGTACTTCGTAAAGAGAATTTCCAGAGGATTATAATCTGGAGGCGCATTTCTCGGCGCAGCCTGTTCCCACCTCCAGACGAGACAAGAATGAGGGCTTGATTCATCAAGTCTGCCTGCAGCATCTGATGGTTCCACTCCACCGAGGAGCCTCGATCAATCCATCCATCATCAATTTCAATAAATAAGCAAGATATAAATATATAAAAACATTCCTGCGTCAATCGTGTGTCATAGAGAAGCGCTACATGAAGAAAGAGAGGGGGGATATCTTCAGCACCTCGAGGTGTGCTCGTGAAACATTCAGAAACAGAAATGGTCGACACCATACGGGCCCTGTTGTCCGTACCTTCCTTCCCCAGCAGGAAATCCAGGAAGTGGTAGGTGTAGGCCACGCCCACCTTGGTCTCCACCTGAGGCCGTCGGAGGGTGGAGTAGATCTTCCCCGGGCTTCGCCTCTCCTCTGCCTTCCGCAACTTAGGGAGCCTACACCCCATATCCCCTCTGAGAGAGAGAGAGAGAGAGAGAGAGAGAGAGAGAGAGAGAGAGAGAGAGAAAAGAGAAGTGAATTGTCAGGCAACACAAGGGTGAAAGAGACGTGAGAAGAAATGATGGTGGAGCAAAAGTAATACATTGGAAGGGAGAGAGAGATGGCGAGAGAGAGAGAATAAAGGAGAACGCTGCCAGCAAAGATTTGAGCGAGAGACATGGGATTGATAGAGTTTCTAAATATACAGAACGCATTAGCACTTCCAATAGCGTGTGTGATAATCACACACACACACACGCCTAAATCCTATCGCTGAGGTGTGAGCTAGAGCTATGGGGAATAATGCTTGTGTGTGTGTGTATCTCTCTCTCTCTCTCTCTCTCTCTCTCTCTGTTTCACTCACACACAGTCACGCACAGACAAACACACACTCTAATAATACAGAAATATGAAGGTGTCAGCCATTACCTGCTCGGTGGGCTGCGATACGGGCCTCTGCTAATCAAATAGGGCTGATTGGGAGCGACATGTTTGATCAGAATGAATTAAAGCAGAAATGAGACTGATTTCCTGCCTTGTCAAGCAGAACGGCAGAAGACTAGATGGAGAGGAGAGGAGAGGAGAGGAAAAGAGAGGAGAGGAGAGAGAAGAGAAAGAAACCTGTCACTGCGTAGTGAAAAAAGAAAACTTCTAATAACTGTATTTTAGACATTTAAGACCTTAAAGTTAGATATTTTTTTATATGTCTTGAGGGCATTTTTTGCTTTTATTCAATAGCTACAATAGAGAGGAAAGATTGGGGGAGAGAGAGGGGGAGGTGACATGTGACAAAGGCCGATTTGATCCCTGGACGGCCCTAGATTGTTTATTTTAAGACTTTTTAAGGAGAGGAGATAACTGTAAAGTCAGAACTGGTATTAAGCTTGAAACTCCAATTCCTCCTCTCCTCCGATTCCTCTTCTCTTCCCCCTCAACGGGCAATTTAGAAGAAAAGATCAGAGTTGCATGAAAGCAAGTGAAGAATTGGAGAGGGCCGTGACTGGTGATAGAGGTGGAGGAAGTAGAGGAATGGAGAATTGATGGATGCTCAGAAGGGAAGGTGGAAGGAGGAGGAAAGGACCGGAGGAAAAGAGGAGCTCTTGTCTGGCTGGGCGTGGCCGAAGACCGTCAAGTTAATCTGATGTGACAGCGTCGCTACCCTCAAACCATCACCACAGTTACGCTTAATATCCCCGTCAGCCACGGCTTGTTAGCGCCACACGGTGAGGTGTGTGTGTGTGTGTGTGTGTCTGCCCCAACGGCAGGTCTATATCTGTATCTCTGTATCTGTTTAGGGAGCATGGAGAATGACACAGTAACTCCCATTGGGCCAAGTGCACGGACATTAACTCAGCTAACGATCCTAACAGACTACATTAAGCCTGTTTGTGTGTGTGTGTGTGTGTGTGTGTGTGTGCACGTGCGGTGACTTACAGCTACATGCTTTTCGAAAGGTTAGAAACTCGCAAAAGACGGCGTCTTTCGATGCGTTTTCATACCTCATTTGTCTCAGGACACACTGTTATTTGAAATTTTTGCAAAGAACAAGCAATTAAGAGTCATTATTCTTTCAATACGACGTGCTCTTCCATAATGAGGACAAACGAGAGGAGACAGAGAGAAGAAGTCATGAGAGAGAGAGAGAGAGAGAGCGAGCTCAAACTGCCTCCCACCATCTCTCCGTCCCTCTTGACCCGTCTATCCTCCTCTCCATCTCTCTCACCATCTGCTCTTCAAAGTGTGTCTCTCTCAGGCTTTCTGCAAAACTCTCTCCCCTCGTCTGACCCGTTGCCTCCATCACCCCTCTCTGCCTGGCCTCTCCCCGCTACTTTCATCTGACACCCACGACCCTTTCTACCTTCTATTGGTGTATCGACTCCTCTTTTCCCCCCCTCGATTTAACCTAATCTCTCATATGGCCATCTCTCCATTTGTCTTATTCTCCCCTCTCCTCTTTCTGTCTCTCCATCACTCTGATTGCATCAAGTATCCCTGCCCTTCTCTCTTTATTTTCTCTTCCTCTTTTCTCTCACACCACTCTTTCCTCCCTCCATCCATCGCCTTCGTGCCCTCCATCCCTACCCTCTTTCTCTCACTTCTCATCCATTACTTCCCTACCTTTTCCATCGCTCCATCCCCTCTACTCCCTCATCATTCCCTCTGCACCCCTATCTGTCCCTCCCTTCATCCCTCCCCTCTCCCTCCTAATGCTCTCCCCCTCCATTCAGTCCTTTTGTCTGGTGGCGCAATGAGCTTTTGCAGCAGCAATGTTCCCCCGCTGAGCCTGTTAGTCCCATAAACTATTAGCACGTCTCCAGCCCAGTGGCCCCTGGGTTATGACTGGGCTGGAGCGTGCAGATCCACTCCCAGTCATTGTCCCTTCAGGCATGTGCTTTGGTACGATCTGTCTGCCATGGGGACCAAGGCAGCTTAATGTGGGACGTTTAGCAGACTTAAGCTCCAGCTGCTTGCGGAAAAGGGGGTTTGGAGCAGGGGGCAGTTGGAGGGGAGGGTGGAGGAGGTCAAGGTCATGATGAAGATGATGATAATGACAACAGGAGCAATAGGGAAAGATAGAAATGTTCATTCAGACTTTTTTTCTACCGTCGTCCTCGCCCCACACCGCCACCACCACCCTCAGATGTACGTATTAGCGGAGCACACTGCGCCGTGTTTTGAAAAGCCTCTTGCCTCGGATCCACACTTAATTTGTCTCGCCATGCGTCTTGTGTCTGATGTTTTCATCAGGTCTTGCTATTTCTGCCCTTTCCTAATGCTAATTATCTCAATTCTCGAATTATGTGAAAATCACATTCACCATCTCCATTCTTCTTAATGCATAATGGATTACGCTCGGCTGAAAAATCATATTATCGTATCAATTTTGAAAGATTCGCTTACTATTTTGCTACTGGCATTTGGTATTATTACTCTCAAATAAAACTTGATTTGTTCTAGTCTTTGCTAGCCTAGAGCCCGACAACACCACTGTACGAGCCACCATCCTATTATCTGAATCCTTTTCATCGTACGCTGTACTGTTCAGACTCAAAACAGAGAGGCCTCTCTTTTACAGATGAAGTTTGTGGATGGGGCTTAGAAACAGAGCCAACTTCGTAATTGGACAGAAAGTAGAAGCAAAAAAAAAGGTTGTAGTAAGAGAGGAACTCCGTGAGTTCAAGACTCAAGGTCTTTTTGTTATATATGAGGCCTTTTTGTTTAAATATAAAGCCCTTATGTTGACTTCAAACAGAATCCTCTCACACAAACACACACAGTCACAGAAAAGGCCTTGACAGCACAAAACATCCATTAAACTGGGAGAAAGGGGAGAGAGAGGCAGATAAAAGGAGTGAGAGAGAGAGAGCAGAGGGAGATCGACAGGGAGTAGCGGAGGGCGTCTCATTAGAGAATCTCTGGTAACGGAGAGTTTTGAAATGACAGCGGATTTACATGCGGGGATAATCCGTCTGCGCTCTGATACCTCTCGCGCTCTTCAGGGGGGACGCCTGCTTACCGGGAAGCGCTATTCATCCGCCGCGGAGGGAGAGCGCAAGATGGGCACCGGGATGAGAATATCCACACTAAATATAGACGGAAACAGAGGGGAAGGACACAACCGGGAGTAAGGGGGAGCCAGGCGCCATATAAGGAGACTCCCCATTAACAGCAGTGTTAAAATTTAGCAGTTTAAAAGTCAATCACTTTTCCTGTATTCCAACTATATTTTGTCATTGTCTATGAGAAGCAAAAGTATGGCCATTAAAACTCACTTGTCTCAAACCACTGAAACTGGCTAGCTACAGCTAACAAAAATGGTCGCATGATATATATATGTATATATATATATATATACACACACATATACATATACATATATATATATGTAATTCTATACATTCCCAAGTTGTTTTGGCAAATTTAGTGTACTTGCAGTACAGGCAGCCTTTTTGAAAACTGGCTGCACAAAGGAGGCAAACACTTAGAGACTGTAACCAGGTGCTAAAGTTATCGTTTGGTCTTTTTAGCATCACGGCTACGGTAGGCGTTAGCATTTTGTGACCCCTGAATCAAGTCACTTTTTATGGTCGTGCAGCTGTCTGACAACAGAAACAGAAAGATAAGCCAATGAAAACACTTCTATTGTGTCATTATGCTTCACTGAAACTCAAAATAAATGCTAACAGACTTCTTAACATTACTTGGCGTGGGAACCCCTTGCCTTCCCCTCGCACTCCACTTCTATCTATAGAGGGGGATGATGACGAGGGAAGAGAAGAAAAGGGAGATGGGTGAGAGAGAGAGAGAGAGAAGAGAAAGAGAAAGAGAGCGAGCATGTTGGGAGCATGTCAAGCTGCTGGGAGGGAGGTGTGATCCCCCAAGCAACAAAGTAGTCACCTCAAACAGTGTTTTAATGAGGCTGCATAGAGAGGATAAAAACGAATTATGACATTGATGTATTGGTCTGTCTGTAGCCTACTTTCCTGTAGAAGGCACAGTTATGGGCAAAGGAAGGCTATTTAGACAGGGGCGTCAATTGACTAAACCCTGAGGTAGGCAAGGTCCCCGGATCAAATATCAGTTGCTACCAAAACTTCCAAACCGGCTTTTATCGACTCAATTTCAGCAGTGGACCAATGACTGGCGACTGACAAGATAAATAAATGACTTCCTTATTCCCAATAACTTACTGGACATCCAAGCCAAACAGCTTAGGGGAGACACTGGTCTTTAATGCTTCCCTGGTGTGAGCTCTTTTAGACTTCTGGCTATTTTTGCAGGTGCCCATACATTACCATAACTAATTGATGTCCATGTATTTGGAGAGTGCAGTGCTTTTATGGCCCACTCTAGTCTAGCTTGAAATTACATGTTTCTGGTGATGAATTACCATTTTGCCGTTTTTTTCTTTCGTGCGTTCAACCCCTACACGCTCGCTCGCACGCACACACACACCTCCCTCTCCTGCAAGCTCACTACACGTGGCTGGCTGGTGGTGCCCGTTAACGGCGGCAGTTTAGTCAACGGGAAATGATACATGACAGGTCGCTTACGCACCAAATCTCTCTCTCTCTAACACACACACATACATCTTTCCCTTCCCCATCTGCGCTTGGCACATTTACTCCGTCACGCATATCTTGAGTTCGCTTCACCCTCTGACAGTGAGCGGTGGGCTTGTGCGTTTCGTTTTTATCCATGAATACAAATGGTAGACGACATCACACAAATCAAAAGGACTGTCTAAACCAAGATACAACAAATGCTTTATCGAGGTTTCCAGGACTACCTCAGTCAGGTTATGTTGCTGCCCCTAAAGTTTTATTGGGGAGCTGTGGTAATCACCCAATTATCCCATACTGCAAAAAAACAAACATATAACCTACTTAATTGGAAATTGGCCAATAATGTATTTTCACACGGAAATATATTTTGGACAGAAGAAATACACATTTTTTAAGTGTGTCCAAATACTATATTTCGGCCACTCAAAATACATATAGAATGAATGTCATCTAAGTACAAATACATGTTTGGACAATGCTTAGTCAGAAAATATAAGTTACTATATGCTTAGTCAGCCTATATAAGAAATGTGTGGGTTTTTTTGCAGTATAAGATTCAGTGCTTAGAAATAAACGGTAAAGATCTGAACTTACCAATCAAGTCGTTCGGAGTGTGTGTGGAGGTCGTGCTGCGCGGAAAAGACGAGCTCGCACACTCCAGTCAGTAGTTGGTCTGTGAGGTGAGGTCCGCCTGTCCGTCCTCTGGATGATCACGCCTGGTGGACGGAGACACGGAGCAGCTCATACTGAGGTCTTGTAACGAATAAAACCCGAGTCCTCCATCCAGAAACTGTAACTGCTGCAGGCTCTCTCACAGCGAGGAGGTAAACACACTCTCTCTACCTCTCTCTCACCACTGTGTGTGTGTGTGTGTGAGGAGACAGGGCGGTCTATACACCCCTCCCTTTCTTTTCCTCGCTACTCTCCAAGCAGACTGCATAGAAACACAGTAAAAAATAACTATAATAATCTTATAATAAACTTTAGAAGGATACTATACACATATGACAGCAAAACTACAACATTCCTGTAAGCCCCTATAGTGATGTATATATTATAGTGATACCATAAAGTACGAAAAGCTCAGTACCTGGGTACCACAGACACATTAAAAGTCCCTATATGATTATTATAGGCGTTTCGTGCGGGAGGGGGTAATAATTAATTTCAGCTAAGAGACACTCATCATAGGAAAGTCCAGTTCAGACTGTGTCGCACGTGGGTGGGCGTCTCCTGGTCGGGGTCGCCGAGGCCGTCTGGCTATATGTTTGTGTGTTACACGGGTGGCCTTTGTAAATCCATATTTCATAAGAAGCTATCCAGACTTATCCATAATTCAGGAACGTCTGACTGGGGTGGTGGTGGGTAGGGTCGTGGGCTGGCCGGGGCACCCTGGGGAGCCCAGTCACACCACCACCACCACACTGACAAAAACAAAACGCTGTGACCAAGAGATGATGCACAGGCTTGTCGCCAAGGCAGGGAGTCAACCCTAGATGCCTTTGGAAAATAGAACAAGCAACCAGGGTTTCCACACTCACTTGGACATCAAATTCAAGGACCTTTCAAGGAATTCAAGGACTCAAAATTGGCATGTTTTGGGGGAGGGCATGAAATTGTTCAAAATTTGACATAGGGGCCTCATTTATTACTTGTGATCTTGTCAAGAAATCCTGGTGAAATTATTCATTTTCAAACTGCTGCTATAGCAACACAGATATCCACCACAGGGGTTTCCTTAGGATGGGAAGTGTTGACAGAGAGGTCCAGAGCTGAGGCATAGTGATTTTGGGTGCTATATTGTAATACAAAAAAACCAAACACTCTCAATGTCATCCGTTAATTTTCAACCCCCCCCCCCCGATCAAATCCACAAAATGAAGGATTCTCAAGGCCTCTGGGAACCATGAGCAACAGAAAACACAGGACACCAACTTCAGAATCAAAAATTGTACACACTTAGATAACTTCAACAATTTATTTTTCTAACAAAAATATCCAAACCCCACAAACAGTAACAGCCTAACCAAACAGAACGGTGAGGCTCTCTGAAGAACAATTATATCAATACAATCAGACGTCTTAACTGCACAACACTGGTAGACATCAAGGATCCTGAGACCAATGCCCAAATAAAACTACGCAGAACTGGGTCAAGGGAAAGAAATCAAAATTGTACCAACTGTACCCCAAATATTGTGCATCTTCAATCATACAAAGTTGTTTTTCTCAAGAAAGTGTCTTCAGTTATGTTAAAGATGAATTTAGTGCACATACTGAAAATAAATAGTTTATAATCTATCACTTGTCACTAAAATGCTTAGTGTAAAATCACCTGCGACTACATTCAAGACAAAAAATGTGCAAATAAGAGAACCAGGACAAAATGAACCATGTACAGTGAACAACAGCCCGCATGGAACGCAACACAGAACTTTGTAGTCATGTCCTTCAACAGTTTGCCAGACTTTTCCGTATGTGTAAGTTGATTGACTAATGGGAAAATTGATGCCGTGATTTTCGTCGAGCACGAACGCTTGGAACCATTTGAGAAACATCAGTCACAGGACCGATTTCAGAACGGTAACACGCTTACGGATCATTAGTGTGCCACAGCATGCACTAAATACCCAATCAACTCAAAACAGAAACTCAGGCGTTGGAATGGGACAGGAATTCAGTGATGAGGAAATAAAAATAAAAATAACTAAAAAGTGAAAAAACAGCATAAAGCAGATTTACCTGCTCAACTGACACCTGATGAAGTGCACAAAATAAACAAGAGTGCTTGAAAGTAATGTGATGACCAAGTGCCCTTATACCACAGTCGATTTAAAGTTTCTTAAATTGGGGGGCATTGGATCTGAACTGGAGTTAATGAGAAGTTACCCATGCCAATACACACTACTCCAATGCTGAAACAGCCAAATTGCTATCAAACCAATGTTATATATTATATGTGCAGAGAGCCCTTGCAGAGGCCAGAAACCCCCCCCACCAATCAAACATAACAAAATAATTGTAACATAAATAACATAAAATATAAATAGGCACAAAGCGTGAGCTTAAAAGTCTCTTTTCCATTTTTGATTTGAGATAACAAAAAACAAAACAAATGAGAAAAAATGGTGAGCCCATCTATTAGCTAGTACAGTGAGGGTGCTCTTATCTTCCTGTGACCGTGATCCTTGTGGGTTAAAAGCGGTTCGACCATGGGACTGTGGTCCCAGCCAATCACGGCTCACGGTCAAGGTGACCGTAACCAATCAAGTGCAGGTGATTGTGGCAAGCTGCCGCAGTCTCTGTGTTAAAATTGGTCTCAAAAAGCCAGGGACGGAGGGGAAGAGAGGAGGGCATTCTGGAAACATTCCCGAAAAACTCTTGTGTTGCTTCCTGTTGTCCAGAACATCAGGACGTCACCCTGTCTCCATGTTGACTCACTGGAGCCACCCCTGTGGAGAACCGAGGGAGCACAAGAAACAAGTCACACCACAAACAGAATGGCACCCCATTTCAAACACACCCTTATGACAATAAAACAGTGGAAAAGCAAAACAGTGAGGACTAGATGACAGTTGTGCTGATCATTTTAAAACCAATCACCCAGATTCTTGCCATCTACTCCAGAACCCTGTGTGTAACTCTACGAAAGAGTGTGGAGGCGGCGCAGTGAGGACAGGAGGGCCAGGGCGGACAAGAGAAGTCTAAGCAGTAGGTATGGTGGATGACAGAGCACTACATTTGGAGTAGTGTTCTACCTGGTGAGGGGCTCAGTGGGCTTTGGACTACAGCACAGTCAGCAAAGTCTGGACACCACAGTCCACAAAGCTCTGGAAACGGGGCATCACATCACAAAATGAGCTGGCTGAAAATGACCAAGTGAAGTGATGCTTAAAGACATGAATGGTTGCCATAAACAAAACACACTACTGTGACCAACAAAATTGGTCCACAGATCTACACCAAATATACTTTCTACAGTGGAGGTAATAAAAAACAACAATGTTGATTCAAATTGTTCATTCCTCAGCTCATGCACATTAATCAACCATACAACGCCATCTAGTGGCATCTGTGGGAACAATAGACTGTAGACAACTTGGAACACAGAACAATGAGTGAACACATGGACAATGTGCCTGTGCCAAAAACAACACTGTTGTCAGCTGAAAATGTTAACTATTTGGGAATTTATAAAAAACAAAAAACAAAAACAGCCATGTTTTTAATATCGAGTTTACGGGTTTGAAAGAGTTTCCTCAAGGCCGAGAGTCTGTAGGTTTTCCTTCCAACCAAACACTACAGCAGGTGATTTCACTGATTAGTTGCTCCCTCTCTGCTTGAAGGTGTGCTGATCAGTGAAATCAGCTGTTGCAGCATTTGGCTGCAGACCCTTGGCCTTCCATGGCACGTTAGACCACCACTGATCTAATCCTTCAAAATTTAAGATTTTCACATGACAACAGCATTATATATATATATATTCACTCAGCTATGTAATATGCAGTCACCTGATTGACAGGCCGTGTCCTCTGGTCCATGGGCCATTGAGGTGCAGAGTACTGCGTGGTAGGGAGAAGGGTCAGAGGTCAGACAGAGGGTGGGCAACCAACACACTCATCACCTAGTGCGGGAATGGGGAGTGGGGGTGGGCAGAGCAACAGGTGGACATTAACTAGGCTGAGGCCTTCATCTCATGCAGGACCATATGTGCTCTGCCTGTGAGACCTTGCATTTGCAAACCAGCCCGTTTGCTGGTGTGTGTGTGTGTGTGTACCTGGTATGTGTAGGCGTTCTGTGCGTAGTTCACAGGCATCTGTGGGATCATGACGCCTGGAAAGCTGGAATAGGAGTAAGGCTGGAAAGAGAGCCGGGGAGAAACATCAAAACCAGTGCAGGGAGTGTGTGTGGAGTCGTGCTGGCTGAGTAGATGTTAAAAAAATCTATGTTAATCTATGCTAATGTTTTTAAATCTGTTTTAAATCTGGTATTCTGAATAATTCACCAACTCAAAAATGATTTGGTTATAATTGAGTTCCTTAACAGAGAGGATGGGAGGTCCAATTAGCTAACTTGTTTTAACATCACACTGTATAACGTCTTCACTGGTAAATTGATACCGTTCTCTAACTTACAACTCTATTCTTTGCAGCTACATTGAACTTCCCTTCAGGGATCAATAAACCTTAAAGAATATAATTGAGAGAATAGGAAGGTGTGTATGATAGCCTGATTATGGACCACATAATGAAGATATTTGTTTACTAGACTTTGACACCAAACTGATAGCTCACTTTTTACTAATGTAATCTGCATGTGTATCTGTGTGTTACCTGATTGTAGGGGTTGCACCCACTGAGCACAGGTGAGGGTTGTGCCATACCTCCTCCCACAGGTGAGCAGCAGGTACAGTAGATGTACTGGGTGGGGCTCATCCACGGAGCAGGGCCAATCAGGCGGGATGGCATGGACCCTGGATGGAGCAAAACATGAAACATACACTTAGTGTTAAACTCTCCTATTTGTGCTGCCCCCCCTCCAATTTCTCTCAATGAACTGATGCCCAAATGAAGTTAATTTGAATACATACGAGAGCTCCTTTCTTTCATGATGGCAGGGCCCAGCTTGAGCTTCCGCCCCTTAAAACTGACCTGTTGCTATCGCAAAAAGTGTAAACAGAGGAAATGTTACTCTTAACTGTAAGAAAACCGCTCCAAAAACTGCTACAAAGAAATAATGCTTGCTCTTACCTCGATGATTGTCTGGATGTTGACGTCTTCATTGAAGTACACAAACCCATACCTTGGCAGAGAAAGGAGGACTAACATTTACTATTGTCATCACATTGCTGCCTGCCCCCCCCCCCCACACACACTCCATACATACAATCACTATACATTCACATGATATTTGAAATGTAACCCCTTGAAGAAAAAAAAAAAGAAAAATAAAATAAAAATAAAAAATCGATCACCATCTGCTATAGTGTAGCCAAAACTGCCAAGGTTGATAAAATAACTCAAACTGGTACACAGTAATCATACTTGGGCAACTCTGGACGGTGAAACTCACCCTTTGCAGATACCTCCTCGGTAAGTGATAATTTTCACATCCTTGACAGTACCAAATCTTGTAAAGAAGTCCCGCATTTCATTTTCATCCACCTAATGGCATCATGAATGACAATGACAACCAATAACATTATTCAGACCAGTTCCAGTAGTTGGTATACTTCACTACGTTAACTCCAGTATGAAGCATCTATAAATGTGTGCACAGTGCAGTTCAGGTACACTGCATACATCTAATCTTACTCACCTTCATGTCAATCCCACCAACAAAAAGTGTGTTGGGAGTCAATTTGCCCTCAGGCAGAATGTAGCCATTGGACAGCTTCAGGGAAGGCGAAGCCTGATAGCTGCTCCTTTGTTTGTGGATATCCTAAAAAGAAAACGATGCGTTTATGTTTTTGTATGAACACTGGCAATAACATTACTTCTTTGTCATTTGTAACTCAAAAGCATGATAGACAAAATTCTGCTTGCTGGATACCAACAAGTAGAATAACGTAACGCTAGTTTACATGAAAGGAGAATACCATTCAGCTCCTAAATTCATATTTGTTTTTCCTATGGTGTAGGACAATCCAATCAATCCTTGTGAGCATGCACAATTCTCTACCAAGGCCAGAAACCAAAGAACAATAATCTGATAAAGTTATATTATCTGGAACGTAATGCTCCATAGAGGATTTAGGATAGATAGCAATGATGACTGCGAGAGAATCCAGATTTTCCTGAATGTCTACAATTATTTTCCTGATAATTGTAGACATTAACACTAAAACGAAATAAAGGTCATGTGGATTAAAAACTAACTAAGGGGACTAAAATCAGCAATCATCGTCAAAAGGCACCATTCGCCGTTGACTGAGGAGCTCCAACTTTTCTTGAGCAGATACGAGCGGCGTGTTTTCTGTAGCTAACGTTACCCTTCGCTTGGCATGTAACGGGACACGAGTCTCCTTTTAGCTAACGTCACCCAACAAAGACGACGGCTGATTTCATGCCAATATAAACAAGGTCTATTTTCACTTTGACATACAAGCCAAATAACTTTGTCAAACTAGGTAGTAGCTTATACCCAGCGATGACGCTATCTAAAATCGGCGGGTTAAGTGAGTAAATCCCAGCTAAACTCTGTTAGCCACCGCTAGCTACCAGCAGCTAGTGCGCCTTTTTTTGACCTCTTGACTAACTTGGCGAAGTTAGCTAACCGTAGAAATTAGCTTACCAATCAATCAACAAATACATTAGTAAACCACAAAGGTTATATTGCTACAACTGTAACAATGCAGCTTAAGATAAATGCGTCAATCACTTACCATATCTAAAATCATTAAAACTAACAAACTAGCCAGACACACTGGGGCGGAAAGTTGCTGCTTGTTCTGCCT
Source organism: Hoplostethus atlanticus (assembly GCA_034670405.1). Classification (NCBI taxonomy): domain Eukaryota; kingdom Metazoa; phylum Chordata; class Actinopteri; order Trachichthyiformes; family Trachichthyidae; genus Hoplostethus; species Hoplostethus atlanticus. The sequence continues at coordinate 1,110,097 of JAXDDX010000006.1, read as the reverse complement.
GACGACAACACGCCACAAATGATGAGAGGGCCAATTGAGAGCCACGCCCAAATCATGTACTTGACTGATCTAATTGAAAATCGTAGCACCATTAAGAAAGCCATATAAATACCTACATTAACAATATCGGTATTTTGCTGCCAGGTGTTTTAGAATCACATAAAATCATAAATAACCGCATCAGGAAATAGCAGTCAAGGGCATTTTTGTGCATGCAAATCAGCATCTAGGTGGCAGAAAACCAACGCAGTCTTGCTACTTGAACACAAACAAAATGCCTTTATTTTGGTGGCAGGGTTAGGAGGTTTCAGCTTGAGTTTCCAACATGTGTTGAGAGCATGGACCTTTACGGACACGGGAGTAGACAACAAGCTGGCAGGCCTAGCAAGAGTGGATAGTCGGGTCTGATAGTCGGGTCTGAAGACAACACCGCTAGATGGTAGTAAAGGCAAACCCATATCCCAGAATAAACCTGGATTTGGAGATGATCCCGTTCTAATCATATAAACACAATAATGAGATGTTCTATTAAAATTACATTTAGTCACGATTCCCTACTATACTGAATGTGAATTTGTCATTGTCTGACATGAACATCTGATGAACACTTTTGCTAAAGACATGAGGTCACTACAATAATACCTGATGAACTAATGACATGAACACACCTTTACAATGATACCTGATGAACTAATGAATCTTTTTAATTCATTTCGGTCAGTGGAGGATTCCTCTGATTTTCAAGTTAAGCTCTTGGCTGACAACAGCTCAGAGCATGTCGAGTCTGAAGATGAAGGTGATTCAGAAGAAATGGTCCAAGCCTTTCTGGCCTCAAATGATGGTCATCCAGCCAGATTGTGACTGCTGACAGCAACTGTAGTGACAGCAGTGCTACTGTGTGTACCTATGTGCTACCAGACAGACATTTAAACTATTACACAAGCTACATCATGTTAGCGTACAGGTGGTGAAATATCTGTCTTTTTGAAGGACCTGATTTTGCATCATGTTGCTTAGCAACAACGTGGTTGTTGTTGCCGTAGAGAAGGTCCCGGATGGGAACACCATTGTCGCAGTTTACAGCAATATGCATTGCTGCCGGCTTTTTCTTGTAAAGTAACTAGCTGGAGTCAGAGTAGTCACAGGGGAAAAATCCAACCAAAGGCAGTTCGGTTATCTGTACGCAGCAGCATGACAGGTAGCACACTGGTTTGACAACTCTACGAGCAACAAAGTTGCTCCTGACACGGGAAAGACACTTTTAAATAAAACATTTAACGGCACTCAACACGTCGTCTCAGTGGACGCACTGCCACCGTACACCGAACGACAGAAGGTAACTCGCATAGCAACAGTTCCGACAGTTTCCGTTGTTTGTTTTTCTTTGTGGAAACAGTTGCACGGCATTTTACTTGATAAAGTGGTAGTCATGCTGTGCGCTTCTATTTGTTCATTCAAGTGCCTTTGTTTTTTTCTATCTTTTGCCATCTTTTGAAGTTTTTATCACAGTTGCTTATAGTGCCAGTAAGCTGAAGGGAGATGGAGCGGCTAAAGAAGGTAACGCTAAAGACGCTCTGCCTCGTATGTGCTACAGATTGATTGGACTTTGGGCCATATAAATTGTTATCGTTGGAAAGATGAACTTGTCATAACTCATTTGAGCCAGATTAACTGATGTTACGGGCTCTCTTTCTGGGTTTACTGTAGTAATGCCACGGAATTAATATTATTATCATTATTATTATTATATATTGTATATATATTGTATTATTATACAGATGTTTCCTCCTCTTTTGATTGTGCTCAGGCAGCAAAGGTTGGAATCTAGAAAACCTCTCTCCATTTAATGTGTGATGGAGACAATGTGTTGCAACCGTAAGTGTTTGTATCTGAACTACAGATGGAGGATGACTCTATGTATAATATGAGTCAGGCCAGAGGACTTCCTGGTCTCCCACCTCTGCCGAAGACCTCTAAGGCAGAGCCCTCAGAGCTTTATCAAGTAAGAGCTCAGCTTTATAGAATAAGTCAGTTTTGCTTGAGGTACTTATAGTACATGCTCATCAAGATGTTACATAAAAAAGACATACCTGGTTTCACCCTTTTTGCCACACATCCCCTGTGACATCTCAACATTCAAAGTGTTGTGTTATCCCAGATAGTATTGAGGCACAGTCAGTACCCACCCATCCTCCAGAGCACCTCCTGGACCCTGGCAGTTCCCTTTAAAGAGCAACGTAACCATCGTACCCCCAGTGAGTCCATTGCGAACAACTACAGCCCCCGGGCCCGGGACCTGAAGATTGGTACCCTGCAGCGCAGATGTCGAACTGCCCATGATTCCTTGGTAGATTCAATGGGGCTTTGTATCCTTTCAAGCTCTCTCATGTCTGACCAATGGTAGACTATCTGAGATTGCCACATTCCCTACTTTGTTATTTGAAGAAAATCTACATATGGATTAAATGTTAACCCTTGAGACTGCTCTGGAAACTGGTCAAAAAAGACATTTGATCTTAATGAATCTTTTAGCATCTACCTCATCTGGAAGGAGACGGAAACTTACACCCAGAGGAAGGTAAATATGCACTAGAAAAAACACATTTTGGCCATTGTATTAAATGAAATAGGATATATAAATACTATTCCCCAGCTGATGTGACATTCTTTTAATTGAAGCACCTTGTCTGATTCTTTTGTCCTCTCCCAGGGATTCATCCTCTCGTTCATCATCCTCACCTGGGCCAAAGCCCAGTCCAAGGGATCTTCTGACCCCCAGCAGCCGGCCTATGACCCCTAAACAGCAGCTGGACCTCATGCACAGCCAAGAGGAGAAGATGAGGGCCACTGAGATGGAACCTAGCGAGAGAGACCTGGAAGCAAGTATCACTGATTGAACCAGTCGATCACTGATTGGCATTAGTAGTCTACTATGAAAATGAAAACAGTCTTTTCTTTTGACACATTATTGCTGACTTTTCTCACACAGAGGTATCTGTACTACATCACCGCTGGTGTCCACACTGCTATGTTGGCCCCGCAGCCACCCCAGCAGATGAAGACCATCATGCGTCTGCTGCCTCCTATCACTGAGGATAGCAGCAGGCACATCCAGAACCTGAGGGGGAACCTGCAAGAGGAGGTCAAAAGGGAGTACGACTTCAGTCTCAAGAAAAGTATAGGTACAACACAACATTCATAAGCATTCATCTCCTCAATGAAAATACTGATTTTTTTTTAATGGCTGATTATTATTATTTTTTGCAATGATATGGATTGCAGCATTTCCTTTTCGTTTGCACTGGATAGGACATGTTTTTGCTTCATTAAAACAGAGATCTGTGTGTTTCTTTCAAGTATTCCATGGATCAGAAATAGGTACTTCCCATAGTTGGCATAGCAACACCACATTTCTCCTCTCTGAAAAAGTGTCTGCCTTGCCCTGATAATTTAATTTCTCCCTCCATGTGTTCGTGTTCCCCATCAGTGGACTATGTCCTGATGGACCCTTCAGAGCGTCAGCGTCTGTTCATATCCAGCACCCCGAGGCCCTTCCCCAGGAGGGTGATCCGTGGGCCGGTGCCCTGGGCCGCAAACCACCGGGAGGCTCACAGGTGGCAGAGCCAGCACCTGTTCTCTGTCAGTCATATCATGTTCCTCCTGCAGGACGCCTGGCTAAACAGGTAACACAGAACTAATGCTGTTCTCATGGAAATCTAATGTTCATTCAGTGAGGGTTTAGATTGTCTTTGACCTGAATGTGAATATGAATGAATCATAAGCCATATTTTCACAGATCATATTGGATGTTAGAAATTGTCTGAAACTGAAAAGTCTGCACATCACAGATTGTAAAAAATAAAGACTGCATTCAATTAAGTGAGATGTATTTGGAGAGAAAACTGTAAACTCGTAAATTAATCGTAAATATGAAAAGCATGCTCCCTGTTATTCTGTTCAGATCCCTGACAACTACATCAGTTGAGCTTAAGGCTGTTCACTGACACAGGAGAAAGGGTGTCAGAGACAGCCACTGAACAAGCAATGGGTACAATATGTGCATGGTGGTGCACATATGTTTTAGCTTGCTCTAGCTCTTTGGTGAACAGAAAATAATGTGCTGATAAAAAAGAATGAGCGTGCCTGATGATGTAACAGAATACAGTAAGCTGTTTAATTTATTGGGCTGTTTAATTTATAAGTGTGTGAATAGTAACCCATCGTCTTTTTTTCCAGCTTCTCCTCCTTAAGGTTTGTCCGACTGGAGGACCTTTTCTCCTCCGACCTCCCCCTCCTTCCGTCTGAGTTTGAAGAGCTGATCCAGAGACAGTGCCAGGCCACCAGAGACGAACTGGTCCATAAGTGAGTCTGCTCTGTCAGTAATGTCAGCTTGTCAGTCAGTAAATCAGTCGGACATCCAGACTTAATCATCTGTCCTCAGATTGGCTTGTCTATGTAGACAACCAAGCAAGCTAATCTTGGTGTTTGTTGTATGCACAACAAGGCTCATGTTTCCACCTTGTCCACTTTGTCAGACCCGTGTCACACTGCCTTTCAGGGGATTAGTTTACTCACTCGAGGATTCCATTGCAACCTATTTTGTGTGTATAACCTATTGGGCTCTGTAGCAACCCACTAGGATACTTGACTGCATGACATGAAATACGAGCCATTGTAATTTGTAGAAATTGGCCACTATTTGTTTATTTTCATGTTCACAATGTGCACCTGCTTGGATACCATTATTCTGTGGTCGCTCCCTTCAACTCGCCAACCATACTCAAGACAGAATACATCATGTGTGTGTAGCTTTGTTTAAATATCGCGTAGAATTGGGAAAAAAATAAAGGAAGCAATAGCACCAGTAGCTAGGACAGTCAGCTGAGTTCCCTTTAAGTAGAAAACGGTTTATAGGATTTCTCCAAAACAACTTCAATAACTGCCCTACTAGGCTACAGAGCAGTAAATGCATAAGCAATGAAATTGAGGAAAATGATGAGAAAAGTTATTTTATCACACCAAAGTAATATTGGAAGAGAAGTGTGCTTTATATAATTTAATAGTGTTTTTGGTGTATTTTTTGTTTATATAAAATCTAAATCCTATTCATGACGTTTGACATTAAAAACAAAAAGTTACTGTTTGGCTTTGAAGGGCAGTGCAGTATATCACTGCCGTCTGATCTTCCTGTTTCAGGTGGCTGCCGCACTGTGCATCTCTGTTTGTCACCTTCAAGGACCTGTGGCTGCCCCTGGTACCCAAGAGTGAGACGGCAGCTCCAGTTAGCGTCCAGGAGTTCTTCTCCTGTGTGGCTGCTCTAATGTCATTGCAGCTCCGAAGCCTAGTCATAGGTTCATTGCAGGACCTGCTGCACTTCTTCACCATACACCAGGTTTGAATTGTCAGTTGTTTCTTTTTCAATCTGAGCATGTTAAAATGGTCTTTGGAATTAATCAAAGGAATCACCCAAACAGACTCTTACAACTTCACGCAATCATGCACTGTGGCTATTTCTAATAGGCATATTTTTTGCCTGGAGTATCAGTGATTTATCTGTGTTATCATCATGCTATCTGCTCTGTGTCCTCCAGGAGGGTAATGACTTTGGCGAGGTGTTTGATGAGATGAAGTATGTTCAGCCTCAGGTGCTGCTGGTCAAGTTGGAAGTAGAAGAGCCGTGCATTGTCTTTAATCCCAGTTTTCAGGAATGTTGGGAGCTCATCCACAGAGCCTTCATGGAAATCATCAAAAGTGCTGAGAAGCTCCCGAGGGTACAGTATGCCCTCAGCACAACAAACTTTCAACAGCTTATTTCTTTGTATTTTATAGACCTACGATGATGTCTCTGCTTTTTTATTATTTTATACATGCAGATAATCTGTGCTTTGCATGCTTTTTGTGGCCAGGTGGAGTGTAACCTCTTTCCAGAGGTCAATAATTTGTACCTACGCACAGTAAGACCTGATGAGTTGCTGGTCACAGACCTAATCAACAAGGCTAAGGACATTTTCCACAAGAACACTGCGGGGCCTAAAAAGTAATGACACATCAACTGTACTTACCTGTTTTGTAATTATTTAGATGTACCATAGGGTTTAAAAATGACTGTGAGTAATTGTAATATTACATTTTGATGTTTCAGGTATTTAAATGTGTACAAGAAATACAGCAGTCTTCTGGACAATAAGGCAAAGCAGGACATAACAGCATTCCTGAAAGAGAAGCACTCCCTAGAAGGTTTTACCATGGTAGATATGGCTCTCCCTCCAAAATATCCACACTGTAAACATTTTCTACTTTCAATTGGTCATTGTTGTCGTTAGCTGTTAATGGTTTGGCAAATGGCAATTCACTGGTAATTGAATCCTCCTCTCTCCGCTCCTCAGAAAATTGAAGGTATTAATCAGTTGTGGAAGGAAATTGCCTCACTGTGCATCACAGTGCCCCTGTCCATGTTTTGTCTGTATGCTGGCAAGCTGAATGAAGACCTATGTGACTGTGCTGAGAAACTGAGAGATAAAATCATCACATTTGAGGTGGAGGAGAACCGAGAGCTAAACAATAGGTGAGAGGAAACCTCGGGTACCAGACATTTTCTGTTGGGTTTAAGGAACCATTCATGTCTTAATTCCTTTATCCGTGTGGTTACCCAAGACAGAGAAGGTCAAATAAATGCTATTGTTCCTTCCCAGTATCTGTCAACGGTATGAGGAGATTTCTGAGACCATCACAGGGACTCCAGGCACCACAGAGGAGCTGGTGTCTCTCAACCAGTACCTGAAGCATACCAACGAGGTGACCCTTCACAAGCTGAAAGATGAGATCGACGAGGCAGCCAACCGCCTCTACTTCCTGCTGGACTACGCCACTCTGCCCGGTATGTAAAACGTCCAATGGTAATCTTGATCACAGTCCAATGGGCTCATTTGATATAGTGGTGGGCCACTACAAATAAATCTTATGTATGTGGAGCATTGGTCTCTGCCATATGATTATGAGTGCGTGTTCCACTGTAGTGTTGGAAGAAAGCAGTGGTTGATATGTCAATATGTTTTTTTCTCTGTCTAGCTGAAGACCTGAGGCTGAACTCCACCGTATTCCATTGGCCCAATCAGATCCTCACTGTGGTTGAACTCAGCAAGGCCCATCTGGCCACCAGGAGAGAACATGCTGAGGACCAACTCCGAATGAGGTTACAGGATAAATGCATTACACACTCCTGGTCCTAACTTCCTCCTACAGTGAAAATTGAGCTGTCACCTCATGGAATCAGCATGCATTGGGGCAACATTTCCCATAACTGTTCTTTTCAGTAAATCTTGCTATCTCCAGTGTTCTATATATAAAACCAAACTGACTATAGTGTCTCCAATTCAAGCCGACAGCTGAGATGATAACTGTTAAATCTCCCCTTGCCCACCTCAGGCTATTAGAATTTGACCAGATGCTGGGGGACGGGAATAAAGAGGTAGAGGCCTTTAAGAAGAAGGAACTGATGAGCATGGAGGAGATGAAGAACAATGTGGAGAAACTCAACGAGCTCACTGAGACTCTGGATGCTGCTATCACTGAACTGGATGTGAGAGACACAGCGGTTTCACCAAAAATTTCACATGACACTTATATACATGGTTATGATGAGACAGCTTTGATTTCACCTAGAAAAGAATACATCGTTTTTCTGTATTCTTTATCTGGAAAGTCAAGTTTCAGATGGTAGCTGGGAAATGTCTCTACCACTGTCATTTCCACAGGACATCAACAAAGAGCAGTCTATGCTGGAGAAGGACCAGAGCCAGTTCCCCATGCTGCAAACTCTGATGGCCAACAAGCAGCCCTATGACCAGCTCTGGGCTACGGCACTCGACTTCCAGAACAAGTCAGAGGTCTGGATGAATGGTTGGTATCACACATGATGCATCCATTTGTATGTTGTCACACCTACTGTCATTTTAAATAGGTGTCTTTACATTGGTGTACTTCCTTGTTGTTTTTACCTCCAGGTCCTTTCCTGCAGCTGAATGCTGAGAACATCTCTGATGAGCTGGGCATGATGTGGAGGACCATGTATAAACTGACCAAGTCTTTCTCCAGTCTTCCCGGGCCTTGCCGTGTTGCCAAAAGCTTCAAGAGCAAGATTGACCAGTTCAAGCGGCACCTGCCCATCCTCATCACCATCTGTAACCCCGGCATGAAAGACCGCCACTGGGAGGAGGTCAGCGGAGTTCAGTTATTCAGTTTCACACTTATTGTCTTACTTTGTGCCTAAGTAATCCAAGTACGAGTAATCCAAAAAAGCTAGTTTGAAATGCACAATAGATTTTATAATGGAAAAGTTATGGAGGGAATTCTACGGTTTATCATCTTATCTATGTGGAAAGACAGTTGATAGAAATCTAGTGGCAGTTTGCCTCTGGTGTCATAACCAGATGTCCTGCTTCTCCTCTGACCCATTAAGCTAAGGTGAATAATTGATGACACTCTACTCGTCTGTCCACAGATCAGCAGCATTGTGGGCTTTGATGTCAAACCAGATGTGGACACCTCACTGCTGAACATGGTGGACCTGGGACTCTCCAAGTTCTCTGACAAGTAAGACCATTTATGTACACCAGGGTGGACGAAAGATAGAGAGAAAAAAATCTGTACTAAAATTAGAAAAAACAACCGTGGCCAATTTCACTTGAGAAAAAGTGAAATTGAGTCAGTGCTAATGACACATTTACTGAATGGCTGCGGTATCACTCATCATGATCAGGGTGTGAATCATTCTTTACCTCTGCCCTAGGTTGGAAGAGATTGGAGCCTCAGCCAGTAAGGAGCACTCTCTTGAAAAGTCCATGGAGAAGATGAAAAATGATTGGGCTGAGCTCTGCTTCTCTTTCACTGCATACAGAGATACAGTATGACCACATAGACACACACTCCATATACATACACATACAGTACTTTCATAGTCGACAGACCACAAACCAAGATGCACCATTGTGACTTATTCCATAATATTACATCTTGACTATTAAATTATTGAAATATAGTAAGATGTTGATGGCCACTATTATACCTTAAATTGTTTCAGCCTTCTCAACCCACACTGGTGCTGACTGTCAGACAGAATATTGACATGAACTCATATATAAACACTTTGTATGTTATCCCAGGGTACCAGTATTGTGTCTGCAGTGGATGATATCCAAGTGCTTCTGGATGACCACATCATTAAGACGCAGACCATGCGCGGGTCACCTTTCATCAAGCCAATAGAGACTGATTGTAAGGTAAGACGGAACAACACACATCATCCTCGGTCCACTTGAGGGGGTGACAGCTCTGTGTAGGGATGAAGCCTTGGCTGTGTACACCAATAGGCAAGAATCCTAGACATAGGCATACTGAACTGTGCTGTCAATCAAAGTGGCTTTAAGAGGTAGGAGACACAGTTTGCGTCAACTGTGTGTCATAATTCGATTGTCTATCAGCCTGACTTAGTTGTAAAGTCCTTTGAGGCTTGGTTGTGATAAAGGGCTATATAGATAAGCGACTTGACACTTCTAAAAACTTATTTTCATATTTCATATTATACTGTTATGTTGTTTTTAACCATGTCTCTTCTTTTATCTTTCTTTTATCTAATAGATATCATAGTTATGATGTTTGCTTTTATTTGATTGTTAAAGCACTATGCTTTAGTACTATAAAACTACATTATTATCATCACCCTTTTTATCTCTCTCCCCAGCAATGGGAAGACAAGCTGCTGACTATGCAGGACATCTTAGATTCCATGTTGAAGTGTCAGGCCACTTGGCTCTACCTGGAGCCCATCTTCAGCTCTGAGGACATCATTGCCCAGATGCCCGAAGAGGGACGCAAGTTCGCTATTGTGGACAGCTACTGGAAGGATATCATCGCTGAGGCGGTGGGATCTTCATAACACATATACATCTTTCTGTGCTCTGTCAAACTGTGTGTGAGTGGAGTTTGATTTGAGGTTAACGAACCTCATGCACATGTGGTGACTTCTTCTTCTTCTTCCCTGTGTGAATGCGTGGGTCCAGGTTAAGGACACGCGTGTGCTGGTGGCTACAGCCCAACACAACATGCTGGGGCGGCTACAAGAGTCCATTGTGTTCCTGGAGGACATTCAGAAAGGCCTCAACACCTACCTGGAGAAGAAGAGGCTCTATTTCCCAAGGTGGGTCAGATTATGTGATGAACTCAAACTGATTTTCTCATATATAGTAAAGTCTACAGTATGAGTCTTAGTGTGTCATTCATAAAGCCTTATGTCAGTATGTTGGCACCAACTAATTCAACTATATAACACAACAAACAAAAAGCTTCACCAGTGTTTAGGCCCTTTTTGGGCCTCAGTCCAGAGGCTCCTCTCACAGATCTACTGTGACATGGATATATTTGTGAGGAGTAACTGTGCAGGTGAATTTCATTGCTCTGAGGCCACCTGTGCCTCTCTCCGCCTCCTGACCAATGCTCAACTACGCCCGGCTTACCGTACTCACCTTCAAAACTTCAATTTCCTCTTGTCTCTTCATCGTCATGATCTCCCCAGGTTCTTCTTCCTGTCTAACGACGAGCTGCTGGAGATCCTGTCGGAGACCAAAGACCCCCTGCGTGTCCAGCCCCACCTGAAGAAGTGCTTTGAGGGCATTGCCAAACTGGAGTTCACTGAGGACCTGGAGATCACCGGCATGGTCAGCTCTGAGAAGGAGACTGTGCCCTTCACAGAAAATATCTACCCGGCCCAAGCCAAGGTATGGGCAGTGGAATGAACATACAAATGGAGCTGTGTTGCTGTTGTTTATGGATGATGCACTGCCCAATTTTAATCAATCTTTATTTTTTCATCTGTCTGTCTATCTGTCTATCTATCAACCTATCTTTCTTTTGAATGTGCTTATTTGTTGAATGTTGATCTGACATGACACTGGTTATAGACTATAATGAGATTAATTCAATTTGATTATATTTACAGTGTATGGTCCTTTGCCATTTGATTTTCAGGGTATGGTGGAAAAGTGGCTGCTGCAGGTGGAGTATTCGATGCTCAGGAGTGTCCGAGATGTCATCCATCAAGGATTGAATCAATATTCTGAGGTATTTGGGTGCCAAAGTTTTTACTTGAATCTCGGGTGAACCTGAGTTGTTAGCATTCGGAATAAGGCATCTCCTCTCTTTGATATTTGAATGTGTTCTCTTCTATAGCTGCCCAGGAAGAAATGGGTGTTGCAATGGCCTGGCCAAGTTGTCATCTGTGCTTCCTCCATCTTTTGGACTAGTGAAGTGTCTGAAGCCATCCAGACCAACTCCCTACCTGTCAGTCTTCAGATTCACCAGTACAACCGCTGCCAATTTTCACATAGCAAGATAACTCATAGGCTTTCCAAACTGTTAAATAATTATTTAATAATCATCACAATATATTCTAACGTATATTGTTCATCCATTCCACTCAAAGGCCTATGTGGACAAATGTAATGCCCAGATTGCTGACATTGTGGAGCTGGTGCGTGGGAAGCTTCCAGGAGGGGCAAGAATGACCCTTGGCGCTCTTACGGTGATAGATGTGCATGGTAATATCACTAAACCAAATACCATGTTAGTGATAATCTGATATTTCAAATGGATGAAGTGTACACTCTTAATTAAATCCAGTTTTAGTAAATCTCTAAAACACTTTTTCTCTCCTAGCTCGAGATGTTGTGGTGAAACTGGCAGAAGATCGCATCTCCTCACTGAATGACTTTGCGTGGATTTCTCAGCTGCGTTACTTCTGGGAGGGTGGAGACGTGATGCTGCGTATGATCACCACCTGTTTGAAGTACGGCTATGAATATCTGGGCAACTCCCACCGTCTGGTCATCACACCACTTACTGACCGCTGCTACAGGTCAGTTAGGATTTGATTGATCATTTATGCTATGTCCTTATCTTATGAAAGGAGGGCTGTGAACTACTATTTGGTTATGGTAACAATCATAACTTGAAAAGTTTCTTTCAAATGTCGAAGAAGTAAAGTTTCATAGTACCAACATGTACCACACCAGGACACTGATGGGAGCCCTGAAGTTGAACTTGGGAGGAGCTCCTGAGGGTCCTGCAGGAACTGGCAAAACTGAGACCACAAAGGATCTGGCTAAAGCACTGGCTAAACAGGTAACATAATGTGACCCCCAAACTGTAATCAGTCAGTACCTGCATTTATTCATCTTTTGTTGAATTTGCTTAACATCACAATTAAAGCTGTGATTTGTTCCTAGTGTGTGGTGTTCAACTGCTCTGATGGTCTGGACTGCAAGGCCATGAGTAAATTCTTCAAAGGACTGGCTCAGTCTGGAGCTTGGGCCTGCTTCGATGAGTTCAATCGTATTGAGGTGAGCCCCACTGCCCAGTCACATAGCGAACAGATGGTGGTGTCTCTGCTCACAGCAGTGGCTTTATTCCTTGTAATAATCACATAGTACATGTACTTATTTCCATACCCATGCAATATTCTACTCTAAATAGAGATGCATTGACTTGGCTACCAATAATATGTGTGCCTGTCCATATGCGTGTGTGTGTCCCAGGTGGAGGTGCTCTCTGTGGTGGCTCAGCAGGTACACTGCATACAGCAGGCCATTGGCAGGGATTTGAAGACCTTCATGTTTGAGGGGACAGAGCTGTCACTCAATCCCACCTGTTCTGTCTTCATCACCATGAACCCTGGCTACGCTGGCAGGGCTGAACTCCCTGACAACCTAAAGGTACGCTACACTCAAGAGCAGCATAGAATACATAAGGTGCTGGAATTGGAAACATAACTGTCAATCTTGTCTTGTAGGCTCTTTTCCGTACAGTGGCTATGATGGTGCCAGACTATGGTCTCATTGGGGAGATCTCACTGTACTCTATGGGCTTCATTGAATCTCGCAGGTACATACAACTGATGTCCTGCACAAAATATTGTTTATCAATATATTGTTTCCTATGCTTGACCCAGTTCTTGATTTGTTCACATACCAAGTCAAACTTCTTATTCCATTTTCACTGGTAGTCTGGCCCAGAAGATTGTGGCCACCTACCGTTTGTGCTCCGAGCAGCTGTCGTCCCAGCATCACTATGACTATGGTATGCGGGCTGTGAAGTCTGTGCTGACTGCAGCAGGGAACCTGAAGCTGGCGTACCCTGCGGAGAATGAGAGTGTACTGCTGCTTAGGGCACTGATGGACGTCAACATGGCCAAGTTTTTGGCACAGGATGTGCCACTGTTTCAGGTGACACATTTTGGGTATCATCCTGTCCCCAGCTACTGTTGTTTGTTTTTGTGTAAATATCAGTGTGTTTGTGTTCCATTCTTATTCAGTTAAAGTCTCCTGCTGTTGCCCATAGGGTATCATCTCTGATCTATTCCCTGGAGTGGTTCTTCCCAAACCAGACTATGATCTCCTCCTCAAGGCTCTCAATGACAACATTGCCAAGTTCAAGCTCCAGTCAGTCCCATGGTTCATTGGCAAAATCATCCAGGTACCAAGGAAGAGTTTCGCTTTGTTATTCTTCAGTCTCATCTCATGGACTAGTTGTAACATAGCATCTTCCAACATAGCAACATAAATGCTGTAAGTATTTCATTTGTGTCATGGTGTGTAGGTGTATGAGATGATGTTGGTGCGCCACGGCTTCATGATAGTAGGAGACCCTCTTGGGGGAAAGACGTCTGCCTATAAAGTTCTTGCTGCTGCCCTTGGAGACCTCTATGAAGGCAAGTCTTTCAAATTACTTACTTACTACTTGATTCATTGTGGTTGACTAGGTTCACTGATATAGTTCCAACTCAGTTTTGAATTCTTTGCTCTCATTATGCTCACTCATTCCCCCCACCCAGCCAATCTGATGGAAGATTTTGCAGTGGACTATTGCATAATCAACCCCAAGGCCATCACCATGGGCCAACTCTATGGCTGTTTCGATCCGGTCAGCCATGAGTGGTCTGATGGTGTCCTGGCCACATCCTTCAGGGAGCAGGCTGTCTCCACCTCAGATGATCGCCAGTGGATCATTTTTGATGGGCCCGTTGATGCTGTCTGGATTGAGAACATGAATACTGTACTGGATGATAACAAGAAGGTACTGGTGATTTTGTTGCCTGTCCTGCTTTTGATTGCTGAAAAAAATCGTCTTTTCCCTGATTAATTTCACCATCTCACCAGTAATACCAGGAGTCACAATGTACTTAGATTGTGTCTTCACTAGAGCCTAGTCACCAGGCCCTAGTGTATTGTATTTGGTGAAGCTTATGGGGGTGTTACAATACGCTGATTATCTCTGATAGCTCTGTCTGATGAGTGGCGAGATTATCCAGATGAGTGCCAAGATGAGTCTGATCTTTGAACCTGCCGACCTGGAGCAGGCCTCACCAGCTACTGTCAGTAGGTAGGTGCCTAAGACACAAGCAGCACCTGCAACTGTGGCATGTACAATAGATGGTCTGATTTTGAAAGACTGTTTATGATGAGTTTAATTGCTGGTTTCCTTGAGTGTTACCTTGTGTGTGAAGGTGTGGTATGATCTACATGGAACCTCAGCAGCTGGGCTGGGCTCCTCTCAGAGACTCTTATATGGACACACTTCCTGAAAGCCTAAGCACTGAACATAGAGAGCTGGTGAGATTACACTGTACACACGATCACACATATGCATGTCACGATGCAAGGCACAGGATTATCTGATAACTCTACAGTCTCTTCTGCAAACATGGCTCACCGGCAGCATTTCACTGTTTGTGTTTCTCTATTGTCCTGAAGATGTGAAATGATGTATCTATTTGTTTGGTCTTCTGTCCCACAGATAGTGGACCTGTTTGATTGGCTAGTTCAGCCCTGTCTAGACTTTTTAGCCAGGGAGTGTCGCTTTCTTGTGCAGACGTCTCCCATCCACCTGGCCTACAGTCTGATGAGGCTTTACACCTGCCTGCTAGGTCAGTACATTTTACTCATAATCAATAATCATTATCAATCAAACAGGCAACCAAAGAATCAAGAAAGCAGTTGGGCAGTCAATCAATCGATCAATCAATCAATCAGTGAATAAATCAAACAGGCAATCGATTAATAAATCAGTCAGCTAGTTAATCAATCAGTCAATCAACCAACCAATTAATCAGGCAATTCATTCATTAATAATCATTTAGCATCATGTTGCAATATCATGCAATATAACTGTGTTTGGCAACATGAGTGTTAATGTTTCTGTGTGGATCCAGATGAAATTGCTGCATCAGGAACCAACAGTGAAGTGAACATGTCCAGCCAGCAGAAAACCATGTGGCTGCAGGGCCTGTTCCTATTTGCTGTAGTATGGACCCTGGGTGGGACCATCAACGGTGACAGTCGTAAGAAGTTTGACGCCTTCTACCGCACCCTGGTCATGGGCATGGATGATGAGCACCCTCGCCCCAAGAATGTCAAACTTACCAAGAGCAACATCTTTCCCGAGAGAGGTCAACTATTCTAAACAATTAGTGTGTATTCAGTAGTCATACCAGTTAAAAAATGTCCACCTCCTACTTTTTTCACGTTAGTAATGCATATCGTGTCCTTATTGTTTTGTAGGCACTGTCTATGACTATTACTTCCACAAGGAGGGACGTGGACAGTGGAATGTATGGACTGATTCTATCACAAAGGAGGATAGTATCATCCCAGCTGGTGCCAATGTAAGTGTGCTTGTGTCACAGCAGCTATGGCTGCTGAAGATGGCTCCGTGGATGGTCATGTTCAGTGAAACCCCATTTTACCTTTTCAGGTGTCAGACCTCATCATTCCCACCATGGAGACAGCATGTCAGCTTTTTTTCCTGCGTACCTACCTTGCACACGAAGTGCCTATGCTGTTTGTGGGGCCCACTGGCACTGGCAAGTCAGTCATCAACAACAGCTTCTTGGTAAAGCTGCCTAAGGAGCATTACACACCCAACTGTATCAACTTCTCAGCCCGTACCTCAGCAAATCAAACCCAAGACATCATCATGGCCAAGCTGGACCGAAGGAGGAAGGGTGTGTTTGGGCCTCCAATGGGAAAGAAGTGTGTCGTCTATGTTGGTAAGGATGATGGCATGTATAATACTGGGTTCGAGGTTTAGCACATTTAAATGTTTTTTGGACTGCACTTTCAGTTCAATTACTTTTCATGGAATAATTGATGGTTGATATGATCTCTTCCATATAGATGACCTGAACATGCCCGCTAAGGAAATCTATGGTGCCCAGCCCCCGATTGAGCTGCTAAGACAGTGTATTGACCACCACCACTGGTACGATAAGAAGGACACCTCCAGACTGGACATAGTCGACATACTGTTTGTGTGTGCTATGGGGCCCCCTGGGGGTGGGAGGAATGACATTACAGGTACCGTTGAAAGGATCATGATATTGTCCATTTCAGTAAGGAAAGCAGTGCTAAGGACATTTACTGTTAATGACATATTGTTTGAAATGCTAGGCCGCTTCACCCGTCACTTGAACATCATCTCTATTGATTCCTTTGATGATGAAACACTGAGCAAGATATTCAGCTCCATCACCGATTGGCACTTCAGCAAGGGGTTTGATGCTTCTTTCTACAGGTAACTCGTCAGATACATCTTTGAATGTTCTACAGTTTGAGAATGATATAAATAGTCTTCGTACAAAAACTTGTTTTGTCTTTATTTCCTAGGCTGGGCAAGATTATGGTACAGGCCACCATGGCTGTCTATAAGGATGCCATGGACAGCTTCCTCCCCACACCATCCAAGTCCCACTACATCTTCAACCTGAGGGACTTTGCTCGAGTGATCCGAGGTGTACTTCTGGCTCCACATACACACATGCAGGTGAAGCTGGAAACAACAGTGAAATGTTTGAATGAAGCAATGAAACAGGAATTGAATATATATTCTTCACGTATGTTGACCATTTATGTAGGAAGGAGACAAGCTGATCCGCTTGTGGATTCATGAGGTCTACCGTGTTTTCTATGACCGGCTCATTGACAATGAGGACAGAGAGACATTCTTTAACATCGTCAAAGACAGAACCTCATACTTCTTTAAGCAGAGCATGGATAAGGTTAAACCACACACAACCACACATGCACACGCACGCAATCAAATAACATTGTTATGTTAGCATGTAGTTTTAAAACTGATATTCCTGTGTTTAATCCTGAACCCCTCCTATCATGTTTGTGCAGCTCCTGAGTCACCTCAGCCCAAATGGCATGGTAGTGGATGAGAGCATCCGCAGCTTGTTCTTCGGTGACTACGCAAAGCCTGATGCTGACAACAAGGCCTATGATGAGATCACAAATTTGCAAGCCCTGCAGGAGGTGATGCAGTTCTATCTGGACGAGTTCAATAACTGCAGCAAGGCACCCATGTCCCTTGTCATGTTCAAGTTCGCCATTGAGCACATTTCCCGCATCTGCCGCGTACTGAAGCAAGACAATGGCCACCTTCTGCTGGTGGGCATTGGTGGGTCAGGGCGTCAGAGTGCCACTAAGATGGGCACCTTCATCAATGACTACGTC
Organism: Hoplostethus atlanticus; assembly: GCA_034670405.1. Lineage (NCBI taxonomy): Eukaryota > Metazoa > Chordata > Actinopteri > Trachichthyiformes > Trachichthyidae > Hoplostethus > Hoplostethus atlanticus. Next base: position 1,092,533 of record JAXDDX010000006.1, on the reverse strand, counting down.
CTGTTCCAGATCGAGCTGACCAAGAACTACAGCATGTCAGACTGGCGTGATGACCTGAAGCGGGTGATGCTAAAAGCAGGCATCGAGGGTAAAAAGCTGGTGTTCTTGTTCAGTGACAGCCAGATCAAGGACGAGGCCATGGTGGAAGACATCAACATGCTGCTGAACACTGGTGACGTGCCCAACATTTTCGCTGCTGATGAGCGTGCTGACATCATTGAGAAGGTGCAGGGCATCGCCCGGATGGAGGGCAAAAAGATTGATGCCACTCCGCTCTCCATGTACAACTTCTTCATTGACCGTGTGAAGGCCAACCTTCACATTGTGCTTGGTGGGTACCTTTTTTGTAGTAGAGAGAATATATATAATCCACAGTGACACTTGGGGTTTCTATTGAAACCTAGTCCAATGACTGCATTTTCCCTGATTAGAGTATTACTAAATAGTACTAATTGGAAATTATGATTGTCATTCAACAGCCATGAGTCCCATTGGTGATTCATTTAGGAACCGTCTTAGGATGTTCCCCTCCCTCATCAACTGTTGCACCATTGACTGGTTCCAGGCCTGGCCAAATGATGCTCTGGAGATGGTGGCCCACAACTTTTTAGAGGATGTGGAGCTGGACAGTGACATCAGACTGGAGTAAGGATGCAAATAATAACATCTTGTTGTTCCAGCTGTTTTATAGTGGCATAGACTTAGTTAATGCACTTTCAGTTCCAAGTGCATGTGTGTGGAATGCCTAACTACTTGAAATATACCGAAATGTTGTATCTTTTTTGCTGTTATTTTGCTTTTTTGCTGTTAGGGTGGTGGAGATGTGCAAGACCTTCCAGACAAGTATCAGGGATATGTCTCAGAGATACTTCTCCAGATTAAGCAGGCACAACTACGTCACACCCACCTCCTACCTGGAACTCATCCTCACCTTCAAGACCCTGCTCAATGCCAAGAGGAACGAGGTGGACACTGTGCGAAACCGCTACGTTGTTGGTCTGCAGAAACTGGAGTTTGCTGCATCTCAGGTGATGCAGCCTTTTTTTATTTACTAAAGAATAGGCAGCAATGAATTTTGTTTAGCCTAATATTTGTGGGTACATGCGATAAACACAGGAAATTGTATTAGCTACAGGCCAAATTTCTCATGAATTAAAGTTATAAACTTTCAAACTTTACTTTGCTCTATGACCAAGCGGATAATGATAATGCAATGACACACTGCTTGTCAACTAACTCCATATTATGTCCACAGGTGTCAGTGATGCAGCAGGAGCTGACAGCCTTGCAGCCAGAGCTCATCCAGACCTCAGCTGAGACGGATAAGATGATGGTAAAAATAGAGAGGGAAACAGTGGAGGTGGACGCTAAGAAAGAACTTGTGTCTGCTGATGAGAAAGTGGCCAATGAAGCAGCAGCTGCCGCCACAGCCATTAAGGTATAATACTTATACACTGAGCAATGACACGTCTGTCAGGGCTATACTGCAAAAGATATCCATCTCAAGTCATTTTGTGTAGTATTGAGTCTTAAAATCTTATTTTTCTAAAGAAAAATCTGCAAGTAGGATGATTTTGATATTAATGGAGTGATCTGCCTTATTTCAAAATTTCAAGTAATTATATAAATGTTAGATATTTTCCAAAATACAGTTTATCTTCCTGTCCCTGAGGGAGTACACTCAGCTTCAAAGCACCCCAATAATATATTTAATAAATTATCTTTAGTATCAAATCTAACAGAGATTAAAAGGATGAAGTCTAAATTTGTTAATGAAAGAGTGGTTTGACCGAGAATGTGATTCCTCTTGAAATATGTTGAGGTTGCTCTCAAATAAAAAAAACATGGAGAGCCAGCCAACACTATGCTATGAGTACACATTGATGCTGACATCATACAATTTGTTTTGCAGTGTATGGGTTTGCATGTTTAGAAACTGAAGATTGTACGTTGTTTGTGTTCAGGATGAGTGTGAGGGAGACCTGGCAGAGGCTATGCCTGCCATGGAGGCTGCCCTTTCAGCCCTGGACACCCTGAAACCTGCAGACATTACAGTAGTTAAGTCCATGCAGAACCCCCCAGGTCTGGTTAAACTAGTCATGGAGTCCATCTGTGTCATGAAGGGCATCAAACCTGAGAGAAAACCTGATCCTGGTGGCTCAGGTAAGATCATGGCTTTGTGGCTTTGTAAGAATGACCTAGATATGGCATCTTCATTGACAAAGATTGCACACAGTTTAGCCGCCTTATAAATATACACATGTTCAACTCATGATAAATATCTAACATTAATATTTTTAATATTATTCTATAATGTTAAATAAATATGACTTGTTTGTATCCCAGGCAAAATGATTGAGGACTACTGGGGCCCTTCTAAGAAGCTCTTGGGAGACATAAAGTTTTTAGAAAACCTCAAAGCCTATGACAAAGACAACATCCCTGCCCCCTACATCAAGAAAATTAGGGAAAAGTTCATCGACAACCCTGAGTTTCAGCCCTCTATCATCAAAAACGTCTCTGCCCCTTGTGAGGGTCTCTGTAAATGGGTGAGAGCAATGGAGATTTATGAGCGTGTAGCCAAAGTTGTGGCCCCCAAGAAGGAAAGTCTGAAGCAAGCTGAGGATGAGCTTGCTGTACAAATGGACATGTTGGCTGTGAAGCAAGCTGAGCTGAAAGAAGTTGAGGACAGACTGCAGAGCCTTAATGACACTTTCGAGGCCATGAACAAGAAGAAGAAAGAGCTGGAGGACAACATTGATCTGTGCTCTCAGAAGCTGATCAGGGCAGAACAACTAATAGGGGGACTGGGAGGAGAGAAGGATAGGTGGACAGAGTCTGCTAGGCTACTAGGAATTAGGTATCAGAAAACTGGTCATTTCAAATCATTTCAGTATATTCAGGTCATTTCAATTATTTAATTTCAGTGATGATGATGCTAATAATAATAAATGTGTTAATTCATGAGGATGTCTTTGAGGATGCAGGTTGTTATTCCATATGTAAATATACATGCAGCATACCTGAGAATGAACATTAATTAGATGGGCACTATTTCTCCCTTCTCTAGATACACGAACCTGACAGGTGATGTACTCCTCTCTTCTGGAACTGTGTCATACCTTGGAGCATTTACAGTAGACTACCGCATGGAGTGCCAGCAACAGTGGCACATCCTGTGCCAAGAGAAGAAAATACCATGCTCTGAGGATTTCACCCTCAGTAACACTCTGGGTAACCAGGTGGCCATTAGGTCATGGCAGATTGCTGGGCTTCCCGTAGATTCCTTCTCCACAGACAATGGTATCATTGTATCTAACTCCCGTCGCTGGCCCCTCATGATTGACCCTCAGGGTCAAGCCAACAAGTGGATCAAGAACATGGAAAAGGCAAACAAACTTGCTGTCATCAAACTCTCAGATGGAAATTACATGAGAACCTTGGAGAACTCCATCCAATTTGGAACCCCAGTTCTCTTGGAGAATGTGGGAGAGGAACTGGATGCGGTGCTTGAGCCTGTGTTGCTGAAGCAGACCTTCAAACAGCAAGGTGTGGAGTACATAAAACTAGGAGAGAACATTGTGGAATATTCCAAAGACTTTATGTTCTACATGACCACTGGGCTGAGGAACCCTCACTACCTCCCAGAAGTGGCTGTCAAAGTCTGCCTGCTGAACTTCATGATCACCCCTCAAGGCTTAGAGGACCAGCTCTTAGGGATCGTCGCTGCCAAGGAAAAACCTGAACTGGAAGAGAAAAAGAACCAGCTCATTCTGGAAAGTGCTGCCAACAACAAGCAACTAAAGGAGATTGAGGATAAGATCCTGCAGGTGCTCTCCTCTTCTGAGGGGAACATCCTGGAAGATGAGACAGCCATTAAGATCCTGTCATCCTCCAAGATCCTCTCTGAAGAGATCTCAGAGAAGCAAAAAATTGCTAATGTCACTGAGAAGGAAATCGACGACACTCGCATGGGCTACCGTCCTGTGGCTGAGCACTCCTCCATCTTGTTTTTCTGTATCTCAGAGCTGGCCAACATCGAGCCTATGTACCAGTACTCCCTGACCTGGTTCATCAACCTCTACCTGCATTCCATTGCCCAAAGCTTGAAGAGTGATGACCTGGTCGAGAGGATCAAGAATATTGTTGAGCACTTTACCATTAGCATCTACAATAATGTGTGCCGCTCGCTTTTTGAGAAGGACAAGCTGCTCTTCTCCTTGCTGCTCACCGTGGGCATTTTGCAGGGCAAGGGCCAGGTTGATGACCAAGTCTGGCGCTTCCTCCTCACTGGTGGCATTGCTTTGGATAACCCTTACACCAACCCTGCCCCAGAGTGGCTTTCTGACAAATCTTGGTCCGAGATTATTAGGGCCTCCAAGCTTGCAAACCTGGATGGGTTCTTTGAGCATGTCCGAGACAACATTTCTAAATGGAAGAAGATCTATGATTCAGGAACGCCCCATGAGGAGCAATTGCCCGACCAGTGGAGGATGTTGGTGGGGATGGACCGAATGGTAGTGCTCAGGTGCTTCAGGCCAGATAAGCTGGTGCCAGCAGTACAAGAGTTCATAGTGGATAACATGGGACGTACCTACATTGAACCACCCACCTTTGACCTGGCGGGGAGTTATAATGACTCCAGCTGCTGTTGTTCTCTCATCTTTGTGCTGTCACCAGGATCTGATCCAACTGCAGGTGAAAGACCTATACCTCTCCTACATTCTAACTTTTAAGTTGATTTAACAGGACTACACTACAGAATAACATAATTATAAAATAATGTGAAATCTTTGTTCAAAAGTCACTGCTGATTTTATTCTCAAACACCATGACAGCATTGCATTGTTCCTTCAGGTCTTCTGAAATTTGCTGATGACCTGGAGATGGGTGGCAGTAAGTTCCAAACCATTTCCCTTGGACAGGGCCAGGGGCCCATAGCGGCCCAGATGATAGACAAAGCCGTCAAAGAGGGCACCTGGGTGGTGCTGCAGAACTGCCACCTGGCCACCAGCTGGATGCCCACACTGGAGAGGATCTGTGAGGACATCATCACCCCAGAGAACACACACCCCAGCTTTAGGTTAGCAATCACTACAAAAGAATGAGTGAATGAATGAATAGGTGGAACAGATTTTACTATGTGAACAGAACTGAAACACTAACACTAATACAAGCATCTTGCATCAAGAACATGCTAAAGTAAAGTAAAATCTTGCCTCTTTTTCACAGGTTGTGGCTAACCAGTTATCCATCGGACAAGTTCCCAGTCAGTATCCTGCAGAATGGGGTGAAGATGACCAATGAGCCCCCTAAAGGAATGAGAGCCAACCTGCTGCGCTCCTACCTGAGCGACCCCATCTCTGACCCTGCTTTCTTTGGCAGCTCCAAGAAACAGGTCATTTGGCAGAAACTTCTGTTTGGTCTCACCTTCTTCCACGCTCTGGTGCAGGAGAGGAGGAACTTTGGACCTTTGGGTGAGACTTATATTCTATTTAGCCCTTATGTAAGATGAAACTTATTTTCGGTGGAAATTGTACATTGGGGCATTTGAATGCAGTATAAAGTTTTTAAAATTTGAAACATTCTTCTTTATTTAGTAATTCTTGAATCTGTCTGTTTGTTGTATCTTTAGTTTATCCTTGTATGTTAAAACAAAGTTATGGTGTTGTTCTCTTTTCCCTATTTTCTCCTCAGGTTGGAATATCCCCTATGAGTTTAATGAGTCTGACCTGAGGATCAGTATGAGGCAGATCCAGATGTTCCTGGAGGAATATAATGAGATCCCACTGGAGGCCCTCACATATCTGACTGGTGAGACGTTCATGGCTACTAATGCAGCAGGACATTGATTTGCACAGATTAAATGGGCAGCAGGGTGGTGTAGTGAGTAGGGAGATTGTCCTTCAACCACAGGATTTGGCTTAAATCCCCAGAAAGCAGAAAGCATGCATCCTACTGAAATGTTCTTGAGCAAGGTGCTGAATCCCTACCAGATCCAGGGGCGCTACTCTGTATTCTGAACTCCTAATGGAAGGGGGGAAAGGGAAACAGTTACCCTAAGCGAAACAATAGCATATCACATTATTATTTAGTAAATTATCATGGTACAAATGGTCTTTCTAAATTCTCATCTCAGGTGAGTGCAACTATGGTGGCAGGGTGACAGATGACAAGGACAGGCGTCTGCTGCTCTCCCTCCTGTCCATCTTTTACAGCTGGGAGTTGATCGAGCAGGACGGCTACCACCTGTGTGAGGGAGATCTGTATTATGTCCCACCTAATGGCCCCTATCAGGTACTGTCACAGCGCTGGTCTCCTCATACCTAAATGACCCAACGAAACAGCAGCTGATTTCACTGATGAGCACACCTTCAACCAGAGAGGAGAACTAATCAGTGAAATCAGCTGCTGTAGTGTTTGCATGGAATGAAAACCACTGACACAAGTGTATATACTGTATAGCACATCAATTCTATGGTTATCATTTCTAATAAAGACATTCATTTTTTTCCTGTTGTTTTTATTCCAGACTTATGTTAATTACATTCGCAATCTACCCATTAGTGCCGATCCTAGTGTGTTTGGACTTCATAGCAATGCTGACATCACTAAAGACAATCAAGAGACCAATCAGCTGCTGGATGGAGTGCTGCTGACTCTGCCCAGGCAGTTGGGAGGCGGGGCTAAGTCTCCTCAGGTTGGCAGTACCTATAGTATGAGGGCATGCAAAATGTCATTTTGATACTTTCCGTTCACACTTATCTCTGGAGAAACAACATATACCTATATACTATATACTATATATATATATATATATAAGCCTATAATTCATATTGTCTTCTAATTGTGTCTTAGCAAGTGGTAGATGAGCTGGCAGAGGACATCCTGTCGAAGCTCCCAGCGGAGTTTGATGTACAAATGGTGATAGATAAATACCCAGTCATGTATGAGGAGTCCATGAACACTGTTTTGAGACAGGAACTAATCCGCTTCAACAGGTAATAACAACTCATGTGTTATGTAAATCTACATGTAAATTATGTGTTCAGGAAGCCTTTAATTTTGAATTGCTGAATCTATTAACCTTACATTATAAATAACCCATGTTCATTGATCTATCTGTGCGAGATACAGTCATGAAATGAATACTTTTATATGTCCCCCCCTCCTGTCAGACTCACTCATGTGGTGCGTGTCAGCTTGGTGAACATCTGCAAGGCTCTAAAGGGTCAGGTTGTTATGTCTGCTGAGCTTGAGAGTGTCTTCACCAGTATGCTGGTGGGCAAGGTGCCCACTATGTGGGCAGCCAAGTCCTACCCCTCCCTCAAGCCAATGGGGAGCTATGTGGCTGATCTCCTAGCCAGGCTGCAGTTCCTACAGGTAAGAAACAGCATTGTTTAGTGTGACACAGACCTTTGAAAAATGAGTAGCTGAACATATTTGGAATATGGTCTTTACTGAGGCAAACTGTATGAATACAAACATCATGTGCAGTGTGCATGCAATACAATATGAACGAAGATTACAACACACTTCACTGATCCTGTATATTCAAATCTCAATAAAGAAATATTGTTGCAAGAATGTGTAGAATGGGTGATATTGCCTGTTTGACTATGCTATTATCTATGTATGTGCTTGGATGTCTGTTTTGACAGGAATGGATAGACAACGGCCCACCTACAGTCTTCTGGCTCTCTGGCTTCTACTTCACCCAGTCATTCCTCACTGGAGTGTCTCAGAACTTTGCCAGGAAGTACACCATCCCTATAGACTACATTGGCTTTGAATTTGAGGCATGCAATGAAATACAATTCCTGATTGTTTCACAACTTCCTCAGTGTTTTTTCCAACCTGTCCATTTTTAGAATGGATTTTCATATTTTCCATTGTGTTCCAGGTGACTAAAGAGGAGACCCATATGAATGAGAAGCCAGAGGATGGGGCCTATATTAGAGGCCTTTACCTGGAGGGGGCGCGCTGGGACAGGGAGAAAATGGTTATCGGAGAGTCCCTCCCCAAGATCCTCTTTGACCCTCTGCCCATCATCTGGCTCAAACCTGGAGAAATGGCCAAGTTCAAACATGAAAACATCTATGTGTGTCCCGTTTACAAAACCAGCGCCCGCCGAGGAACCTTGTCCACCACAGGCCACTCTACCAATTATGTCCTGCCCATTGAGCTGCCCTCTGACCAGCCTCAGAAACACTGGATTAACCGAGGGGTTGCGTGCCTCTGCCAGCTGGATGACTAAGAACTAGCTGGGGGATAGATCCCCGAGAGGCCAACAGCTAATTCAGTTTTTTGAGCTAACTATTAAAATATATGCCAAACAAACGCATTTGTGTTTGATGCTAAAATGACACAAGCATACATCAGGCCTAGCCCAGTGGTTCTAAATCCTGGTCCTCGAGGCTCACAGCCATGCTGGTTTTCATGCCACCCTCCTAACGAGGGACTGATTTACATCTGGGACGCCAGGTGAATGCAATTAACTACCTGGAAGGATAGAAACACGTTCCTGGGCCCCAGGGACCAGGAATGAGAACCACTGGGCCCTAGCCGACTGATCCAAGATGTTTACAATGTTGCTTGAGCTCTAGACGTTGGCTGTAAGCACATATGCTCCATGTTTGCAACCAAGAATCAATCATGAAATATAATCAGAGCTGCTGCATTAACAATAGATGCCCTCTGAGGACTTAGTTTATGTTGAAATTCAGGGACATTTTACTTAAAACTAACAGGGCGATTTAATAATTTTACTGGGTAACTACATACTGCACAATATATACTTAATGTCAATTTACACCCTTGTGTCTCATGTATAAAAGCAAGTTGATACCGTGCAACCTGTGTTTCTAACCACTTTAAAGAATTCTTAGTTAAGGTTATAGGGGCGGTAAACAATGAAAACCTATGTTGATTTGCACTCTGATGCACTTTACTCAGCAAATCTATTTTTATATATGATTATATTTTCATCCAGGATAATTTTCAAGGAAGATTGTGTATTAAAACAATTTATTAAATAAATTCAATATATTCAACATAATACAACCTGATGGTGTCAACACTGACAGTGTTCCTCCAAAACAATACAAATAACTAGATAGTAAGTATTGAAAAGTTTTTTCTCTTGTTTACAGAATATAATTGTTTACAATGTACCTGAAGTTCTGAACAATCAAATAAATGTTTTTTTTTCCTGGTCAATGGATTTTCTAAGTGGTCATATCACGCCAATGCTGGAGTTCAGCTTGTGATTGCATGCTATTCTCCTGGCCTTGGTAACATGAACTCTTGGCCAGGATAAAGTCTATCGAGCATCAGGTTTCCTCATGTGATTGTAATCAAACCAGCTTGGCCTACTTCCTCAGGCTCTGCTGTGCTCCCACTTTCCTGCCTTTCTGGGTTGCCAGTCCAATTGGTGATAAGTAGGTCTGCAGTAACACAATAGAATTTAACTTTTCACTAGCCAACACCAAGGGTTCCCAAACTTTTCCAAATCAAAGATGCTCAAACATACCACAGAACCACACTTAGGCCTATGGTGGAGGCTGGAGTGTCAGGATTACAATCGACAGTCTCTGTTGATCTGAAACTTCATTTAGCCAGTTCCAAATGAAACCAATTAAACAAAGAAAATACACAAGTTCCTTTAAATAGAAAACATTCCTAACATATTTCCCATATTGTCAGTGATATTATTTAATTCAGTCTTTCAATTTTGAAAGACCCTAATACCAACACTGGAAAAGAAAAAATCCACCTTAAACCTTGGATTCTTAAACTTTAACTCAGCTATTGGCCATGTCCCTTGCATTTCTGGGCTTATTTTGTTGTTTTTGGTTTATTTTTCTCATTCCTGTGAATAAGTGGTCAACCTTATGTGATGTAACATCACTTTGAGGTATTTACAGTGCAGCTACAATGGAATTTATTTGCATAACAATTTTAATGTTATGTTATGTTTATGTAAAACATAAACTGTAAACATCAAGTTTTGGTGTCAGTCCCTCGGAATCAAAGAACAAGGTCTTCTTCCTAGAAACACCATTTTGCACCAACATTCACACAGGGAGAAATCCATTATAGAAGAGGAAGAGACAACACTCACTCCACCGACAGTACCCACAATGCAATATAACCACAAGACAACACATGCTGCACTTTGAGTTTGTCATGACTGGAAAAACTTGCTCTCTTGCTCTTATTATGCTCTCATGATTATTATTATTAGTTGCTCTCATGACCTACGCATGCTGAATGCAACAAGTTCAGGTACATTCTCTGGGACTTGTTGAAAGGCATTCTGGGAAACATAGGCTATCACTACCTGAAGTTGCACAACAAAAAGTAGTGCAACACAACAAAATACCTCTTCAATTGAAGTAAACATCACAGATTGATGATATCTAGGAGTATACAAGACATGAAACTACACACTACACACATCTAGTTATTCAGACAAATTACACTCACTGAGGGCGCTATAATTAACATTTAAACTGAAACGACATGTCAAACGGACATCGAACTACATGGAAAATAGTATTATGTTTATAGAGTGAAACATATCGTCTAATGTCCATAGTATGTTTTTTCACTATCCCTGTGATCTGTATGCTGTATGTATGTTGTCTTTGTACTGAGGAGAGCAGCAACACAAAGCATCTCTTTCAAAAAGCTTTTGACAACGTGGCATGATTAATACAACTCTAGTGTGACCAAATATGTACTCAGCATTGTATTCACTCTATTTTAATAACTTCATATACATCAAAAGTGGAAACACCCTCCCATCAACTCATATAACAATTACATTTTAATCAATATTTATTATAAAAAACAACTGAACATGATGAAAAAGCCAGTGGAGAGCCACACCCAAATCATGCACTTGACTAATCTAATGGAATAGTGAAGCACTTTTAGAAATGCAATACAAAAAGCTACTAAGTTAATGGCAGTATTCTGTTGCTAGGCAACCTGTAATGCCATATGATGGATGCAAATCTGTAAACCCATCAGGAAAAGCAGCCCACGGCATTTTTTGTTTTTTTAAATCAACGTCGAGATGGAAGAAAATCAATACCGTCTTGCTCCTTGAACAAAAACAAAACATGTTTAGGCCATTTAGGTGGCACAGTCATCATTACTCCATGGTCGTTTTGTGGATGCAGGAGTAGGCTGTAAACTGACAGGTCTACCAGTGTATGGATAGTTACTGCAGACAAACACTAGATGGCAGCAAAGGCAAACCCATGGGCCACAACAGAGAAAATGATCAAACTGGCCTTGGAACCTACAGATCTTTGAAGGTATGCTATGGCTACTGTAGAGCATAAATGAGAAAAGCAACAGGGTTTTGTCATTGTTTGCAGTATTTGTGTTCATTATATCATTCATTATATTATGATCAGTCTTAAGAGGTCTGCACATTGACGTTCAGAGTCAGGAAGTCATGCATGTCTATTGGCGGATGCTGATTTGCGTATGAAAGCTTCATATATCAACTCACTGGCACCTTTCACTGTACGCAAATGTGAGAAAAGAACCCATCCTGGATTTAAGGGGTATGGGCTGGATTTGGCCCATGGATCACCAGCTGCCCATCACTGGTTTTTAAGCTGGACTGAGGGCAGACTGATTCCTGCCTTGTGCACTCCTCTGATAACTATAATCTCACATTATGTACGGTACACTCTGCCAAATGGAAAAGGTGAACACACGATTGATGTGGCCATACAGTTTTTGGAAAAAAATGTTTCTGTTCTGTTGATGATAGTGCTACAGTTCAAAGAAAGGAAAGTGTAAAATGTGTGTTAGTAGAATAAACAATGCTACGGCACAGTGCATAAAAAAGGCATCATATCCATCTTGTGAGATACTGCATTTTTAATAGTGTTAGTTTGATATTATGGTTTGTTGAGTGATGAATAGCATTAACCTATATCACATTGAACTGAATTCCCCAAACATCAAATTAATAAATTACAATTACATCCCAGAGCTCGATGAATGAACATCTTTGACATGAGGTCACTCCTGATACCTAGCGACTTGAAAACACCTTTACAATGATACCTGATGAACTAATGACTTGAAAACACCTTTACAATGATACCTGATGAACTACAAATCATTTTAATTGATTTCTAATTAATTAATTAACTGTGGACTTTTCAACACCAAGTCAAGCTCTTAGCTGACAAAAAGATGATGTCATCCAGACATCATCCGGACGGACCAGCGGCCTGCCTACTGACCGAGGCACCAGCTATCATATTCTCTCTGCTGCCAACCACAGCACCAGCAGCTGCTCCACTCTGAACCCTAGCCATGGCAGCAATGGGGAGGCAACTCATAATGATGTGGAGGATGTGGAAAATGTGGAGGATGTGGAGGAGGGCTTTACCATAACAAGCTCTATCCCCCTGAATACCAGCAGCCTCCACTTGTCCCTAACCAGCGCGCCAGTAATTGGTCAACACAGCACTCTGACCGTGGTGTGGTGAAGAATGATGTTGAACATGAAGTGGGAGCCATACTCCTACTGCAGCGTCCCACCAGTGACTCCAACCCCACCACAACCCCAAGAAACCTAGCCTCAACTCCGGGGCTCAGTCAGAAGCAAAAGAAGCCCTCAAGAAAGAGGAAATTGGAGCCTTCCATGGGAGAGCCGGTGGTCCCTACAAAGAGAAGAACAGAACAATAGGACTGATTGAGGAGAACAGCACCACAAAGAATCTCTTTCTAACACCCTCTGACAATGTGACACCCAATGACTCTAGTCTGAGTAAATATTTACAACTGAGTACTGTTTACTTCCCAATTTGTCCACTGCAAAACAAGAACAAGCCTGTGTATGGCATCTATTTGAGTCATAGGTGTGACATAAATGTATGAGTTGATAATGAAATGGAAGATAAGGTTTTGCTACACGATAGGCTGTATTCTATTAGACACTATAACATCTAAAATGGAAGGCATATTCATAACATACATGGCATATTAAAACAAGTCATATAATGATGCATCTTCAACTCACATGCATTTGTGTGAGTAAATGCTTGTAGTGACCACTCTGGTTAAATATTGATTATACTGTGTATCAGCATAAGCAAAATCATTCTTTGGCTATTATTCTAAGAACATGTTGCCTGACTCACTATTACTATTACCTGTAGAATAGTTGCCAGTGTTTGTAAGGAAATCAGTCCAGGGAAAAGAGACAAAAGTCCACCTTAGGATGGTATCCTCTACAGACTCAAACTGGTATGAGACCTAATCATTTCTATGCACAATGTGTGCTGTATCTGCAGTGCCCTTGCTCTCACAGTGGGTATAGGCTGGATTGTTTTTGTTATAAAGTAATTGCATTTCAGAAAAAAAGCGGACCGTTCATTTTATTTGGCATTTACCCTTGAAGAAGGCATCTTGGCATTTATCCATGAGCAAAGGCACCACAATAACCTGCTCCTGAATCCCCAGCAAAAGCAATCCATGACTTTGATTCTTTATTGGATTTCAGGAGGGCAGGCATTTTCCTGTTTGTGGTTAACCACAGGTTATTTACGGGATTGTTTTAAAGGCACACATATTCCCTAAAGCAATAATATTCTTGACTACCTGGGTAACCCATACTGCAAAAATACATTTCACATATAGGCTACTTCATAATATGTTTAGACATTATGTTTCAAAATACTGTTTACTGTTCCAAACTATAATTGTGCATGTAGATGACATTCACTTGAAATATATTTTGGACATGTTTTGATGACATTTTCTTCCAATGCTTAGTGTATATCTGTAGTATACCCATGATCATATTTTGACTTCTCAAAATGTATTTCGAATGAAAGTCATGTCATCTACATGTACAAATACATTCTGACCAAATGTTGCATATTTTGAAACAAACTGTGTAATTCAACATTTGACATGTATTTTTGTCACATGCGTGTGCACTCCTAAAACATATACTAGATTCAGTGTTTTGTCAACGGCCATTGGTAGTAAGAAAATAAACGGATGTGAACTCTGACGTCGGGAATGAAGAAATACACTGTGGGTGTGCACTTTGGTCTTTAGGTGACGGGGAAGCAAAACCACCCAGCCGCAGAATAGACTGGTTTGACGGATGATGACTTTATTACTGCGCTCAGACCAGGCGCGCGAAAACCCAGTTGGTATGGCAGAAGGAAGGGGGTGGGGGGGAGAGAGAGAGAGAGAAAGAGAGAGAGAGTGAGAGGGATGGGGCTGATACTGAACAGGAGCTGATAACAAAATAAATAATGTGTTTTTTTGTGGCACGCTTCGAGGAGGATTTAATCGACGCCTACAGACACAGACTCTAAATTTCCTGCACGGAAGCGCACAACCAGCTGCCAAGCGTAGCCCTTCCACTTCTAGTCTTAAAGGTGTGTCAGTCATCGCTGTCTTTTAACAGCGACTCATCCTGTCATCCTGCGCGCGCGCGAGAGAGAGCGAGAGAGAGAGAAGTTTCTTCAGCTCTTGGCGCACGGTCAGTGATGGCACAGTTGCCATCATAGCGGACACGATGGCGCGTCTCTATCCGTATTGGGAGCCTCGTTTCAAACACAACTGAAGGAGCCCAAATCAAAGTGTCACCATGGCGGAATTTGGAGAGAAGAAGAGCGCCGTCGGCCCACCGGTTGCTGGGTGGAAAGCAGCGCCGGGAAGCGAACTGAGCCTGGAGACGCACCGAGAAGAACCGGTGTCAAACGGAAACTGCAGCGTGTCAGATACGGTGAAGATGGTGAGGAATGACACCAGCCCCGGGTCCCCAACGTCGAAGAACCCTGGTCCAGATGCGGCTTCCCACCCGATCCCCCGACGGAGCAGTCTGATCAAGGTAGGCCTTACTATGTCTTAAAGACCAGCTGTGGTGATGCCGGACTGGCATTGTACAAGGATAGTATACAAATATCACAGCAAAACTTTAAAATATGGATGCAGCTGCTCAAAAAATGATAGTAGTAGTAATACCATAGGAGATAAAAGAGAAAGTACGATAGGTCCATTATACATTCATTGTTGAGTACCACAGAAACACTATAAACCACTATAGGACTATTATAGTAATACCATTGCAGATCAAATACCATCAAATACGATAAGGTTACTATAAACTCACTATTGAGTCACCATAGTCGATGTGCTTTAACCAAGAAAATAAAACGCTATACTATTAAAGGTGCATCTAATCATTGCATGTGAAGATCTGCCTGTATGCCATTATATGAACAGAACAAGCAGACACACACACACACACACACACACACACACACACACACACCCACACCCACACCCTTGGCTGAGCTATTGGCAACAGTCCTGGATGTATTTCACCTGAAACCACCTGTAAATAATGTGTTTTTAAACTCTTGGCTCTGCTTCCTCTCAACTATCTGTGTTGAACAATCAATCGCTTCATCTCGCCCGGCCAGTGCGGTTGAAGTTCAATTAGATGAGTAGAAGCATTTAGCGATTCAGGATGCACATCTGAACCTTGAAGGGCCAAGGAAGATGATGATACTGATTTTAAAGGCTCTGTATAGATGCTGCCCGTGATATGAGCAGGTCCAAGATCTGCTTCCAGACGCGCGCCAAACCTTATCGTCTCAGTACAGACGACTTCAGATCAGTATCGACAGGTATCCCATTCTAATTAATCCTGTTGTTTTCGCCAATCTGATTGCGTTTGAGCGTTTCCTGTCAGTTATAAATAAGCATTACCATCAATAACAAGCTCCTGTCTTTATGTGTTTATAGGCCTGTAGGAGTGGATGGTCTCATATTGATCTGTGGTTGCTGCTTGTCTCTAGGGCTGCTGTCTGCAGAGAGATGATTATTTGAAGGTCTTGCTGGCTTCATCGGTGTCTGATTGGCTCTCAGCACTTGGCAAGTGAGGAAGCTGGTCAGTTGGCCAATTTCCTCACACAATCCATGTTGCAATATTGCTATTGAGTCACGAGCAGTTGGTGATGACACCTCACTCTCTCCACTGCTCTCTCTATCACTCCCACACACATATGCTCTCTCGCTCTCTCTCTCGCGCTCTCTGTCTCACACACACACACACACACACACACACACACACACACACACACACACACACACACACACACACACACCTGTTCTCACCTAGCCCCATACACTGTAACATAAGTAACATCCCTACTCTCTTCTGTCTCTTTCCCATGTCTCTATTCTATTTCTGTTATTTCTGTTAGGATTCAGTCTCTCTGCTTCAGGAAAGTTCTCAGATTATCGTGTCCCATGCTGGGCCGTAACTGGGTGTTTAATGATTGTTTGTTTGTATGTGGCCTTTAATGGCTGCAGAATGTCGCCATCACCCAGAGTACTATCTGCACTTCAAAGAATGGTAACAGCGTGGGAAAATACTGTGCATCCCATGCAGTGGAGCAGAAATGTACATGCACTGCTGCTATGAAGATGTGGGCGGCTGTATATATGTGTGTAATTGCTCAGTGATGGTGAAAATGACCAATGATACAACAAACCAACCAGCAGCAGTCCACATAGTTTTGCTACTATCATTATAAAGGGCTTGTGGTTTGATGATAAACCCCTGCAGATTTTGGATGGATGTAGCTTAGTCCTAGAACCTAATAGTCATGAATCCACCTGTCTGCGGTGTCCACTTTGCTGTCGTCTGGCTCTGCAGGACTGGCCTACCCCGATGGATCTCCAAATTCCTCACAATGGGGGAATCCTCTGGGCGGTATGTAGGCAGATAAACAGGAAACAAGACATTCCAGACCGGTTTAACAGGGGCCAGGGGATTCGGGTCTGGTGTTTTCTGTTTGCAAGGGGATAGGTCTCTCTTAAGTCCTCATGTTCGCTTCTGCTGATATAATGCGAGTACCTGTCATTGTGTTTCATCAGTATGTTCATCACTCTCCTCTCCGTCCTTCTCTTTCGGTCTTGTGTACGTGCAGGGGCTGAAGTAATGTGGTGCCCGCTCATTAGTTTGTGTCTGTTCCAGGTTCATCTTGCTATAGATAACCATCAGGCACACACACACACACACACACACACACAAACAAACACACACACATACACACAGACCTGCACCATGCACAGACCTGTCCTCTAAGAATACACAGCACAAATGTTGTATGCTTTCCAGTTCTCTCTCATTGATGCTCACACCTCCAGATCTCAGATAAACTCAGATAAACAGTGTGTGTTGCAATAATAAAGGAAAGAACAGTGTGTGTATGTGTGTGTGTGTGTGTGTGTGTGTGTGTGTGTGTATCTCTGTAGCATTTCTGTAACTGCAGGCTGTTTTTATCTGTCAGGTTTGCAAATTAATCATTTAATGCCTATTATGTTATGAAGACTAGGTTAGTGTTTTATTAGCGTGTGCGTGTGTGTGTTCATGCGTGTGTGTGCATACTTGCAATATGCATGGGCCTCAGTCTGTGTGTGTGTGTGTGTGTGTGTGTGTGTGTGTGTGTCTTTCTGACTGAGGGAACAGTAGTAGCTAGAGGCCTTGGCAGACAGCTGGGGAGGGTTATGGCTCGAGTTAGAGCAGCCCTGAGCGCCTCCTACAGTTTACACCGACATCTTTAGCCCGCTTTAAACCACTTCAGACTGCTTGACCTCGGCGCTGCACAGCAGACCAAAAGGAAAAACCTTCACCCAGACAGCGATGGAGCCGAGGAAAATAATACCTCTGAGTTACGCCGCTGATGAAGTCCCTCCCTACATACACTTGTTAGATCTACCGACTGTGCATATGAGCATGTACGCATGCAGGTGTGTATGCAGACATGCAAGCATATTCATATGAGATAGACTCACAGAAACACACACGTACATGCAAATCCTTCTACTGCTGTGGGATAGAGGCATGGAGAGGCTTGATAGGTGTGTGTGTGTGTGTGTGCTTGGGCTTGTGTGCATGTGCGCATGTATAGGCATATGTGTGTGTTTGTGTTTTTGCATGTTTGTCTGAATTTGCGTCTGCGAACGTGCCTCATCAAGGTCATCGCTGAGGCATGTGAAACACAGCCCAACACTATGATCGTGGCATTGTTGAGTGCAGCTTATTCCTCCCTCAACTCTCCTAATGACTGCATGTGGTTTTAGCGGTCCTCCTAGCTTCAAAAGGTACATCTATGACGTTTTTCAGCTGAAATCGTGGTTAGCATGATGACCTTTTAAAGTCAACCTTTTATTCGTTTTGTTTTGTGTGGGTATTTGTGTGAAAATGTGTGTGTTTGTGTGTGTGTGTGTGTGTGTGTGTGTGTGCTTGTATGCACACAGGACATCAAAGGTTTGTAGTGTAAAACAGCATCTGCTGCTGTACTTGACACGAGGGCAGTGGTTTTTAGCGAGACTGTGCAGTTGAGTGATTTTAAACATTTATGTTTGCTGTTGAAAACAGCAACATTCTCACTGACAGAATTGTATGACCACATAGTGTTTCCTGTTTCTTCTTTAAAGTTGATTTCCTGTCCTCTGTAACAGTAAGATACGCACAGGCATGTGTGCACGCACACATATTTGTACTTGCTACATAGTGAGGTCCGGGTAGATCAACCCACAAACTGAAGAGCCCATTTCTGTTTCACTTATAAACACAGCCATTATCATTCTTGACACTAGATGCCACCTTTTCCCCAATTATCACCTCAGATTAGCTGAAATAGCCAAGAACAAGAAAGGCTTCTGTGACTCCCAGGGGTTAAAAGAAGCGAGAATCATACCCCTAGACCACTACTAATCACAACCAGTATAGTCTGTGGAATAAATCTCTTCACATCTCTTCAACATCAGTCAGGGCTCACCATAGGCAGGTGACGATATGGTTGAGCTAGCTGGAAAGTGGTTCAAGGCCTGGTTTTTTCATAGTATGACTTGATGAGTGCATGGTTTCAAAAGCTGGTGATATTTTGAAGGGTCCCTGGTGGTCTTAATGTTCAATGAGTCACCAATGGGAATCTCCCAAACATAATGAAACAACCTGCGCCTTCAAAGTAAATGACCCCCAAAATGAAATCCAAACTGAACAAAAATAGTAACATACAAACAAATTGCACATACAAACCTTCAAAATGCAAAAGAAAAATTAACATTTTTGTACTTTTTGTAAAAATAATTTCGTAAAAATGATGTGTGTCGATGTGTGTGAGCATGTTTGCATCTAAGAGCAGTGTGGATAGCCATGCATGGATAGCCTGTGTTCAGAACACAGGTTCAAAGCATGGTCCTAATTTCATTTCCATTACTTTGCAAACACGGGTGAAGGTGTGGCTTTCCTTTTAGTGGGGAGTTTTTTTCCTCTCTCTCCAGTCACTCACTGCATAGTGGAACAGGCTATAACTACACTAAGCCGTTTAAATTTGAAAACGGCATTTTCGTGTCAAGCGTTTTCGGAAAGCTCCGTTTTTAGGGGGTTGAAACCGCTGGTGTAGTGTGGACGGAAGGCCAAAACGGAGAAAATAAGTATGCGTTTTCAAATTTAAACAGCTTAGTGTGGACGTGGCCTTAGCTCGCACTAAGTAGTGTACACGTAGTGTTTTCTTTCTTTTAGACTATTTTACTAGATGAATTAAGGTAAGAAGTCTTGATGGTGCAATTCCTTTTTTCTTTTGTAGAAATCTTTTTTTTCACATTCTATAAATCATCTCACAATTCCCAGTAAATCATCTCGACCCCCCGGGGGGTCCTGAGCCCCCGGGGGGCTCCATCCATCAACTATGCCATCCATCATCCATCCTCTACTGTCAAACATACAGGGACACAGGCCAAGTCATCTTCTCCTCCCTACCAGTTTCCACTCCTCCATTCTCCACCCTCTCGTTATCTCTTGCTCCCTCCGTCTCTCTTCTTCTTCTATCTGTCTTAATTAGTGGATCAAAGACGACGCCCACTAACGACCTACATTCTCATTCTGCTGACTTGGAGGTTCTGTAATTGGTAATGCTTTGTTTCATCCATACACACATACGCTCCCATGCCATCTCCATCACACCACGGAGATGGCACGTTGAGCTGACTAATGAAAGCACCAATCCATGCTAGTGCCGAGAGGAGAATGTCTAGTGCAAGCCTGTGTGGCCGTCTTAATACAGGCAGACAGTAATCTGCCGAAAAACATTATTTCTCTCTGTCCTCGCTCTAGCTCGTCTTTTTTTTTTTTTTTTATTCATCTATTTCCTCATCTCAACTTTTCACTTTTGTCTCCCTGTCATCTTCTCACGTGTCCCTCTCAATCTCTCTCTGTCTGATAACTCCCCCCCCCCCCCCCCCCCGCCTCCCTCCATCCCTCCATCCCTCCCTCACATCTGTCCATCTGCCACTGCAGTTCAGTCAGTCTAGACTCTGATGTCCTCTTAGGAACACTTGTAACCTCATACTAATACCAGTTCACAGAAATCTATTCCCATCTGGACCACAATCTTTTGTATATCGGTGGCAGATGAAAACTGGAAGATGACTGTCTTTCCCCCCCCGAGTTGATATCCATGCATTTCTTCCCAAAGTTAGATATCCGCGATTTGAAAATATTGAAATATCTGACACCTACTCTGAGAAATGGATGGCTTGCACTGAATAAAGATCCCTGTAAAACTTGCTCAACCCACAAAAGGCCACCAAACCTTTAATTAAAGAAATAACAGAAAGCAGAAATTGGAGTGACAATATTCACTTTTATTTATTTGCTTCAACTGTGGAAGAAAATAAATCCCCTTTCCATCGGTCACAACAGTTGGAACTTGTGAGCATTGCTCTGTTCCTTCATCCCTCTTTCCGTCTTTCTCGTCTGTGTTGTCGCGTCACTCACCTCTTCCTGTGATGCCTGTGGAGCCACAGGACGTTCTCTGTGACCGGCTGACTGACAGGCTGCTTCCTGTTTTGAAGGCGCTGTGGTGGTTTTGGGGAGGTCCTCTTCTGCGTGCTTGGCTTCAGCGAGGGAAACAAATAGGGTCTTTCTCCGCGAAGGGAACGTTCTCATTCCAGTTGTGATCAACTTGAAATGCAATATGAGTTATATTGAGGGATAGAGGACAAGGTTGTGTGTCCTTGTGTGTGTGTGTATTACATTACATTACAGACATTTAGCAGACACTTTCATCCAAAGCGACTTACAATAAGTGCATTCAACATAGGTAGGCGAGAGAACTACTAGTCACCAGAAATCAGAAAAGTGCGGAAGATGGGCAGCGACTCTGCTGTCCTGACATCAGTGTATCTATGCCTATGCCAGTGTGCAGCACAAATCAATATGTTTACATGTGTATTTTGTTCAGGGATTTATGTGAGTGTGTGTGTGTGTGTGTGTGTGTTGACTTTGCACGTGCCCTCCGGTGTTATCTTGTCAGGATAATTCATTCAGGCCTCTTCATTGACGTCAGCGTGTTCAAACTGTGTCTCCCTCCCTTTCGATCGGTTATTGATGTTGGAGGCTAACACAGTTGAATGTTTCGGCTCCACCCATAGACAATTGAATCACATCTATTGAATAGGTCACATGGCGAACCCTGGCCTTTCTCAAGTACCCTGGCACTAGCTCACACTGTGGCAGATTTATTACAGTCTGTGAACGAAGGTGTCCACTGCTTCAATATAATTCCTGTCCTTCGCCTGTGTATCAATCAAGGATGACGCATGGGTTTCTATGGAGAAGGCTTCACATTTATGTGGAGCAGCTCACCGAGTAATGTGTGGCAGCCACGCACTGTGATTTGTGCTCATACGGCCACAGAGAGACCATTACTGCTAACGTCACACACAGAGGTAGAGATATATAGATTGATGGCAGCATTGATTTTCTGCAAGAAGGGAAAGGGAGAGTTTAAATGATAGGGTGGTGTGTTAAGTCAGTGACTGCTGGCTCCGTGCCTCATTCTGCGTCAGCGAATTTCCCATGACAGTCTCAGGAGAGCTGAGAGAAGACAGATCCCTGCTTCCTCTTTTCAAAGAATGACGAAAAAAAGAGAGAAGCGGATCATCGGATCGTCCATTGATAATTTCTCCCTGCTGGTGGGACGGCGTTTCATTAGAGTCTCTCTGTTTGAGGTGGAGTTTATAGTGTACCACGCAACAGGGGGCAGGTTTTTAATGGAACATCACCAGTGAAATAACGTAGCTCAATTACAAGGCCTTGGTTTGATTTTTGGATGGATTGTCCTCTCCCTGAGATCCTTTCTTAATAAGGAGTGAAAAGAAGTGGGGGGGGGTGCAAGAAGGAAAGGTTTACAAACCTCTCTCTCATCCTCTGTCCACTCCTCTCTCTCCTCCCCTCTTTCTCTCTCATGCCTCCAGGCACCAGTAGGGGTATTTTTAGTACCACCTTCCTCCCTCACCACGCCGAAACTTGTCCGTCGGCAACACTTGAATCCCAATGAGGGGATTGCCAATTGGATTTGTGATGACTGGGCGTCCTCCCCTCCCACTGAGAGAAACCCTTTCATCCTCCGTGAACAACGCTTCCCCTCTTTCGTACGTTCATTCATATTCTTCCGATGAAACACAACTCGGGGCTTTTCTCTCTCTTATGTCCGCCTCTGATTTCCCCCAGGTATTTCTCACACGCCGGGGTTCCCTCGTTTCTTCTCTCTTAAAACAGCCAAGTTGATGTTCACATGAACTCCCACTTGCGTGTTATCAGTCATAGTACTCTGTGTTGCCTGATCGTGGATTTACCCTGGTTTACCCTAAATAAGAAAAAGGTAATCGGCCTATAGGTGATTGACTGGCCTGCTGAAATACTTTATTATTTCATATTATTTTCATATAGCAAAAATGTGAGACACAAAGCAGTGTGCTCCCGGATTTCATCTGCAACTGGCAGACAATGTCACATCCACTACCATCTACAACACAGGATTGTTTTTGTTTTGTCATCTTCCTGTTTCACTTGTGCAACTTACATGAAAGAGTAGTTATACAACGTTATACAACCCAGAATGATCTTCTAGGATGAACAAATGCACAAGGATGTTTCATCAGAAAATAGAAAACCTGACACATACCAATACACTGTATTTATAAACTAGTAATCTATTGACATCTGACAGTTTTGTCTGTGAAGGATTGCTGTTTGGTTTGCTTTACTACTGATGGATAGGGGGACTGTGATATATGTGAGAAAGAGGAAGTATGTGAGTGATTACGTCGTGAATCAATCTACTTGGGATCAAATCAACCACAATTGAGTTAGTGTCTTCTTGTGCCTTAGATTATCTTCATCAATTATGTCTTTGATTTGATTTTATCAGGACTCCAATATATCAGTAACTGAATAACTTCGCCCCCATCTATATGCTCTTATCGGTATCTATAACATTCTTTCCTGGCTTGACATCTGATTGGTCAATATATCAGGCTGATGAGCTGCGATGGTTCGCTCAGATAACCTGATTGGGTGTGCCAATGTCACCGAGGAGGGGCAGAATTAGAATGCTGCTGCGTACCTCCGTCTAGTCGGGTTTGATTAATGGTGTAACGGTGAAGGGCAAGGGCAGGCAAAGCCTCTTAGCCTGATATCATGAAAAGCAATAACAGCTTGGTAGGAGGAGGCTCTGTCTAGTAGACTAAATCTCTCTGTGTCTACATAGGGTTATATAAGAAGATGTGCTTTTTAATCCTATGATGAACATGAACATGATTATTGATGATATTATTGAAAAGGTAATCCCATAATGCAAAGACTAATCCAGAATCAGTGGTCTGTCTATTCCTGTCTATTCTATTCTTTATTCCTCTCTTATTACACCTCTCACCCCCCGATGTATCTTCCTTTCTTCCTTCTGACGGTTCGCTCCTCCTCCCTCCATCAGGATGGGTCGCGTGCAGGTCGGGACAGGAAGAAGACGGTGTCCTTCAGCAGCAGCCTGTCGGAGAGGAAGATCAGCAGCACTGCCGACTGTATCCACTCCATGGTGGGTCGGCTCCCGTATGATCCCATACATAAAATATAGGCTTCACAGACATGAAATATATATATTCACTCTTTCTTTCTTAGAGATCACAGGCTTTTGATGCTGTCTGACACTCATTCGACTCGCTTCTTCAAAAGATTCAGCCAACAACGCTCTGAATTGAACATCAATGCTCGAGTCATATTGCAGATGAATTGCTGAACATCTTGTTGTTATTGTCATTCATTAGTTGAATCGGCTCTTCGGCTTACAAATGAGCCTCACTTGCACTGAAAGGCAGCAGGTTATAACGTTATCCATATCCTGATTCCAGGTTGAGGGTGGTGAACTGAGGAAGGTGCGCACCAACTCGCGGGTTTACCAGCGCTACTACCTCCTGGACGCAGGGCTACAGGCTCTGTGCTGGGAACCGTCCAAGAAGGAGTCGGACAAAGCCCGGATCTCCCTCCCCTCCATACGAGAGGTCAGTGTCCAGAGACGAAGGTTTCTAAATCGAGCGCTCTTGATGTAGCCTGCTTGGCTCCTCACTTTTCTGTATCGATTATTTTTGTCTAAGGCAAAGAAAATGTTGAGCCATACGGAAGAAAAGAGTTGACTTGTCCTCTCATCCTCTCATTCTAGGTCAGGACGGGCCGTAACACAGAAACCTTCCGGACCAGCGGGGTGTATGATCACATCTCAGAGGATTGCGCATTCTCCATCATCTATGGGGAGACGTACGAGAGCTTGGATCTGGTGGCCAACTCTTCTGAAGCGGCTAACGTCTGGGTGACTGGCCTCAGGTAGGACAGAGCGAGGGATCAAACTGTACATCTGGAACAAGCACTAACTACAAGCACTATTTTAGATGAATAATCTTCTTTTTGAGCACCTTTTTCTGTTATACACTAGTCCAACAGTTGTATTCAAACCACATCAGATCAACTTGTAACCGTCTTAAACTATCTTATAACTGTCTAAATAAGGAATTCAAGGACTTCCATGTGATAAATACCCCATTGAAAACAATGTGCTTCAAGGTATCTTTGTAATTTTGTCTCTACTGCTGCAGTCATGTAAGAAGTTCTTTATATGAGTGTCAGCTAAATGCCTAAAATGAAAAATGTAAATGTATGTGATGCAATATTGGACCTTCATGTCATATGTCATGAACTCTGTCCATTGCCCTTTTATCTTGCTGCAGGTATCTGATGCAGCATGGGAAGCATGCCCTGGACATGATCGCCAGCAGTCAGGACAGCCTCCGGGTCAGCTGGCTAGAGCAGTTGTTCTCCTCAGCGGCTGAATCAGATGGACTGGGGGACGGAGAGGAGGGCATTAGTTTGCGATCCGCTGTAGGGTTGATACAGAGTGTGAACCGAGGAGGTGAGCAGTGGCAAAGTGGAGCACAGGTTTAAAGAGCTTCAAAGAGTCAGGGAGAGGACGTGTGGGGCCGGGGCTGCCGTGCTAGATAGCGAATCTGGAGCTAAAGACCATAACGAAAACAGAAGACAAACGGGGAGAAACAAGCGAGTGACCAAGGAGGAGTTCATCGAGGTCTTCCATGACCTTTGCACCCGTCCGGAGATCTACTTCCTGTTGGTGCAGTTCTCTAGCAACAAGGAGTTCCTGGACACCAAAGACCTGATGAGGTTCCTCGAGGCTGAGCAGGGTGTGGTTCAAGTGGGTAACTTGTGCACCCATGCACACACACACACACACACACACACACACACACACACACACACACAAATTAATCACACATTCAAATGGCAGAAAGTCAGTCAGAAGGTTATCCTCACTAATGCAATGCCAATGCCAATGTCATTTTGTTCCCATCCAATATCTATTCCACCTCTCACTCTGCCTGTCTCACTCTGTCTCATCTTGACCAGGTGAGTGAGGAGACCAGCCTGGAGCTAATCCAGTCCCATGAGCCATCTGAGGAGGGCCGTCAGCAGGGATGCCTGTCATTGGACGGCTTCACCAACTACCTCACCTCAGTGGAGTGCCACCTCTTTGACAGGGAGCACAGCACCGTGTGCCAGGACATGTGCCAGCCTCTGTCTCACTACTACATCAACTCCTCCCACAACACCTACCTCATCGAGGACCAGTTCCGAGGTCCCTCCGACATCTCCGGCTACATCCGCGCACTCAAGATGGGTTGTCGATGTGTAGAGGTGGACGTTTGGGACGGTCCTGATGAGGAGCCAGTGGTCTATACTGGACACACCCTCACCTCACCCCTGGCCCTCCGTTGCGTGTTGGAAGCGATTGGAAGGTTTGCGTTTGTGGCGTCTGAGTATCCGTTAATTCTGTGTATTGAGAACCACTGTTCACCTCCACAGCAGAACGTGTTGCTGCAGCATCTCATCAGGATACTAGGGGAGAGGTTACACACAGACCTCCCCGATGAGGGGGAATTGTACCTCCCGTCGCCACATGCACTAAGGCGTCGGATCCTACTAAAGGGGAAGAAGTTGGAGCCAGGGTGGGAAGGGGAGGAGGGGGAGGTGAGTGAGGAGGATGAAGGCGCAGAGATGCGCCAGAGGCTGAAGCTAGCCAATAGCGGTGGAGGTGCAGGGCCTGGAGGAGGGGCTGGAGGAAATGAGAGGGAGATGGGGCAGAAAAGTGGCTCTACCGCAGCAGTCACTCAGTCTAATCCTCCTCCCAAACAGTTCCAACTCCTGAAGGAGCTCTCTGACCTAGTAACTCTTTGCCACTCGATCCGCTTCACTGACTTCCAGACATCATCCAAGAGCCAAAAACCCTGGGAACTGTGTTCCCTCCACGAGTCCCTGGCTGTGCGTCTAGTTGGCGAGAGCCCGGGTGACTTTGTCAACCACAACAAACATTTCCTGTCGCGGGTGTACCCCAACCCCATGCGTATTGACTCCAGCAACATGAACCCTCAGGACCTGTGGAAGTGCGGTTGCCAGATTGTGGCCATGAATTATCAGACCGCTGGCCTGATGATGGACCTGAACTCGGCCTGGTTCAGTCAGAATGGAAACTGTGGCTACGTTCTTCGGCCCGCCATCATGCGCCAGGAGGTGTCATATTTCAGTGCCGACACCAGAGACACAGTGCCCGGCGTGTCTCCTCAGCTGCTCCACGTTAAGGTGCAATGGGATCAGTAAAACAAATTGCCACAGCATATGTATATATGTTAGCCTAACATACATTTTTGGATAAATATATAATGTGCCTTGTAAAAATCAACGAACGAATGAAAAAATAAAACCGATCCCTTCATCCAGGTCATCAGTGGTCAGAACCTGCCCAGGCCAAGGGGTTCAGGGGCCAAAGGAGACGTGGTGGACCCCTATGTGTACGTGGAGATCCATGGCATCCCGGCTGACTGCGCCGAGCGCCGCACCAGGACGGTGACCCAGAATGGAGACAACCCCATCTTTGACGAGAGCTTTGAGTTCCAGATCAACCTCCCGGAGCTGGCCATGGTTCGCTTCGTGGTGCTGGATGACGAGTTCATAGGCGATGAGTTCATAGGTCAGTATCAGGGTCAGAGGTCATACTCTAGGATGGAGTCAAGACAGTGAGGTTATAGTTTAAGGTTGTAGAAGAGCAGATCATCAGGTTGGTGGGATGAACAAAGTCAATAGTTTCTATTGGTATATCAGAATCGTTACTGCATAAGATCTCTATTTCACACAAAACAACTTCCTCATTATTTCATATTCTTTGTTGTCACGTTCGTGTGCCTTATTTTGAAATATGAATCCCCCTATTACCACAGGTCAGTATACCATCCCTCTGGAGTGCCTTCAGCCCGGCTACCGGCATGTACCACTCAAGTCTCTAACGGGGGAGGACCTCCCGTTCACCAGGCTATTTGTCCACGTGGCCCTGACCAACCGGAGAGGAGGGGGAAAGCCTCACAAAAGGGGTATGTCTGTGCGGAAGGCCAGGAAGGGGAGGGACTACACTGCTCTGAGGGACCTGGGGGTCCGAGCCGTGGATGACGTTTTCAAAATGGCCGCCCCTCCTCTGAGAGAAGCCACTGACCTGAAGGGAGAACATGCAGGTGAGGAAGAGCGAAGAGGATGGGAGAATCACTTCTGCTGCATCTGCAACCACTCATATGTTGATAATAAACATCCATCTGTTTAAATGACTATTCAGCTCAATTTGAACAACACGTTATATGCAGCACCAATATGGTTCGACTTTACCAACCATTCAAATAATTGTAATTGTCTTTTTCAAGTTTCATTTTTGTGAAAGGCAGTTAACAGAGGAAACTCATTTCTGTTAATGGTCCATTTTGTTAACTGCATGACAGAGCCAACCAAATGGACTCATATTGTACTGGTGATGATTGCACAACTACACACTGTTTGGCAATTATTAGTAGCTGAACAAGGCGGCTTTTCAGTAGCACACCCCTTATGAGTTGGACAGCGATTTGGCCTGTGGTTGCTTGTTCCACCCCGGTGCAATAAAACTCACTAATCACATGTTCAGTCTCTGGTGAGACTCTTGGAAAGCGTCCACGTCTCTCGGTTTGTTCCATTTCAACCCAAACTACTTAAACAGCAGAACTGAGAGAAAGAAAATCAATAGCCCAAGGAAAAGACAGATAGCTCTGTCGCAGGAATAGCTTTTGATTACTTGTGTTTGTGGGAGTGTGTGTGTGTGTGTGTGTGTGCCAGAGAGAGTAAAAGCAAGAGAGATTACCCAGATTGCATGTTTATTCTGTTTTATTTCTATTCTTTTTGTTTTCCTTGTTCTTGTCTCTGTACTTTTCTTCTGTCACGCCAAATGAACTATATTGGAATTGACTCAAGGGAGAGATAGTGAATGTGAGAAAGAGACTGGGAACGTCTTTGTATGAGTGAATATTTGCATCTGAAAATTTAACATCAGTCTCTCTCTCTCTCTGTTTTGCACCAGAACTCGGTAGCAGTGTTCAGGGAGCTGTGCGGGGTATCGGCGGTGGCTAACCTGATGCAGTGTGTGCTGGCCCTGGGCTCGCAAGTGTCGGGACCAGACGGGACCCCCTTACTGCTGTTTGAGCTCGGGGACCACTACCCAGCCCTGGAGCCCCAGGGACCCCTGCCTGAAGTCCTGCGCAGGGTGGTCTCCACCTATGAAACGGTGAGGGAGAAAGAGAGAGTGGAGAATTAGCATCGGTTTAAAGGAGCGTACAGAGTCGTGGGCAACTTCCTCTCAAATACACGAGAAAGGAAGGACGGAAAAAACAAAAGAAACAAAGAGCGAAAATCTGTCAGCCACCTCCCATCTCCTTTCTGCTCAGCTTAACAGAACTCCTTTCCTCCAGCAAAACATAAAGCTGCCTTGGAGGGCCGTAGGTTGTCAAACATGTATCTCATGTCTTTGTAGCAGCAAAACATTCATCCTCCCTAACAAGATTCTTCAGCACCTCAACTACATCCTCACCTTAGCCTGATTCCTCCATCTTGCCTTGGCCAGTCAATCATTGCTTTTTTTTTTCCCTAAGCAATGATGTCGAAAAAATAAAACCCCATGGAAATAAACACAGAAAGAAAGAGAGAGTGGGTGGGTGGGTGACTGAGAGGTCAATTGGTCTGTCAGTCAACTCATGAGCCAATCAATAATCTGGTATCAGGCAGTTTGACTGTGTGGGTTCAGGCTCCTGAGATGACTGTCATAACGGCAAGGAAACAATTATTTTCTCACACCCACTTTCTACTTCTTCTACGTCCTTTCACTCTCAACCTATTTCCCTTGCTCTTTATATCTCACTTGCTCTCTTTTATTTTCTCCCTCTCTCGCTCCTTCTTTCCGCCCAACCCCCACCCTCCCAGGGCTCAATCACTGATGGTGGTTGGCCGGGCTAAGGCTTTGATAGAGCTGTGGTCTATACTGGCAGCCTGTGGCTTCGTGGAGCGGTAGCCTGCCCTTTATATGTAAAGATCGTTGTGGGAGACAACGTTAAACTGTCTGTCTGTCCGTCTGTCTGTCTGTCTGGTGCGATCCTTTTAAAATGGATATTTGTTCCAACGTTGTTACTTCATGTTTCATATTGGCTAGGATGACGGACAGTAGGTATGATTTGCCAATTTAATTTAGTGTCTAGGCAACAGATATACGAGGTGTGTGTGTGTGTGCAAGTGTGGTGGTGTGAGTGAGAGCGAAACGCCACTACAGCCAGAAACTGTAGAGGAGGAGATACATGGAGCTTTTTTCTAGTCCCATCAAGTTATGATTAAGATCTCAGTGTATAAACTGTGACACTTTAATTTAACCCAGATTGTTTTTCACCGCTCTGCAACCGCACGGACCTGTGGTTGTCTACTCGTGCATGGATGTATTAAACATGTGAGTAAGTGTGTGTGTGTGTGTGTGTGGCAGCCGCGTCTGCTTTCAGGCACAGGGATCAGAGTTGAGAAAGCTGGTGCTGAATATCATCAGCATAGATTTGAATGTCATTTGGCTAAACGGATTCCGCGCCTCAATCCTGCCTGGAGGGGAAGGCAGGGAGTGTGTGTGTGTGTGTGTGTGTGTGTGGTTGCATTGAATCTGGTCAAATTGGTGTACAGTTGTTAATCCTCATTTGTCAAACACCATTTTTTCACAAAGAAGGGTCATGTCCCAGCAGGCTTTGAAAGAGGAAGTACAGATTTAATCAGGCAGAAGCTACTCGTATCATTAATGTGTGTGTGTGTGTGTGTGGTTGTTATTTTCGAGAAGTAGCTAAGCTGTGAAGTCCAGTTGTCGACAACCACCAACATGAACACAATTTCCCTCACGGTATTAATGTATGTTTTATTTTCTTGTTCCTACTTCTACACTTATATTCTATGATGTTAGATAGTAAAAACATACATGCGTTTAGCAATGTGGTTTACTGTATTTCACACATGAAAAGGTGAGTAAAATGAGCTTAGGGTCTACCCCGCACTACATACTACATCACCGAATGTGTGTGTGTGTGTGTTGTGCTAATAGATATTGTCTTTCTGTCTGCAGATGGTCCAGGCGAGCAGAGCTGTGATTGAGCTCTCCGATGGAATCTACGACAGGATCCTACTCATACAGACAACAGGTGTGTGTGTGTGTGTGTGTGTGTGTGTGAGAGAGATGCTGCTCTGTAGAGTGTGTTTTATGATGTGTGTAGTAGGAACGAGGCTATGCCCATATTCCCAGTCCACCCGTGACAACTTCCACACAGCCTCTTCAACAGAGCTTCAACGCACCGCATTGGCTGCTCCAGTCGTTAACTACTCCTCCTCCTCCTCCTCCTCCTCCTCCTCCTCCTCTCTCCTCTCTCCCACCATCAGTATTTATATTCTAATCCCGTCCATTCCACGGTGTTAGATAAGTCTATTTACTGACCCTCTTGATTTGTATGTATTGGACGGAGCGGGGTTTCGGTTGGCAGAGGTCCCGCTGTTGATCAGCCCTCGGCCTCTTAAGTCACTAACCCACCCAGGCCATGAGCAGAAGCCACAGCAACTGACCAGAAAGTTTATTTATTTGTTTATTTATTTATAGCTGATATAATTTTTGTGATCTTTGGCAGGGCACAGCATCTAGCGAGGTTTATTTATGTCAACCGCTTGGCTTGCCGGGGACTCTCGGGTCATCTGATATACTGTAGCTGATATTAGCCAGGTTGTCGTCGTCATCATGGAAATAAACACTAAATCCCCCCACATCCAACCCCACACACACACACACACACACACACACACACACACACACATACACACACACACACACACACACACACACACACACACACACACACACACACACACACACTATTCCCATTCAGTGTTCAGCAGTCACCCAGGAGATGTTGGATTGACATTTTGGAAACGTAACGAGCGGCTTTGCTGCAAAGAATAAACAATTCATATAAATCCATTCTCTGGGTGCTGGATTGCTGCAGCAGGGTTGCAGACATCCACCGTTTTTTTAAGAAAACAATCCATTTGGGCCGTATTCAGGCGTCTGAATGTGTCGACGGTTTTCAACAAAATTCCCCCGGTTTGAAACGCATGGGAACTCATGACAGTGGTCGATAGCACCCTCGAGAGCGGTATGAATAGAGACATAGGAAATGGAGGAATGGAGATAAGAATGTTCAGTGAATGGAGATATTGAGAGGAGAGAGTTAGACGGGAAAACTGGAGGCATTGTGGAGAGACTATATGATGGATATTAATGTTGGTTTTTAAGTTTGCAGAGTGCTCCTCCTGTCCTCCACTGTTTATCTTATCCAGCGCAGCGTCGCTCACACTTGCGTCTACATTAAATACATTTCTGTTTTGCTACTCTACTCTACTCTACTCTATCACCAGTTGTATAACACAACAACAGGGATTCAACCTATAGCCCTCATCATGAAAGCAACAATCCTAGAACAATCCTCTGGCACACAGGAAGTGATGCGTTTTACGTTTCCCGGCAGCAGCAACAGCGTTTTGTTTGGAATAAATAGAAGAAGAACTGAGGAACCACCGTGACGGACAAAGAATAGAGCGCCACCTACAGAAACCCTAAGACCCTAAGGCCTGATCATATGAACAAACCTCTTCCTGTGAGTACAGAGTAAAGATGGCGATCAGGAAGCCAATGCAGAGGACAGCCTCTGAATCTGGGAGGAGGGGTGGCGGACAGTTAGCCGGGATAAGGAGGTCACTTGGAGAGAGCCATGGGAGGATGACTGGCAGAGATGGATAGCTAGAAGAGAGAGGGAGGAACATCAAGGGAGAGGGGGAAGAGAGGGTGTATCCACATGAGTATCTTGACGTGCTAGTGTGTTAAGATCAGTCAGTCTCCAGTGAGTTCCTCCCCACAGAGCGAGACACTGTGGGCTATGGGACAACCAGCTTATTATTCTGAGAGGGCCTCAGCATGTACAGTGATGAAGCTCTGCTTCACATCTGCCGCTGTCTGCTTGGTTGCGGAGATTATGGACTACACAAAAGATAAAAATCACTATTAGTGCTGTGGGTAGATTGAAAAGACATAGGCAGAGTGGAAAGTCAGCCAAATGGCAAGATACCCTCACAAACTGATCTTTCAAACATGTGGTTTGACATGTGACTGGGAGTCAGATCTGTGGCTTTCTCCAACTGCAGGAGTTCCCTTCAGGGCTGGTCACAGTAGAGACACAGTGACAAACAGGAAATGAAGGGGAAGCTGTTCCTGCTATGGAAGATTGATTGCCCTGAAGGTTATTTTGGCCTCTGGATCAGGACCCTATTTGCGTGTGTGTGTGTGTGTGTTGTGTATGCATGCATGCGTATGCACACTGTGCTGGGCTTGGCTAGGAAATAGTGTTGCATCGATTGGCTTTGCTTGGTTTGACAGGGAAATAGCATGCCAGACACACACACACACACACACACACACACTGGCACATAGGCTTCAAGTTGCCTAGCAACAGCAGCAATGGTTAATATTCAGGCAACTTCTGTAGGTGTGTATGCGTGTGTGTGGAGTAGTGACAATGTACTGTATGTGCGTGCAGGTGTGTGTCCATGTTTGTACACGTTTAGTGACAGAGGGATTATTTGTGAATTGGTGAATTTTGCTCACATCCAATCTCTTCACTCTGTGTGTGTGTGTGTGTGTGTGTGTGTGTGTGTGTAGTCCACAACTTGCCACGTTTAACGTCTGGGCTCACAGTGATGGCTCACAGTGATGTGTGCCCAGTGTTAACCCACTTCCGGGTTTCCATGGTAACAGTGGGACAGTGGCCCGGGGCGCCCAGATGAAGCCAGACACACAACACAACTCACTGCACACACTCAGACTGGCCGGCGGCCTGCCTTATGACGCTGGCTCTCTCTCACTCTCTCTCACTCTTAATTTGTCTCTCTGGCGTTCCAACTGCTGTTTATTAACTATTGTTTATTCTTTGCTATTTCTCTCTTCTCTCACTCTATGAAATCTGCTGCTACCAATATGGCTAACCATGTGAAAGCCAGATTAAAAGGATACGTAAGTGTTAGGGAGACCGCTGGTCAACTTACTTGTTAAATGATGAGACACCAAAATCATCCATGGGTCCCTGGATGGGTCCCTGTACAGCACTGGCTCCGGTGCTCCATGCTGACCTGTTAGCATACATTATATTGAGTGATAGAAGGCTCCATGCTAACCCTTTAGCATACACTAAGTTGGGTGATAGTAGGCTCCATGCTAACCCTTTAGCATACACTAAGTTGGGTGATAGTAGGCTCCATGCTAACCCTTTAGCATACACTAAGTTGGGTGATAGTAGGCTCCATGCTAACCCTTTAGCATACACTAAGTTGGGTGATAGTAGGCTCCATGCTAACCCTTTAGCATACACTAAGTTGGGTGATAGTAGGCTTCATGCTAATCCTTTAGCATACACTAATTTGGGTGATAGTAAGCTCCATGCTAACCCTTTAGCATACACTAAGTTGGGTGATAGTAAGCTCCATGCTAACCCTTTAGCATACACTAAGTTGGGTGATAGTAGGCTTCATGCTAATCCTTTAGCATACACTAATTTGGGTGATAGTAAGCTCCATGCTAACCCTTTAGCATACACTAAGTTGGGTGATAGTAGGCTCCATGCTAAGCCCTTTAGCATACACTATTTTGAGTTATAGTAAGCGGCTATAATTATCTCAAAATTGAGAAAATGAGAACTTGTAGCAGCTATAAAGCTAAACTGTAAGTCATCTTAAATAATGTGCGGCTAAGTGTGACAGTTTTGTGTAGGAGAGTGGTAAATTTACACAAAATATGATACTGTACTGCTTTGAACTGCCAGGGACTACTTTCCCTGTTTACACAGTAAGTGAATGTGGTGGGTAATGGGAGACTGTGTACAGGTACAAATCACTGTGCAGCGTAGAAATACGTGGCTACCTGAAATAGTTCTACAAATGATCCTGGTTACATCAGCTACATTACTTAATAAGATTTCACTTTTACTATGAATCTACAGGCCATATAATAAAACCTCATCTCTTAATGGGTAAATTGACCAACAGGCCAATCTACCAAAACTTGGTGTGGTCCTTTGACCTTTGATCTTGATGTGGTTGTGTGTGTGTCCTGCTCTAGCCATGGAGTTCCACGAGAAGCTGCAGAGCCTGGCCGTGAAGGAGGGGCTGAAAGGTCGTAAGGTCAGTCGAGCGCTGGAGAGCTTCAGCTGGAACATCACCATCCTGAAGGTCAGCAGCACAACACACACACACACACACACACACACAAACAAACACAGACAGCCTTAGGGCTAGACCACTAGACTATGTTTTTGCCTCTAGCTAGTTGCCCCCCCCCTGTTCCCATCCCTCCCTGCCACTGTTTTCTTTGTGCAATCCTCCCTCTCTCACTCCCTTACTCCCCTGCTGTCCTCCCAATATCCCATTCTCTGCTCTCTCCTCCCTCCATCCAGGGCCAGGCTGACCTGCTGAAGCATGCCAAGGCTGAGGTCCAGGAGAACATGAAGCAGGTCCACTATGCTGCTATGACAGGTAACCTCACCAAGGAGGGTCCAGGAGGAGGAGGAAGAGTCCGCTGCTAGGCACGACGCAGCCAGGAGCCCACCCCCAGTGGAGGAGGACCCTTGGTGTATAGCAGCTGGTTTAGGGGCCAGATTGTTTTTGGCATCCGCCATTATCGCTGAAATACAAAAAGGTCTGTACATCGGAGATATGAGTCGTGAATCACTAGCACCATGGCAGCTAAGACAACCGTATTTGCCATGGGAATGAAGATGACCAAATTGCCAGCCACCCTCTACCATGCATCCAACTGAGGCACAGCTCACTGTTGTACAAGTACGAGTAGGAAGACAGATAAGAGACACTGGGAAAATGAATGTAGGCAGATTTGAAGCCTGAAAGATACAAGACACAGTTGTTTGTACTGTATTAAAATGTAACTATAGCAAACATTTATATCCTCTTCTTAATGTGTAATGCTTATTTCTTGTTTTATTTGTGCTTTATTATGGGGAGTGAGGGGCACTGGAGCACCCACATGCTAGGGGCTTGTATGTATAGGACTACTAAATGGGCTCCAATTCACCCAGCAAGCCCAATGTCAGTATTTAAAACACAGTTCTGAAATCTGGGTGGTTTTGCTGAGGGTTTCATGAAATGCACTTTCTGGGAGACTTGAACGGAAGACACTCAGTAGAAGCTTTGTGTACGGGACTGGAACCGATCCAAATATCTCCAGCCATTCCAAGTGAGCAGAAGAATGAATACAGGTGGAGACGGTTATAAAGGACAATTATTCCTCATTATTTTTGACAGCATTTATTGAAGACGTTTTAACATCGTCATAATCAATCAGAAGTGCTGAACGATTACGTGGCCATGTTCATGGATTCATCTTCTGATGCATCATTTGTTGTAACCAGAGGACCCAGGTCAGATCAGAACCAAGAAGCACTCCTTGTCCATGGATCACTCCTGTTGATCCACAGCCATCTGGAGGTCCTTTCTGCAGCGTTATGTTTTATTTTGAAGGCCTGCAGAGGCTGACCTGCAAACCCATTTCATGGACTGCCTGTGGCCTCAACCACCAAAGCCTCAGACTTATCCCCGGATACTACTCGGTCTGACACATCCTATATTTTTGTATCTCTCTGTACAAGCCCCAGGACTAAGCAAACCAGTGTTATTCACCGTGATACAGATACAGAATTGCAAAGGTCTGCCTCTAGGCAACAAACAAATGCTTGCATCGTGTTCAAAACACTGTACAGTATTTTAATATACAAGTCCATCCTTTTGCTGTAGAAGAACATATTTTGCAGAAGTTATTTATCCTGAAAAAACATTCCAAATAGTTTTATTTCAATGTGTTTGTGCAGTAGATGAGGCTTGACAGATGCAGCTGTTTAGTGAAAGGTTACAGTTCATTATCACCTACCTGTCAGGATGGAAATAAACTAGTTTTTAATGAGTGCCTCGCTTCCTGTCTGTAATTGCTTTGATAGAAGACCTTTTCACTGGTGCCATTCACTCAGACTGACACATGCAACATCGTTGGGCGTTCCCGTACAGCTCAATGAGCAGGGCATAGCACCAACACTGCCAGAGGTAGGGGTCTGAAACCATCTGGGGACACTCAGCCATATTAAAAACACATACTTATGGTGCTATCAGATGCCATTTGTTATTTTATGGCTGCTATGCTCACTAGGGCTGTCGGATTTGATTAAAATGACAATCTCAATTATTTTGCAAGACAATCAACATCTTGACTAGTTTTATCTACGGTGGTATTCCAAGTGAAATGACGTTTCAATGTAGCCATTATTGTACAATTATTAACTGTGGAAAGTAAAATTGGGATATATGTTTATACACGATCAATTGTGCAGGACTACTGCCCACACCAACATGCGTACAAATTCACATCCATGTCTTCACAGCACATACAGCATCCCCCAAACAAACACAGTCACGTCCATGTGGAGCAAGAGCAATGTAGTTTTATTGGTCTAGAGTTAAGTATACGGGATGGTCAGCTAGAGAGACATTCTTCGTGCGCACTGCTTTACATGGCTACCACAGGAAGCGAGAACAACTCCATGACACAACAAAAGAAAGCTTAAGTCAATTATCACATAAAAATGTCCACATTAGATTCAATTTAAAAAAATAAAGAAAGAAAAAGTCTACCTTACTTACTCCATAATTTAATCATTTTAAGCAGGAAATGCAGGTCTAAGGGTTAAAATATTTTCTTAAAAAAAAGAAAAGAAAAAGGTAACAAAAAGAATAAGAGCAAAGAGTCAGGTTTTGTCTGGTTGAGTGGAAAATAATGGTCTGAGGCACTGGTTTAAGAAGATGGGTAGGAAGTTGCCCTCAACCACTGACAGCAACAACTTCCTTTGACTGTCAGATGAATGGAGGTAAGAGAGCTTCCTCTCAAAAGGACAGACAGACAAACACTACACAGACAGAGGTATGGCTGGGTCTCCACCTTCAGGAGGATTACACCCAAATTAGTATTGTGAGCTTGGGGGAGGGGGAGGGAGGGGAGGGAGAGGGTCCTCCCCCGTCCATAAATGCAGTATGAGACTTGAGCGCAATCAATGTAGTGACAGAGTAAGCAGTTCAATGGCGCCCTCTCTTGGTAGAGCGGGGCACTACCATTACAAGTCATGGCGAGTGTGAGTTGGGGTTGGATGGTAAACCGCAGAAGGCCCAAGCATAAGGAGGAGACAGGCATTAGGTAGAGGAGATAGTATACAGCATCAGGTCAGACAGACTGAAGTGGCACAGATGACAGATTGAGAGACAGAGTATAAGGTACTGGTGACTGGCTGGCTGTCCTCAGCGAGCCAGCTAAGTGTCAGTCCACATGTGCAAGTTTTTAGCTCCGGTGGCACCCAAACCCCCTCCTCTGATCCCAGGTCAGCTCCCCCCCGGTCACACCCTCTGAATGGGTTATGATATAGGCATTGGAGGAGG
The DNA here is from genome assembly GCA_034670405.1 of Hoplostethus atlanticus. Taxonomy (NCBI): domain Eukaryota; kingdom Metazoa; phylum Chordata; class Actinopteri; order Trachichthyiformes; family Trachichthyidae; genus Hoplostethus; species Hoplostethus atlanticus. Next base: position 1,054,165 of record JAXDDX010000006.1, on the reverse strand, counting down.
AGAGGGTAACCTGCTGGCTCACAGGTCGCTGGGGTTGACGATGGTGAAGTCAGAGTCTTTGCTGTGGGTGGAGCCCTCGTCTGGGCTGGAGGAGCCCGAGGTGGCGCCCGCCATCAGGGGGTCGTGGAGGGTCCCCGCCGCGCCCTCCGGCTCCATCCGCACCGAGCCGCGCCCTCGTCTGATGGGAGGGGTGGGCTCGGCTCCACCCCTCCTCCTCCTCCTCCTCCTCCCTCGGGGGGCTGCAGGTCTCCGTCCTGGGACACCAGGATGTAGTCGTCCCAGTTCTTGCCCTCTGAGCCCAGAGACGATGCCACCTAGAGGCACGAGACAAACCAAGAGGTCTTTTAGCTCAACCAGCCTCAGTTATTCTCTGTGTCTGCCAAGTCCTACTGAGACGGGGTTAGTGAAACAGGAGGAGGTGGGGTAATGTTTACCGGCGCATGTCTGGTTTTAGTCACATCCAAATCTGACATATCTAACTTTTAAAAGACACGTGCACCAGCGTCAGGAAGGACTCCAGTCTCTTCCCTACGGTTATTTGTCCTGTCAAAATGATGTCCAGGTAAACCGGTGCAGTCGAGGGGATATCCTGGAATTTCTCCTGAGATTTTGTTGGCATTTTAGGGTGGGAGAGGCACTCAGGGAACTTTCAGCCTCTGTACTCAGCTGAACCTCAACCCTTTGGCCTACTGTAATATTGTGTTGGCATAGAAGACAAATAAAACAAAAAAAATAAAAAAAAGTTGATGACGAACGTCTGTGTTGTGCAAGTATATGAAGCAAGACTGCCGAGCCACTCCTTTGTCTGTAATCTTCAGATAGATTGCATGGCTGTCTCTTCCTGTGCAAATTAGTCACTGACACGACCAGGATTAGACTGATATATCGTTTTGCCGATACTGGACTTTTATTAAAAATGTGATATTTTGATTGGATTCCACAGAAGTATAAGTTATTGTTATTATTACTACTGTTATCACTATGATCCAGGGTTTCAAAGGAGAGTTTTAATGTCCCATGGTCTAAAAGCTGCTTCAGTGTTTTCCACCCCGCCAAGACTGAAAAAATGGGGGAAACATTGGACACTTTGTTTTGGACACTGGATACAACTGTTTGGTATGAAAATGTCAGATTTTAAAATATTAAATATCGGCACAAAATGTCCTGTCCTCAGTTAGACTGAACGACTGAAAACTAATCCCATCTGGATAGGCCTTTAAACTACGACTGTGGACTCTCTGAACTGCAGCTACAGCCAGAGAGCTCTGACGTTACGAGCCCTGTATTAACCTGTTGCTCTGGCGGGCTCAGCGCCTGCTCCTCCTCCTCCTCCTCCTCCTCCTCCTCCTTCTCGTCCGTGCTCATGCTCCCGTCGTGGTCTGAGTCTCGGCTCCGCTGGCTGTCGCCCTGCTGCTGCAGCTGGTGGTGATTGCCGCGGTGACTGTCGCCGTGCGACGCGGCTGCCATGGCTGCCGTGGAGGTGTAGTGGTCGTCTGCGATGGTGATCTCCTCGTTCTCCTCGGCCTCCAGCTGGCTCTGGTTGAAGCGGAGCGCCCCCTTCAGGATGTCCTTGATCTGACGAGATCAAAAGCCCGCACGGCGAGGTTTGAGCAATGGGCAAAAACAGACGACACACAGATGTAAGGAGTGTATGATGACACACACACACACCTGTTTGAGTCCTGCCAGCGACACCAGGACCTCGTCCTCTTTCTCCAGGTGTTCTTGGAGAATCACTTCCTGGATCTTAACTGTGGAGACACGACAAGCAGTCATCCAGTTACGCAACCACCCAGACAGCGATCAGGCTTCATCATACAGCTGATGACATCATGACTTGTCACCTCTAGTAAGGCTTGTACACTTATTGCGTAATGATTGCTACAGGCTGTGCATCCTGAGATCCGTTCACCTGCCCAGCGCCACAGGATATTTGAGTGGTTACAGTCATATACTTTCTTACTATTAACAGTCATGTGAAAGGAAAATGGACTGGTTGAAACTTTCTTAAAAACAGTCTTTATAGCTTCAATTCAATTCATTATAAACTGATATTTAGCCACTGTCCATGTTGTCTGTTAGTCCTTTCAAAACATGGATCCAAGCCAAGATTTTCAGTGGCGGGCTACCGCTTTTGTTGACTTTTGGATTAACCGCTGGTTTACATGTTTATATGGTCACGGTGACTTGACAAGTGATCCTAGATCAGTGCTCTCATTCAGTGCTGGTGTGCATGTTCAGTGGCTGAACTCACAGATGTGAGTGTTCATCATCTTGGCACAGTACTTGCTCATGGCCTCCAGGTCGTTGATCTGGCCCTGCAGGAAAGATACCTGGGCTTCCAAGTCCTCCTCCTGATAATACACACACACACACACACACACCAAAACACACCAGAAGTGGAAGTAGATGAGAGGGATGGGGGTGATAGAAGGGCAAAGAGAAAAAGAAGAAAAATATATTGATGAGGAAGGATGTTGAAAGTAGACTTTAAGCTGAAAGAGTGAGACAGCGAGAGTGACCGAGAGACCTACAGGCAGTGAGAGAAAGAAGAGAGACGTGTAGACAGTGAGAGAGACAGACGGGCGGGCTCACCGACTCTTTCTTGCCCATGGTCTTGCTGTGGGAGCGCGAGCGAGTGATGTTGAAGAAGGACTCCTTCTTGGTGGCGGAGAGGGGCGGGGAGGAAGTACTGACATCACTTTCTCTGGAGGGGGGAAGGGGCGGCGAGGCTGTGGAGTGACCGTGCCCACCAGAGAGGCTTTCTATGCTGGGGGAGGAGCTTACCGTCCTGGACCTTTGGCCTGAGAGAGAGAGAGAGAGGAGAGAAAGAGAGAGAGACTACTAAGTGCACAGAAGTGAGACTAAGTGCAGAGAAGGGGTAGAGGGGGTTACAGGCAGAGGGACAAGATGTCACCGGTTTGACATTTCTGTATGTAAAAGGCAAAAAAACATTTGTTGAAACCCAAAACCTGCAAACATATTCAACTTTTCATAGCAACAGTGCAAAAACATTTACTGGCATCGTAATACAGAAAGAAAACAAATGCATGACAAGTTCTCCACCATGTTCAAAACAACACATTTGACTCAGGACGTCCCAACACTGATGTGATGGGTTCCCTTTCCCCTGATGGGGGAGGGAGCTCTGAGCTCCCTCTGCTGGCCAAAGGTCAGTACTACATGCAGATGTAACGCTAATGAACCAGTAGGAAAGGATGAGACCAGGCAGTAAACAACACACTGGCTGGTTAGACAAGCAGCAATGGCACACAGGGGCTGGTCGGGGTGGGGGTGGGGGGGGGGTAGGGGGCGTACACACAAGCGGTTGCCATGACAGCAGTTACCTTGTGTGTCAGTGTGAGTCTGGGCTGGGGGAGAGACCTGAGACACTCCGTCTGAAACTACATCTAACACACAGAAGAGTCAAGGCTGATGCTGCCGCACACACAGACACACACACACACACACACACACACACACACAACTCACACACCAACAGTTACACATATTCAGACACACATGCAGTTAATTCACCAGTTACAGAATTGTAGACATTAATGCAGGAATTAGTAGTTAGAAATTTGGTAGTGTGATCTCACCTAAAATACATCTTGTGACATACGAGCAGCATTTTGCCATTGTGTGTGTGTGTGTGTGCGTGTGTGTGTGTGTGTGTGCGTGCGCTTACCTTTGCTGAGGTGAACAGGCATGCTCTCGGACTTCAGCAGGCGGTAATGCTGGGACTGGGCGGGGCTCTGGGTCTGTAGGGCGGCGTGGCTTGACAGGGGGTCGTCCGGTAGGCGTGGCGGACCAGCAGGGGCGGGCAGGGAGGCGGAGTGCACCTCGCTGTTGATTGGCGAGATGCCGGCGGAACCCACCAAAATGGCCGGGGCGATGAGCTTCCTGCCGAAGTTCAGCAGGCTGCTGGAGACCTTGTTGATGTTCAGAGGGGCTGGTTTGGCACCGGCACTGGCACTGGAGCGAGAGAGAGAGGGACGAAACGTAGTGGAGGTAAATGAGAGAGGAAACACGCACAGGTACAGCGGATATCTGAATCCACACACTTTCAACATTTTTGCCTTGAGGCCTGAAAAGAAAACACATTAACATAAACACATTTTTCTCTTTCATTTGGATACAGCAACCAGCAAAATCAAGGTAAAAGAAAAAGGCTACTCGTTTCTGACAATATGTTTGCTTTGATGACATCAGTAAATCTGTGTTGACCACAGCACACCTCCCATTCTACTCTAAGAAAGATAAAGGTAGGTAGGTAGCTGGATGATAGAATCAGTGTAAAATAGACAGTGTGTGTGTGTGTGTGTGTGTGTGTGTGTGTGTTACCGAGTCTTGTTCACCAGGTCAGCTCCTCTGGTCTTGTAGTAGTCCAGGTTCTGCTGGAACTGGTAGTTGACGGGCCGCGGATTGTTCTAGAGGACGGAGGGAATAAACACTTTCTGCATCAGTGCATTTAAGTCAGGAAAAAAAAAAGCCTCTGATGCGATGTGTGTATATGCACGTGCATGTGTGTGTGTGTGTGTGAGCAAATGAGTGTGCCTTGGTGTTTCTGAGTCAGTACCTATGAGCCAGTGAGCCTCGCTGCCCCCACCCCCCACACACACACACACACACACACACACACACACACACACACACACACACACACACACACACACACACACACACCTCCCCTGCCATTAGTGGCGACACCCCCCCCAGGTGTAACTGTGATGGAGACATGGCGTGACATGGTGGGACCCCTAGGGGCGCTGCTGTCATATTGGATCAGCCCCCCACCTGGATCTCCATCCCAGAGAGAAGTGGTGGACAGGAGTGTGGTGGGTCGGATGTATGGGTCAGTGGCCATGGCGAGAACGGACGACGGTTTGTACCAGAAGGTCAGGTCAATGAACCGGTGCTGTCAGGAGGAGTATGGGCCTTATGGATTGTGTGTGTGTGTGTGAGTGGTAGTGAGAAAGTGTGTGAAAGAGCGAGGGAGAGAGAGAGAGAGAGTGTGACTGATTGTGAGAGAGCGAGTGGCACAGTGGATGAAAGAGTGAGAGAGAATGCGATGGAGAGTGTGTGTGTGTGTGTGTGTGTGTGTGTGTGTGTGTGTGTGTCAGAGAGAGCTTACCTTGGGATCTCGGAGGAACAGAGCCTTATGTAGCAGAGAGTGGATGTCTCCTATGGGAGGGTAGTGCATTAGCAGGCCCAGGCAGGTCTGGAAGTTGCTAGCAATCACTGAAAGAGACAGAGACAACAGCAAATGCATTATTAGTGACACGAACAACTCATGACTTCAGAATGTGTCAAATGTTTCTCCGTTAACCAGCATCACCCTGGTTAGATTCAACATTTACATTTGTGATGAACCCAACCCAGGCCCCTTTAACTACGGAGACGCATTTTACATCAGAAAATGTTTGATTCAAATGTTCTTTTCAATTCAATAACTCAAGACCACACATGGCCCATCTATCATGGCGCATTCAGACTTCTTCAAATCAGTCCGGTACGAATGCACGGACAGTCACAGATGGAAAACTCCAGCTCGTCGTCTCCAAGGCAGCAGACGTCACCAGCTCTGGCCGTCCAGCGACTGGATCGTTTTTCATCCGGCAACACAATCAAGTGTGCCAAAAAGACAATCTCCAACCCATCAATCTTCTCCACCTGCTCCCCTCAGAGACCTTTCAGATCCCTTCAAACTAAAAGCACCCGCCTCAAGGACGGCTTCCTCTCCACTTAAACTAATTAATGTCACTACAGTAACACTGCGCAGCGTCGCCATTGCCTTCCATGCTCAGTGTTTGCACCTTACTCTATGGAAAAGCACTACCTCTGTTATTTGACTGCGTTTATACTACCCACTCATCTTGCACCCTCTGCTGTCTTTTCAGTTTTGTACTTAGTATGTGTTGTTTGGCATCTACTCTCCCTGTAGCAGAGATCTTTTCTCTTGCCCCCCTCCACAGGGAGGTCAGAGGTCAGGGCCAGCTACAGAACAGCACAACAGAGCTGGTAGAGATTCAGTGTGTTGCTCAAGGACACTTCAGCGGGGCAGCCAAGCTTAAACCCCGGTCCTCCAGTTGAAAGACGTCTCTGCCGCCCATCATTTCCACCGGGCTTTTGTTGTGTGGCAATAAAGATTCTACTCTACTGCATGTAAAAGAATACGAGTACATCTGATTACGAGGTGTAGTAAATCACATTGGACGTGTTTCATAATGCAATTACATGCTACAGCGACATCACAACCCAGTCTGATTTCGCCCAGTGGGTGATAAAGGGAGCGTACGTGCGTCTCGGATGTAGAGCAGCATGGCCACGAAGATGTAGTCCACCAGGTCCAGAGTGATGCTGTCCGCAAACAGGGCGTCCCACACCACCAGCAGGTCCTGGAGCGGGAACTCACGGCCAAACAGCAGGCGCACCCACCGACTGGATCAACACACACAGGCACACACAAAGACACAAAGACAGGGGAATGAGGTTTGAGAATACCTGAGGGTTGGAGAAAAGGGATACACTCACTACATGTTAGCATGGAAAGATGCAGGATGTGTCCTTTTCAGCAAAACCATGAGGGTGAACAGAATCAAAAGAGTTGTAGGGGTATTAAAAGTGTCCACACACACAGACACACAGACACAGTCTACTGACATGCCGTAGATTTGCGGGGCGATCTCCAGCCGGTTGACGTGCATGTGCAGTTCCACGTCGTGCTTCTTCACCAGCTGGTCCTGGATGCGGTTGACTTTGGTCACTATGGCGACGGAAGGCCCGAGGTCCTGGGGCCGAGCGAACGGGATGCTGGTCAGCATCTCCTCTTTCCCCTGGAGGAGTATATCGTTATATAATCTGATATAATATAATCAATTATCAGTGTCTGTGTCCATACAATAAACTGACTTTGTATCAGTATGTGCTTTAGGAGTGGATGATATATATTTTTTTTAAATTGTAGGGGAGGTAAAAACGACATGCTAGTGCTTATGATTTGCTCAATTTAAGGAAAGATTTTCTCTGACATATCACGATTTGTTGGCCACAGATTCTCCTCAGCAACAAAACGTGTTGCTGATTGAAACAGGAAAGCCTCTTGCGATTTAGAAATTGCAACGGTCAATGCTGCGTTTCCATTATTTTTCCGACTGATTGCAGCCCCGCTTTCCACGTAGAAACTGAGACCAACACAGCGTTACAACAGTTAGGTCTTTGGCCTTCGCTGGATGAGACAGACCTTTCTGACTTCCCTCTCGAAGCTGGAGAACCAGGGCTCTGCTGTCTCCATCAGCTGAGAGAACATGGCACTACAGAGAGAGAGAGAGAGAGAGAATGAATGACAGACAAAATGAGATAGGGGGAGACAGAAATGGGCATGTATAACAATTCCAATTATTTGAACAGTAATGAAAGTTCTCAATCTGGGAACTCAGGGCGAACACATTATCCTTATCAATTATGTGTCCGATATTAGAGTGTACTCACTAGGCGTCGTGTTCATGGAACATTGGGTTCAACAGACACTTCATCTCCTCGCTGAAGAGGGAGGGAGAGAGAGAGAAAGGGAGACATTAAATACCTGAATAAAAGCGGGAGTGTTTTGGTAGCAGAGCACAAGCTACAGAGGGCGGAGGGAGGCCTGCAGGAATGCGTGGCGACTAGCGGCCGGAGGCTTCGGTTTCGTGACTGACCTGGGGTTGGCCGTCTCGCTGGCGTGCTGAAAGGCCTGGTGGTCACAGTGCAGCACAAACACTATGGGAGCCAGCAACTCGTGCATTCCCTAGAGGCAGAGAAGGAGGAAAGGAAGGAGGAAAAGAGGGACAGGAGAGGGAGTAAAGAGGGCAGGGGAGAAAAAGGTACGCCATCAGGAGAAAGAAAAAAAAAGAAAAAACGGTTCACTTATGGTCAGTCTTTCCTTAATAGTGATGTACGAGGTGTCTAATCCGTAACGACAGGTTTAATTTAGATATCGTTAGCCACTGCCCAGCCATGTGTCACTTCCAGTTTGCAGAAGAGGTACTGTACTATGCTTCCATTTATTTGCTGGCACGTGTTACAGAGACGGATAATGATTAGGTTGCAAAGGCATTTTGTTCTTTTGTCGGAGCTGAAAAACACAGAAGTGACTGTCAAGGAATGAGTTACATGCAAACTGGAGAAAGAAAATTCACCCACAGCCATTAAATCACCCATAGAAAATCCTCCCCAAAATTAAAAAAAAAAAAAAAAAAAAAGGAAAAAGACCTCTGACCCTGACCTTTGACCCTTGTGAATGAGCAGCCGGGACAGTACCTGTTTATACAGCAACTGCTCGTTCTCTCTGGCGTAACAGAAGAGGATGTCCGTCAGCTTGGTCCTCACGTCCTCTTCCTGGAAGTAACGCATCTCTGGGAACCTTAACCAAACAGATGGCAGGAGAGAGGAGGGGGGGGTTTACTTCACATAAACACCACAATGCTTTCATGTATAAAAAAACGAAAAAGAGAGAGAGAATGATGGTGAGACTGACGTTCTCATCACATCCTGTTTGATCATCCCCCTCAGCTCCTTATCCTGGAAGAACTTGTTCCACAGGCTCTGGGCGGGAGAAGACAGACGGCGACATAAGACAGTGATGCGGAAACCAGAGGGGCTACAGAGACGGTGCTGCTGCAGTAATAATAATAATAATAATAATAATAATAATAAAAAAAGACTTGTTCAGTTCATTAATTATTATTTATAAATTAATAAATATTTATAAAAGGATTCATTCAATCGTCTTTTAAATGAGGCAATTAAAAAACTGTCTCTAAAACAATTTAAAAAACAGTGATTGAATGAGTCGATTAATAATTCTGTCTTTAATCAATGAATAAATTACCCAAATGGTAATTACTGATTTGGTCAGGGGGGCGAGGGAGGGTGCATCAAGGGGGTGTGTCTCAAACTCCACTAGCTGGCCAATGAGAGCTCTTCTAATAAAATCTAATCTAATGAAAAAAGAGTCATCTAATAAAGTGTTGCCCAAACAGGAAGTGTAAATGGTAAAGCAGTTGCCAATCTAAAAATAGAACACGAGTAATGGAAAAACAAAAACAACAATTTAAATGACTTTTTATTGAATGTTTTATAAACAGTTTTGCTAATTGCCTAATGTAAAATCAATGGATTACTACCTTTTTTTGTTTAATTATTCTGTTAACGAATCAACAACAACGAATCACTGAACTATCTATAATTATTGCAGTGGCACGGCCCAGGCTCCCCAGAGGACTGAACACGGTATACACACACTTACCCCCTCATCCTGGGACAGTGGGTTGTTCACCACCAGGTCCTGCTGGCCTGCAGCCTTGCGAGGGTTGGTGATGTGCTGTGAGAAAAGGACCTTTCACTAATCACTATTACCTCTCAATAGGGCTGAACAACTGAGCAATTTGAGTTTCCGCACTTCAGTATAGTGGAATAGCATCATATTGGCAATATTAACATTTCATTTCGAATAGTTGAAAGTAGTGAAGATGTTGATATAAGATGCAAAATAAAAGCAGTCATTTTGTTCCTCAAATCATCAAGACGAATTATCATGATGATGAGTTGTGATCCAATATCTGGCAAAATAACTGGATAATCATGTCAGCCATAATGGTGCAGCCCTGGGGAAATCGCCACGGAGACGGGCTCTCACCGTCTCTTTGATCTTCTCGTACCGGGCCCGGAGCACCTTGGTCTTGTTGATCCACTGACTCTTGTCCTCTGGAAGAGCTTCCAGGTACAACTGGAAGACAACGGGTACACAGGTTAACGCACACTCAAGACTGATGAGGGAGGTTTTTCGAACTTGCAGACACTTCACTCTCTCAAAACTAAATTCCTGTAATGACAGTTTCCAAACCACAGACAGCCTCATCAGTGAAAAGTCTCTTCTGAGGATGGGAAAATCGCCCGAGCCACTTCGCTCAAACTCGATAAGACGGCGTGATCCGTTTGGCAGTTACCTTCCAGCAAACGCTGCGAAAGCGGCTGCTCCTCAGCCGACCGTTGGTGCCCGCCTGCCGGACCCTGGCCAGGTAATTACTGTTGAGGAACAAGTCGTCCCATTCTTTCCTGCCGAGGGAGAAGAGATGGGGGTGTTGGGGGGGCTTCTCGGTCCAATTTGGGTTGAATATTCCCTCTAATGTGTCGTCCAGCGGTAAACAAAGAGACTTTACTCACACAATATTACAAACACTTACCTGTATGAGAGGAAGGTAGACTGAGACTGTGAGGGAGTGCTGCCGTCAAGGGATCCTCCTGTCACACATACACACACAGTTACAGCCTGAGCCACAAGGGGGCGATGTAAACAACATGTACTGAGGAGGGAAACTATACAAAGCAATGAGTTACAAGTCATGTGAACGAGGGAACGTAAACATAAAACCACCACAACAACAACCGGATGACCCATCAGTCTTATTGCCGGGGCCTTGAACAGGCAAACGTGACAACAGAAACTAAAGCACCGCGCTCCTCCTCGTCGGCGTCTTCGGTAATAGGTCTTAATTTGGCCGGCGGGTTAACACACGCTCCAGTCAGAGAGCTGTCCATCAACATTAGTTACAGGAGTAGATTGCTCCACAGGGACACTCGCCATGAACACACACACACACACACACACACACACACACACACACACACACACACACACACACACACACACACACACACAGCCTCAGCTCGTGGGCGTCACCAGCCACGTCCATGACTCACACTTAACAGTCAGCTCAGCAGCTCCTCTTTATTCTCTCTCTCCATCTACCTCTCATTTTATCCTTTGCTCTCATCCGCTCCTCATAACTCTTTGTAACAACACCCATCACTGCGTTTAGAGCTGCATTAGGCTCAGTGATAGTTTAACAAAGCATCTAGAGGTTTCTCAAACTGTTAAAAAAAAATGGGTCAGGGGGCCCCCAATTAAAGGTGGGCCCCCACATGACTCTGGTGTATTTTAAGTCTCAGTCCCAGGACAAAACAAAACTTGACCCCGTCCTAGGTTAAAGGTGGTGTCTAGGTGCTGTGGCCGGAGCCGACGTACTGCTGTGGTTCTTGTTGAAGTTGTGGAGCGGGTCGAACCCCGTCTCCTGCTGCTCGTCTGTCTGGAGCGGGTGGCGGGTCTCGAAGTTGGGGTGCTGCATGACCGCGACCCGGAGGGACCTGGAGGAACATGGCAGGAGGAGAAAGAGAAACCAGAGTAACACGTTTGGCAGTTTGGTAAAAGTACCAGAGATTAAAAACCAATAATTGACTTTAGGTCTCTGAAAAAGGCCCTGAAGTTCCAGTGATAAGGCACAACAGACTCAAACTAATATCATATCTACTACTACTACCACCATCTGTGTGGTTACGTGTCCACCCTACTGAAGTGTCCTTGAGCAAGACACTGAGCACAGCTGCTGTTCTGTAGCTGATTTCCCTACCTTGATAAATAGTCTCCCTCTATCACTACCGTTACTAATAATAAATAGCCTTGAACAACTGGTTGATCTCAGTACTTACTGTCACAGCTTACTGATTCTCCTCAGCCAAAACTCACAGAAGAGGGTTTGTCTGCAAGAAGAAGAGGCAATAATGGAGAAACAGTCAGAACAAGGAGAATTAAGAAAACAGGCCAGAGAAATGATTTGGTATCTGAATGACATATGACCTTTCGTTCCCTGTTCCCTTTTCACTGTTGGAAAAGGGAACAAAAAGAAGAATCAAAAGGCATCAGACGAACTGAGTTTACGATAGTTCAGAAAACAAAATGTGTACTTGATAAGTCCAACTCCAATAAAAGTCCTAGTAAACATCATAGTAAGTAGCATCCATATGATAAACGTTGTATAGGGGTGGGGTATTTTATGGAAAAGCAGAAAACAATACTTCTGTTTTTTTGTTTGTACTGGTGGTTCTTTGCCTTCTGGAGGCTTTACCCACCTTCTGCATTTACCACTACATTACTACCTAAAATAAAACAATGACTTTGATTACAGTCTCAGGGTTGGACAAAACAACTGCTACAGGACAGAATGAGTAATCAAACACTAACATGGAGGTGTGAGTATTACAAATATAACCTGAAAAGGTCCCTGAAGTAATGGTGCAGCACAGCAGACAACACAGTGAAAGTTATCACAATATCATAACAGGTTGCAGGTCACAGTGTTCAGACTCCTTCCCCTCCAGGTAAACCTTGAGCCGACTCCTCTACGCTCAGACATCAAGAGTTCTGAGAAAAGTTAACAAACTTCCTGTGAACACACCACAGAGTTGCAATCTGGGTTAACCAACTGTGCCTCGGTTCTTTATCCGGGCTTGGGATTATTCCACGTTTCTGAATACGGTGAGCCTAATACACAGGCCTACAGAATAGCACGCACAGAGCATTAAGCACCCCCCCCCCCCTTTATTAATTATGGAAATAACACAACAAAGGCATCTCTTAAACCCATTAACCATACGAATGCAACACCACTCGATAAATCAGCCATGCACGCCATCAAAATAGAAATAATGTTCTATACATAATGTATGTGCCTGTTTTCTTAGGCAACATCTGTTCTCCTCAAAGACTAATGCCTTCCTTAAGTCAGCGGGGGGTTTCTCCCCTCTCCTATAAAAAGGACATTACCCCATTAAATAATCAGACGTAATCCACAACTACAGGAAAAGGGAGAGAGATGCGGTGAATAGGTGCTCAGTAACGGTGCGTTTTCAGTTTTTCCCGGGAAAAGACGATGAGGGAGTACCAAAGTTTCACCTCACACACGCTATTGATTCATGTACCCTAGCAGGTCAGTTACGATGAAGTCAAAAACTTTATTGTCTAACTAAAAAAAAAAAAGATTATGAGTTGTAAAGAGCAATATTCAAGGTGTCTGCAAGTTTCGCCAACTTATATTTATTTTTTATAATGCCAGAATGAAATATAAAGACCAATTTCAAATGTGAAAAAACGTGAAAATGAAAACTGACCTATCAGAATAATGTCTCAACAGAAGAACAGCACACCAAGAAACCAGTAACAAGACCTCTAAAACTGAATGTAAGTGCTATATTTAACTGTATTCAAAACCACTGAAGGCCTTGGGTTTAGATAATATCATTGAGACTTTTTCCAGGCCCTGCAGGCACCGTGAACATTGCAGAGTGCCTTTCCCCACAGCCCTGGAAACAGCCTGATAACTCTCAGTGCTCTCAAAAATCAAAAGTCATTCCAAACTTCTTAATGACGCCTTTACTTCCTCAATCCACTCACTACTACTAATGCTATGAGGAAGAACATCTTTTGTGTGTGTGTGTGTGTGTGTGTGTGTGTGTGTGTGTGTGTGTGTGTGTGTGTGTGTGTGTGTGTGTGTGTGTGTGTGTGTGTGTGTGTGTGTGTGTGTGTGTGTACGCCCTTGTGGGTGAGTGAATGGTGCTGCGGGTAGACGACTTTAGGCCTCGTCAGCACGATCTCGCCCGAAGCAAGTCTTCCCACATCCTTCTGCTGCGTTCGTCAGTTCCCTCCCAGAGTGGAACCTCGGATACGCCGAAACAACGCCTGAACTTTGCAACACAATCATCGATGCAAATTCACTACTGCATAATTCACCCCCCGGCACCTGGAGACGCCTCAATAATTCAAAAACACGACTCTTTCAAATCAATACATAATGAAATGTGTAAATAAATCAGCAGACAAATACGGCTGCATCCATCTGTTGCTGAGGTGGGAGATGTGTTCCTGGGATTCCTGGGCTAAATCAGGGCTAAAAATGTGGGCCGTGCACAATCTTGACTCATCTGTCAGGCATCCAAATGACCTGATTTTTAGGCTGTAAAAAGGGCTTACACAGAACTGATTCCAGGTCAGCCCCCAGCTTCCTCCTTCAACAAACTGTAATAACGAGCCCTACCAAACATTTCACTTCCCTTTACTGTAAACGACACTGCTCCATAATTACCGCCTGCTAGATTAAAGGTAGAGTTGCAGCATGTGCGACGGAGCGAGACGTGACGGGGGTCAGGTTGAACACATGATCCACACTCACACCGCTCTTAATCTCTCCATTTTGGGGCTTCTGAAGGTGGCGGTTCCTGGCAGGCATGCAAACTGAAACGGGACACAAATGTCATCGGATTAGAGCCTATAACTTCACTCCGGTTGTTTCGGCCAAGGCCGCGCAGCCTCAGATTATCTGATCCAGGAGCCGCAGATCAGCTGAGAGTCCCGGAGGCAACAGGTCCCTTCTGACATCACTGCGGACAACGGGCTTGATTCAGGATTGTGAGGCACAGAACAGTCACACGCACTAGTAGCTGTACAAACACACCTACTTCAAGAAACAGAGACGGGCTTTGGTCGTGGATTGGCTGCAATTAAGGAAACTGAAGGCAACCCTAGCCTACAGATTCAACTCGCGTCAAGTTGAGCTGAAAGAAACTCGCTCACGGCCCTAAAAGCACAAAGGGTAAACTATAGTGCAGCTGAACCCTGATGAGTAAATCGTATTAAATGTTTTGCTGAAGTGCCCTTGTTTGAAATGCACTCACCCTTTCCTTGAAGCAGCCTCGACTTAACCACTAATCTAACATCATTAGCTGAGACAGTCCAGTGGGCGTCATCTCAACTGTGTTGCAAACCATTGCCCGATTAGCAACTGATGCAAAACAAATTCAATAAAAGAAAGCACTGACGCAACATTTAGGAGGATAACGTTTTACAAGGGATTCAGCAAACGGTGGCGAGGGGAGCCGACACTGGCAACTAGGTGACGGCGGCATGCAGAAGGGTCAAAAAGAGGAACACTCCTGCTAAACAAACTCACATGCCTCGACTTTGGCACGCAATTACAGGCTGCACAGTCACGTGATCCACAGGAGGCCAAGTCTAAGTTAACCTTAACCTTAGTGAAGACCCTGAGCACGCTGACTCACCCAATACATTACACCCTGCTCGTGTCAGGTGGTGGATTTTTGCATGTACACAAACACTAAGGAAGGCCTACACACAAAAAAACATGGAATGAGGAAGAAACTAAGATTTTTATATCTAGAAACACAGTGCTGCAACACAGCAGGTGCATGAACAGGCTCAGTGCTGAACCCAAATTTCCTCAGCACTGAGCACGGTTGAGGAGCTATAACCTATATTCACCAGTACTGTCTGAGTGCAGCATTGATAAACCACATTCTGAGTCATATCTAGTGATGTCTGCTTGCACGTGAACTGTCGTACAATGCATGCAATGTCAGGGTTACATGCGACATGGATGGCAACAACCCGCGGGATTATCGATGCAGGCAGGCACGACGCCAGACAACAACTAGCTTGTGTCCTGTCTGTCTGTCTGTCTGTCTGTCGATACAAAACGAGTTCAGAGAAACTCACAGCGACAAGCAGTAGTTGGCGGTGCTGACTGAATTTGGCATGAAGTGTCAGGAGCTTTGGGAGAGAAAGGCAAGCTTAGCTAGCGTTAGCAACTTCTGACCGAGCCGCTGCACGGGCCTACTTCCGACACACCGTTACTGTAAAGCAACGAAACAAAGTCGTAACACACACACACACACGGGCTAAGATAAGTAACGATGACTGCAGAGTGCAATAAAATAAAGCCATGAACCTATGTGGGCTCTCGGTGCGGTCCAGCTACCTGTTCAGATCATGCAGGACTCCCCCATTCTGCTGTGTCTGTCTGTCCGCTGATTTGTAAACAGTAGCGGGTCAGGCGGATGTGCTGAAGCCCAGCTGACTGATCATGTGACCGGGGAGCCGAGGTAGCGCGAGGTCGTGAAACAGCCCCGGAGCTGGAGGTGTAGCTGTTTGCAAATGAACTGTTGATTTGATCACCAAAGAAGGCATCTGTTCAGGAAGTAGCAGGAACCGCATCAGCACAGCAGGAGACCCACAGTGTCACAGACACAAAATCAGCCCTGATTTGGATGCATCTGCCCTGCCAGTGAGCCCACTCAGTGCCCATCCCAACAGATATGTTAGGCAAACAATATTACATTTGTTTCAATGCACAACTATTGTAGATTTTCATATTGTAGATTTTCTATCTCTAATTGTAGATTAGATTTGTGAGGAATGTTAGAAATGTGTCTTCTAGGGGCCCTTGGTGGTCCTGTGACTGTGTGCATGTGCTCTGCATGCCCTGTTGGTAATTCAAGCATGTTCAGAACATGGAGAGGCTGAGCAGAGTCTACTGATTGTATGAAGAATTTAAGCTTATTTGTTTGTAGGACACAAGGCTGTGTTGGACCATTGGACTGTGTGAGTCACAGTGAGTTACTGAATCAAATAAAACACATAGAGACAAAACATGTCAGGAATAACCAAGAACATTAAAGGGGCTCTCCAACATGAATGATAATTGAGACAATCTTAAGGAGATCAGTCAAGTCAATAACAATGCTGATGATATGCATCATTTAAAATATGAAGGTCATGGCAGAAAAAAGCAGGAGTCCCTTTAAGGAAGTAGGGGTGGAGACATTAACGCAATAATGGGTCAAAATGGGGGAGGTGGGGAGAAGCAAAAAAGCAATAATAATAATTGTCATCATCGTTACCATCATGATCATCATCATCACAAGCATGGCATTTCAAGAGCACCATTATCATTATTATTATTATAGCTAATATTACTGATGATGATGCTTTCATGGCCTCTCATTGGCCCTGACAGAGGCATTGTCATGGAAACAGATGACAAAAAAGAGCAGAGCTTTATTGAATTACTCTAAAAAGCTATTCTGACCAAATGGGGCTTGAACATTGCACCATCTGAGGAATGGTGGCTGAGGAAGAGCGGCAATGTGCAACGTCAGTGAAGAGAGATTGAGAGGGAGGGAGAAACAGATGGGAAGAGCAGTGAAGACAAAGAAGAAACCGAAAAAAGAAAGAAAACACACAGACGGCATTGAGAGGCATGTGATTGTAGAGACACAGATCCACTGGTACAGAGCCATGGTGATCAAAACAATGACACCAATTCACCGACATAGACTTACTCATATCTAACACCACAACACCGATACAGAGAGTGGACCTGGCAACCATTAATTTATTCTTTTATGGGCCTTTTACAACAGGCTTCAGTGTGTTTTAATAATAGTCTGATATATAAGCCCCAATCCTTTTCTCACTGCCCCACTTGCTTCTTCGTCCGTACGCCAGCATCTCAAATAGGGTAATCCAGCATCACATATTTAAATAAATACATTTATATTTGTGTGGAAAAATTAATTAAATGGATACAAATAAATTCTATTCTGTTTTATTTATTATTTTGCTCACAAATCACAGCTTTAATCCATCTACTGTTTTATTTGTTTTAATTCATCATTTTAAATATTTTCTTATTTTTATCCTTTGCATTGAAATATTGAACTATTTATGTGTCTGTTTAAGCTGTTCATGCTATTCATCTCTCTATTTTCCTTTCTTTGTATTTCCTATTTTATTGCTCCAGCATTATAATAGGAAGGGGTCCTGCCGATGGATACTAGCATCCTGCCTACATGTCCTATTCTCCTGGTCTACCTGCTCCTGTCCACTGACGCTGGTCATGTTTGTCTGTGTGAGTGTGTGTGTGGGTGAGTCTCCTATCTGTTCCAGGCCGCAGCCCGGCAGAGTTGGCGTCTGGTTGGTCCCGCCTCCTAGGACGATGCTGACTGAGCGGACGTTGCGTTCTCCTATCTGGGCAGTGTTGGTGCCTGCATGGTCCCCTAGTCCTATGATGACGCTGACTGAGTTGCCGTTGCTGTGATGCCGCCCCATCAGATCTGGATGTCCCACCAAAATAAACTTTCATATATTGTGTATACGCTGCTTGCCCAAACTCGGCATCTATTGCACGCCCAACCGTCCTGGTAGGGGGATCCCTCTCTGAGTAGCCCCTCCCAAGGTTTCTCCCAATTTTCCCAGTGAGGGTTTGTGGGAGTTTTTCCTTGTCCTCTGTGAGGGTCTAAGGCTGGGGGATGTCGTGTACTAACCATTTATTATTTTCACATGTTGGGCACTGTGAAGCCCTTAGAGACTGTAACGGTGATTAAGGGCTATACAAATAAATGTGATTTGATTTGATTTGATTTGTGACCATCGGCTCTGACGTGTGATTGGCTACCAGAGACCTATGAAAGACTCTGCACAAGGAAAAGGACACATATTCACCTAGATGCTTTAACTTTGTAGCAGATAAACATGCTTTGTAGAATTCTGTATGTTTTAAAACCCTGACATCTGGGCTCCTAGTGCCAAGATGTTCTCCCTGGGCAAGTTTTCCAGCTATTGAATCTTTTGGATCCACGTTAGGGCCCCGTCATTACTCTGTGGTCATTGTTGTGGGGAAAGCAGCTCTACTGTTAATCCAAATACTCGATTGCTTTAGTCTGTCCACCCAGGACAAATTACAGCGACAAAATGCTAAAAACGGGAATCGGAAAGTAAGTCAACAGATAAAGTAAATACACATAATATAGATGTGTGTGTATGTTTGAATAAAATAGCATAATCCATCAAATAAATTGATAAATATTTCAATGCAAAGCATGTAAATAATTGTTTTAAGGTCACTGAGCTCTCGTCTTATATTTCTCGTCTTATATTTCTTTCATGAAGTTAACTAAACAATGTGAACTTGGTTCCACAAAGCACAGTCTGCATGAACAGCAAAATGGGAAAGTGTTAAAGCAAACTCAAATCAGCTGTCATAATCATTCATCTTTGTTGTGTCCCTCTCTGCCATAGATGACAAAAATAATCCTACAACCAGGAGACGAATAGCTGGTTTGTTTATAACACCTATAGCAATTTAGACAGATTTACAAACTCATGCATCAATGGGAATATGTGAATGACTGTGTGAGGAGGAAATCATTCATTTTTAATAACCATTAACAAAAGCTGATATTGTGAACAAATGGAGGACAAAGACACAAGAATGGACCCATTTACAGTAGAGACATTTTAGACATCCAGTTTATCAGGTTGGTAAGTGATCCATTATTTAATCTATTGATTTATTATGCATTGCAGTAAAAAGGTGTGCTTGATTCCCTGTAGCTTAATATATATGAAGGGGTTCATTCCAAAACACTATATCAATTTTGGAAAAACTGCTTCAAATTCATCCATCAATATTTCAAAATGATTGTATTATTAAAATATTACTTTTTTGTCAGCAAAGTGTGAGTTTCTGAGGACTCAGAACCATACCAGAGAGCCAGGATGTGCTTTACTTTTATCCCAACGATCATTTTATAAGAGCAATTCTTTCAGATGGAGGATGTTTCATTTTGAAATGAAACTCTTAGCTAGCGTATGAAGCCATTAAGTGTTTTTTTTTTCTTCCCAATACACATTTCATCCAAAACAGAAATAGGAAACTTGATTCGTTTCTACAGCAATGTAGCAACAAACACAGACGAGGACAATGAAAGAAATAACAGTGAGATTCCTGCAGGGAACGATCATCTGAACTTTTTTATGACTACAACAAAAACACAAACCACTCATGAAGCATATAGTAAAAATAACATAGAAATATTATGACTATAGAAAAAAAACAGATTGGCAGTGCCACGTTCTACAAGGCATTTTCTGGCGTGAGCATTTCTCTAAAATCAGATAATCCACCAACTAAACTTTCTCTCTATTAACAATGATATGTAATCTGAAGCTCTATTGGGGCCCCATTGATCGTGTCACAAATCTACACAGACGCTACGTGTAATAATGTTATAGTTTCATATAGTCACAGTTATCTTCTATTCAAGTGCATTATGGATCCTCAAATCACAAAACAGTTTTCCACTCAAATCCTCTATTCATCTGAGACTGTGAAGCAGTTTGGCTGGAGCTACTTCATACTGTAGGTCTCTGGTTACACCCCTCCCAGTCAGTCCGAATCCAGTGTCCTCCCAGGCCGTGGTATAAACATGGTATACACAGATATAATTTGTCAGCTTTCAGGCATACCATAATCTTTTGGGACACACACCTGTAGGGACATACCAGTACCAAAACATAAATACTGGTATGTCATGTGTTTTGAGTTGCAAGTGGAAACAAGGATGTACTGTATCAGAAAAGCAAAGCACCTCAGTAGCTCATAGGGAACATATGGCTCATCCACGTTTTGTCATTGGATGTATTTGGGTTAGATATAGTTCTCTTCCTCCTTCATAGTGGGAATGGTTTGAGTGCCTACGTCCAGCTCTTTCAAAATGGCTATCTTGCTTCTCTCCATATTTCTCTCCACCTCCTCCCCATCCTCTGTCTCATCCTCAGCAGTTCTGTCTGCCTGGACCAAGTTTGGTTCTGTGCTGTTGTCATGACTGTGGTTGCGGTGTCGGTTGCGGTTGTGGTGTTGATGCTGGTTGCATGCTTGGCTCCGTCCGCGGTCCTGGCTGTGGAAGAAGCTGAGGATGGTGTGTTTGGGCAGGCCCAGCTGAGCCGACAGGGTGTGGACCGCCTCCTCGTCCGGGTTGAGACCCACGTCCTGGATGAAGCTCTGCAGGATCCCAAGGGCCTCGCGGGACACCCTCAACCCCTCACCTCTGACCTCATCATCACCCCCAATCTCAGAATCGTCCGCCTCCACTCGGACCCCAGCCATACCTCGGTCCTCATCCTTAATGCCAGGCCACTTGGTGGAGAGTTTCTCCTTTTCCCAGCCCTCTCTCCCATCTCCGTTGACCGCGTCAATGACTCTGCTACCCATAACCCCATCCCTCACCTGCTCATTGTTTCCCTTGTCTCTTGCCATACCAGTGCAACCCCAGTCCCTGCCCAAACTGCCCCTGTCTCCTCTCCCCCCGTCAACCCAGTCCTTACTCTCCCCTCTGTCGCCATTGCCGCCCCTGCACCGTAAACGTACTCTCAGGTGTCCCCAGGCCCCCTCGGACTCAGCTGGCGATGCTGTGCACGGTTGCCGTGGAGACAGGTGAGGTCCTGCCTCCGGCTGCAAGGGTTGATGGGCCTGAGGGGTCGGGTGCTGAAGCTGGTGTTGCTGTGGCAACGGAGAGTGGTGCTGGTACTGAGAGACAGAGAGCAAGAGAGAGAGATTCAAAGTTGTTAAAATAAGATGCAGTACTTGTGTTAAATTGGTAATGGTAGTAGGAGTAGTGTAAATTGAAGTCAGCCTAGACAGAAAAGTGTTTGGGGGATAGGTAACCATTACGTAACAATTGTATTTTGTATTTTATTGAGAAAATCAATTGACCTTGATCTGATCAAAAGTAAAAAGTAAATGCAATGTCCATAAAAAATACTCAGAAGAAGATGCTTTCATTCACCTTAGATGGGTATTGTAAAGAGATTATAACTGTCATCAAAGTTTTGAATATCCAACCCCAAAGTCAGCCAAACATTTGGTAGTACTGAGATTGAGTCAGTATTATATTAGGATTGTTCAGACAATAAGACTAAAGATACTTGAGGTTTTGTATTGCTTTGTTTTGTTTTACTTCAAAATTCTGGTCACGTTTCACACATTTTGCTCAGGCTACCTCGAGGCAGGCTCCCATGAGCACAGCTTTCATTTTCATATCAATATCCACAACAAGACAAACAGGAGTTCCAAATACTCTTGGAAACGGTGGCATTCCTGTACTTTGTTTGGTACGACCAACCTGACAGACAGTTTATGGGTCCAATCTGACTTCCATGAGGCATACATTCATCCCTGCAACCTATTCTTATTTAACAAGGTGCATCTGAACCTGGAAGGGTGCCACTTCTGCACCTTTGGGGTCTTCTCCATGGGGGTACATGTCCAACCCTAGTGGGTAGAATATGGGTTGGTAGTAGGCAGGGGCGATTTTAGGACATGAGGTTTGGGGGGGCTGATTTTGTTCATGAACTGGGTCACCACTGTGTCACATGTCATTGTTTATCAGTGGAGTCCCATTATACATGGTAGGGCGGCTGTGTGTGTGTGTGTGTGTGTGTGTGTGTGTGTGTGTGTGTGTCTGTGTCTCGTCCAGCCTCACCAGTGCGTTGTCATTGCTGAGCAGTGTGAGTCTGTCAGTGCAGTGCTGCTGTGCTGTCGTGTTGCTGCTCTCCTGTTCGTAGATGGCGTCCCGCTCGGCCTGGGCCAGGCTGAGGAACCGGCGGATCATACACAGGTTCTCCCACAGAGTCCGGTTCTCTGGGCTCGGATCCTCCTTCCAACGCAGCAGCTCGCACAGCCAGCCCTACAGAAAGAAAACACAGAAACCCGTCAGGAACTAACTAACTAACTAACCCACTTTGTAAGGCGTTATGGAGCCTCAGCAGTGGTTAGAGAGCCTGTCCTTCAACTGGAGGTCAAGCCCCCATGTCGGCAAACTTCCACACCCCTGAAGCGTCCTTGAGCAAGACACTGAATCATACTGTTCTGTATCTGACCCTGCACACTGACCTGCCGGCAGACAGGAAGGAAAGCAAAGAGTATTTCCTTATAGGGATCAATAAAGTGTTCCAAATATTACCATGCATGCCATGCACTCACAACATCATAAAATCCTAGCTCATAATCTTTACTGCATGTCATCCCCCTATCGCATTCTCCTGTCTGTCCTGTCCGCTGCATGTTAGTATTAGTAGATAAAGGAAGCCTCGAGGTTAGAGGAGCGGCTCATGGGTTTGAATCCTGAAAACAACAATCTGGGTGGGGAAAAGTGAATAAGAAACGTGCTCCTCTCTCAACAACTAACATTGAGGTACCCTTGAGCAAGGCACTTACAGTAATTGAAGTCGTTCTAGTGGAGCTGCCCTGTGGTTGTACTGGGCAGCTCCCGGATGTGAATGTGAAGCAGGGTGTTGCTGAAAAGGGGCATACGTGTTCAGTACCCCAGTACAAATGAATAAATGGAGTAGGACAGGACTGCCCAATCTCCTTTAAGAAGTAGAAACAAATATATTCCTAGCAAAGCCTAAAGATCCAGTCGTCCTGTTAGCTAGAACTCCTTCTGTATCAGGAGGGGAGAAACTTGTGAGTGGCAGATTGAGGAACGTAAAGCCAAGCTAGTTTTGGATTCATGAACTGGAGCATAAGCATGTCTGTGAGCAGGCGCACACACACACACACACACACACACACACACACACACACACACACACACACACACACACACCTGGCTGTAGCCCAGCTCTAGCACACAATGCCATCCAGATGCACAGTGCAGATAGGACAGAGAGATCCAACATGGTTCTGCTTGCCAAACAGCCATGCACAGTTACTGAAGGGGGAGGGGGGGGGGGGGGGGGGGGTGTACAGAGAGAGAGAGAGAGAGGAGAGAAAGAGAGAATGAGAGGGAGAGAACAGAGAAAGCGAGGTAAAAAGGGAGGCCAGTAAAGAGAGAGAAAAAGAAAAATAACCTCGGGGGTTTTGGACCACCTGTCTGTGCTGGCATGACCGCTGAATGACCCCTAAACATCCATATGATGAGCAAACAGAGGATGTTACAGGGGAAAGATGGTGACAGAGAGAGAGATGGAAGAAAGAAAGGAAGAAAGAAAAAGAGAGAAAGAAAGAAAGACAGAAAGGAAAAGGCAAATGGAAGCGATACAAGAGAGGGAGAGAAAATGAGACAGCTGAAATCCCTCCATTCCATGAAGGGAAATTATCCTCAAAACAAAAGGCAATAACAAGCTTATGGCGCC
The DNA here is from genome assembly GCA_034670405.1 of Hoplostethus atlanticus. Lineage (NCBI taxonomy): Eukaryota > Metazoa > Chordata > Actinopteri > Trachichthyiformes > Trachichthyidae > Hoplostethus > Hoplostethus atlanticus. The sequence continues at coordinate 1,030,518 of JAXDDX010000006.1, read as the reverse complement.
GCCATAAAAATGAGAACAATAAACACTCAAATCATCTCTGTGTGTGCATTTGTGCGAATGTGCATTTGTGTGTGTGTGTGTGTGTGTCGCTGCACATACACGCATGCGGTTGTACAGTATGTCTATGTGCGTTGATGCAAATAAGTGGTGTGTGTGTGTGTGTTTGTGTAGGGCGACTATTAAACCGGTAATTTAGGACACAATAGCAGTCTGATGCTCTGATGATAGTCCTCTGTAGAGTACAGCTGCTGGTTGATTATCTGGGCTTTCCTCCACACACACCATCCCTGGTTTCACCGAGGAGACGTATTAATGGATTCATCATGGACACTAGAGTTGAGCAAAAAAGTAAAATGTGTGTTTGCCTGTGTGTGTGTCTGTACCTGACTCTTGGAGGCGGCCACCTTAGCAAACATGGCCTGAGACACCTTGGCTCTCTTCATCTCCAGCTGAATCTCTTCGTAGATGGAAGCGCTGATGTTGACAACACAACTGTCTGTCCTCAAGCCTCTGTCTCCCGTAACCGGGGACAGTCTCGCCTACAGAGAGACAGACAAACAGACAAGGAGATTAGATTAGAGGAGCTACAGTAAACACAAAGTAATGGGTGAAGATGGGAGGAATCCAGAATAGAGGACGTGATGAGAAAGAGAATAGGAAGGACTCACTGAAGAGATGGCTAGGGGAAGCCGGGAGGGCCAATCTTCTGCCTTCACACAGTTCAAGTCCTCCTTTCTGGACTGGAGCATCAGAACGACACAAGGTTGGAAATGACAAATTACAATTACGCTTCATTTTTATATCACATCAGTTATTGAGTGCCATGTTGGGGTAAGTCAGTGAATGTCGACAGATCCAAACCCATGACCTTAGATTTCTGAAAACACTGTTTGAGTGTGTTGGTGAAGAAAAGAGGGATGGCCTGTACAGAAACCAACACTATGTCCCTGAATTGCTGGTAATTCATACTTTACTTTGCTTATACACCTGACCTACTTTGAACTTTGTCCTGTCATCATTTTTGCATTGTATGGGACAGATCATGTTTAAGTAACTTTACTCTGAGTACCTCTTAAGTTAGCTACATTTAAAGTTTGTAGTCTTTCCCCTAGGAGAAACACATTGCTATAGACTTAAACAGTACGTTTGTAAGGCTGACTTCAGCTCCTCTCTCTGACCTGTGTGGGTCTTGGTGGCGTGTTGTTGCAGCTCGGTGTGATCCCGGTCAGGCTCCTCTCTTTCTCCTCCTGGTAGATGCGGTCCCTCTCGGCCTCAGGCAGCTGCAGGAAGCTGTGCATGGCCCGCAAGTTGACCAGCAGAGACTGGGAGGCGTGATTAGGGTCCTCCTCCTTCCGTAGGATCTCCGACAACAGGCCCTGGTACACACACACACACACACACACACACACACACACACATACACACACAATGGTCATGTTGAATTCATTCAGACACACATTAGCTCCAGATTTTATTATATGACAGAATAAACTGTTTTTTTCTGAACACACATGCCCATAAACTAAGAGAGATACTATTGTAAGTATTTTAAATGTAGATCTCTTGTCTTCATGTGGGTACAGATGGCAAATATAACGTTTCTCATATGCCCGGCAGCATGAGGCTATAGTTCCTCATTGCCAACACTGGATCCCATTCAAACAGACACCTTGACAAGTCGCTGCAGGTTACCGTTTCACTGCTAGAGACAACAATAGATTCACATCTGGAGTCAGCTTCCAATGCTCTGCTATTAAAGCACACTAGTTGCCTGTAGCATTGTTCTGGGTGTGTCTATCTACGCGGGAAGGCCTTGAAACATCATATGAAGATTTTAGGGCTTCCTTCCTGGAAAAAGTCAGATTTCGCACTGGCATAGAAATAGCAGGAGAGGAAATGTGCATTCTTATTCAAATGGTGGATCATTATAATTCTGCGGCTCTACCCACCGAACCCCTCCTTCCATATAGATGGAGACTTAACGTGCATCACCAATTGACAAATGCTTCTCTCACTTCTAGCTGGCATCTTGGCATCACGCCCAACTGGTACTGCTGGCACCAGAGCACCTTGGTCTTGGCACTGGGGAAACATGGGGGTGGATAATAACTGGCTCTGCTTATTATGATGAAAATGATAATGATGGTAATAATAATAACAATGGGCTTAGTCTGTCCTCTGAGCCCCATTTCAGTGAGCTTGGTGGTGTATGTGAGATGATAGACACAGATAGGGCTGGATTTTAGTGTAAGAGAAGATGGTTGAGGGAGATTTGGATGAGTTTTTAAAAAAAAAAAGGAAAAAGATGGATGGACAATGAGAGGGAGAGATTAAACGGATGGAGGGGCTGCCAGAGGGAGAGGTGGCAAGATGGAGGGACAGTGAGCTAGAGGAAGAGGTAGAGAGGGAGACAGCATCTCTCTAAGGGGGTGTGATTAGTTGGCCCAGCAGCTGCTTCATTGCTGGCACCGGCTTTGTGCTGCAGAGAGCTGGCACAAACGCACACACACACACACGCACAAACATACACACACGTGCACAGGGGGAGGGGGCACTGCGGCAAAGGCCATGCCAATGTGCCAACCATCAACACACACACACACATTCACCAGAACAGACAGTTACCTACTACCACCACACCAGGAAGCACCTCCAAAAGATAACCACCAGCAAACAGTTGCCTCATCTTAGTCCCCAGTGTGCCACCAACTACCACTCTGTCTACTCCCTCCTGCTCCCCCCTTCTTCTCCTCCTCTCTTCCATACCTGGGTTCTGTTGAAGGCCACCCGGGCAAAGATGGCCTGGGAGATGCCTGCTCTCTTCAGTTCCTCCCTCACACAATGGTAGATATCACTGGACATGTCCGATGACCCTCCAGAGGACCCAGCAGATGTCTGGTTTTGGGGCCCAGCTCCAGGGCCTCCCCCTGGGCCACACTGGGCCTGCTGCGGGGCCTGGGGATCGGGTGCCTTTGAAAGGACCATGGAGGGAGGCCTCCCTACAGGGGGGTGGTTGAGATACTGCTGTGGGGAGGGTGAGAGACCCTGGCCGGCTAGCATGCGGCTAACGGCGTACTGCTGGTTGAGAATCTGGGCCATCACCAGTTGTTGGCTGACCAATTGTGGACTGAGGGGCGCGGCTACCAGCCCGGACGGGTGGAGACTGAGGGGGGACCGCCCACAAATGTTGGCCACGCCTCCGTGGGCGAAGAGAAGGCTTGAGCTCTGCTCAGCTGTGCTACCTGGGATTGGGTGCTGGGTAATCGTAATGTGAGGCGATTGGTCAGAGAAACTGTCAATCTCTGAAGTGGAGGCATGTTGAGGGGAGAGAGGAGAGGGGAGGAAAAAGGAAAACAAAGACACATATATGGAATTATAATCACACCAGATATTAAAACTCATCTATCATGTTTGCGAGTTTGATTGAAACGCCTCACCCTTGAAGCATTTGGTCTTCTTGAAGTGTTTGTACCATCGACCAAATTCGTAACACTTGGCAGCTGAGACGTTTGCATAGTAGGTGCTGTTTACAATAGAAGATATCATACTCTGAAACAGGGGAGAAGACAATAGAAATTCATTACATTCTCCAAGTGGCTGCTGTGGGCTGCCTGGGTGTCTCAGCTGTTCACACATCTGATATTAATGAACTCAGATCTGTTATTAAAAAGACCCCCAGGTAAATAGGATAATAAAGACAGATGAGCGTGTCAATGTGTGTGTGTGTGTGTGTGTGTGTGTGTGTGTGTGTGTGAGTAATCAAACAAAAGACTAGAGGTCGTCAGAGAGTAGTTGTGCCTCTCTCTCTCTCTCTCTCTCTCTCTCTCACACACAGACACAGTTCCCCTAAGACCATCCTGTGCAATCTTTACATCTGATTACACCTTTCATCTTCTCATATTTATTTTAATCTGCTTCTCATAAACAAGAGAGGGGTGAAGAGAAAAAGGCAGAAGGAGAGAGAGAGAGAGAGAGAGATGGGGGAGGGGAGATGGGCTGGTATCAGATCTTAAACCAGCAGAGAAGGAAGGAATCTGAAGAGAGAGATAGTGAGCGGTTTCTCTTTATCAAACTGTAGATGTCCTACGTTACGTACCCCCGAGCACCAGAACAGACAGACTACGTTGAGTATTATAAATATTCATACAGAAGCAGACACCAAATACTGCATGATTCATAAAGAATTATTTGTGCAGTCACGTGTGTGTGTGTGTGTGTGTGTGTGTGGATATGTGTGCGTGTCTGCATGCGTCCGAGAACTGAAGGGGACTTTAAAACCCGGACATGAATTGCTGCTGCTGCATCACCCAAGATATCGAGGAACACCCGAGGCTGAAATACCAAGCAGTGGGACTGACGGACAGATGGACTGATTGAGAGTCACACAGACAGATAGTGTGACAGGCAGACAGGTTGACAGTAGAGAGGAATGGAGACAGAGATAGGCAGCCGTCGAGGCAGTCCGGTCTGGCTCTTTAAGAGATAGCCATCTCTCTTTATCTCTCTCTCTCTCTCGCTCTCTGCCCCCGCACTTTATCTACCTCTGCATCTGGGCTTCCTATCTAGATATTGGACCACACGCTTACTCAATCTCATATGCCAAGGTAAGTACACACACCCACACACACAGACACAGACACACAGACACACACATGCATAGGACTTGGAAGGACAAACACATTATCTACACATTCTAAACTTTCACTTCCTCTTGGCAGCGTGCATGCACTGCATAGCACAGCCCTGTGTGTGTGTGTGTCTTACCTGAGACAGAGGGCACTCCTTGGCCAGGGAGCTCTGGTTCATGTCCTTGAGGAGCTCCTTCAGAGCGTTCCTCACTGTGGAGTGACTCCACTGCTCGGCCGGCAGGTCTTCCAGCTTGGGACAGCTGGACAGAGAGCAGGTGGCTTTAAAAATACACTAAGAAAAGACACTTTGCATCACAGCATTTTCATTTCCTTCAGTTCAGGAAGTGGATATCCCTTTAAAGTCATTCATTCATTCATTTTCTTTACCCACTTTCTTCCTTTTCAGGGTCACAGGGGGATGGGGTCTATCCCAGTATACCTTGGCCAGAAGGCAGTGAAACACCCGGGACAGGTTGCCAGTCCATCAGAGGGTGAACACACATAGACAGACACCTCACACTCTCATTCACACCTCTGAGCAATTTAGAGTCTCCAATCCACCTCACTTGCATGTCTTTGGAACATGGGAGGAAATGGGAGGAAACCCACGTGAACAGTGTGTGTGACAGTAATAAACTCTCTATTCCTCTTAAGCAAAGTAAAAGTGATTTGACTCCGATCTAAAGGGCAGGGATTCAATCTCCTCACCACCATGGCAGGTCTGTTTCATAGACCGGAGAGACTATAGCCTGTGTCAGGGATGACCCAGCTTTTTGAAACGGATGCCCAAAATGTGACAGAGCTTTTGGGCCACAGGTCAAAAAATGCAAGAGGACATTGATTGATAGCAGAAAACAACTTTTCATGTCTTATATGATCAAGATGCTTGTTGATATATGCATTGCAATAAGCATTCCATCTCCAATTCACTCATTAAATATAATCAATAAGGATCAAAACAGCCCAAAAAAAGGTTTAGTATGGAGTCAAATTTGACTCATGAGCCCGACTGTAATTTTGGCACATAAGGTTATAGATGTGATGTCTGCCCCTACCTCTGCAGCTGTATCTTGAGGGTGGTGACATGGTGGACATCCTGCAGCATGTCAGCCACTGTGGCATCAGGAGCATCTGTTACACAGGACAGAGGGACAGGGTTCCACCTGCCCACCTGGATCAGACCTGAACACACACACACACACACAGAGTAACAGGATGTGAGAATGCGTCAGGATGGATTTACTTGTGTGCACGTGTGTGTGTGTGTGTGTGCATGTGTCTGTTGTATACCTTTGGCCTGTGCGGCGGAGCTGTGTGAGTAGCCCAGCGTCAGCAGAGCCATCTCTATCAGCTGGTTAAACAGCAGGTCTCTCCTGACCAGCACAAACTCAGCATGCTCCTCCCTCCTCTCCCCCTCCGCCGGGCTCTCCCTGTGCTCCACCACACAGAACACTGGCAGCAGGCTCCCTGGGGCGACACACGCACAGCGCCATCAAGCACACGACAGCATCCACATGACGTTGTGGGGCACGGCGAATAAGAGCGTGGCGGGAAAGCAGAAAGTATGTGACAAGGTGAGAATTACTCAGGTGCAAGTGTGTCAATCATTTTTTATGGTTGCCCCAGACGAAAGCAATTCTCCTTTCTAGTATCAAATTACACTATGTCTAGCACCCAAGCAGAGAAAACAATCTTTCAGAAACAAGAACCTCCTGCCTCTTCTTTGTACATCTGCCCCCCAACCCCTCTCTATTCCACACCCCTCCGTCTGGATGTACCTCTCTTGTGCCAGCTCTTGCCCTGTGGCCTCAGCGTGGAGGGTTTGATGGCCAGGCTGGGGGTTTTGGCCCCTGGACTCCCCTGCCTGCTCCTCTCCTGGGCTGAGGGTCCCGCTCCGTCTTGCTCTAGCCGGGCCAGCTTGGCAGGAGGGGGCCGGGGGTCCACCACGGGGTCACTGCCCTCTGGTGGCTTGGCTCCATTGCACAGGGGGTCCATCGGGGGTCTCACACTAACACCTCAGATCACACACACCTAAGAATGAAAGAGAAATAAATAGGACAGAATGACACTGGGACAAGGACAGTCTACCCTCATGAAAAATCACTATAACAATGCCTATAATATTCCTAGGAACTCAAAGTCTGTCTATTATACTCAATGGAGAGTTTTCAGTACTTCTGGTATTTTTTATCCCCCATATGTTCACTATAACATTCTTATAATATTCCTAGATTATATTATATACACTTTAAAGTTTGATTTGACATTTGTAATAACGCTCTAAAATATATTACAGGATTGCTATAGTTATTTTTCAAAACATGCTTCTAAAATTTGTTAGGAGAATTTAAAATAAAATACTGATGAGTGTCTAGAGAGCGAAAGATGATGTCTAAGTTAACATCACGTAGCCTACACGGTACTATGCCTAGAAAGAAAAGTGCTAAAGCAAATTTGTCTCACACACACACACACACACACACACACACACACACACAGCGTTCAGTGTTTGTATGCGACTTCAATCTGAAGGATAAGAATTAGGAGATGACCTTCACAAAGATGCTGCGATTAGGAAAAGTCCCGTGTGAATGCTGCAGCGCTGTTTCCCGTAATAAACCTGCTGTCATTTCCAGGCGCGCCACGAACACTGACTGATCCAGTTCGTCTCCAGGAACCTAAACGCGCTCAAATCGTCCCACGTCCGTTTTTTTTTTTTTTTTGTTTTGCTGAAGTTTGATCAATGCGAAACCAACCTGTTTCAGTCGGCACCGCGTGCACGCCAGACACGTCAGCATCCGAACTACCCGATTCCAGTAGACATCGGGTGTATCCACATGTCAGGTCGCTCTTTAGCCGTTCATGTATCTCCAGTTGGGAAGCAGACCTGTTTCTCTCACTGTCGCGACGTGTCCAACTGTATCAATAAGCTCCGACGCACCCTGTCACTTACATCATTCGCCTGTTTACCATCGCCGGTACCTCGTATTCACATTCGTAGTAGTTTTACCCTCATCCTCTCTTGGCTGCCCGTGCACCGGCTGCGCTGCGCCCTGCGTTGTAGCGATGAATTGGCCTTAGCGCAAGTTCAGAGCGACCTCCCATCCAGAGCACTGGGACATGCTGTTATTGTGGATCAAGCTGGAGAGAGAACAATACACGGCTTGGTGCCTCCATGCTATTTCCTATCATATATTACACCACTGGCTCCGGGAGAGCAGTTGTTGGTTACACTTAAAAGCCCAATGCGCACGCGAGAGGGAGAGAAAGAAAGAGAGAGGGAGAGAGAGTTATAAATATAAGGACCCAGCTGCATTACCATATGGTGTAATAATGAATTCACTAGCGCGCTCTGTAAATGTATTAAATGTGACAATTGCGCATAAATGTATTTATTATTTTCTGCCGCATGCAGTGCACGCACTTATTATTGTCTTTAGGGTATTCCAACTCTCCACAGAAATAAAGTGGAGTAGGACAAGGTGGAACTGGCTGGCTGTTATTAACTTTTCAAAACTGATGTTTTATTTTCACGAGATTATCCTGGTTCATGTTTAACAGAAAGCAGAGACCAACATTTTTACACATATCACATTAGAATAATATAGTAGTATTAGTATAGTAGTATAGTATAGTATGCATAGTATAGTATTAGTGTAGTGTTGTATTCGTAGTATAGTACAGTATAGTATAATATAGTATAGTATCTTAGAGTGTAATATAGTATAATATAGTATAGAATAGTATAGTGTAGGATAGTATATTGTAGTGTATTATAGTATAGACTAGTTATAGTATTGCATAGTATAGTCTAGTTTTAGTATAGTATAGTATAGTATAGTATAGTGTAGTATAGTGTGGTATAGTATAGTATAGTATAATATAGTATAGTATAGTATAGTATAGTATAATGTAGTATAGTATATTGTAGTATAGTGTGGTATAATGTAGTATAGTATAGTATAGTATAGTGTGGTATAATGTAGTATAGTATAGTATAATGTAGTATAGTATAATGTAGTATAGTATAGTATAGTATAGTATAGTATAGTATAGTATAGTATAGTATAATGTAGTATAGTATAGTATAGTATAGTACAGTGTAGTATAGTGTGGTATAATGTAGTATAGTATAGTATAGTATAGTATAGTATAGTATAGTATAGTATAATGTAGTATAGTATAGTATAGTATAGTACAGTGTAGTATAGTGTGGTATAATGTAGTATAGTATAGTATAGTATAGTATAGTCTAGTATAGTATAATGTAGTATAGTATAGTATAGTATAGTATAGTACAGTGTAGTATAGTGTGGTATAATGTAGTATAGTATAGTATAGTATAGTACAGTGTAGTATAGTGTGGTATAATGTAGTATAGTATAGTATAGTATAGTATAGTATAATGTAGTATAGTATAGTATAGTATAGTACAGTGTAGTATAGTGTGGTATAATGTAGTATAGTATAGTATAGTATAGTATAGTCTAGTATAGTGTAGTATAGGATAGGATAGAACAGCAGTATATAACTATATTTATTACTAAACATGATGACTTGACTTTCAGTCGTAGCTCATTGATCCGCTGATCTGTTTAAACCTTGTTGTACAGACCTGGCAGTAGAACCTACTGAAGCAGCCAGGACAGCAGCACAAATCACTCAAAAGAAACACCAACAGAAAAATACATTAAAAAAAATCACTGTACAGTACCTGGAAGTTTGGATACAGCTGGATTATTTGATTCCCATAGACGATAGGCCAGTCAGCGTCCTGTTCAGAGACACCAGAGGTCCCAGCCTCAGTGTTAGCAGACTTCCACCATGCAGCCTGCTGGGGACGGGACACACTTCACCTCTGGAGCCGTCACCCACAAATGGTGCCTGAAATCTCTCTGAAGGTACAGAGGATAACTTCTCAATAAACACATCACAAAGCAGGGGGGAGGAGTGAGTGTGCGTGTGTGTGTGTGTGAGAGAGAGAGAGAGAGAGAGAGAGAGAGAGAGAGAGAGAGAGAGAGAGAGAGAGATCACTCACTTCAGTACGTATATGAGTCAAAGGGAACTGACTTGCTCCATGAAACATTAGATACTGGCATGGTTACAGGTCTGTCTTTCCTACCGAGAGCAGGTAGAAGGGTGGATGATGTGCAACGAAGAGTGTATGTTTGGGGAGAGAGAGGATGCTCTACTACTTTTGGCTAATTAAACAAACTGAATTAGCTATCTCCCCAGCCAGAACGAGTCATGGCTGGTTACACATCATTCACGGTGACTAATTCAGAGAGAGAGATGTCACTCAGCTAGCCGGAAATGTGTGTGTATGCCTGTGCACACGTAGGGCCTAAGTGTGTTTAGGTTGTGTACTTTGTTTGTGTGCATGTGCCTTTAAGTGTTTATATGTTTGCATCTCCCTTTCTCTCTCTCTCTCTCTCTCTCTCTCTCTCTCTGTCTCACCCCTCCTCTCCGGTTCTATCACTGGCTTGATACCTCGTCAATGAGGCTGGCATGCTAAATGATAATTAAGACCATTACACGCTCACAGAGCATGCTACCAGCGCAGCACACGGCTCTCTCTCAATCGGAGCCTCATCTCAGGGGACTCCCTACTACTCACAGAGTCGTGTATCTCTCCAAATTAGGTTAGATTTTCATTCCACCTCATTCGCCATGGATGTGATGTGGTTATTATAAAGTCATGATATGGTTACTGAGCCCGCTGCCATTAGGTGGAGGGAGCTATCATGTTGGCATGTGAAAAAGTGATTGCCGACACACACAGGCATTGCATTCCCCATTTCTGTTTCTCTGGCGGATTCATAGCTGCGTTCAAAATATAAAAACATGCACACACACACACACACACACACACACACACGCACACATGCATGCATACTCCCACCTGATACACACAAAGTAACGCAAATGCACACAAGCATTTATGCACACTGACAAACAAACTGGGTGCGTCACACACACACCATTGTTTTACCTGCACACTCACACTCCACCACCCGCCAAAACCAAACACTCCAAACCCTCTCCCTCCTCAAACACACACCTCCACCTCCTTGTCGTGGCTCTAATCTGAAACATCTTAACCCAGAAACCCAAGTATTAGATATCCATACAATAAGCTTATCGCTGACATTGTGCCAGAGCCAGGCTGGAAGGCAACTCTTTCTCCTCAGGTTTCCCCTCATCTGGGGTGTGTTCAGGGTCCCTCGGCTTTATAATATACCAGCACAGGTATCAGGTAATAGCTGGGACAACCATACCCTGAGGTTAAGGTGGATTATCTATTGAACTTCTCAATAGATTTGATTCACACATAAGTCTGCGGTACCTCTGAGAAAGGAGGTTCAAGGTTGAATTCAAGGAAACGCAGATTTCAGATGAGATTGCGCACTCAGGATCAGAAGTGAGTGCAGGCTATCCTCCTAACCCACGAGCAGTAAAACCTGATAGGTTTGGTTTTGATCTAATTGAGACAGATAAGGAGTGAGAATAAAGAACGAAAAAATGAATAAAGAAGCAATGAGTGACAGGGGAGAATACAGGAATATGGGCGTACAGTAGGACTCATGATACCCAATGCGTCATTTGTTTCTCTGCTTGTAATCCCGGGGGCCTGGATAGTGGCTTTTTTATGAGTGAGTACTATACGATTGGGTGTGTGTGGGTGTGTGGGTGCACACACACTGCACATCCGTCATGTGTGCGTGTGTACCATTCCTATGAACGCGCTTTATCAAAGTATGTAGGTAAAGTGAAGCTATGCGGTATCTTTATCACCGCAGAGCCGTAGCCACTTCTTGTTTAGCACCAGAGAGTATCATAAAAGCCATCATGTTAAGATGCTGGCACCGTGTCGCCTCTCCACCGTAGCAAGGGAGACGTAAAGTCTGAATGCGTGACTGGTTGCTACACAGCCATGAGGCCAGACCAGATTAGTGTTTAACCCGGACGGTTTACAGCAACACCAAAGACCGCAGAGAGGCAGAGGAGTGGCGTCGCATGTACAGTGCAGTAGGACATCACTTCTCCAAAACACATGGCCTATTGGTAAAATACACAATCAATGTGATCAGAAAGTCTAATAATTGTGCTCCACTGTTTAAAGCAGGTGGAAATGTTGTTTTGGAAGGATTCTCATGCATGCTTGCTTCATATTCATCTGTGCTGTGGACTGGAAACTGTTGGAATGTATTTCAGTAATCCAAACATTTGCTGAGATGGACTGAGCCAAGGGTATGAGAGTGGTTGTGATCTACCCTCAGGAGAGGCTTCAATCTCACCTCCAAATCCTGGTTAGTTTCCTTTACTGCCACAAGACCCTAGTTAGTTTCCTACCAGACCCTAGTTTGTTTCCTTCACTTCCTCCAGACCCTAGTTAGTTTCCTATACTACCTCTATACCCTAGTTTGTTTCCTTCACTTCCTCCAGACCCTAGTTAGTTTCCTTCACTACCTCCAGACCCTAGTTAGTTTTCTATACTACCTCTATACCCTAGTTAGTTTCCTTCACTTCCTCCAGACCCTAGTTAGTTTCCTACCAGACCCTTTCCTTCACTACCTCCAGACCCTTTCCTTCACTACCTCCAGACCCTTTCCTTCACTACCTCCAGACCCTAGTTAGTTTCCTACCAGACCCTAGTTAGTTTCCTGTACACTCTGCCTGTTCTTATAGTTTACACTCCAAGGTCGGACCTTTCTTCAAATCCACTTTCTTTCTTTGTTTCTCAGATTAGGTCTCAAATGACTCTTCAAGTGTTCAGCTGCTTTGCACTGAAAGCGTTCACAGCCTTTGATTGAGTGTGTTGAATACTTGATTGATAACTGTTTGATTGCTAAACATTAAAAGGAGCAATGTTGGTTAAAAGACCCAGGCTGATTTGGGTAGGTTTAATAATGCTTTTAGTGAGGTAATGCTGTGGGCCAAGATGAGTCACTACTACTCATCTGTCTCCTCACTCAGAGCTAAACTATGGCACACACACACACACACACACACACACACACACACACACACACACACACACAGGGTTTATGTTTGGAGCGGTGATCAGACTTAAATGATGCGTTAAGTGCTTAATTACTCAGGTGAAGCATCACTGTGCATTGGCTGTCTGTTTTAATGTTATTAGCTGACACGTTTATGAGAGTATCTCTCTAAACTTAGCTACTCCACAGTGCCTCACCTCAGGGGGATGATTCACATATCTGTATGTGTGTGTGTGTGTGTGTGTGTTTTTACATGAAGCCAATGAGGCGATTTATGATTCATAGTGGTCAACCTTAGAGCACCTGGTGACTTCACTTTGTCAAAATGACATAACAGCAGTAACAGCCGCTTGACTTTTGTTGAGGATCTGAGTAGGAGGCAGAGGACTTGACTTTTTGTGTTCGCTGTAGCACCGCTAGAAAAAGGACTGACCTAGATTTGTACGTTTTGCCTGTTTCTGTGCATGTGCAGTAGGCACAGGTTCCAGGTTTTGCTACTGCTTGCCAGAGAACTGAAGGTGTAAATGGTGATTTGTAATCGTAACATGAGGATTGCACTCCCATTTCTGGATTTACAAAACCGAGTTTGGGTCTGCAAATCATGATATTAGGATTTCAAAATGTTCAGTTCATGTATGATTTGTTGAGACAGACATTTATTCCCTTACATTGTGAAGGATTTACCATAAAATGACAGAGTTAATTTCCAAAGTGCTATCCATCATTATCTGAAGTTCACCATTCAATAACTCTAAAGTAAAGAGAATCCAGATTGCAAAAGTGTTTTTACATTTTATTAACTAAATATTTAAGTTGCCATTGATCCATTGAAAATAGCATAATTTGTTTTGGTTTTGTGTTCGCAAATATTTTCTCACAGTGTCTGTCTGTTTAGTGATAGTGATATCTGATCTTGAAATGAAACTCCATTTTACTTACTACTTTGACTGATTTAACTTAGTCCTATCCCACTTTCACAATTTCCCCATCAATCAAATTTTTAGATCCAGTAATTGCATCCTCTACAGGCCATTGAAGCTCCTCTGAAAACTGACAAGTGGAGAATCAATCTACAAGTGTGCTGTCTGTCGGGCTGTATGTCCTGCACTGCCCCCTTGCACTGAACGTGAGGTACTGTACCACGTGTGTCTATATGTGTTTATGTATTTTGAGTTGCCGGTATGCCCCTCCACCACTGGCACCAAGACAGAATCCCAATCTTGCCCGGCCCCTGTGCTCGAGAAGCGATGGAGACTAAACTGCATCCGTTTGCTGTCCACGTGAGGGCGCTACTGTGCAGCTGTTGAACATTCGGTTCACGGTGTATGATTCCGGTCTATGCACTACAGACCGGGCATTCGTGGTTCTGTGCCTTAGTTTTACCTGCGGATGGCGCCCAAAACTCGAGATATCTCCCTCTTATTGTGGTCAGCGGTGCGCCAGACCGACAGGTATGTGCTTGATTGAGGCTGATAGTCAGACTACCGAAACAGGCTTGCCTCTCTCTCCGGAAGGATTTGCACAATAGGCGGGTGTGCAACTATTTCACTGGTTTTGTTTAAAAAACGACTCTATTTCAGTTCTGTGCGTAATTGTCTTAATGAGAAATTAAGAAATGCTGCTCTCTGTCTGTCTGTCTGACCGTCTCTCTCTCTCTCTCTCTCTCTCTCTCTCTCTTTCTTGCGTAATGTCTCCAACACATTAATAAACACAAGTTTATTGCACCGCAAGGAAGCACTGTTGGGCAGGCTGAGGTTCAAGGCCCCCAAATTCCATTGTCAAATGGTAATGGTAATTCCTAGTTAATATTTGCTAAAGGCATATCATATCATGATAGAGGGTTAGAAGACAATTATATATATAGAGAAAATTCATTCCTGCATATGCATTCTTTTACTGTGACTTCCATCGATTAAGCTATTAGTTGGGTGCTGTTTTTTGAATTTGTGAGACAATGACAGCAGAATCTCCGAATGGAGTTTAAAAGTAGGACAGTTAGAGGTAAATAGAGAAATAATTAAAAACAGAAATAAAAAAACATAAATGAATAGAAAAATAAAAACAAAACATAAATAAATACATACATTAATAAAAATATAAATAAATAGAGAATTAAAAAAAACATAAATAAATAGATAAATTAATAAAATCATAAATAAATAGTGAAATAAAAACCATAAATGAATAGAGAAACCAAAAATAAATAAAACCAGAAATAAGTATAAAAAGTTATATTTTGATTTACAACGTGTCCCGACCTCTCCATACTGGGAAACACTCCCCTTTGCGCTTTGATCACAGTTGTTGTTGAAAGTGATTGATGTCTCCCAACACCGCGCGCTGTGGAGAGATGATCATTGAATCCAGCGGCATAATAATGGCAACGCTGACAGGGAGTCTCGCTCTCTCACGGTCGTCCCTGGCTATTACCTGAATTGCACCTGCGGGCATCATCTTCCCTTGTCTTTTCCACACGCAACACAGGCTCCAGACACACGGGTGCGCGCATCACATGCACTCTCCAGTGGATAGACGATGGTATTGTGCTTAGTTTACCGGACAGCTCCCCGTTCCTGTACGGCCAAGCGGCTTTAATGGGAGCACCGCACACGTTTGGACGACTCGCACCTTCTCTTCCGTAACTTTGATGGGGACTTCGACAACAAGGAGGGAAAATGCCTGTGATGAAGGGATTATTAGCGCCGCAGAACACGTTTCTGGACACTATAGCCACGCGTTTTGACGGCACTCGTAAGTTAAAAAAAACAATCTTGTTGGTACTTGATGGATTTTGGCTTTAGTTTTGGGCTGTTTTGTTATCCTCATCTTGTTAAAAATGCATCTGTGCTGAGGCTGGACAAAGCTTTTTCCGGCGAACCTTAACTAGATTAATAGCTCAGCAAGAATTTACCTGCAAAAATCAAATTGTAAAAGCCGAAGGGATTCTAAAGGGTTATTAATATGTCGTGCAACACACAGGCACACTTTTGCAAGCTTGAAAGTTGTTCCAAATTTCTCTGTGTTTTAATCTGCTTTAATCTGGCCTTTTAATTAAAGGTAGACCTCGGGGCACCGCCTATCACAGGCCTATCAGTTTTTGAGATAGAGTTCAACTTCAGGGCAAAACTAAATAGCCCCACATCTCAAGAGGAGGCAGTTATGGGAAGCAGTAGCTCTTCCCCAGTAGCCCGTTAGCCAGATGAAGTTTCCGAGGCTTCAGCACCGCGGACAGCGACAGAGCGGCTCCCCGCCACACAGGCTCCCGGCGACACAGGAGACATTTGGACAACTTGTTCACAACTTACAGCCGCAATTATCGTGACATACATTTGTACTGATCGCGTCTGAATAAATGCATCACACACGTCTCCTTTCTGTGCGTAGTCAACATTTATTTCCTCTGCTCCTTGGCCGACAAGTCCCGCGGTGAACGCAATATTCCTCCCGCAGCTCTGAAACCAGCAGTCGCATCTATCAAAATTAATTGGTAGGTGGCTGCATTACAGCAGGTCGTTCCCCGGGCTGAGGCACACATGGGGCATTTTTAAACGACAACTTTTGTCTGCACTCTCTCGGCTCTGTCTTGAGAGGTTCCTTTTTTTTTTATAATGAGGAACTTCTTTTTGAAATCAGCTTTGTTTTCGCAGCTGACTTTTGCTCCATTAGTCCGACTGAGTTAGCTCGCTCTCATTCCCTTTCCGTCTTTGAGCACAGCTGGAAACTTGCAGAATGTTTTTTTGCCTAAGCTCATTTCAGTCATGCAAGAATCAAGAATTATATCTTAGGCTCCTTTGCTGTTCGTTGAGTCACCTATGTATGTATGAGTGCATATTTGCAATGTGCACATCTGGTTTTAGCACATCAGCTTTGATAAAAATGTCTAGTCTTGACCCAGACTAGCTACAGGATATTGCCTTCATTGATGGTTAGTCAGTGAATCTAAAGGAGACTGGGATATCACCTGACTTGCCAAAAACAAACACCAATAACATTTTTGTAGACAGATTGATGTCTTTGCAAGTGTTTTTGTCATTGAAGCCTATTTTTAAACATATGTCTAGCCTATCCATTATTTTGGTTCATTTTTGTTTCAACCTGAGCTAACACCTACTATTTTTGATAGCTAATCTTCTAAAGGTAATGATACCACCTGCAGCTAGGTAGCCTGGGTAGTCTGCAACCCCCCCCTCTCTGGGTCATTCTACATCTGCTCTAGTTTGGATCTACATTTGATAAATGACTCAGAGAGTACCCATACTAACAATAGACATCTTTATTTCAGTCCCCATAAACAAATATTCTGCAGGTTGAGCAATGCTGTACACTCAGGTAGACTATATGTCAGCAGACATTCAGCTACTTGGACAGGAGCTCTGTTCTAATAGTCTCACAGGGGAATTGCAGCGGTACTGTATCCGGCCCAAATGGTTTGCCAACAGTGATTCAACCGCTGTCCTTGAACTGCAAGATAGTGGAAATTAACAGCGGGTTTGAACCGTAAGATGGGGCAGACTGGAGGCGGCGGAGCTTGACGGGACAAATTGGGTCTGATGGCCTGGCCAGGAGCAAATCGAAGGGTAGGCCTGGGATCACTGCTAGATGATCCCCTTTGACGTCATCTAAAGCCCAGGCGGACTGGTCAGACCTGCACACGGGTGACGATAGCAATGGATAGAGAAGGAATTAGAGGAGGCCTCAGGCTGGCCTACTGCATGCACACACTCAAAGGAGGAACTGAGCCATGTTGAGACTCCAGCTCGTTAAAATATATTGGTTATATATATATATATTCCTTTATACCCCCCACCCTACCCCCTTTATGAGGGACCCCAGGGGTGGCAGTATAGCCTAGTGATTAAAGAGACTGTTTCATAACCAGAAGGTCCCAGCAACAGTCGCTCTGGATAAGAGCTTCTGCTACTTACTTACTGTTCTGCTACTGTGTTCTACTTTACTTGCGATTACTTAACATTCACAATGATCATTTGTCTATA
Source organism: Hoplostethus atlanticus (assembly GCA_034670405.1). NCBI lineage: Eukaryota > Metazoa > Chordata > Actinopteri > Trachichthyiformes > Trachichthyidae > Hoplostethus > Hoplostethus atlanticus. The sequence continues at coordinate 1,012,893 of JAXDDX010000006.1, read as the reverse complement.
CATACGTTCTACATACTCCTAAAGCAACACAACTAACTTTAGCAAAGCTGCTATACATTTTAGACTAACTCAGATGGTAGCCCACCTCATGGCACCAACAGTGTTGACGTCTTATAGTGTGTACTTTGCAGAACGATTGGCTGACAGACACAAACACTTCCTGATCATCGTGCTGAGTTCAGTGTGTCCCTGTTTGCCAGCGCTGCAACCAAAACAACAGAATCTGTCTGCAGCGGTGTGGGTCTGTACTGTAAAGGCTGAGTGAGAGTGCTGTGACACCCACTGTCATCAGTACTCTAGTGTGACATCCAGGAGACTAGTCTTATCAGCTGTCCATCACTGGAGCTGCTCATTGAAACTGTCTATTGTCACTTATCCCCTCATTTGAAAATTAATTTCCAAAATGTAATATATATCCATTTTTGGGAAAAACCCTGAAAACATTACTTGAAATTCCTCATTCAGTATCTCTAAAAGGCAGCAGATGTGTTATCATTTTGTCACCCACTGATGAAAGTTACCTACTATCCTTTATTGTTTTCATTTTATGTGAGCAAACATTTTCTAAGAGGAGTTTTAAAAAAAATAGATCGATAGATAGCCACTATTTTAAGTGAGGGCTATCTATCTATCTAAACTCTTCATTTCCTCTATAATTGGCACCGACAGTATACGCTAACGATCCTGTCGATGACGATGCATGGTGCCCAAAACCTGCTATGGATCGCGACTTGTTATGCAATACCCATGCAATGAAGTCATTACTGGAATCACTTCACCAGTGTGGAATACTTGCTGACTTGACTTTCTGTCAAGATATGACGGCGCTCATTGGGGAGAAGGAGACAATATTGGTCTGTCCGCCTGCCAAATTAAGCAGATTGTTTAGTCGTCATAGCAGCAGGGCTGTGCAGAGTCTCCCACAGTGGGCCGTGTGCGCCCCAATCTCTGCCATTCTTCAGGATTCCTATTTTCTTGCTCTCAGCACACACTAGTACCACCTCCACTAGGCAGGTAATTACTGTCACACTCACTGGCGCCAAGACCTGGAACAGCTGCGTGTTGGTACAGAGGAACGGTGGTGATGCCTAAGTGTGAAAGAGAGAGAGAGAGAACGTCTGTGTGTGTGTGTGTGTGTGTGTAAAAGAGAGATGAAGAGAGAGAGAGGAGGGGGGATGTTAGAGCAAGAGAAAGAGGAAAATGTGCAGTATTTGGAGTACTCTGTTGGTTTGTGTCACAGAGCATTTAGCTTTAAGAGGTGTGTGTGTGTGTGCAGGTGTGTGTGCAGGTGTGTGTGCAGGTGTGCGCGTATGTTTTGTTTGGGAGACGTGTGCATGCCTGTTTTTTCAGACACGTTAAGTGCACTTGTGTGTGTGTGTGCTTGTTATGCAGCCAGTGTGCATGTCTGTGTGTCGACGTGTTTGAATGCTTACGTGCATGTTTGCGTGTGTGTGTGTGTGTGTGTGTGTGTGTGTGTGTATGCGTGGTGTATTCGTTTTTCTAAACCCAACTTTTCCCAACTTTTTCTAAAGTCTGTTTTAGGGTTAGGGGATAGGGAATGAATAAAGTCATTGAAGGTCCTTATAAGTATAGTAATACAAACACAGTGTGTGTGTGTGTGTGTGTGTGTGTGTGTGTGTGTGTGTGTGTGTGTGTATACCCATGTGCTCAGCTCCCCCGCTCTTTAAACATAAGGGGACTAAAGCGGTGGTTTCCCCTCCACTGATTAACTCTCCTTAAATGCAGCCCCTCTAATTAAGCTGCTGAAAAGTGGCGGGGGGATCCCAAACCGTGATTACCACTTGCCTGCCGAATGAATGCTTAAAAACTCACCCGGGTATCACACACACAATAGAGGAAGCCATCACGGGCAGACTCTCAGTGAGGAGACAGAGTACGTCCCGATGATCGCCCTGTGGCTATGTCTCACTGACAACCTCGTGACCCGCAGGAAGACCTAGGGGGTTAATTATCAAGTCTGAAACCCACAGACCAACTGCTGACGCACTCGTGTTTTCCAGTGAAGTTCATTGACGTAGAGATAATCTGGATTATGCCGTGCAGCGGCAAAAAATCGACAATGTTTTAATTTCCCTTACACATTTATGTGACTATCTCATTAGGCGTATCTGTATCAAGGCAGCTCTGGTATTGTCCTTTGCCAGACAACTGCGATGAAAAACGTAATGAGTGCAGTTATGAGACTGTGACGGAGTAATCAATCATCATTGACTGTAGTGCTGCAGGGTGCGGAGGGGGCTCTCATTCACTGGCAAATGTCTCTGTTTTCTTCAAAGCCCACTTAATATCGTGACTGTTTTCTTTGAGGACAAGAATAAACCAAAAAGGACGGTGTTGTGCTGCAGCAGTGCATGATCACATAGAATGTAAAAGGTCTTCTCTGTCATGAAATCCTACCTATATATGAACTGAAAGTTTTTTCTTGAGACAGCATGAATGGTTCTGACTTGCATGAATCGTGTAAGGGCAGCAGAGTGTCCTGTCGACGATGCTAAACCCCTACCTGCTCGTCGTAAGTCGCTGTGGACAACGGCACCAGCTGAGTGTTGAAAATGGAAATGAGTTTTTGGATTTAATAGCAGCACAGTATCCCCTGGCTTTAACAAGCCCTGTCTGCAGACTTGGCATTGGTTGAAAGAGCATTTAGTTAAGGGGACACAGCCACCATCCTCAGCATGGAGTCAGCATGCAACCGCTATCCTCCCTCTAAGGTCACAAGGCTTGATTATTATTGTGCACTTCAAAAGGGTGAGTCCCTCGTCTGTTCCAGCCAATTTCGGGGACTTCCATTTGAGTGTCCCCGTCGCCGTGGACGCTCTGCCTCGTTAGCGAGCCTAATTAGTGAGATTCCCTCCTAATCACCGTCTCTAATGGACTGTCCAAAACGATCGGCAAGCGGTGCTTCGCCAGCGGAAGTCTGGGCCGTGGAAGTCGGCCATTTTTAGACTCAATTAATTGTTCAAATGGGGAAAAGGGATAGTTTGGCCTGGTGGTGGTGGCGGAGGAGGCTGCGAAAGAAATTTAGAGAAAGCGGTGAGGGAAGGAGACAAATGGAGGGTGAGAAAGATATTGACGGAGATAGAGAAGGAGCATGGGAAGGGAGGGAGGGAGGCAAATTACAGGAATGTAATGACTGGTGTAATGTTTCTGTTGGTGAGAGCCTGGGGGGTCGTAAAATAAAGAGCCACAGAAGTGATTACGGTTGTGGATTTGTCTAATGATTTTCTTCAACTATATGGTCTGCTAGCTCTTTTGTGTGGTTTGTGGTTTGATTCCACCACAAAATACAATTGATTGATACCCAATTAGCAATCGGTCGACACGGTAACTTGTTATAAATATGAGAGACACTTGACGATGTGACACTGATCTCGTAATCCCAAGTGTTGACTATTAAGATACTGTATCCTTTGCTAAGACAAATTCTAAAGTTGTAACCTTGGTTGCCATGGCGTGTGCCAGCGGTAACTATGGTTACCACAGAGTGACTTTGTTTGGTAGACAGACCCGGTGCCTCTGTGGTTTGTGTGGCACAGAGAGAGCTGGCGGCTGGCATGAATTCTTGCAGGGCGGTTGAGGAGGTCTTTCGAAACCCCTCGTTCTCTTTTCCATCCATCTCTCCTCTTCCTCACCCGTTTTTTTTTTTACCGCATTCCATCTCCATCTTTCACCGCTGCACCTCTCACAGCTCCGTCTCACTTAGTTTCAACTGTCTCTCCCTCTTTCTTCGAGTCACCATATCACCCTCGCTCAGCTCCTCCACTCTCCCCCCCCCAAGTCTGTCTCGGCGTATTTCTCACCTTCCCCTTCTCTTCCCCTTACCTGTCCCCAACCCTTCATAGCTCACTTTCTCACCTGCCTCTCCATCCATCTCTCGCTCTCCCCGCTGTGTCTCTGTCAGTTTCTCCTTCTCTCTCTCTCTCTCTTTCGAGGTCTCTCTGGTTTGTCCATGCTCGCTCGCCCATCACATCAATTGTTGTTCCCCAAATAGCTCAGGGGTTGCAGTCGGTGGTGGCGAAGGGCTGCCGAGGAGCGGGTGAAAGTGCATATTTGTGATGTGTGTGTGTTATAAAACCCCAAATCTGGGACAAAGCAGTGTGTGGACGAGATAGCCGCTAAACAAACAGACACTCGCCCCCCTCAGCTGCCCCCTCCATCCCCTATATCTCATTTGTTTGGGGGGGGGAGTGTACCTGATGTTGCAGTTTGTTCTGCCACACATTTCCCTCTGACCCACCTAGCTGCTGAGAAATTAGATCATTGGCCCGGGGCTCGGGGAAACACACACAAAAACACTCTTTGCGTTAAAACTGTCATTGTTTTCAAAATCACCCGGAGAGGAAAGACCGGCTCCTTTTCTGGTGCCGGTGTTTAATCTTTTGATGGTGTAATTACATTTGAAAGTCTCATTTCTTAATGGTCCACTCTTTGACTGACGCTTGACAAATCGTTCACTCGCCAATAATTACGGAGCCCTCTGTTGACTTTGATTACATACAAAGGTTCCCCTCATCGTCTCTCTCTCTCTCTTCTGCTTTCTCTCCATCTTTCTTTTTCTCTTCACTCCCTCCTTCCTCCTCTCTCTCTCTCCTCCTTTTATCCCTGTGGGGTTTCCACAGCAGCTGTCAGGCAGTAGTGTGAGCACAAGGAGACATGATCTATGGGTTTCTACAGTGGAGCAATTAGCCAAAAGAGATTCAGGAGAGCAAGATAGTGAGATAGTGAGATAGTGTAAAGGCGGGAGGATGAGGGAGGGAGATTGAAAGAGAGCAGAGAAGAAGTAGAGAGATGTAGGGAAGCTAGATAAGGTAGTAGAGAAATAGCAAAGTGGAATATGAATATAAGATTCAGAGAAGGAGTCACAAGAAACTTTTCTTTAATGGAGGTTCAGGGCGCAGGACGGCAATAAAGACAGACAGATGACGCTCTCCTAGAGATTGTGGGGAAGGAGACGAAAGTGAAATGAAATAAATAGATCGGGGGAAATGAGAGATAGATTGGCTGGGTACCAAGGGTTGAGAGGAGACGAAGACGAAGAGTAATTAGGCGGAGAGATCCAAAACGGTAGGAGGGATATAAAGAACAGCTGGGAGGGAAGGAGAGAGGGAGGGATGGAGGATTAGCGGGATAGAGGGAGGGAGTTGGAAGGAGTGAGGGAAGGAGGAGGGGAGGGAAAGAGGGTGGAGGAGGAAGCAAAGGAGGCGGAGTGGTTGGAATGAGGGAAGACGTGAGAGGGAGGAAGGGAAGGAGGAATGAGGGAAGAAGTGAGAGCGAGGAAGGGAAGGAGCGAATGAGAGGGGTGGGGGTGGGTGGAGGGGAGCAAGGAGGGATTTTGGGAGAAAGGACAGGAGAGATAAAGTTACTCCATTCAAAACACCTGAACCAAGGCAACAGTAAACATGTAGTCCCCTACGAGTGATGCAGTCGACCTCTGGGCCAATCAGCAACAAATAAGTCACCTTGTTTTGACCTGTAATTGTCGCACCGCCATGTGATAATGAGTGTAGCTTTGAAAATGCTGGACTGCATCATTCCCCCAATCAATCAATCAACTACATTAACTACATTATTTCAGCGTCAGCGTCGTGTAACACATGGACAAAGAATGAACGGTGTAGCTGCCCCCCGCGGGGCAGTCACTTTAATTTTGAAAATGGTGAGATGCATCATTCCCCCGAGATTCGTTGAAATCCAATCAGAAGTGTCGGGTATATTGCATGATGAACAAACAAACACGTGTAGACCAATCCAGGTCAGAGACATAGACAGAGAAACAGGGAAAGTGTTCAGGGTTTAAAGTTAGTAAAGGTTGAATATGAAAGGATCTTGTCTTCTTTTCACTTTTCCTCCCCTCTTTCCTGCCGTATGATTATTAAACCTTATCTGCAAAGAGCTTCAGCATGTGGACTTTGTATTCATCTTGTGTGTGTGGGTGCACAGTCTGCTGAAATTTGATAACCTGCACCACAAAACAGGACATAAGTTACCTAAATCCTCTCCCCTCCCCTCCCCTCCGCGCGCACACACAATTCATATCGATTCCACCCAGCCGAAGTAATCCACTGTCAAATACACTGTGTGTTGTTGCTGTAAACATTAGCTTTCTGTCAGCCCGGCTCAGCACCATCCTCTCCTGCCACCAGACAGGCTGCAGGGCCCTCGCCTCGGGTCCCCAGGAGGCCAGCAGCCCTGTCGGTCTGTCTCTGCTTGCCCTGAGCCCGGAGGGGCCGCCACGTCTGACAGCCGGTCCCAGCGCTACGACCCGCTCTGACCATCTGTCTGAGCCACACACTGTATAACTGCTGACAAAACATTCTCTGTGTTTTTTTTTTTCTTTCTCTCTGTTATGAGTGAGTGCAGCTCACTGTCACCGTGTTTTACTCTGGTGATGGTGACTGCTGAAATGACGAAGATGGTCACAAAGTAGGTGGGCGACTGAAGAAGGGGGTTTAGCACACAGGATTCCATGAGCAGGGTTAACTGCCGCCGCCGCATCGTCTCCGGGTGTCTGTCCTTCCATCCCCCTCAAGCTGCTTAGAGTTGCACATCCCTGCCTCTGATTTTCACCGAGTGCCAGCGAGCGCGGTGATGCAATTGTGGTTTCGGCGAATGGGATTATGAAAAGGAAGATGTTGCTTGTTCCTCTTGAGGGACACATACAAGGGTTTTGTTCTGAGCTGCTGTATTCCCAGTTCAAATCTACGGCGGTTTCCGTTGACAAAGGCTGACATACAACATGAAACAATTAAACATCGGGGGGCTGGTGGGAAAAAGAATTATTGATGCAGAAAATTGATTTTTGTAATGAAATTCAATTGACGCAAGTTATTTTGTGGGATGTCTCAAGCAATAATTATACAGCTCACGTCGCTTTGTGTGCTTCTGTTAGTGTGTGTGTGTGTGTGTGTGTGTGTGTGTGTGTGGACTGCTGTAATTTGATAAGGAGTCAAACCTGCTGCTCCAAACAGCGCGGAGGTTATGTAACATCCTCCAAAGTCTCCACCCACACCCACCCACACACGCGCACACACACACACACACACACTCTGTTGAATATACTGTATATTGTACTGTAAACATTAGCTTTTTTTTCATCAGCTCAACACCATCCTCCCCCTAAGCTGCCAGTGTGTGTGTGTGTGTGTGTGTGGTTGTGTGTGTGTGTAGCTGTGTGTTTTAATCGATGGATCCAGGTGAAACAGCTGGTCCACTTCAACAGGGTACTCATTTAGAGGTAGACACAAATAGGCCAATTAACTGCGATAGTCTTCAGTGCTAATGTGATTCTGTTTTCCCTGTCATCACTCTCTCGCTCCTTCCCATTCCCGGTTGATCCGTCACTCCCCTTTTTTTCTCTCGCTGTCTCCTTTTCCGAGGTAGCGATAGTCGACTTCCTCCTTAACACATAACCTCTCCTTACTGTAACTCTCACACCGGAGGCGCTATGAATTCAGCGTCAGTTTCTTTGATACAGACAGGATAAAACGGACAGCGGCAGCCTAGACTGTTAGTGGCCTCGTCACCATGAGGGTACTCGTTCGGCTCCCGGGAGCGAGCTGAAATTTTAGTCGAGAAAGGAAATGAGAAACACTCTCCCCTGCCTTAACAGCTACCATCGACGGTGCCCTTGAGCAAGGCACTGCGGTTGTACCGGGAAGCTCCCAGAGCGTGAGAGCGTGCATGTTCAGTCAACTTTCGCTGGATAAATAACGGTTAAAAACCATAGCCTCCCCTGGTGATGTGAACCTAATGCGTTTACTCAGTGCTTTGCTAGATGATTGAAGTGCCATAGAGCTCGTTCTCAAAGTCCTCCAGGGGTCCTTGAGGTGGTGCCAGGGGGTCCCCAGCAAAATGAGTTTAATATCAGACATAATCACTGGAAATGACATTGACATCAGAGAAAGACTGTTCTAATCATAGGTTTCACTTTGACCTCTATTATCTCCTCATGTGTGGACAATTAATACTAAAGCTCCTCAAATATGTTCCCAGATGAAACCCTGGGGCCAAATCTGTATTCTGATTCCTTCTACCTTATTTAGTTGAATCAACTTGCCGTTGATTTGCTCTTTTTTTTTTTTTACCTTGCTTCATTGTCCTCACATTACCTCCTCCTCCTCCTCCTCCTCCTCCTCCTCCTCCTCCTGCAGACAGCAACTTCATCCTGGCCAATGCTCAGGTGTCCCAGGGCTTCCCCATCGTCTACTGCTCCGATGGCTTCTGCGAGCTCACGGGCTTCTCGCGGGCCGAGGTCATGCAGAAGAGCTGCGCCTGTAAGTTCCTCTACGGGCCGGAGACCAGCGAGAGCATCATCCTCATCATCGACGATGCCCTGGAGGAGCGCAAGGAGTTCAAGGATGAGATCATGTTCTACAAGAAGATGGGTGAGTTTCAGGAAGTCAACGGGATTCACAAAGTTTTCATTTGCGTTGAGTCAGTTGCTGCCTCAGTTGTCATATCGGTTCCCCTCATTTTGCTTCCTTGCTCTGCTTTGCACCGCTCTATTTGTTCCTTTCCTTTCCTTCCTTTCCTTTCCTTTCCTTTCCTTTAGCAATAAAGGTTTGGAGACAAGGAAAAAGGCAAGTTCATAAAGTCAACGCGCCCAACCAGTGTTTTAAGACCTATTACCATGTGGGTCTTTGCCTGTGTATGTCTTTAAATGGACGACAATTTCTCTGTGGCTATTTCTGTCGAGGCCCCTTTTAAATTGACATAGATAGAGCCATGGATGGATGAAGCAATGCATGGGGGGATGGATGGATAGGTCTTTTCAGTGGCCCACTCTCATTAAAAGAAGATTAAACAAAGCCATTAGTAATAAACGGCCCCCAATCATTATTTAACGCTGGGACACATTAAACTTTCATAGCACTCAGCTCAGTGGCTCTTTAACCCCGTCTCTGTCAACTACACTGAGCCTAGGAGCTGGCTATGGTGTGGTATGGTCTGTGTCTCCACTGATTAGCCAACTGGCCATTGAACAAAATGGATTTGGAAATAATGAGCATGTCTCATACACACCCACACACAGACTCTCAGAAGAAAAGCAAGGGCATCAATGGGCACGGTATTACTGCGATGTGTGATTGTGCCATGCCTCCATACATGGTTAATGCAGAGTTCACTTTTTTAAGCATCTTCTCCTCTCAGATTTACAAAAAAAATGATTGCTTGACTGAAAGGTAGATTTTTAAAACTAGCAACTAATGCGTCTATTTGTTAGTTAAATTCTCAGCTGTTGCTTCATCACAAATCATTGTTAAAACTTGTTACATCAGTGCTGCCTTGCTTTCTAATTTGTGCACAAACTAAACCAGCACTAAGGATAACTTCTTCTGAAAATAACTCAGTGCAGACAAGTTTTGCAGTCAGTGCAAGCTGTGTCAGGTATTGTGCTCTTTTTCTTCTCTTGCAATGCCGATTTAACAAGAGCTTTGAATGGGTAATGATCAGGTGCGAGTGCTGAGCACCTCGGTGGGAGCTGGGCTCTGTGTGTGCGTTTGTGTGTAATGCTTTTTGCACTGCTATGGGGAAGTATGGTATGCACTGTTTATGCCAGACAGAGCCCCAAGAGCCCAGCATAAGGGAAGCACAGTGAGGGCAGTATCGTACAAGTTTATGGTAGAACTAGAAGCTGGGGTGCTGTACATCCACATACCAGGAAGTAACTCTTTGTAACTGTGGCTAATACAATACAATACATGAATTAAAGAGAGCCTAATAAGAGCCTTATCAGTTTAGTTCATGAAGTGGGGCTGCGACAGAGAAGACTGGCCCCTCCCCCTTTCATTGAGCCGCTGTAGAGTCGCTCCATTCACTCCAGTGAAATGAGTCGGGTATGGGTACACTGGTGGGAAAGTTTTCTCCGAGCACAGGAAGTGACGTATCGCAACTTACGAGCCGAATGAAACAGCAGTGAGCGAGCTAGTGCCGCGGGTGTCGCTACAGAAAGCTGGATTTACCATGAGCAAGGATGACTGAAGCTGCTGCGAAAACATTTTGTTCCCCACTTCCACCCCAACAAACCACTAAGAAGAAGAAATTTAGGTCAGAGGAAAGTATGAGAGCAATACGATTTCTAGGTATTGAAGCGAACGACTAAATTACACAACGTTACATAGTGCAGCTTTAAACGTGTTGTTCAAGTGATTCTCTTAGTTACACCAACACCGTGCTACCACTGCGCTATGGTGTTAACAGGTGGATATTTTAAAGTCAACATAGTTTAACTTATCCAATCATGCAGACCCCTGACCCCCACCCGACACCTCCACCTCAGCACCCAAGTGTTAATTCACTTGTTGAAAAAGAAAAACATTTTTTTCAGTCTGACCAGGTTATGAAACATGGCTGGCTCAACCCGGTTGTAACACCAGTGTAGGTGCAGCCAGGCCTTTTCTACAGTATGTCAATCTCTCTCTCCTTCTGTCTCCTTTTTTCTTTCTAACCTTCTCTTTTGCTTTCTATCTTTTATCTCCCTTTCTCTCTCTGTCTGCTGCACCTTTTTACTCACCCTGCCTTTCCTTTTCTCCCACTTCCTCTCAGTATTGTGTCTGGGGGATTTCTCTGTCCTCTCTCTCTCTCTCTCTCTCTCTCTCTCTCTCTCTCTCTCTCTCTCTCTCTCTCTCTCTCTCTCTCAGCAGAGTCCTGAAAAGACAGAGCTGATTGACTCAGTTCATCCTCCGTCTGTGACTGCCTGAGAAAAGAAAAAGCCACATGTTTGCAATCAGGCGCTCTCTTTCTCTCACTGTGTGTTTGATGGTGCCTCACACACACACACACACTGTGATTGTGTAATTGAGTCATCACCCGGCAAGGAAGATTTTGTGAGTGGGCGTGATGGGAGAAAACTATGTGGGAATTCCCTCTTCATCAGCTATTCAGTTCTGCCGAAGCTCATTCAGAGACGCTCTACTCATTCACATGCTACAATTAAAGGGGGAACAATCGCTCTACATCATAAATCTTCATATTGGCAAAGCTTGGATATTACAAAACAATTAGAGACATGAGCGGTTGAGAGATGTTGAAGAAGATTCCTCCTTCTTCATCAGATAATAAGATCATAGCAGTTAACCTATAAATAAGGAATTAAATGAGTAATTCAATTATGAAATAAAATATCAAAGAAAAAAAAGGGGCGATAGGATTATACATCATTATCATTACATGAAGGTTAGTAGTAAGTCCTCTCAGGATCATAAGGAATCTGATCACTGGAGGTTGGATGTTATTTTGGGTTTAAAAACAAATACACATCACTTGTTTTGAGTTATTTGGATGAGTTATTTCTATTTTGTGTAAATTTACCAGGAGATATGGGCTTAGAGCTGGGCTCATGTCTTGCTGTGCCTGGGGAGCAGTGACTTGGTTTATTTTGAGGCATTGCTCCTCCCGAGGGATTTCCGAGATCCTAATAATGCTTATTCTGTTGCTCCATGCACACACACACACACACACACGGACCCTAATGCACAAACACATACATAGCAAATCGATGTTGGTTTGAGTATGTCTTGAATGAAGATTTGTCATTGTGTGTGTATTCCCTTCCAGCGGTGCTGTTCTGGTGTTTGCTGGACATCGTGCCCATTAAGAACGAGAAGGGAGACGTGGTGCTGTTCCTGGCTTCCTTTAAGGACATCACCGACACCAAAGCCAAAGCCATCCAAGAGGACAAGAGGGAAGGTCAGTATGTGTGTGTGTGTGTGTGTGTGTGTGTGTGTGTGTGTGTGTTTGTGTTTGTGTGTGTGTGTGTGTGTGTGTGTGTGTGTGTCTTGTTGAATGGATTGTTGATGGTTTTTCTCTATCTAACTGAGCATAAAGAAAGCCTGTGAGAAGGAAAGACTTTGCGTTAAATGAAGGAAATGGTGAAGTATGTTGACGTGGGTGGTGTTAAAGGACCATTCCAGCGTGTTTGGAGTTTTTCCATCCATGTAAGGTTGACTGTGGCACCAGATTAACAATATTTTAAAATCAGTTTTGCCTCTCAGGCTCCGTCAGTAAAGTTAATTCATCACTGTGAATGAGGGGCCAACGATTGCGTTTTGCAAAGTTGCATCAGAATGCAAAACTAACTAGTATTTTTTTGGGGTGTTTTACTTCCGGGTTCTGCTTGTAAACAACAGCTTGTAACTGGCTAATGTTTCTGGTGCACTGCACGCCCGACTTCCCGCCTTTTCTTCTCCACAATAAATTTGCAAACCAATAGCTAATGTTCTCTGCGGTTATGTTAGGACCCACCGTCTGTCAATCACAACCCAGTCAGGCCAACACACAAACCAAAGCAGTCGCTTCCCCCAGCTAGACTCTGTAAAATTAAATGGAAATTAAAGCTGGTTTTTACACAATTACAGCTGTAAATTTGCTGCCTTCTTCTTTAATAATATGTAGACAGGGCTTGTTTCAAAACATTTATTTTTAAAAACAACTAAAAGAAAGAAGGAAGAAGGAAGAATATCACATATCTCATAAGGTGATAAAAGCACTGGAAAACAGTCTACAGTGATGGAAAACACTAAAGGAATGCAGGAAACAAGCAGACACTAGCTATATCAAGCCAGCAAACATGTCTCTTGCATCCACCATGCTTGATTTTAGGGAGAAAACCAACCCTCAACACACCATTTGCTGAAGGTGGTCGCAGCTTCTGTAGCTACTAGAGAAGGGTAATGAGGTCAGAGAGGATGATCTTACCATCGTCCACCTAACCTAACCTAACCTAACCTAACCTACTGTACCTTAAGTTCCAATAGATGCCTGTTAGGCTTGTCTATGGCCAGTCAGCTCCCATGTAGTTCTCAGTTGTTCTCTTCTTTCAAAATATACTTCAGACCCAGGGAGGCTGAACCAGAACTGTGATATCAATTCACAATGACACGTAAAATACATGAAGCAATCTGAAAATGTTGTAGTAACCCCTGAGAGGGTAACCGATTCTACATTTGGAGTGATTGCAGTTATTTTATTTTGCAGTGTCATTACAAAATGGTACACTTATTCCAAGGGGTTTAAATTTAGAGTTACTGATGATGCAGCACTGACTGTAATTTACCTGCAGGTAGAGGGTGTGACGGCGGGGAAGTGTAATCACCAGTTTTCTCCTCCCTAATCTTTGTTAAAATTTCACCTCTCTTCCAGGATTTTAATTATGTTCATTACTGTAAATCCAGAGAACAACTACAAGAAAACAGAAAGAGAGAGCTAATTTTGCTCATGGAATGAATTTCCTCAAAGGCATCACCTAAGCTATAGCCAAAGGCAGCCCAGAAGGCATGAGGGAAGGTCGGTGTGTGTGTGTGTGTGTGTGAAGTCAGCACACTGATTGTTCTCATCTCACGTCCGCCCCTCCTGGATTTGCCTAATTACTCTAATTACTGTAAATAACGGAGAGCAGCAAACAGAAAGCATAGTTATTTTTGCCAGATAATAAAGTGCTTTCCATAGAAAAGGAAAGGCTGAGGCAGCATGCTTTGAGATAGAGATGAAAGCCTCGCCGTAATGGGTTTGGGTCTGACAAGCGCTTTTAAATGGGAATACGCATGGTTATTCTCACAAACATTTGCACTTTTTTGATAATGCAAAGGAACAAGTTGTGTCGGTGTGTGTGTGTGTGTTTGAGCCGGTGCAGCGATGGGACAATGGGGCATTTCAATCCGTGGAGGGGAAGCCTTTCAAGGACGGACAGGCACACATACACACACCTCGGATGTAACCCAGTTAGCTCAGGCCACGCTGATTGGAAAGTGTGTGCAGGAGGGGGAAACCCAGTCTCTGTCGTCAATAGCTCCTCTCCTCTCCTCTCCTCTCCTTTCCTTTCCTTTCCCCATGCACCTCTTACTCCAATTTCACCTCATTCCTTTGGTTTTTACTTGTCTAATTGTCTAATGACTCTCACCTTTCTCTCTTACTCTGTCACAAAATTTCTCTCTCTCTCTGTCCTTCACCACGTTTCTGTCTTTTTCTCTCCCTCGATCTCTTATTCAGCTCTATTTCTGCGTTCCCCTCTATCTATCCCAGCTGTTTTTATCCCTTCCCACCTCTCAAATGTGCCCTACCTATGTACCCCCCCCTCCACGCACACACACACACACACACACACCCCATTTCCCCACACCCACCTCCCTCCATGGCTATAAAAGCGAAGGGAAATTCATTAGATCTAAAAATAAGCGTGTCTGTCTCTGTGCTCCTGCCGTGTCGCGTCCCCCAAGGCTGCACTGCGTTATGGATGGGCCCTGTCTGTTCGCCTCATCTGGGGTCCATACGCATGCACACTAACACACACACACACACACACACACACTCACACACGCGCACATATCCCACAGAACACACACGCTTTCCGAGGACACTCAGAAGCAGTTATCACTTCTATTCTCCTGCCCTGTTATTGCTGATATTCCCCCCAAGCCAGTCTGGCCTTAGTCCTTTCCTGTGGGTTCGTAACAGTGAGAATGGAGCGCTGAACCCAGCAGCAATAAAGTGCCTTCTCCCATTACTCAGCTCCTCAATCTGAACACATCGCTCCTGCACTATCTACTTTATCTACTGCACTGCACTGGGAAGACACACACACACACACACACACACACACACACACACACACACACACACACACACACACACACACACACACACACACACACACACACACACACACACACACACACACCTAGCCCAGGAGCAATCTACCATAACAAATACTTAACCACCTATCTGCTCTACTAGTGACTTATCAAAGTCGTAAATTGTTCTGTTTTGATGGAGATAGTGTTTACACAGTAAGGCATCATCATTCAGTATGTATAGATGAATAACATGAATCAAAACGGGGTGATTTTCTTTTTTCATTTACAAAAGCCCTTTGACAATAAATACCCAGGTTTTTTTTTTTCCTCAGAAATTGTTGTTACATAGTCATTTGTCCTTCTCAGGACAGAATAGTATGCATTTCATCAAGCATAATGTCATCAGGAGTTAACCTAGGGGGTAAAGTATTGTACGGGGGTTGTGCAATAACTGTATGCATGCACGTGTGTGTGTGTGTGTGTGTGTGTGTGTGTGTGTGTGTGTGTGTGTTTTCAGAGCGGCGGCGGGGCAGAGTGAAAACAGGCTCTCCATTCAGCTCAGCTCGTCTGCGGAGCAGCACCGTCCTCTACCACATCTCTGGCCACCTCCACAGCAGGGAGAAGCGCAAGAAGATTAAACTCAACAAGGTATCAAAGGACACCGGTACAGCCTATCCACACAACACAGAACTGTAGAGTTATTTAAGTTTAAAGACAACATGAAATGGCATTTTGAGAGCAAACACGGAAAGTGACTCAGAAGAACTGGATGCTAGCCTGCGTTGTTGTAGAGGATCACTGGCCTCCTCCAACATCTCCATTACCCTCGTTATTGGAGCAGGCCGTGGATGAAGCCTCAGAGTGCAGGAAGCCAAGGAGGAAGATTTTATCTCCAGTGTTCATACCATTCATGTCACTTTGAAACTTGCAGGTTTGAGTCGGGGAGGACAGGATCTTTGAAAAAACTATGATGATATTATTGGTTGGAATTTCTATGCATACCTACTGGTACACAATGCAGCAACCACTACAAATGTGCCATTTTCCAGGACCAAACAGTAATGGGGTTTTCATATAAAAATACGAAAACATATTTTAAATTAAATGTAATTAAATTTGGCATTTAGTGTTAAATAAGTGTATGTTAGGAAATGGAAAATTAGTGAAAATTTCATTTTGTCTTTCACATCACCAAGAGCACTGTGAATGAATAGTCTATAATTGGGGTTCAGTATCAAAGATCACCTTAAATGGGCAAGATCATGCTGTTTTATTACCTGATCTTTACACTAGCAAGATTTTTTATGGTTGAAAATACAGACATAGGAACTGTGAACATCTAAGAAACACATTGTCATCTTCTATCTTTTTAGCAAGGGCTGAGGACAACAATGTAAATAGTTCAATGCTATCATGACATCTATTTTATCATGACTAACGGTCACACCTTGAATGTCTCTGGGTCTTACTACAACCAGGTAGGAAACCTACGTTCATGTATTGAGTTTTTTGGTGTTTTTCTTTGAGCTTGAGTTAGCTTATTAGTATGCTAGCACAGCGCAGTAGCTGGTATCATAGTTTGCTAGCACAGTGGCTAGCTAACCAGCTAACAGAACTTGCAAACTTAGTGAATGTAAAGGCTTGCTAAATAATGTGTTTGAAAGTTTAGTGATTGCTTACTGATGTGATACTTAGTTAGTTACTTTACCTTGTGTTCAACATTACATAACTTAACATTTTCTGTTAATGCGTGATATGTGCGGTAGTTGCATATTAAGCTTAGGTTAAGACTGAACTAACCTTAGACTGGTCTTAAATTCTCTAGTTACAGTTTGAGCTGAAATAAATGCCTATTACATAAACAATAGGAGTGACTTTGAGACACATTTCCACTCTCTATAAATGTTTTTATTAGTGTAGCCTTCAAATGCTCCATGTAACTACTAACTACTGTACGTGTCACGCATTCAAGTGCTCTTGGTTAGACGATAACAACAACATGGGCACTGTAACAAACCCAGTATATTTTGGCTGTTGTATTTGTGAAATCAAGCAGTAAAGAGCTATTGGTATTGGCTATGATTAGGGTTAAGGTTAGGGTTAAGGATAGGCAACTAAAACAACTCAAACAATTCAGTGTTTTGCACCAGAATGCAGCTAGCTTTGTCAAGCTAGCAAACAAATTCTTCCCCAGTCTAAATTTTAGCATCCTTTGAAGAAAAATAAATATCCTTATACTAGGTTTTTAATGTCATAAAATTAATTTGGCAGTTTACATAGTTTTGTTATCATCTATATGAGTTAATTCTTTCAAAATATTATCAATAAAAGTGGCCATGATTGTTGATCTTTCAAGCAGCTGATTTCATAAACAATTTATGGGAAATTTCAGTGTTAGGTAAACTACTACTAAATTATTTTATGCAAAAAAAACATTATGCATTGTGTTGCTCATAAAATCCTCTTTGCTGTTCTAAAATCACTGTAAAGCACTGTGTCGAGAGTCTTATTGCTTTTATCAAACAGTGGTAACAAACCATTGTATTAAAAATGCAAGTGTTCAATAAATCTTAATACAAATAAAATGTTATTCTTCTGCAAGCAACATATTTCTTGAACAGTAGCTAAACAAAGTGGTTGCTAAGCGACACATAATGAGTGGTGATTTTCAGCATTAATATTAAATTAACTGTTGACCCACCAAAGGCTGGTAGATGAAAACATTCACCTAGAATAGAAAGTTTTAACTGGCCAAATAATGAATATATATTTTTCATAGAAATATGTCACCGAACTATTTTCAGTGCTATTTCATGTATAGAATCAACTACTGTGTGTTCATTTAAAACTTGTACACACACTTATACAGTGAATCAAGTTTGTAATTCATCATGAAGTGCAACAAAACTCAATATAAGCCCAAAACGTTATCAGCCAGTGGGGCAGGTGACCCCTATCGATTGAAATTTCACCGGCATTTGGCGCTTGGTGGGTGCTAATTTCAGACCCTGGTCACAGATGTGTGTTTATCAGGTATTTTACAACAGCTTTGAATGTGACTCAGCCAATTACAACAATTTCGCTAAATCAACAATGACCCGCCAAAGGCATTCCACCATGTATTAGACAACATAGTAATAGCAGCGGTTTAGCAATCTTAACTGTGGAAAAGCTGTGCTACAGCAATTTAAACCTCTAGCATTTGTACACTATTTCCACTATTTCATGGGTTTCATAAAATTGGGTTTTGGTGACCCAGTGCAGTTGTGAAATGCCAGTAAGCTAGCGGAGCATTGTGGTCTGATATTTGTCATTTTCAATGTGACATCCAATCAAGGCTCACTTATTCCTACAAACTGAAACAAAATGTCAGTAGTATTTAGCTTAAGAAACTGACCAAGAATGGACACTTCTGAGTCTCCTTATTTATATCAGAACACAACTCAGATGTTGAGTGTGTGAACCCTAGGGGTCGCTAGTGTTCAGAATACTACTAAGGTGACAACGCCACTCCCAGTTACAGGGTGGGAGACCCGGAGAAAGTACAGGTGTGTGTTCAGTTTGAATGAACAGACCAATGGTTTCAAAATACACAGAAAAGTATTTATTCAGTTAGTTGGAAGAACAGGTTAAAAACCTTTACTGCTATATCAATAAGTCAATAAAAACAACTATACCAAAATGAACAAAGGGATGGCATAGGTCATCCAACCTCAAACAAACTGGGCCACTGTTAGGGACATCGGACCGCTCCGAATCTATAGTAGGTTAGCATGCAAAAAAGAAAGCAAAAAAAGTCTCACACAGCAATTACTCCATCTACATATAATAATAAATAAACCCACTCAAGGCTAAGGGCCAATAGAATTAGAAGTCACACCAAGAAGCCAACTCAGGGCTAGGAAACTACAAAAAAATGCACACAGAGCACAACAGGAGAGAGAGCTCCAAAACTAACGTCCCAATCAGTGGGCCCAATTTAGGTTGACTATGGGATGGCCTAGTGTAAAATACATCCAGATTATGAAAAATAACAGCAGTTATGGCTAACCAACTTGACTTTAAAGGGGTTAAACCTAGTTGTTAGTGTAGCTGATTGGCAAAAATGAGATGACTGGAGTAGGCCTATCAACACATAGAAACACCACTAGCAACAATAACAAGGCAGATAAAAAAAAATGATAAAAGTAAAAACAATAAAAGAACAGCGGCTGACAGCAATGTGCAAAAGCTGTAAAACAAAAACATACATTTAGTCCACTTATTAACCACATCACCCTTAATGAAATGTTTGGTTATAATTCAATCACCTACCCTATTGTTAGGCAGAAGTCACTGGGTAGGCTAACAATTCAAACGCTGTAGCCTCCTGTTGCCTGTATTTGTCACACTTCCTTGTATACACTCGTCGTTTGGAATCAATTTGCACTTCCCGCTTCTACAAGACATAGGGCAATAGGCTTAGATATTTGAGGTAAGAAAACAATAAGTGCATAGTTCACAAAAACACAGGCTTACCTACAAGCAGCGACCAAATGCCTTCAAGTAGCAACCAAACATTCCGCCATGTATCAAACCACCTAATCGTGGGGGAAGGGACCCAGACCATAGTTGTCCGACGCTATGCCTGAACTTTACACAAACTTAAAGGGGCGGTGTCACTACAATTAACCCTGACTGGTCCCACTGCCCACAAGTGGTTGAGTGGACCTACTCTAACAGGTTCTCATCCTCTCCCATCCAGAATGTGTTCGGGGACCCTCCTGCTCTGCCGGAGTACAAAGTAGCAGACGCCAAGAAGTCCAAATTCATCTTGCTTCACTTCAGCACATTCAAGGCCGGCTGGGATTGGCTGATTCTGCTCGCTACATTTTACGTTGCCGTGACAGTGCCCTACAATGTGTGTTTCATCGGTGATGATGACCTGACCCGCAGCACTACTGTCAGTGATGTCGCCGTGGAGATACTGTTTATCATAGGTTGGTTGCTTGGTTGCAGGAGGCGGGACTATATTGTATGACTGAACAGATAGTTAGCTGTAACCAGGGTTAGGGCTTGACTCTCACGATGGTGCAGGGTGACGGATTAAATTTAAAGGTGCTACGTGTAACATCAATACATCGTTGTCATATTAGTTGTGATACCTTGGTATAATTGCTGTAAAAAAAAATGTAAATTATGCCACTGGTATTGGCTAGTAAAATTCAGACCACATTTCCCATGAACCCTGTTGATTCCTGTTGCAAAGAGGCCACTGCTTCTTGGGTCAAAGGATCTCTCTTTCGCTTTACTTCCTCTTCCATCGACCTTTCACTTGCTCCACCATTGCTCTTAAAGCTTTTACTCTGTTTGCGCTGGAAGAACAGCGCCCTCTTCCTGTCTTGTGCTGTAAAGCAATCCAACAGATTTGCCGCAAGGTCCGACCTGATGGCACACAATGTAAAATGCAGTGTAGAGGTTGGTAGAAGCTGCCAGTTGTTTATGGTAACTAATGACTAATGTCTCAAAATGAATGTGGTAATAATTTATTGATGTTAAAATGCTACATGTAACCCCTTTAAAGGAGGGAAAGTGTGTAGGAGGAGTGTTCTAAATTGTCAAGCCTTAAAACGAACAGACATACTCTGTTCAGACATACTCATCTTCCAACTGTTTGTCCATCTAACTTTCTGTTCACCTGCCAGACATTGTATTCAGTTTCCGCACCACTTACGTCAGCAAGTCGGGCCAGGTGATCTTTGAAGCTCGGCTGATCTGCATCCACTACCTGACTACCTGGTTCATCATCGACCTGGTGGCTGCGTTGCCCTTTGACCTGCTCTACGCCTTCAAAGTCAGCGTGGTGAGTAGCCATTGGCCCGCTGCTTAACCCTCTGTGTCCAATATAGAACATAATCAATGAGCTACTGTACATTCACTATATAAATACAGGATTGGATTCCATATCCATATAGTTATATGCAAGAAAGAAAGAAAGAAAGCACATATCCTGTGGCTGTGGCTTTGAATGCTGTAATGTTTATATACATGACTGTAAATTGCAGCATGTCTCATGACTGATGGATTGCCCAATACAGATCCAATACGTTAACTTGACAACACAGTGGAGCAATGTGCAGTGCAGCACCTCAACACATTTGACATTTCATAAGAATGGATTGCATGGATTGTTTCCAGTGGCGCTCAAGCACCTCTTTGATTCTCTGTGTATTGATTTCATATACTGTACAAGAGCTGAGAAAACAATCAAAGTGGTATCATTAAAACCTTTTTTTGTTCTGCTTGAGTCAAATACACGGTCCCCCTAAGAATAGTTGCATGGAAGAAGAAACAACGATATAGAGCAATTAGGTAGCCCTCCCTGTCTTGTCCCTGGCTGAATGATATTACCCAACAGAAGCACTACACTATTGGGAGGTTTTGATTGGTTGCTCGACGTTATGGAAGTTTTTGCTTTTCTGGTCTCTAATTGGGAGACTGACTGTGTTTTGTGCCGCTGTTTACTTTGGGTCAACCACTGTAACTCAAATCAAATGGGTCCATTATATTGGATGGATCCACACAGATATATATTCTAGCACTGCATGAATGAAAGAACTGCATACACCCCCCCCCCCCCCCCAAACACACACACACACACACACACACACACACACACACACACACACACACACACACACACACACACACACACACACACACACACACACACACACAAGCCATAGGTTTCAGAATCCTTGCACAGGTAGAAGAGCAGGAAATCAAAGTGGTCCACTGGGGCTAATTTAAACTGGGCAGTGATAGATAATAGAAAGAAAAGAGAAAGAAGATAGAAGATTGAAAAGAGTAACTAGAATTGTAGAGAGAGGCGTGAAGAGAGAAACATGAGAAAAAAGATGATTAATGAAAAAAGAGAATGAGACAGAGAGAGGAGAGACAAAGGGAGAGCAGGAACTGAACGAAAGTGCTATGAAAGAAAGTATGGGCGAAAAAGAATAGCTGGTGTCTGCTACGGCACGTCGGAGGGGTGGGGTGGAGGTGGGCGCAATGACAGGGTGCTCCAGGCGAGGGGCCCTGCTTGGTTCCAGACTCTATTAATGGAAATACCAAGCGCTCCCAGCGGATCGGGGTTTGGGTGCACGGCCACCTGGGCCACAAGTTCCCCCACCGCCAGGGGAGACCAGGAGTGGCCGGTAATTGCCGAGCATTCAGACTGATGTCCCCTCTAAGGACCGAGCATTCAGACTGATGTCCATTTTGAGGACACACGCCATCTTTCACCAAAATGAGCCAAGGGGCCCAAGCAATATCCCGCTCTGGTTTGCTCTTTTCTCTTTTTTTGTCGTATATTTCTGTCAATTTAGCGTTTTTTTGCCTCTTGCCTGGTGTCTGTGAAATGTTCCCATTTCACTATATCACACTGTCTTTGTTTTCTTTTTTCTTTTTCTCTCCCTTGTTCTCTCTCAGTGCCCTCCAACTTGGCTATGATCTCCCTTTATTTTACTTGTCTTACCGTTGTCTTACCTATTTCCCCCATTTGTCCATCCAGAAGTGTGAACTTCTGCATATTTAGAAAGGACCCACGCAGAGATAACAACTCTAGAGCAATTTAAATCATCTCCGCCATTCTTCTTCCTGTTTGGTTTGATTCGGTTCTATTTTGTTGTTTGTTGTTAAAAGACCCTTGCTTTTTTAAAATCTCACCTGCACATTTTAGTAATTCTCTTCTTTCTATGTTTTTTTAGTCATCGTACATTATCACTGTATTTGTATCATATAAACTAAACTACACTACACTAAACTAAACTAGCTGTCCTTTCTCTTACCTTAATACTGTGTCTGCCCATTCCATCTATCATATGTTGAAGAGGTTGTTGCACTAAATTTCCTACCTAAAAAGGTCAGCAGTGAGATTATTATGAAAGTAGCAATCTCATCTGGTGATAGCGTCATTAGGGCCAAAGGCAATTCACAGTGTTATTAATACTTTACTGCTACAATGATTATGATTATGTCTCTCGGGCCTGGGGGCCCTGTAGCGGATATCTGGGTACAGCACGACTCCTGCTTATTGGCCTGATCCCGCTGCATCGATAAAAAAAACCAAACACTGCCAATCTCACCGTTGTGATTGGCTAGTAGGGCTTAAGGCGTGGCCGCAGGGGGAGAGATAATGAACACTTTTGCACACACACACACACGTACACTCTCATGTGAGCACACGCTACCTTAAAAGCGAAAGGAAGGTCAGGTAGCAAAATGCAAATTTCACACCTGACGAGCTGAGAAAATGAAAATGTGAATGGCAAATGGAGGAGGGGTGAGACCGAGGTGGTGGAGGGAAAAGTTCAAGGGAGAAAGTGGCGAGAGGTGTACAGAGGCAACTCGCTCCCTCCATAGGTAGGAGGAGGAGGAGGGGGAGGGGGGGGTGATGGATGGAGGAGTGGAGATGGAGCTTCTCCCCAGGGCTTGGCAAGAGGCTTCATTATCCCTCATGCTGTACCAGTTCTCTGTTTCTCACAGAGTGTAAAAAACATTCAGGAACAACTCTGATAGGGGGGTTGCCCACAAATCTCTTTCTCTATTGCTTCGTTGGAGCGCTTTTTACTGCTCTATCATGTGATTGTATGATTCATTCTCTCTCTCTCTCTCTCACACACACACACACACCCTCTCTCTGCTTTATTCATCGTCCTTTTGTTGCCTGTGCCCGACACCCTCCCCCTTTTTATTCCATTTGTTACAGTGTGTATACTTTTTCTATACCATTTTTGTCCCACTTTTCAGCTCTCCCCCCCTATTTTTACCGCTGCTCCTCCTGGCTTTCTCTGAAGAGACACACCCCCCCCCCCCTCACACACACACAAACACACACATACACACATATACACACACATCCTCATGGAAAGGTTACAAATATCCTCCCTGTCCTACATGGTTCTACATAATCGTCTGGCTTGTGTGTGTGTGTGTGTGTGTGTGTGTGTGTGTGTGTGTGTGTGTCTCCAGTGGGGATATGTGGCGGCATACACACACGATAGACTACGGTTGGAGATTGCCTGAGGAACAGGTGCACAATAGATGACATTCACAGCACCTCTACAGCACAGTAACTTTACATTGCGTATGTGTGTGTGTGTGAGTGTGTGAGGGCAGTTGAAACTGTGAGGAATAGAGAGAGTAAAAGAAAAAAGGACACAGAATGAGTAAAAGACAGCTGAAAGGGAGAACCAGAGGCTGAGGATGGGAGGTCAAAAAACAGAAACAGCACCTGTGAGGAAGAGTGTGATTGCTCTAATTGGTGTTTTACATTCAGGGATCCTTCATCAGTAAATCTGCATGTAGATCAGTTGTGGACATTTTTATAAGCGTGTCTAATTATAGAAGCCAAGAGCAGTTAAACAGCTTGTGATGTTTTACATGGAAAGGGGGGGAATGTATAGGAAATGGGGAAGTACTTGTTGTTACCTTAGGCAGTGCTGCGTATGCATATGTGTGTGTGTGTGTGTGTGTGTATTGAACAGTCTCTGGTTTATTGCTGCTCTTGTGAGCTTTACTGTCTGTAAAAAGGAGACAATGGCAGACTGCTCCTCACTTTCAAAGCACTGTTAAAGCCCCAGGAAACTTGGCTTGAAATAGTAAAAATGAATATATGATATCAAAGTTTAGTGTCTAATTAAGCATCCACAAAAATCTGAGTGAAAATAAACTTTCAGAAATATTAGAAAACCTAGTTCAAAAACAGCTCATTTAGCTGTTCCTCTCTCAGAATATGACATCTGTTCTCTCTCTCTCTCTCTCTCTCTCTCTCTCTCTCTCTGTGTGTCTCTCTCTCGACATTGCCCTCAGCAGATCACCCTGAAATGTCAGAAAATTAAAGAGAAAGTATGTAGCGGTGGTATTTGATTACCACTTGGCAAGGAAGGAAACACATCTTGCCTTCAGCGGCTATAGTTGTGGAGACGGTGGTGGTGATGATGAGTATGGCGATGATGGTGACAGTGATGATGATGATGGTGTGTGATATTTGGTAGTGATGGTGGCGACGTTGATGATGACACTGGTTGCAACAATGACAAAGATGCTGATGATCCATCGTTTGTGAATTGGAATTGTGTTGCTTTTGCTGCTTTTTTTAACGCTCCCCTACCTGTTTCAAGCAAATTCATCATTAATCATTTGGCTCGATTCTGATTTCTGGTTAGCATCAGGCTAACCATGACATCCGCTGCACTTGATCACAAAAACTGTGCCAAATTGCTAAAACCGGCATGTGCGTCACACAGTATGAAACAGTAACTTGGTTCAATGTTCCCCGTCCCCAGATGTCTCTGGTCCACCTACTGAAAACAGTGCGCCTACTCCGCCTGCTGCGGCTGCTCCAGAAGATGGATCGCTACTCACAGCACAGCACGGTGGTACTGACCCTGCTCATGTCCATGTTCGCCTTGCTGGCCCACTGGATGGCCTGCATCTGGTACGTCATCGGCAAGAAGGAGATGGAGGCCAACGCCTACTCCTGGGACATCGGTGAGTAATGGAAGGTGGCTTACGCACGATTTGAACTGGATTAGTATTACTGGGGGAGGCTGTGTAATGTAATGCGCTACTTTTTAACTTTTTACTGCTGTACTAGCCGTGAGCATGAGCTGCACACTCTTCAGTTAGTGCATTTTGGTGCTGAGATCCTGATCCTGGGTCCACTGCAGTAGTTCAGTAGGTGTTGCAGTTTCAGTTTAGTTTGAGTTGTATTTTGTCTAGTTTAGTACATAGGGAAATAAATGCTTACATAGATCATTAGCTCACTTCAATTTATGCTCACTTCTATGAATTTATTTTTTGTATTTATTAATAGATTTATTTATTTCAAACTATGGATGATTCTATCCATATAGTGCAGTGCTGTGTTGTGAAAATTATCACAAAACACATTTCAGTAGCTACAGTAGCTAACTGGTGGTGATTTCTTTATTGATTCCATCGATTTCTACTGAGAGTCTATTGTAAAATATGAATGGAGTGTAAAACATGAGAGTTTGTCTGTGTGTACAGTAACTGTGTGTGTGTGTGTGTGTGTGTGTGTGAAATTGGGAGAATGGCGTGACCCTCATTGTAATTAATGATGGAGCCCCCAGGCTTCCCCCTCAGCCTCCAGGTCCCACAAATAATGAGCCCCCCAGGGCTGATCTCTGGTCAGTATCGATGAGCCGTACCCGGCTTGCAATTACCTCACCCCGGCGTTTCCAAGCTGGTTCTGGGTCAGCATTGACTGGGTCATGAGAAGGATGCAGATTTTTTTCACCAATTACTGCGTTTCAGTGTCATAAAATGATCACGGGACAGTATATCAGGCAGGATTAATGTGTTGTATCCCAATTATGCTCTTCTAACGCTGATCTTGTGTCAGTGTCAGGCGGCTATGAGGGGCTTCTATCCAATTACCATTCTTCAACGTCTCCTGGAGACTCTCCTGAGATCTGTGTGTCTCCACACTGGACTGACCGGAGATCAGTTCTGGTTCCTAAGCATCTGATCTGCTTTCAC
This sequence comes from Hoplostethus atlanticus, assembly GCA_034670405.1. NCBI lineage: Eukaryota > Metazoa > Chordata > Actinopteri > Trachichthyiformes > Trachichthyidae > Hoplostethus > Hoplostethus atlanticus. The sequence continues at coordinate 986,758 of JAXDDX010000006.1, read as the reverse complement.
TATGGAGCCAACTGTTCTGGATACAGCAGACACAATAGAGTAATTTCATAGGAGTTTCACAATAAAACAACTTTTTCTTTCTTTTATTAATTAGATACTGTTGATGAAGTTCTATGAAGTATAGTGAGGAGTGAAGTATCTAATCCCTGACTGACTGACCTGAATTTGATATTGTGGCAGAGTGAGGAAAGGATATTAGTCTGTAAAACTTAAAATTACATGCCTTGGTTTCCTGTTTGTCTCCATCCCTTCATCCATCCATCCATCTATCCATCCATCCATCCATCACGCCCCCTGTCCCTCTCTGTCCCCTCCAGGATGGCTCCATGAGCTGGGGAAGCGTCTGGAGTCGCCGCTTGATGTCATAGGAGCTGTGAACGGGACGGGCAGTGGTCCCTCCATCCGCAGCGTCTACATCGCCTCACTCTACTTCACCCTCAGCAGCCTGACCAGCGTGGGCTTCGGCAACGTGTCGGCCAACACCGACGCCGAGAAGATCTTCTCCATCTGCATCATGCTCATAGGAGGTAGACAGAACACATACACATGCCATATACATGTATGGCACTGATTACACTTGGGGATTGATGAGATCTGATTCTAAAAGTCTGGTTGTATGAGATCAGATGTCTGTAGGTCCACACTTGCCCATCTCTTTGCCTCTGGCTAGAATTCCAATCACACTGCAAGCCTGACCACTTCCATATCTGGGTTTGAAGGTTCAGTAGCAACGGGAGCAAAGTCCAATTTTTCTACATTCGGGTCTGTCACTTAATGCATCCTAGGATGATCGAATGATGACAAGTGAATAGAAAAAATAGGGTCAAAAATGTGGATGTACACACATACACACATGTGCACAACGTTTAACCATAGTTTTATCATAACCCAGTGACCGCTGCATGCATTGGGCAGGTTCTAGCAGGTTGGTTTGATCTGGTTCAAACTGGATCAGTAAACTGGGTTTAGTTTTTGGGGATGAAGGGAGGTGACAGTGGCAGGGTTTCCCCTGTGGACACTTCCCACTCTGGCTCGGCTAAATGTTAAATGTCCCTTGCTGCCTGGGGGCAATAACAGTCTCTGACAAACAAACACACACACACACACACACACACACACACACACACACTACTGGCCCCTGTGTGTTAACGTGAAATGAAAACAAATACACAAAGCGCCTGTTCAGATTTATAGCAGAGCATAGGTCAAAAGTGGTGTGCTTCGGGAGAGAATTGGATTATTGCCTCATTGGAGTGAATTAGGGAGCAACTTTTTCTTCAACTTGCTATACAATTTAAAATATGACACCTACCTACAGAGGAAAACGTTTTGTAACAGGTATTGCTAGCTCTTTTTTGTCCCCTTGTCTTGTCAATTCATCCAACTGATTTTACCGCCCTTCATACATGTTCTCCCTTATCGCTCACCATCTACCTGTCTCATCCTCTTCCTCCTCTCCCTGCAGCACTGATGCATGCGTTGGTCTTTGGTAACGTGACGGCCATCATCCAGAGGATGTACTCGCGCTGGTCCCAGTACCACACCAGAACCAAAGACCTCAAGGACTTCATACGTGTCCATCATCTGCCCCAGAGCCTCAAGCAGCGCATGCTGGAGTACTTCCAGACCACCTGGTCGGTCAACACAGGCATCGACTCCAATGAGGTACGATAGGATGCCAGTGTGATGCAGTGTGACGAGGTATTTTGTCCTAGCTTACTCATAACACACACTCATACATGTAGGCATACACATAGACACATACAATACACACATACACACACACACACAAGCATAATGTAAGAGCAAGAAGATTAGGATTAAGAAGAGACAGCGAGACGTAGAGAGAGATGGAATATTTTGTTACATTGATTGTCAGTGATATGTTTTACACCCTTGCAGAGAATCAGAATGTACAGTGTGTACATACTGGCTCATGGTACCAGGACAAAAATACATCACATTTAGGGCAATTGGACAATGCAAGACATACAGTAGACATTAAACTATCCATATCACTCAACATACAGTATATAGAAAGCTCATTCTGTCACTATGTGCATTCAGGCAGTGTGCCATGCAGTTTGTTGTGCAGTCGTAGGTGAGAATGCATGAAACAACATATTTGTGCTGAGTAAGATGGCAAATGCATGGACTGAGCATTGTGGAGCGTCATTCAGGAGGTTGCACTCATGGCAAGTTGGCACGCTGGATAAGAGTGTCAGCTAAATGCCTAAAATGTGAAAAAATGGAAATGATAGAGACAGAGAAAGACGCAAATAGAGGCAGAGAGAGTTTTGAGAATGTGAAACAGCCTACAGGAAACACAAAGAGAAGAGGAAGTGGAATGTCACCTTTCTCAATGAGCACAGGGGATCGGAGGCAACCAGCCTGTGGTCCTAACAGCAACTCGTCCCTCCAGGCTGTGAATGCCTGCGAGACAGCTGTCAGAGCCCAGGCCAGCGTTCAGATGGAGTGATGATGATGAATCCCAGACATATGAATTATAGATGGGCCTGTTGATTAAAGTCAGCCTGGCTCTGATGACTCATTGATTGACTCTACATGACGGCGAGCTCCAGATCTTTGTCCTGACAAGGAGACTGACTGACAGACAGGCAGACAGATGATATGCGATGATTGGACTTTTTTGAATGGTGATAGGGGTGTTTTTGGGGGGGGGGTTTATGTATGTCTCTGTGTGTATGTGTGCGGGGGGGAGAGACAGACTGAGGGGGGGAGGTGGAGAAAGAGTGTGTGTTTGTTTATGTGCATGTTTGTGTGTGTGTCTCCATATGTGTGTGCATCCATGTGCCATGACTTATAAGCTTTGTGTGACAGCAGGTGTGTTCCTTCTGTGGTCAATGGATTAATGGATTAATTACTTTGGAATTACTTGGATTACTTGGCCTTAATAGCAAGCATGGAGTGGTTCTTGATTTTATAAACCTAAAGCATATTTGTCCATTGACTGACTAAGATCAGATCTGTGAGCTACCCTAAAGCTTTAAATCTGAACATATTACTTAGCAGACAAATCCAGCATTCCCTATGTTTTTTTTTTGGTAGCATACTCTTGTAAGACTAAGTGGAACTTACATTATAAATTGGGAGAGTCAGTCCAGGACTATGCCAGAGGACTTGAGCTATACAGTACGACATTGCCTGCAGTAGGTTAGAAAGGGCCACATCAAGTGAGTTAGTTGGGACTTTAATCGTTCAATGGCAACATGCATTTTCACAGCTTGCCTCTCTCTCTATCTACCTCTCCCTCTCCCTCTCTCCCTCCGTCCTCCTCCTCACAGCTGCTGAAAGACTTCCCGGATGAGCTGCGCTCCGACATCACCATGCACCTCAACAAGGAGATCCTGGAGCTGTCGCTGTTTGCCTCGGCAAGTCGCGGCTGCTTGCGCTCCCTGTCGCTGCACATCAAGACCTCCTTCTGCGCCCCCGGCGAGTACCTCCTCCGGCAGGGGGACGCGCTCCAGGCCATCTTCTTCGTCTGCTCAGGGTCCATGGAGGTGCTGAAAGATGACATGGTGCTGGCCATACTGGGTACGATAGAGGGATGGGAGGGGAGGATGGGGAGAGGATGGTGGGCAGGGAGTGAGAATCCCTCTGTAGCATCATTATAGTTTTACAATGTAGCTCCCTGCAGCAGACTCCGTAATAAAGCTCCGTGCGGCTCATTGCGATAAAGCTGAGTCCTGTAATGGAGCCCATTGTTCGGAACATAGGAGCATGATGATGTCCTAAAGGCCACAGCTCATTGTCAGAGCCTATTGTTATAACGCGTCTACAATACCAACTCTAGTTATGTGCCATTGTTTCAACAGTATTCTCCTACCGTAGCAGCCAAAGAAAGGCTTATCTATAGCCGCACATGCCGATGAGGAGTTGGATTCCTGTTGGCAAAAGGTTTAGGAGTGATGCGAAAGCTTTACTTGTAAGGCAACATAAGTTTCATAAGTTTCGTCTTGAAGCCAAAGTTTGAGGCTTGAAGGCTTGAAAGTTATTGGCAAGTCTGTTGTGGGAGACCTATGCCAGGTTATAGTGTCTAAACTCGTAGGCAATGTGGACCTGTTGAAACACACATGAGCATTTAGATCCTGCATTTGTTAAGATATCACAATGTTTATACATTGATTAACATTTCAGTCCAATCCAGTTCAGTCCAGTCTAATCCAGTGGAGTCAGTTCATTTCAGTTACATCAATCCGGTTTGGTCCACTGTAGTCCAGTCTAGTCCACTGTAATCCAGTTCAGTGTGATCCAGTTCAATCCAGTCTAATCCAGTCCAGACCAGTCCATTCTAGTCAGTGTGTACAGATATTAGAGGTCTTAGTCTTTTATGACTGTCAGACCAGCAGTGTTGTGTTATGGACAATTCCCAGACATCCTCTATCACATAGCCTTGACCTTAATAGCAGTTGCTTTGTCTGACCTTCATGACACAGAGTTATAGACCAATCTGCCACGAGTGTGTGCGTCGGGTCGGTGTGTGTGTGTGTGTGTGTGTGTGTGTGTGTGTGTTAGTGAGTGTAAGAGAGAAAGTTAAAGAACTTAAAGAACACCCCCACTTCTCCATCCATCTTGAACAAGACACTTGATTGGCATGGTATTTATAATCTGTCTCTCAACCTCTGTTATTGTGTGTGTGTGTGTGTGTGTGTGTGTGTGTGTGCGTGCACATCCACACACTCACACGTCATTTGTGCATTCGTAAGATGTGTGTCTACCTATTATTTGTTTCAGCAATAGTGCTCCTGTTCGTTACAATCAAACTTTTGTGTGTGTGTGTGTGTTTGTGGAGTGGGTGGGTGTTTACTAGTGCGTAGGTTCCTGCGGCCTTAGAGAATGATGCGCATGTCTACACTCTGTGTTTGTGTCCCTCTCACTGTGTTGCGCCTCTTCCTCCGGTGTGGTGTGGTGGTGGTGGTGGTGGTGGTGGTGGTAGTGTGTGAGTGCATAGGTTTGATAGGCAGAGAGCATCGTCTCTCTGCTCTCCTGCTGACTGTGCAGAAGGTCAGGCTGACACTGAGTATCTGACTGGAAAAAATCTTCTCTTTCTGCCAAAGCCTTGTCACACCACAAATCCTCAGCCACAGATAGGCCTCTGTCGAGACTGTATGCCACATCATAGAAAGAGAGAGGGAGAGGTGGGCAGGGGTGGGGAAAGAGGGCAGAGGAAAGGTGGAGAAAGTAGTAACAAAGAGTGATAGAGCAGGAGGAGAGAATTTGAAGAGCAATGTTGGAAACAAAAGCAGTTAGGGAGGGAGAGACAGCGAGAGAGAAAGAGGAGGAAAGTAGAAGTAAGAGAAAGTGAGTAGTGAGATGGGAAAGTGAAGTGGGGAGGGAGAGAAAGAGCAAAATTGGGGGAAGGAGGAGAGGAGGCTAGAGGAAAGTGAGTAGTGAGATAGAGAAGCGATAAAGAGGGAGAGGGAGCGAGGTTGAGGCGAGGCAGGGAAAGATAAAGAAAGGAGGAGGGGTTTGACAGAGGAGAACAGAGAGGTAGAGAGGTGGTTATGAGCGAGGAGAAGGTCTCGAGGAAATCTAGAAACCAAGAGAGGCACAGAGGGTGGGAGAGAAATAATGGCTGGAGCAGAGGATGGGGGGTGAGGAGGAGGAGTGGACCGAGAGACAGTGAGAGAGAGAGAGAGAGAGAGAGAGAGAGAGAGAGAGAGAAAGGGAGGGAGGGAGGGAGGGGGATAAGAGCAGTCACGACTGCTGATCTATCAGCTCCAGTGTAACTGAGCAGCGTTCACAGTTCACAATGACCGTTATGAATATTTCATCACTGCTTAAGGGCCATTTTCACTAACAGGATATTTTGCTTACACGGCCCCGTATGTGTCGGGAAAACACAGAACAGTGTTTGCAGCCAATTCAACTCAAACAGTAAACACTGTCAGAAACCAATGGAGAAGGTTTTGAATGAATAATCTGTGAATCCTGGCCCGAAAAATACGGCGTTCCTACAGCGGCCACTCATCTAATCAACCTACTCTGTTCTTGCTCTGGTGTGGGGATATCGCACGGTGATTGGGGATTGTATTGCAACAATACCGGCGTAACGAGCCTCGCGGGAATTTTGCTTCATGACATTCTCACACTGAAGTCTAAATGGAAAAATGTGTTCATTCATATATTGATGTAATAACTAAGTAGGAAACGTGTTATTTAACAGGAGATGATAATGTGAATGCTTTAAAAACTTGCTGTCAGCTGTGCTTACTCCCAGCTGCACCTGTATTCTTTGTGGTGTGACGTATTGTGAAAAATTGTGAATCGGTATCAGAAATACACAAGAAGCAACGCAGTAACCACATGTAGTCAGCACAGGCATAGATTTCATTACGCCTGCTGACCTGCTCAACCTACGGCTCCCTCTGCCCAGGTAAAGGTGACCTCATCGGAGCCAACATGTCCATCGAAAACCGGGTGATTAAGACCAACGCGGACGTGAAGGCCCTGACCTACTGTGACCTGCAGTGCATCAACCTGAAGGGGCTGTACGAGGTGCTGGACCTCTACCCTGAATACTCCCACCGCTTCGTCCAGGACATCCAGCACGACCTCACTTACAACCTGAGGGAGGGACACGAGACACATGTGAGTCCAACCGGGTGCAATGTGAGAACAATATATACAAGTATGCCAGTTTCTGGAATGAATAAATCAAGGTACTGTAATAGTGTGTGAGAATGACTGGTGGGTTGGGAGAGAGGAAGACGAGGGTAGGGGGCAGCACGAGCGAGGGAAACATTGCATTAAGAATGAGAAAGAGACAGGAAAAAAAAGAGAGAGAGAAATTATGGAGTGCTGAAATAGCTGGGGCTCCTGGAGGAGCTCTGCTGGTGTAATTACAGTCAGGTGTGTCTCTCTCCCCTACCCAAACACCACTAGCCCACTTACACACACACACACACACACACACACACACACACACACAACCACCCTGCCACAGGGCTTTGGGTGAAACTAATGTTCAGAAAAAACTCAAGACTTAGGAGTTGGTGAGGAAGATAGGAGGAAGGAGAACCCCAAATTGCTCCCGATGGTCAGGCCAGCACCTTGCATGGTAGCTCACTGCCATCGGTGTGTGGGTGAATGAGAGGCATATATTGTAAAGCGCTTTGGACAAATGCAGCCATTTACCATTTTTCCTCTGGGTTGAAATAGCTTGAAGCTCTCCATGTGCAATGTCACCCCACATGTCTCAACCACAAATGGGAAGCTCAACTATTTCCTCCTTATATTGGCAGTGGCTGAGATTGTCAAACCTGGAGGCGTCATTGTCTGGCCTTGTGACTTTCTTCCATTTCATCTGATTCCATGGTGCTGAAGGAGACTCTGGGACAACATCCTTGTCGTTTCCCCCCTCATTGATGTAGATCATGTATAATCTGAATTAATGAATTAATGGGTTGAAGGATGAATCCATCTCATGTCATATCCTCATGTCACATTACTTGTGATCTTTTGATGTAGAGCCCATCCCTCCACTGAACTGATGCACATTACCACAGCCCCTTTCTCTGAAACGTGATGTTGCATTGCACATGGAGTCATTTCATGTAAAAATGTCCAGAGGGAAAAGATGTAGAGGAAACTGGGGAAGGTACAGGGGTCCATTATTTTCCATTTCACAATCCAAACAATGCTTAATTCCATTTCTTTGCCTGGATTTGAAGATTTGAGTTGGTCAGTAGCTATGATGTCATCTAGGCCACTATATGCTACAGTTGTTTTTTCTTCACAACAATAATATCAGTGTTAAATGGCAGCAGGGTCGACAACTAGGCCCACACAAACATGCATGTGTACCAGGACCCCCTCACTTCCTGGACCTGCAGAGCGTGACAACACTGAGGAAATACTTTAATGTCAGTTAGCGAATTAACTGACAGACATACTGCAAGCCAATGTTGCTATCTTTGATTCATGTTAGCTGGTGGCTTGCTAACTGACATAGCTAGTGTGTTACTATCTTAACCTCACCTCTGTCATTATCGCTGTCTTCTGTCCTGCCTCTGACACGACAATGTCCACATTTTGCTGGGCCACAGCAAAATATTAATGGGGTATGTGCCCCAGTAAATGGGGTCTAACATCGCCCCTGGGAAGGAGGTTGGCAGAGGCAAGAGAGAGGTAGCTCAGGATGGAAGGTGTGTAAGGTGTGTGTGTGGCTCCTGTCTGCACTGAGATGTTGAGGTCGCTGTTTGGCTATAATGAGAATAGTATAGTATCAGTGTGTTGAGGTGAATTATTATGCACCTTGGGATCACCGTAGGCCATATAGTCATATATCTTGTTCTTGTTTCACAAAGGTGTCCACTTTAAGATATAAGCCACTGCTGAGCCTTGTGAAATTGCTCCTCTGTGAATTGAAACTGAGAAAAGGAAGGCCACGGCTTGATTGCCCTTTCCAATGGTTCATTTATATTTCTTCTCTGGCTCTCCTCCAGGTCAAGTCCAGAATGACTACACTAGATACTCAGGTACCGGACCAAAGGCACTCACACACTTGCACACACGTACACACACACAAACACACACACACAATTCAAAGACAGATTATGTTCGGTCCGTTCTGTTGCATCGTCGCAGTACAAACACTGATGGTATTAACTCAAAAGCATTTCTGATCTCGATCACCTTAGCCAGGAAATAATGACAGTGAAATCGTTCAACCCCTAGATCATTTCCTCTATATAAAGATAAGTCAGTGGAGCAGCGCAGCTCGACCCCCCTCACTTGTAATGGAACCAATCACTCTTTTATACTTAATGATTGTGATGGAGAGATTAGAGGTAGAAGGGGGTAGAAGGGGATTGGAGTTACAGAGGGAGAAATCAATTGTGTGGAGAATGAGTTAGCTGAGGCTGTCATTAAGGCACGGCTCAGTTATGGGAATAGGGAGCGATGCAACGCTGCACATGCTCTCACACTCTTCTTCCGTTGTTGAGAATCTGCACATCTGACGCAAGTATAATAATCTGTAGTCCGATATTTTACAGCTAAAATCGATTCACCTGTGGGTGCCATTAACCTCATGCTAGAGACTTGGGCTGTTGATTGGTTGGTAACCCTGGACCTTATTTCTGTTTACTACGGGATCCTGTCCTCATCTTACAGTTGATCAGCATTCTAGTGACCCTATAGCATTGCTAACCCTTGACCACAGCCATAGAGGTTAAAGGTCTCGGTGTTCATTAAGGTCCAAAGTCAGAGTTCACCAGTGTGGACTGTATTATTCCACGGTGTTGCACCGGGGCTTTTTGCTTGCCCTCACAAAAAACTAAATGGAAAACGTAGCCGCAGCTCCGATGCAACACATTTGTTTAGTGCTTATTGGTTTTGGACAATACATTTTGTTGCATGGGAGTTTTTCATTTTGATTCACTCTGTTTCTGTCAGCCAGCACATCACCAATACTGGTGTGCCTTTCCACTTCTTTTTTACTCACAAAAACCTACTGTCTATTCTGCTCCCTGCACTCACAAGCCATTAGTGGATCTCTGTATTGAATAGACCCCTGTTTCTTTCAGACTCATGGTATTCACTGTTTTTAAAGGGCTGCAGTTCAGTTAAATAGAACTGGGTGTATTCAGCAGCTTCAGAGACGGAGACCAAACAAGGAGGATGGCAGCACAGAGAATGGTTGTTTTTTATGAAAAAGGGACATTTAGGCAGATTCCACAGCACCAAGGTTGACGCTTCAGCTGATCTGGGTACAGATGAATAGATTTTAATGTCACCCTAACTCAAGGTGATTGATTTTTGTTGCTGCTTTCGACATTCCCCTTTTGCACTTTTTTTCTTTTCATCTCCAGTCAGGGGTGAGGGGGAACGGACGAGTGATCCAGGGCTATCCGACCATCATCGAGAAGACGTCGCAGGAGGAAGAGGAGGAAGACGAGGAGGAGGAAGATGAGCTGTTGTCTGTATCGCCGTCGTCGGAGCAGAACCAGGTGGGGTACCTCAAGGACGGCACCGGTGGGAAGTCTCCACCGGGCCAGAAGAGCACAACCACGGGCCAGAACTCCAGGAGGAAGATGAAGATCCAGCAGATGGCTCCCACCACGCTAGACCCTTCCAACCTCAGCCCCAGGTGGGTTAGACACTGTTAACTGTAACCACTGATCTGTCTGTCTGTCTGTCTGTCTGTCTGTCTGTCTGTCTGTCTGTACCAGGCATCTGTCTCTACACAGGTTTATCTCTCTGTTTTTATCTGTCTGTGTCTGTCAGCATGTCTGTGTTTGCTTTCAGGCAATGTATTATAGTAGACATCTGTACCGAAGGGATTAAAAATTCAGCATGTTTTGTATTTGTGCCTCTCATAAAGCCACACACACACACACACACACACACTATTTTCACTGTGCTGTAGCACTGTACATACACAGTGTACAGATACACCATAGATTTTATTATCCCGGGAACAAAACATCTCACTTCTCTCTCGTGTCAGTAGATGAGTCAACCAATTAGGAATTAGCTGTACAATTAGGAATGTTTACCTTTATCATTAGGTAGAACCACTATACATATATGAACCACTGCATTTAGTCTTTCACTTGGGAGACCCACGCAGGGTTGTTTGCTTAATTAAACCTGAATCATTGACCTGCTGTCCGTCTCTCTCTCTCATAAGACCTCGGCCCCGGGTTCACTTTTGCCTCAGGCCTTCAGGGGTCTGATCGAGCTCCATACCTTAGAGTCTCCATACCTCCCACCCTCCCACACACTTTTCTCTCCCTGCAGGATAGTGGACGGTACTGAGGACAGTGAAGGGACAGAGAGTTCTCCGGTGTTCTCTTTTTCTCCCAACCGAGGGTGTCCTGTCAGTGGGCCAACCAGTGCCTCAGCCTCCACCACAGGTCTCCACATCATACACAAGCAGTCAACCACTGTCATATTATTATTCACATGTATAAGTATTTCTAGGGTAGTGAATATGATTCATATTCATGAACCTGGAGTACTGTTGGTTGTAAAATGAGGATGATTATTGTGAATTTGAAGTATCTGTCACCAGCTGAATGCAGTTTTGTTGGTCTTCTGCGGTGCTTGCAATGATTTGTAACTTTCTAATTTGTAACACAGACATGCTGCAGATCAGCACAACAGAGTTAGCAGCTAAAGCAGAGGAGACCAAGGGACAACTACGACACCTCAATCAGGAGGTAGGACTGTGTGTGTGTGTGGGTGTGTGTGTGTGTGTGTGTGTGTGGGTGTGTGTGTGACAGGTTGGCTAGAAGCAGCCACATTACTCAGTTGAGCTCCTGGCGTTCAGGTACACACCAGCCATATGGCAAGCTCACACCGTAGAGGGGTGAAGGGGTGGATGGAAAGACGGAAAAAAATCAGGGATAGAGATTATGACACAGTGGAGCAGGAAGGAAGAGGACACTCCGAACAGCTCCGGAGGACACGAGTTAATGGGTTGTGAAAAACAAGGGCTTGCCAAACGGTGTCAGCAAGGACAAGCCATAATATTTTCCAACCATCTAGACCCCGCTTTCATAGGCTTGGTACGCAAAATGATTCAGAATGTGTCACGGACCCGAGCTCAGAGACATGCAGCAACTGATAATGTAACTACCAGGTAATGTAATGCAACAAAATGTCCCTCTAAATTATCAGAAATATAATAAATCCTGATATTGTAATCGATTGTTCTACATTCTGAGGGTGTAACGTATTTTTTTACTAATAATGTAATAATACTTGATTGATAATGTAACAACTCCCCACAGCTATCTGACAGTTTCATGTTGATTCTTGAATTGTTTTGGCAGCACTTCTATGTTTGCTATGAGACTTGATGACCTTGCCTACTTAAGGCTTGTTAATGATGATGTTGCCCCTATTATTTACATGAAAGGTTATTCAGGATGTGTTGTTATGCTTTTGAATATAGCTGTGAAGGCCAATGTGTGACCCCCCCCCCCCCCAAGGGTTTTTCCATTTGAGGTCAGTTTTACACATCACAAGAGAGAGAGGACCTGCAGTACCATGATGCATCTGAGCCCGGCCCTTGTCTCCCCATACGGAAATGTAATATATGTACATATAGTAAATTTCCATATATGAAATATATGTACATATGAAGGAAAAACATACATGTACATGTATGTACAAACTATATATGAAACCTATTAGAAATTGGAACAATTTCATATATGACATATATGTCTAGCCCATACAAATATATATGTCTATGTATGTATAATGCATTTTGTGACATATATGTCATGTATATAATTATTTATACATATAACATATATGTATTTGTATAAAATACAAATATATGCATAGCATATTACGTACATATGTCTAGCCCATACAAATGGATGGTAAATGGACTGCATTTATATAGCGCTTTTACACTTCGACATGTGGACCTGGAGAAGGCGGGGATCGAACCTACGATCTTCTGATTGGAGGCCGACCCGCTCTACCCCCTGAGCCACAGCCACCTCATATAAGTAGAGGGTCCTCCCCGTCGGGGAATTGAACCCCGGTCTCCGTACTAACGAGGAGAGGCATATGTTTATGTTATATATGTTGTATATATGTTGTTTTAATAAACATATATAAATATATAAATTAAACATATATTGTTAACATATATGGTTGCAACATATAATACCATATACAAATTCATACAATACAATTTTTTTATATATGTACATATACAAATTTTACTATGGATATTTCATATATGTTAAAAACCTATATCGTCATACATCCAGAGGATGTATGTATGTGGTAATAATAAATCGCCTTATATGTAACATATATATCGCTCGCTGATATAGGGGCATATATGTCATATATTACATTTCCGTATGGGTCTCCTCCCTGTGGTCCATTTCTGGAGCTGGTTAGATGGTTAGGTGGTCAAATAGATAGACAGACACTTTTCTTATCCCGGAGGAAAATCAGATTGTGATTGTAGCAACATTTTGAAACAGTTTGAAATATTTATTTGATTGTCCTTGTTCAGCATAGAATATGACACTGACCACGACTGGTAGAACATCCTGCTTAGAGGACCTCACTACTGGTTCCAGCTTGCTGTCCACGTGGACCCCACTTATGTGTAGGACTGCACCACTTCCATGTCCACTGCCTCCAAGAAAGTTTGAGGGTCCTTGGCAAGACGCCTACCACCAGCAGCTGCTTTGTCTTACTGACATTTATCTGCAAGTGATTCACCGAGCACCAAACGACAAAGTTCTCCACCAGACCTCTATACTCCTCCTCCCACCCCTCACTGACACACCCCTTAATCACAGTTACAAACTACAACAAAGTCCCACAAGGTCAGCCGTTTCTGAAATGCTGGAACATCGCTTAAATCATTCAGTTTTCATGATTTTGTTTTCAAATACTATGGCTCAGGATCAATATAATGCTCTTAACAGAACATTTTTCATCTGTGTAAAACATCAACGGTAAGCATCAGGTCTTGGTGTCAGTCACTCTGAATCAAAGAGGCTTCTTTCTAGACTCACTGCTTTGCTCCGGCGTTTTGCTCATACAGGACAGACATACCGATTTCCTAACTGACAGTAGCCAGTAGACATGTTGCGTTTTGACTAAGGGGTGCAACTCTCACTTTTCCTCGACTTGAAAACCTCTCCTTTCACTCTCGCTATTTCTGTCTGGCGTTTCTACTCCATTTAGTTTGGAGGCTCAGCAGAGGACCAAAATGGCTGATGAGCTTTCTGGCAATGCAATGACCACAGACCTATTTTAAGTGCAAGAGAATAATAGAATATTTAGAGTCTCTACCAGCATATTCTCCAGCTTGAATTGATCTGCTCTGTCTCTCGGCTACAGAGTGCGCACACACACACACACGCACACACACACACACACACACACACACACACACACACACACACACACACGCACACACAGAGTTTCTCATACAGTATCCCATGGTTTTGATTGGCGGGTGGCTAAATTGACATTAGACTTTTGGCAAGTGAGGAGGAGTGTTTGCATCCCCCTGCCGAGCCTCACTCTGTCACCTGGGCTGAGCTGATAGAGAGACGGAGAGAGAGAGAGAGAGAGAAAGGGGGGAAAGGTAGAAGGGTTTAAAGGGAGAAAGCAGAAGAAAACACAAAGAGGGAGAGGGGGACACAAGAGGGGGGCATGAGAGATAATGGCACAACACCCTCAGTTGCAAATACACTCGCTGACACATCCTCTCTCGCTCTCTCTCTCTGTGTGTCTCTGGGTTGCCGGTGTTGGACAGGATGTCTCTCAACATGGTGTTGCAGGTTGCTAATCCTCACCTGGACCAGCCCACACCAGTCACCATGGGAGACGAAAAGGGGGCGTTGCTGTACCCCCTAACCACTCTCTCCCTACACACACACACACACAAACACACATGCACAGACATAATCACATGTGTGTTGTGGCAAGATGACTAAGAGACTCATTTAATATTGGAAACAGACGAAACGACAAATACAAAATGTAAAGTAACCAAAATGTCCTTATATCAGTATCAGAAAAAGCATAAATGTATGTATGGAATGTATTGAACATCAGAAATTGATTATATCTAACGGTGTAAGAGTATCCGAGGGTGGAATTTCACTTCAAGTGCCTTACAAGCATCAGCATCAAACGTGCTAAATGTTTCAATGGCCCAAAATGTGTCAAGTGGCGTTTCTACTCCATTTAGTTTAGATTTTGGAGGATCAGCAGAGGACCAAAATGGTTGATTTTCATGAGCTTTCTGGAGGTGCAATGACCATCGACCTATTTTGAGGCACAATTGTCACAAGTGGGACACAATTACATAAGTGAAGTGAAGCGGGAAATTCAGCTAGTACCATAAAATTGCACAGATGTATGAGCAAAATATGAGTACTATTCTCTAGCTGGTGTACGAGCTGGTCTGAATATAAGAAGCAGAGTGTAAAACAGGCTACGGTACATATTTTATGATATGGAAACGTTAGCCAGTGCAGTGATGAGCAGGTACGTGGGTAACATGGCATGTATCTCATCTCCAAATCTGAAATAGCAGCGATTGATAATACCGGTTACCCATGACTTTAAAGACTGTAGCTTGCTGCTGTGGGGAATCTGTCAATGGTAGCGAAGTCTCTCAGCCCATGTGGACAGCTTTAGCAGCCACGCTATACAGACACACACACACACACACACACACACACATATACAACCACACAAAGAGATTTCCCAGATAAAATGATTCCTCGGGGTACAACTGCCACGGCCGTGAGCTTGTTTTCAGGGACAAAGTTGGTGGGGTTAATCACAATTTTTACTGCTCTACAATTGCATGGGGCATTTGAGACCCATAGAACAAGGAGGCATTTTTCCTTAGTTCCTTACTGTGTCATAAGTATTACCCTACAGTCAGACTGCTAAATAATGGGGTTTTAATGCAGTGGAAATATATATCCAAACCATACTGGATGGTTCTTACTGCAGAATTAGGCACTATTTTAATGAACTACAAATTGTGTGATAAGCAGCTTTGCTCTGTGAACTCTAACCTTTGCCCTTGTGAGCCTGAAAGTCCCGCATCTGAAGCCCTCATACTAGAGAGATATGGATTAGGCATTAGTGTGGCTGAACAGAGGCCAACAAGGTGATCACTGCACCTCATGAAAATCATAATGAACGCCTACACAGCAGAGCTGGAACAATGACACGTTTCTGAGTAGCCAGAGAATCAGTAATTGCACTCAGCGCAATGGACAGAGACACACACATACACACTTCACAATGTGACATGGTTACACACACACACACACACTGCTGAGTAGGATACATGTCGTCAGCGTCCTTATTACGTTCATCGTGCGTAATGAAACAAGTAAAGGCGTAGTCCACCTGTTTATTGGTACACAACCAGATAATCTATGGGTCATCAGGATTTCAATGCATTCCAATGTAACAGTAGATGCTGTAATATAGCATAGTATGTGCTATCAGTTGAATATATGTATTACATGCTGTTATTAGTACCCCTGATAACTGACTCAGGTTCAGGCTTTATTTTATACCCTTCATGGTTAAAGGAGGCATTAACGCTGACTGATCTGATGATGTGATTACAGAGCCTAACTACCTGTAGCTGTAGCGGGTGCCGATCGTCCATGGCCGCTGTTTGTCTGCCGTCCCCTCGGACAGTCTGTCTGGGAGCTGGGAGCGCTGGAATCATGTTGACGGCGTATCAGATTGTACTGTCCTGTCGCTCTCAGCTTTTCTATTTTTATCAGAACCAGAGTTTAGACCCAGACTTTTATCAGCCTCTCCAGAGAAAGAGAGAGAGAGAGAGAGAGAAAGAGAGGGAGAGAGGAATGATGTTTCTATTTTAAGATGATTTGGGGCCTCAGTTAGATGAAAGTTAAACGATCCCCGTGGGGAAATTGGGTCATTTCAGCAGCAAAGTGTAGCATACGAAAACAATTTATTGGAAAAAAACACAATACAACAAATAATTACGACAACAAGAGCACCCTGAAGATGACAGATAGGTGAACGGGTGAAGATACAGCGTCTTCCTCATGCTTAAATATGACTCCTATTGGCTGGAGGATTATCGCTGTGTGGACTATTCACAGATTTAGAGGTTATCAGATGAATTTACAACACATGTGCAGGGTGTGCAAATGTGCATGTTTGGCTCTCCACATTATCTGTATCTGTATCTGGATGTATGTATGCCTTAGGCCGTGGTTACACCTGTCTTTTCAATGCGATCTCGGTCATCCGATCACGCCAGGCTGCATGAAGTGACAGGTGTAGACGCACAGAGGTCGCTTTGTGCTCGCATTGTGCTCGGATCAGCCAGGCCACCTCGCGAGGTGGACGAGCTCGCTTTGTGTTCGGAACTCTGAATAGTCCTAGACGCCATCAGGCACCTCAAAACGCATACAGCGGGGACACGTCATCAAATCACGCCCATTTCCCTCCAGTTCTGCCGCGAATTTTGTTATTTACCGGGAGGAAAAGCAATGGATGACGAGAACGATAGCAGGGCCTGGACGAATACCGAAACAAAATATTTACTCGACTGGACAGTTTCAGTTTCGCACCGCTGCTGTTGTCTCCTCAATAGTAAACGCCTTGTACGGTCCCTACCGCGACTACACACAATCCTTAACATAAAGTAAAGGAGCATAATCTCCCGCACACCCAGCAGCATTTTCAGGGATTGTTGTTATGGTTATTTAAATACTGCGCGGGAACCGGAAATCCGAACACATATCTGGCCAAAGAGCTCGCATTTAACTGTCAAGTGTAGACGCACCACTTGTGTGTTCCGATTAGCAGATTCCGATTACCGAGATCGCATGAAACGACAGGTGTAACCACGGCCTTACAGTCTGTGTGTGTGTGTGTGTGAGAGAGAGAGAGAGAGAGAGAGAGAGAGAGAGAGAGAGATGTGCTTTTTGCTTGATTTGGTCTGTTGTGATCATGGCATACCTTGATGGCTTGCGCGCACTGGTGCAGTTCAGCGCTGGTGCCGTGTGTCCCGCTGAGGGCTGATGTGCGTCCAGTGGTACTGATGTGCATGATGGGGCCCGATGAACGGCCATGTACGCTTTGAGTGGCAGGAGCAGATGGCGCGTTGGCAGGGCTCCTCGGTTCTGCCCTCCGTGGACACGCCACTCGCAGAGCACAGCTAATCACCCGCCCCCCACATCAGTCTAATGACCAATTATAGCAGCAGGATGCAAAATGGCATGCAGGAGACTGACCTGATAATACCCAATTCGTAATGACATACATCCCAGGGCTTTTATTTCTTGGTAATGACTGGATAATTCCCAGGAAATTTCTAGATATCTCTTTAGTCTACTGGTGATATAACAGGCCCTTTGCTAGACAGTTTAATGTTCACAATTAGAAACTAGACTGTTACATTTCAAGATAAATATTGTTGAAAGAAATTACCCAGAATGCAACCAAGATTCTGAAATGAAATGACAAGACCAGAAAAGTAAAAAGATTACCTAGCCGTTATGTAGTTAGTGATAATCCACTGAGGTTCTGTGGTTTCGTCTGACAACTCTTGATTTCTTTGATGGTTTGTGTTTGTGTCTGCAGGTGACCACCCTGGGGAAGGAAGTGGCCGAACTTGGACGGGTCATGAAGAGCATGGCCCAACTCATGGAGACCCTTATATTATCTGCGCCCCAACCTTCAGTGGTCTGCCCCACACACTGTTCTCCGGGACATCCCGCCTACCTGCCCCATCCTACCCCTCTTCAGTCCTACCCCTCCCCTTCCCCCTCTCAGACTGCCCCCATCTGGACAGACACGCCCCTCTCATCGCCCTCGCCCTGCAGTGCCCCCCTCACTCCCCTCATATTCCCCCAGCAGCATGCTGGGATGGGCCATGTGGACCTCACCTCCGTCACACACAGACCCCAGGACCTCCAGCTGGTGTACCCTCCATGCCCTGGGCCGGGCCCGGGCTCAACCCCATCCCCGGCCCTGATCTCCTCAGCTCCCTACCCCTCACACACAGCCCTCCAGCTTCAGCCGGCCCTGTCCTCCTCCTCCCTCATCATGGACCACATGCCCTCCTCACCCCTCATCTTTCCAAGGATGTCCCACTGCGAAGCAGGCAGTGCTGGCTCCATCAGGTCTAGGGAGCACAGTCTGGAGGACCCCCCACCACCTCTGCAGGACTGGAGAGAGGGGGGTGTCCCCAACCCTGATCAGCACCAAACCAGGGGGTTGTAGCACACCCCCATATGAACTTACCTGGACTCTACAAAGCCTGATTGTTGGATCTGTTCCTGGACTAAAGATCAAATCGGGTCCCCATATCAGTGGAGTGCACTCACTGGGACGCAACTCAGATATATTATCATTTTCCTTTTGTTTCAAAGGCACGTGTTTAAAAATCCAATCGCATGAAAACAAGTACAGAGGGTTTAGGTGAGGGTTAGCTTTAGAGACGTAGTGTTGTTAGCAGGGTTCTAGTGGTTTGGGGTGGTGGGGGTGGCCTGGTCGAGTTATTTCAGAGTTATTTCTGTCCTCCTTTTTCCTGCTCCTGGCTAACGATGGTTTCAGGTTGGCTGGGTTGGTTGGAGGAGAAGAAAGCAATAGTGAGTGGTGGTGGAGGTGGGGGCAGATAGGAGAGTGGAGATATACGAGGGGGCTTCTAGGTCCCCCCCCCTCCACACACACACACACACACACACACACACACACACACACACACACCTCCCAACCCTTCATCCCTTGCTCACTCAACCCATGGCGAATGGCCTGGATCGTGGGGACTGGTGAGTGGTCGGTTGAGGCTGGTTGGATGGGCTCACAGGACTGGGAGCACAGGACGGTGTGAGGAGAGAGAAGGGATGCATTGCTGGATTGTGCTCTTTAGCGCTGGTCCTCGGGGAAAGGGGGGGTGGGGGGTTGGTTGGGGGGTGGGGGGTATGTTACGCCCGGGGCGACACAGCCCCTGCTGTTGTTTGTCACACTGAGCACAGGGACTCTCTTCCTCTCTCTCTCTCTCTCTTTCTCTCTCTCTCTCGCTTCCTCTCTTTTCCTTCACCATTGTCTCTCTCCACACACCTACCACACTCTCTCTCTGTGTGTCTCTCTCTCTCTCTCTGCCTTTCTCTCTCTCTCTCTTGCGCTCTCTGCATGCCTTTCCAAGCCTTTTGAGTAGTGCCTGTAGACGCACATTAACACGCTGCATGTCACCCTATGGAAATACAGCTTGCCATTTATCTATTTAAAGGAAAGACGGTTCGTTCTTTTAATAACTGAACCTGTTGTTTACCAATGCATATTTATCGGACGTGGGCTCCATTTAAACAACTGGGTAATTTTAGGCACAAGGTAGTGGGAGACACCCCTGTTGTGAGTTGGCCTGCGGCAAACTACCAATACTTAATTGGTTCATGATCCATGATTTAGTCCATTTCTCTGACTGTCGCCCATGGTTACCAACTCTGAGATCCATATCCTCAACTATTCAGAGCGAAGGCAATATTTCCACCATTTCAAAGCACAAGAGGAAATAAAGACGCTTTTATATTTCTATGAATGTATCAATACTAAAGATGTATTTTTATACCTCAAAGGATGCAAGAGTTAGGCATAGCAGTAAATGATGCTACTGTATATGAGGTCATGGCAGTGGTGTTTGCCGGTACCAGCCAATGCAATCTTACCCAGGAAAAAGGTCATACCCTCGCCCCAGCAGATCTACTATTCTCTTTTGAATCCACGTAGGTTTGACTCGCTCTCTGCAAATGGAATGTACTGTAATCAAATTTCTTTTTTTTTTTCTTCCCCTCACCATTTTGATATCTATTAGATAAAAAAACTGTTATGCTAATAAACGACAAATATGACTGTTATGTCCTGGCCTTTTGTTTGTGACAGAGTGAATGAATGCTAGTTGATGGCCCTTACTCAGTTCAATCAAAGGCTTTTGGAGTTGTTCTGCCCAGCTCCTTAGCCAATAAACTGATCATCATTAGCAAGCAGACAATTGATGACAGAGGTGCAAGTCCTTGAATTTCTTCGACTGGCAAAGGTGACTAAAATAAGAATATAGCTTGTTGTGTGATGCATACAACCAAATTGAAATTGTGAATGAGGACGTCTTGGGAAGACTCAGGTTGTAAAGTCTTTCTCTTTCCACAGATATGCATGTAGCCTAGCATGTCCTCAAGATACTGTATGTGGGCCAACCTATACACACACCCTATAGCATCAGGCACATTATTGATTTGTGCCTCCTTATGCACCAACACATGTATTCATCTGCACACAGATATACAAACACACAGGCTAATTGTGCCAGAACTCTGTCATGCAAGACTGTTGTTTGTCCATACTGTGTTTGTAATAGTAGTGTGTATTTGTTTGTGTGTGTGTGTGTGTGTGTGTATGTCTGTTCTTTGTTAGCTGCAGCTGGTTCATCTGAGGTGAAAGCGTGGGATCATCACATCCCATCGGTGATGTGGGCGGGGTGTGGATCGCATTGACACACCTGTCATAGGTTCAGCTGCTGCTCTCACCTGCCGAGCTACTGTTCCACTGTGTGTGTGTGTGTGTGTGTGTGTGTGTGTGTGTGTGTGCGTGCATGTGTGAGTGTGTGTGTGTGCGCAGGGGAGTGGAGCGAGAGGGGGATATCTATCTGAAATAGTGATGTGTGTGTGTTCAGCGGGGATGCAGATGGGGCACGTGGTGGGAGACCGCCGTAAGAAACACTCGTGGTGGCGATGACGGTGTGTACCCAAGTCAAGGGGTGTGTGTGTGTGTGTGAGGCGAGGAAGTTGGCGACACTGAAGATATGTGTTCTTAAGGGACGGGAGGAGGGTGGTTTCGGGGGGAGGTGTGTTCTGGCGTGGGCTTCAAAATGTTCCCCCACGACGACGGTGCCGTGTATGTTTTGCAGGGGACAAGGGTGTTGCAAGTGCGACGGAGTGTTTGCAATGAGGATGATTTGTGTGTTTAGCGGCGGCTCCAGCACATCTGTGTTGATCTTGTTATTTTGGCCGGGGCTCCTGAAGACCCATCCATATTTAATAATGTACAGACAATCCCATCCTGCCTGTTTATGCACCATTTTATCCACCTGCTACCACGCTCATTTTTTATTCAGCGTTCTCCCACTTCCCTTCATCTATCATTAGGAAACCCAGGCTCGTCTGCCTTCCTTCTTTCCCTCCTTCCTCCCTTGCTTCCTCCCTTCCCTCCACCTCTATTAAAGTTGAGCCCGGGTGAGCGGGGATTGGGGAGGAGAGTATACAACAGTCAGGGTGGAGAACGGACACGCGTCAGGGAAAAGGAGAAAGGGATGGACGAAAGGAGGTGGGATGTGGAGTGATGAGGCACATGAACATTCATCTTTACCTCCAAATACCTAATAAACACTTTGCTCTCTATATTCATTGGTGCTTTATCGCCATGTATGTGTGTGTATGAATTTAGTCTACTCTATTCACAGCTTTTAATGATGGCCCTGACCCAAATACAGTAACTATTCATCCCTGTCCACTCTTTTCATCTCAACACACACACACACACACACACACACACACAGATACACACACACACACACGCTCATTCTTCCATTCAAATGAGCACTTTATCCCAGTGAAAAGAGCCACTTCACTTGTCCCTCGCCCCAGATTTCAGCACTAAAAAAAACAGCCTCCCTGTGCAGGACGTGGAAACATTCTCTCTCACTCAGGTAATAAAATCTGTCCATGTCTCTCCTTTTTCTTTTATCTCCACAGACATAGTCCTGGCACAGTGCTCCGTAGGTTGCTGGGGAGCATGTCGTCGAAGTCTGTCAGCTGTGGCGTTTCCATTCTACCCTTACAGAGGGCCGACAGAGGGCCTAGCAGCACGCTCGCCCTGGGAGTGATTAACCACGGACAAGTTGGGTGCGTGTGTGTGTGTGTGGCCCTGCTAATGTGTGTCTGGTCGGTGTATGTGTGTGTGTGTGTGTGCGTGGTTCTGGTTATGTGTACATGCGTGTACACGATCGAGCGCGCGTATGTAAGATAGGGAAAGCCTCTCCATGCACGGGCTTTGCATTCATCAGTTCCAGTCGGGGGGAGATGACGCCGCCGTTGCACATCCAAACGTTTGTATTTGCATTTCGAGGAGGGTGGGCGGTGGCGGGCGGGGGTGGCGGGTGGGAGGGGAGAACTTGCGTGTTTGATAAATGAGTCTAAGATAGAGGCTCCCCTGGGTGCTACGCTACAAGCTGAGGGAGGGAGGGAGCAGAACAATGCGCATGTCAGAAGTAGAGATTAATGGCGGTGGAGCTTGTAGGCCCGGCTATGCTTGTCGAGCGGGGCTATTGTAGTGGCCGCTAAATTGCCTCTTTTGTTGCTCACCTGTCAGGGAGTGGCCTGGCATTTTCAACCCCGCCAGATTGGAGGATGTTATCACCATGTAGAGACCTCGGTGAAAGGGTTGTCTCCCATTGTGTTGGTCCGAGGGTAGCGACTGGCCCCCCTCTGAAAGGTCTGGACAACGCATAGCCCATCGAGACGCAAGGCCTTTCTCAAAGTTGTGATACACCTATATCTGTGTTACTTGTTATTTCTTCTTCACCATTCTCAAAATGTTGTGCCTCTGTGCATTCAGAACCATTGATCGAACTATAGTTTTAATTCCTAAAGTTACAGTAAACCAGTCATTAAGATGATAGCTTTGGCTTAAAACTTAAAACTTACTGTGTCCCGAGGATAACGAGCTGCTAAACTTAGCTTTTCACTGGACTCCAGCAAGGAGTTAAGCTGTTTTATGTTGGTTCTCTTTTTTTTTACCTTTGACTATGGAGTCCATGTCTGTGCTTTTGATTAAAACAGGACTGGATGGCAGAGGAGCCCTTCCTGAAGGAGGTTATACGGGTGATGAAGTGGTGATAAAGTGAGACTCTTTCCACTCCCGGTCCGCCGCCAGACTCCATGCTTACATAACACCCTCTCTGCGAGGGACCGATAAGCAAAACCTCCCAATGCTGAAATTGCTTTGTGCACATCTTGCACGCTTGTAAAACGCGACGCGACCGTGGCTTACATTGTCAATCACCGGTGTGACGGCGGTGGAGAGGCTAAACTGGCTGGAGTGCCACACTTGGAGGGAAATCTGCCCGCTGGCCAGAATATAAGGTCTCACATTCACACCCCTCGCGCTTTCTTTCATGCTTTCAAACCCAGAGCGAAACCCCTCGGCTGTACAAGCGGGACACTAAAGAGACAAAATTGACTGTGGAAAAGTTGATGCTGCTCTGTGAGAGAATCTACAAATGCCTTACGTGATTAGACAAGTGATTGCTGGTCACATTTTCCTGTTTAGACCAATCCCAAACATCTTTTTTGACCTTAAAGGGCCACTGTAAAGTATCTCAGGTGAGTGAGACATTGCCACAGAATTTAAAGGGTGCGCATGTTGAGTGTTTGTGTTACCAGAAACATTGTAAATGAGACATTTAAAGGACTTTTTTTTTTTTTCGTCTCTGGCCTTAATTGCTGCTGCAAGCCACGTTTTTGTCACATTTTAATGCACTTAATCCTTGCTCAATGTCAGCGCCAGCTCCCGAGGCCCATCCACAGAGCCTAATTGCACAACCACATTACACATCACTGTGAACAACTGTGTCTGAGTAAAGAAGACCCAAGGCTCTTTGAGGCGCACGCTATAAGTACAGCCACCTCAGTCCTGGGTGAAACCGCCCCATGGATCTTCATAAGGGGCCACAGCTTCCTGAACCACAGCAGCTAACATCCATCTGAGTCACCCAGGTTCCTCTGAAGCTGAGAGGGGTGGGCTTGAGTCTCAGAGAGAGAGAGATGGAAGAGGCGAGGGAAGGAGGAACAGAGCGTCTGTGGCTGGTGAGAATGTGACAAGCCCGGCAGCCACCAGGGTTTGATGTGGGTGTTTGCCCCGGACCTGATGGCCTGTCGATACTCATCACACTCACCTCAGCATGGAGAAGAGCCAGAAGCAGGGATGGGTGGAAGAGAGAGGGGAGGGGAAGAGGAGGCAAACAGGTCACACACACAGTAACAGAGGAGGACAGTTTCAGAAGAGAGGGGGGAGTACAGTAGAAAAAGAGTCCCAGGAGGAGGAGGAGAAGAGCGTGATGGCAGAAAAAGGAGGAGGGGAAGGAGGAGGAAGGCTTTATAACAGAATGAAGAGGAGAGAGAATTGGAAAAACAAGACTGCCTAATCCCCTGTGTAAATACTGCAGTTTTTGCCAAACATTTACACCGTACAGTCTCGCAAAGTGGATGCAGGTGAGAATACTGGTAGAGGTTCACAAATTCAAAATGGCCTCCGTCAATGTCCTGTGGTCTTCGCTTGATGACAGCATGCTGGAGAAGATGTTGCTTTACCAGTGTGCTCGAGTCCACTGCATCGACTGACTGTTGATGATTCATTTATTGTATCGTATTTGTCACGCATCTTATGGCATCACACAGGATATGGGTTTAGAGATGTGTCACTTTTGACATACAGATACTAATGATTTGGTTCTTTTCACCCTCCCCCCCCACGGTTCCCCTGGTCGAATCTCCTCTGCGCTTTCACGGCGCCGGCGTTTTCCACGCGATCACAACCGTCACTGGACAAATGCATCACCTTGTCAAGTCATCACATGAATATTGGATGGCCGATGCAAGCTGAAACATGTCACTGTGCCACTTTCCAAGGGCAACTTCATACGGGATTGCAGAGGGGGGGTGGAGGGGGTAAAACTAATACTTTGCTCCAACTTTAAATAGGTATTTCCATTATGGGTTGTGGTATATTTTTCAAAAGTAAATTATTCATTGTCTCACCTGAGGAACCGTAGCAGCCGTGGGGGAGGGCAGGTGTGTGTGTGTGTGTGTGTATATGCGTTTGTGCACACAAGTCTGAGTGTTTGTGTTGTGTGTGTGTGTGTGTGTGTGTGTGTTTGCGTGACAGCTTCAGTGTGTGAATGTGTGTTTGGGATGGTGGCCAGGTTATCCATTGCCTCGGTGTAATTATTTTACCACGTTAGCGTGAGGCTGGATTTCAAGGTATCATACTCTCATGGAATATCTGAGGTTGTAAACGGCGTGTTCAGCTGACACACGGATCGAATTACTTACCTAATGTCTGTCTTTGCCTTCGTTCGTAGCTCACGGGCCGATCCCCTGCAATAATACGAGCCCAGCCCACATAAACATACACCTGCATAACACAATTGACACAATAGATTAACCCACAGGACCTTTTTGTTCCTAGGAGACAGCGAACGCTAAAAACAAACGATTTCCTATACGTCGATGTGTTCCTAGAGCCTCTTTCACTCGATATAATGAAACTCTTTTTTACTTCAGCTGTGTGGTTCGTTTTCTACGCGTGGCACGTGTGTGGCAAATCTGTGAATGGCATTTCCTTATTATGTCCTTCAGTCCATGACCCCTTTTTTGGCAAACAAGGCATCCACTGCTGTCACATTGTTGTAGCCCAGGTGCCAGCGACGTCTGGGCGAACATGGATTGCATTTCACAGTGAAATCAGCCAAGCAATTAGTCTGTGAACTCCTGGCCTGCTATGAAGAAATTCCCCCCACAACAGAGGGACGTAGCAACGTCTTGCACACCAGCTCAAACCCGATCCAAGTCAACTCCAGCCCGGAGTTATGTAACTGGGAAAAGACACATTAATCAGCACCATGTTGTTCGCTCCTCTCTTTGACTTGGGCCCGGAGGGTGCAGACATACTGTACGACTGTTTTTCATTGAATAGGTGGTGTGAAGGGTCACAGAGGCGTACTTGACTGGACTAAGTGCACCACGGGCTAAAAATAGCGTTGAGTATTGGAGGTTATTAGCACACAACGCCCGGGGGCAAGGAGATTGTTACTGAGGATGAGTCCGGGGCCTTCCCCGCTCGCCATCCTAAACTCATGGCTTATATATTATATTGTGCACATCTAGATGAGAAGAATACAATGTGAGCGGTAAAGCAGCGGTTTATTGATTAGCTAGTTTGACACTTTAACAGATGATACAGCGCATTGATTGATCTGAGAGGGCCTCGCCATTGAAGCTCGTCCCGTTTTCTGGCTGGTTGTTTACATGCTTTCCTGTTTTGTGTCTGGTTTTATTGTGGACATCGTCTGCTCCTCTCAGTCCGTCACCATGACATAGTAGGCTTACATGTGGTACTTCTAACCACAGAAAGTCCTTAAGAGCTCATCTTTATGATATGAAGAGTTTACACAATATTGAAGTGATCAGGTGGGGAGTTTTATAAAAGGGACCAGTGGATGCTGTCATTATGAAGACAGGTGGCGCCCCCTGCTGTTCACAGTAGATCAGGTGAGAAAACACTGTCTCTCTAACCACACAGACTGGGATAGTTAAGTTTAGTTAGGGCAATGATAAAACAAACAGAAAGAAGAGAAAACGAAACAAATTAAAACGAAATTCAAAAAAAGTCATAGGGGAAATGTGAGTATGGTACCGAGAGAGAGAGGATTTGTGTGTAGAGTTACTGAGAGAAGATGTCAAGCAGTTTGGTTCATCAGACTGGACTGGTATGTATTTGTAACTGAAGGAGCTGATTCATTGACAATATGAACGCCACTATTCAACAGTGGAGTTCCTCTATACGGAATCCGAGAACGGCCATGCTTGCAAATTTTTTTTTTAATGCCGTTATCTCGAGATCACGAGTTAATCAACCCGTTATCACGAGAAAACGAGCGTTGTTATTATCACGAAATAATTAACTCGTGATCTCGAGATAACGGCATTAAAAAAAATAATTGCAAGCACGGCCGTTCTCGGCTTCCGTACTACACCTCTATATCTTACAGAGAACATTACATATTAACCAACCATTCAATATTATTACTTGTTATAACATTACATGGAGTTAGTGTTGTAGACTAGCTAAGTCCTGTAGTTGTTATCGTTAAGTACACTTACTATCCCGGATTTGTTTGTGTTTGGCGTTACTGTCAGTTACATCTTGCATTTCTATTTAACTTAGGGTAAAATAAGCAAACAACAGCAAACATAGCGATTTAGTTGGCTTTATTGTTTCCATCAGTTACAGTTACACAACTAATCTCAATCTATTGTTACACTCGGTCAAACAGTGCACTCACCAAGTGCGGGGACACTGCAGCGCACGAGGCAGTTGACAGTTCCTGTTTATATTGGTTCGATGACGTCATCAATGGCATCACGGGCAATACCAAGTGTGGGGGTGATTGTACATACACATAAAGAGGAAGGGAGTGTCATATTCCGTGCACGCCAGGCCTACATATTACTGGAAATCAAAACTTGTCAACACTTGGACTTCGACTGACATTCAAGATCTCTACTTCAGTTTGACGTCACCATTCAACAAGGTAAGGCATGATACCAATTATAACATGTTTAACATAATCTAAATATCACAAAGGTGTTTTATCTGCTACAATGCATGTGAATTAAAGATAGGCAGACACAAAGACATAATAGAAATGTTTTTAGACAGTCTATCTTTTTGTCTAAAAACTTTTCTTTGATGCTGGAATGATCTGTGCATCCTCCATGTCAGAGGAGTTTCAGTACCAGTAAAGTTTAGTAACTTAAATATCAATATTGTATGTACACAAGAAGCATGCTTAGGTGAACACATTTAGAAGGGAAAGGCATTAATGTCTTTGTATTGTAATGTGTCACCTGGAGATGTTTAGAAAAGCAACAAGGATTTTGGTGAAGGAGGTGGACCCACGGGGAAGTCTCATCGGTGTTGAAAGTTTAAACGACAGCACCAAACTGGCGCCCATGACACTGGTCATAAAACAGGAAAATGCACTGTCTCCAACTAAATACAAGGTCATGGACTACACTGTTCTTGACCTCCTGGATGAACCATCGCTCACTCCAGGTACACACACGCACACACACACACCTACACACACATAATGGAAATTGTGAATGAAGATACCACCCCCACCCCTCTTTCTCCCTCTCTCTCTCTCTGGCTAGATGTCAAATATAAAGACTTCATGATGGATCATAAACACATTACACTGACAGAAATGGATTCCCGTATAGCGGCAGACGTCGCTGTCGGGTCAGGTGAAGCCACGGCAGGAGGAGAGGTGGCGAGCAAGCTGTCGCTCTGTACACTGACCAAAGAGAGTGTAGACATCCTAAACCTGACAAAAAGTTTGAAGTGAGTCATAAGTTAGTTTCTGGGGCCACACTGTAAAGGGTCTTGATTAATCCTAATGATTCAAGATCAGACACAAGCACATAATGGTACTTATAAAATCATGGCAAAGAATTTATTACATCTACATTTATTACATTACCCTTTTCAGGCATTTTTATGGAAATCTTTGCTGCTGTAGAAAGCACTTTGATCTTTTGATTGACTTTGACCTAAGAGAACCTCATTCCTCATCCCACCTACCTGCCTTCTTTCTCTTGCCAGGAAAATCAGCGACACACACAAGAGTCTCCTGCCCAAACTGAAGAAGGGAGAGGTGCTGGGTTTTGTCACAGAGAGAATCTGCACCTCCAGGCCTGTCACGTTGTCAGGGTCCACAAAGATGGGCGCCTCGATGGGGGCCACAGCGAAGACATTTCTAAACTTTTTTGTAGTGAGTGTCAGAGAGATACTGAAGATGGATAGATAGATAGATAGATAGATAGATAGACATACAGACAGACAGACAGACAGACAGACAGACAGACAGATAGATAGATAGATAGATAGATAGATAGATAGATAGATAGATGGATGGATGGATGGATGGATGGATAGATCGATAGTTAGATAGATCTCAGCCTCTAGACTACATTTTACATTGTGTGCCATCAGATTTATTTCCATGACATTTGTTTCAGCGTGGCAGAAGTGAGAATGAGACTTCTTTCACAATCCCAGGAGGAACTGTGGTTGCTTACAGTCTCATGGGTCTGAGAGTTAATGAGCAAAGTAAGAGGAGAAATGTGTGTGTGTGTGTGTGTGTGTGTGTGTGTGTGTGTGTGTGTGTGTGTGTGTTCAGAGCTGCATGTGCAATCTAACACTTTGTTCTTGATGGTTGTGGTTAAATATTAATTCCATTCATTCTCCCTTTCTCGTGTATGTGTGTGTGTGTGTGTGTGCGCGCGCGCACCTGTGTTCAGGACTCGACGTGTTAATTAATGGTAAGCCATTTTTTACACGTATAAGACAAATGATAACAAGTATGTCTCAAATTCATACTGAAAGCTGTGTTGAGATTTTAGTTTGTTTTATAATATCCTAGACCTTCAAGTTGTTGTTGTTGTTGTTGTTATTGTTGTCTTCACCAGAATATATTACAAACTAAAATGCTGAGCAATCCAACAATTTAGTATGACACCCAAACACATTATTCCTATCAATTAAATGTGAAGTTAAATTGATCTCCCGATCCTTAGCATTTGGAATCAAGTGTCTATCTCTGTTAGTTTCAGAGTTATGACTAAAGTCCCATGATCGTCTAATGGTGGAAATCTGTTCACCAAATTAAGAGGAAATGTGTTCATACGTTTTTGTGAAATCCTGCTGACAGACAGACTTCCCAAAAACATAACCCCCCTGTCAGACATAATTCATATACAATTTAGATTATTTTTCTGTGTTAAAAGCTTGGTGCATTTTCGATGAATGTGTGAAAGACAGAAGTCTAGATATACAAATATCTTTCATTCCTGTTTGACTCCATTAAACTGATTGATTAGCAATCCATTCACAGTTCATTCATCTTGAAATGATCTGTCTTTGTAGAGGGGATGATGACGAGCAGGTTGGTCATAAAGTCACGTATGTATTCAATCATTGATATTCCTTTAATTCATACAGTAAAACATCTAACATCTAATCTAAAGCATGACCTTCACCAGTACATGTTGTTATTGACTTCACTAAAATAGATTCATCATCCGAAAATCCAATTCACATTTTCTTTTCTTTACTCTTTCTTCAACAATTTACTATGACACCCAAACACATCAACATGAAGAACAAAAAGGTGAGTGTGTGTGTGTGTGTGTGTGTTTGTTTCTTAGTAACAGTTACCACCGCCTGTCGCCCTGTCGCCTTCAGAGTTCCAGCAGAGAGAAGCAGGTCTCCAACCTCTGGCTGATCTGGTTGGGGTTCAATACTTATTCCATTGATTCATTCTCTCATCGTCTTCTCCTTTACAGTAGTACTGACGATTCAACCAGAAACATTGGACAACACATCCCAGAATTCCTATAAAACCCTACAGGAAGTGCAAGAAGGTGAGAGTGCGTGTGTGTGTGTGTGTATGTGTTCGTGTGTGTGTGTGTGTGTGTGTGTGCATGTGTGTTTCATACTATCGCCTGTCTCCCTGTCACCTTTAGAGTTACAGCAGAGAGAGGCAGCTCTCCAGCCTCTGACTGAACTGCCCCAGTCAAGCCGTTCTACTTTGGTTCAGAGACTCTGTGAGCTTCTAGACAACCGAGCTGATCTGACAGATCTAGAGGACACAGTAAGAGTGAAACTCACATAGAATAGCTCCCTACCATGGATACGACTGTGTGGTGAAGGATATTAGCCTTAGCCTCTTCTCTTCTCTTCTCTTCTCTTCTCTTCTCTTCTCTTACTTTCTCTCTCTCTCTCTCTCTCTCTGTCTCTCTCTCTCTCTCTCTCTCAGTTGGAGAAATGGTGTAGTGGTGACACTTCTACCTTTCCAAAAGCCCAATCTGCCTGTGACATATTGGACTTGCTCAGGTCTGTCACACCCAACCAGATGGAGACAAGCTCGACTGACCCGTCCCTTCTCCTGAAAGCTGCTCACCTACTGGTCAGCGCAATGGACAGTGAGTCAACTACAATATATATGTGTGTGTGTGTGTGTGTGTGTGTGTGTTGAGCAAGTTGATTGTAAATGGACAATATACTATATTGTGTTGTGTTTTGTATAGCACTGCCAGACCTTATCCCATCAGTGCTGGCCAAATGCAGTCCTGACGTACTGAGAGGCCTCAACACGCTGGTTTGTCTATTCATTTATCAAGATCAATATTCTCCCTACATACTTTCTTCTCACACTGTATTGCCTCAGACAGGAACTACATCATCTCCTGTCGTCTTTCTCCCTCTTGCTTTGTGTAACAGGTGAGCAACCTGAAGGTGAATGGTCAGTCTCCTCCTACTGGGTCACTGCCCGCCTCCCTTCAAGATGGCGGAGAATTCAACTGGGTGGCTGAGATCCTCAGCTCAGCCAGTGAGACGCTGGAGGAGCTGACTGAGCTGTGGGTGGAGACAGGAGTCCAACCAGGACTGTTCCTGTTGGTTCTGTGCATCACTGTGCAAGGCCTCAGCTTGCTGCATGCTTAACCATGGAGGATGGTATTCACCTGCTGTGCTTTTTAAAATGTCCTTCCACCTGTAATAATCTCTTATGATTTCAGAGAAAGACTTCATGTGCTTCTGTTGCTGATGTACTAATGATCTTCATGTAGCCTACTTCTTTTAAAATTTGAGTGTTTTTCAAATTAGTCAGCTTGCAGTACATCAATGTAAAAGTTATTACATCTTACTCACTGATCACAAAAGGCACTAATGTTAGTTTGAGTGACTGAAATTGCATTCATTGTATTGATGTACAGTATTGCTGATAAAAACAACACAAATCTTCTGATATGGGCGGATGTGAAAACATGACTTGGGTTGACTTGGGGAAAAAATAATAGCATATAGCTTCACCGCGGTGATATACTGAATATACTCTTTTGAGATAAAAATCAAATAAAGGTGAAATTGTAAACCACTTTGCTTTGTGTATTAGACGACTTTGTAATATTTGGGATTTTCCTCCAGATGAGAGGAACTAAAGGTTAGGTTGTATAGGAATGTGTAAAACACCAGCCAGATGATCTAATACATCTATTTCTCTCATATAGAACAAACAAACATATGACATATTGCTGAAGGTAAAAAAATCCAAAATCCATTTCATATCTTGGGCACATTTTATCTACTTGGCAAATTCACTGATCCTGCTTCTTTGCCCTAACTTGTTGCATCTGAGCTGTGTGGGCATACTCTCTATCAGAAATAACTTATCATTTGGCATCGGTTGAGGCATCATTTCAAGACAAAGTTGTCTCTTGTCGTGAATCAAGGCGCAGGTCTAAAGTCTATGGCGCAAATGGGTGTGTCCAGTCTATTTTGGTATTTTGGTGACCAGAGGCGGAAGGCTCAACTGTGGCGCAGTGGTCAAAGAGGTTGGATTAAGAGTAATGATGCCGCACGTAATGATACGGCTTGACTGCATATGAAGGATTTTACTCAAAGTGGGGTCAACAAAACACTCAACACTCAACAAACCCCACTGCATCAGCTGGTTTTTACTCACACACCCTCTGTTGCACCACCCCACAATAGAGCCCACAGCATTTCTATTACAGTTATATGCATGAACTACCTTAACCCAGATGCTCTTCCAATATGACTGGACTTTCGCCAGGTTTCAGTATGGACAAGAGCATTCAGTTGCATCTCTCAACCTGACTTTTCCTGGCTACTTGAAAGCCTTGATCCTGATCCTGAGCCCAGACCGAGATTGGTGAATAATTTCTGGTTTCTACATTTTACATATTGACATTTAGCTGACACTCATCTAGAGTGACTAAATGTCTGCAACAGCAGAAGAAGCTTCAATTCCTACGTCACTGACATTACAAGCAACCAATAGTAAGATGTGCAATGATCAGACCCATGGAGCCCCGAAAATACTCCTGTGAATGAGAGGTAGAAAAGGTTTTTGAGAGCAATTACAGTGAGGAGAGATGATTCAGTGGGGTGAGAATGGAAATGAGAGCACACACACACACACGCACACGCGCACACGCACGCGCACGCGCACGCGCACGCACGCACACACACACACACACACACACACACACACACATAGGGACAGTTCAACCATCACAGAGAAGTGATGGTTGAATGGTTGAGAAGTATAAATATTTCTCCATGCCAAGACCTGTAAGTAAGTGGCTGTGTGTGTGTGTGTGTGTGTGTGTGTGTGTGTGGTTCATACCGAGTCAGATAAGGACATTTGGAAACATTTGGATTTTGCACACCTGATTTTCTTTCAAGCACCACAGAAGCACAATCACAAACAAAGTGCTCTTTCGTAATGTTTTCAGTGAAACCATGATGATGGTTATTCATCAGTGCGTGTTAAATTTCTTCTGCATTAGTGCAGAGAGTTGAATGTCAGTGGCTCTTCTCTCATGCTTCAACTTGCTCTGATAGATTAGAGTATTGACTTTTTACTGATTGAGGATGATTCATCCACCAGAATAGACACTTTTGGCTCACTTTCAAGAACATTTGCAACCACTTGCTATATTCTGGCAAAGTTTTTCACATGACGATGTCTGTTCCATATCTAGGCCATTTATCAATACTTCAGTACATCAATATCAGTAGATCAGTGTATGGCCTTACTGTCAGTGGACAAGAACTGATCCCTCACCATCTCAGTGGTCAAAGTTTCCATTGTTTTATCTTGGCCTTTTCCAATATGTTCTCAGCTGACCTGTGATAGTCTGAGGCTCAATGGCGCTGTGTTTTCTCTCACAGACCATTCTAGTGCTACCTGAGGCTCATCTTCAACATGCTTATGTCCTCCTCTTGTATCTGGTCCATCACTAGAAGCAGAAATTTTGGCCTGAGTGTGCAGTTTAGTACTACTAGTACTACTGCAGTTTAGTACCTACTGCAGATGTCACATTACATGATTTCTGGGTATTGAAGTCTCATAATTCAATCAGTTACCTCTTGCTGCCACTTGGTGCCGCCAACGTGTAAAATTGCCTAGTGCAGTTTTAAAATTAGTTCAAATTATTAGGGTTTTAAACATATTTCAGTTTGTGATGGCTTCAGCAGCCCTTGGGGCTCTGGCACACTCACTTCCTGTCTATTGCTTCCTTCAAGTTTAAATGTCTCCTAGGTATGTTTTGCCTCAAAAAAACAAAAGTAGAAAAAAATACTGTTGTATGTATGTTGGAGAGAAGAGAGTTTTTAATGAACAGAAGTATAGGGTCAACTATTAGTAATCCCCTGTCCAGTTGATTTTTCTTCTTTTGAGGGGAGGTATAAAGAGGGTGAATAGGTCCCCCTGCTGCTCATTTGACGGCATTGCCACCTCCAGTTAATATACCAAGTGGTACATGGCCCCGGAGGTGGAGACAACCCAATCGGGCGTGGGAGGGGCCGTTTTAGAAATAACACTAAAAAGAAACACATTTTCTTCTGGATTCAAGTGATTCCGGCTCTTTTCAGTGAGTCAGATCATTTGGCTCAGCTCAGCAATAAGAGCCGGCTCTTTCGGCTCCCAAACGGCTCTTCATTCAGTAGCACTTCTAGCTTTTTAAAGTCAGCCAAATTAAACAATGTTTGACCTATGATTGGTATGTGCACATCACAATTGCGCCCGCCGCCCAGTAGTAACAAGTTACATCATTGCGGTCACTTCTGCTACACAGTAATACCATAGTTACTTTCCCATTTGGTGCAAGAAATAAATAAGCAAGATTCTTCATCTGCTAAGCTAAATATATTTCAATTTATTTTGTATGACATAATATAAAATAAAAATGATTGCTGCTACTGCTGCTGACTAGTCATACATTTCTTTTTTCAAGATTTAAATGTGCCCACTGGTTGATTTATTAATCCGTCAAACAATTATCAATCTTTGCAAAAAATCTCACTATTGGATTTGGCTCTAAATGACTATTACCAAACAAGTAAGACTGTTTTTTTTATTATATTCAACTCATAAATTATAGGATTATCCTATCATTCTGTTTTGTATTCATTTACAACAAAAAAACCCATGTCTCTCAGACGTGTGTCGGCTCCCATCGTCCCAATTTAAAAGACCCGGCTCTTTGTCGCGTACGACACGTCACTACTGGATTCCTCTCCACGTCATTGCAGAGTGTTTCACCCCGAGAGTCTGGAGCACTGATATGAAATCGCACCGCCGGTCGAAGTGAAGCTCAGGTGAGTTTCACCTGAAGGGCCTCCCTGTGTTCACTGTTCAGTAACCGCGCAAGCGCACAGGAAAACCGGCCAAACAATACAGTCCTCAAATCAGAAACAGACACAATGCCACTCATCGAAACTCATTCCATTCACAAGAACAGAACTAGGCCTACTCCACCCAAACTTCCTGCAACACACGACAGCTTATTTGTTCTTTTTAATACAATCCCTTCTTTCCTTACTTTTTCTGACCCATGAAACCTGAGTAGGGAGCAAAAAGGTATGTGTTTGTCTGTGAGGCACCCACTGTTTTGAGGCCTGAGAGGCCTGTTGTCTGAGAAGAGCCGTAAACCCTTGTGTGTGTTTGTACGTCTGTGTGTCATTATTGTTCTTAGATACAGTAGCTCGCTTTACTTCCTTTGGGAAGCTTTTGCTAGCTGACTCTACCAGTCCAACTGGCTGCCTCCCTGCTCTCTTTCCCATGGCCAGCACACCTTGGTTCAACCTGTTGTTCAATACCGCACAAAGACAAAGAGAGATTTTCAGGTTTATCATTTCACAATGACTTACTGGACTCATACGCACATGGCACATGAGCGATGCCAACACCGCCACCACCGTCATCGCGCGTGAACACACAGGCACGGACACACTAACCTACACACGCACGCGCATTACAAACTGCGTGCACGTTGGCCAACATCAGCATTTATGTACAGCTGAATTACTCACTTTGTGGTGTGTGTTTATTTTGTCTCACCACTGCAATTTTGTGTCATAGCATAGAGTAGCTAGGGTTGGTAATAGATTACATTTAACAGGATTCCTGAGAGTAAATTGTAAATTGTCATTAAAAGCAGCTTGACAATCCAGAAATGTATGTTATTGATTTCAACAATTAGTAAGTAACCTGTATTTTAGTGTGGCTGATCATAGGTTGAAACTAACCTCTCCACCCCTGCGTGTGGCTGAGGTTCATCCCTAATGCCTGAGGTTATTAATATAAATTGTTTATCTGGTTTGTTAAGGCATAAAGTAAACCAATTCCAAGATGGAAACAGATAGACGGCATACCTTACGCAACTCTAGTTACGGTCTCAGTATCTCTCGACAACGTCCCTCAGCTTTCTGCACGCATTCTCCACATAACTCTCAGCAAACTAATGTTTAGATTTCACCCGGGGAAACCCTTCAGTCAAAACCGGAACATGTTTCAATGTGAGACCTGTTCTCGACCTGTTTATGGAGCTGGACTATCTGAAAATCTCTGTATGGATTTTTCTTCTGGTCTGGTTGAGGTTAATGATCAACTCTTAGTGAGACTGCGTCTGTGGTTTATAGAGCGGAAAGCAGATTGGAAAATATGGGGTGGCGAGGCGGAGGGAGGCCGAGATTTGACGCAGAATAAGACAATATCCCAGAAGTACAGTGTGAGATTGTGATACCATTTAGACCAGAAAGGTTTGCATCCAAACATTTTGGAATGATTATGAAAAAGGTGATAAAATGATCTGCCCAATAGGAAAGCAAGTCCATAATCAACTGTACAGAAAGATGTGTGTGTGTGTGCATGTGTACGAGTGTGCCCACATGCATCTGGGCTTGTATGTGTGTGAAGGCAGGAGAAGACACGATAAAGGACACCATGCTGCGTGCGGTGGACTGAGGAATTGACTCCATAGAGTTTCGACTGGGGTGGGAGGGGAGGGGAGGGAGTCCCCCAGGTATGCAGACTGCTCGGTATGGAGGCGAGAGAGGGAGAAGAGAGAGAGAGAGAGAGAGATGGCACACACTCTTCCTGCCACCAGAACTTTCACTCTAACTTTGGAGGAGGGACACCGCTCGCTCTCTCTGTTTCGGCATCTCTGTTTCTTATTGGCACCTACACACACAGAAAGCACAGAAACTATTTGGGCAGGCAATCCCAGGGCGTACCAAAATAAATCCCTTTTCTCTGTCTAACGTCATGTCTATGAGATGTGATTACTCAATAACAAAGACCCAATATAACGCGCACCCCTGGCTTTTACACAACATGAAGGATATTTCAAAAAATAAAAATAACGTGACTCCAGAATGGTGGATTGCCCCACTTGTGATGATTAGACTGATGAAGATGATTTCTGAGGATAACTACTTGCATATGGGGATGCAAACCACCCCCTTAAAACCCCTAATGTCTGTCTAAATCATTCATTCACTCACTCACTCACTCACTGACTCACTAACTCACTCACTCACTCACTCACATTCAAACACGCTAGACCTGGAAGCCACTCACTGTAACATAAACGTACACATTTTCTAATTGGCAGTGTCATCTTCATATAATCACTGATAGGCTGGGTGTCCTTCCAAGACCAAAACAACCTCACCCTTATGGCAATATACTGGAGGACCCACTTGCAGATGCTGCAGCACCGAATGATTCATCTGGGCCGTGAGTGTGTTCTTGGTGTTTCTGTTGTCAGCTGGTGTGTGTGTGTGCATGTCATTCTGACGGACAGCCAGCCAGCCAGCCAGCCAGCCAGACAGCCAGACAGACAGCCAGACAGAAACAGTATACAGAGCTCTTACAAACAAACTGACTCTGGTTCTTGAATGTACAGTATGTGGAGAAGCACAAGCATCCGGAACGAACATATCTGTCAAGCACCCCAGCAGGTGAAACTGGCGCCAGGCCAGACAGACTGCTGCCCCCAGTTATGTGAGCTTGCATCAGCCACAACTGCACGCCTAAGTAGTTCGGTAATGCCATTTCAGAGGACTCATGGACTCTTCCTCTTGCACACACTCTGTAGCTGATTAGTCATTTCAGCACTGGGTCTAATTGCAGATTATTTAGTCTAGAACTACCCACATGCTGCTGGGCTCAACCTGTTTTGGTAGGACGTAACAGTAAAACCTATTAGCGGGTATTAATGTCATTCAAATAGCTGAATAAACATCTCTTGCATTCCCTTCCTTTACATGACATTTCCCAATACCCAGGAGCCTAACCTATTGGGCGTCCTAAAATACATCATTCGGCTCCTTGGGTTGGGTTGGGTTGGGTTGGGTTCTAGTGATACAATGGGCTCTTTTTCTTTTTCTTTTTTTTTAATCTGTCTGTGAAGAGGTGCATGCTCCCGTGGGGCCAAGCAACCATAAGCCCCACCCACCTTTGTAGTAGGTACACCTGAGCGGCGCTCACGTGAGACACTCGGAGATCTCGTCCAATCGGACGCGCGGACAGGTGCTTCGAGATGAGAGTTTCGGAGGCGGAAACCTGCAGGTGGTTCTGACGAAAGACGCTCCTTATAAATGTGTCAATTCATTCGTACATCTCTCAACGAATTACTGACGCACAGTAAAGATATTTGACAAGACCGACTTACTTCCAATTACTGGTTGGAAGTGGGAGATGCAAGGCGACTGAGCAGCTTGTCCGTGCGTAAAATGGATACTCTTCAGAGCCCGTAAAGGATTGCTGTCACAGTTGTTCAAGTGCTCCATCAGTAAAGAAGACACTGAACTGGCCGATGGATTTGTATCGCAGCACAAGAGTCTGATATTTACAAGTTGTGCCGTTCCAAGTGTCGTTGCCTCCCTGTTTCACTGCTGGTAACTCCGGTAAGTGTCCCGGCGCGGAGTGGTGCTTTTGCGCATTGTTCAACTGTGAATCACGGCTTGGGTTTGCTCCTCTCTTCTCACGACTCATTAAACCAGTTTTACAGAGGAGTTAAACATGGTTACACTGGTTATTCACAGGATTAGTTGGTAAGAAGTTGCCCTGCCAGGGCATAATAGTCTGAATAGGCTAAAAATGACATTGTTTTGAATAGACGTATTACTTTTAAAACATGTATATCATTCAAACAGAGGCTTTGTGATGAGGAGGAGGAGGATGAAGATGTGGAGGTTAATTAAAGCTAGAAGGAAAACATGGATGAATGAAGAATGAAGATGGATGATCATGCATGTCCCAGAGTGCACTCACTTTTATACATATTGTTACAGCCAAGAAGTAATAGTAGTGCAGAAATAGTTTTTAGAGGAATAATAGTTGTAGCTTGGGCAGGCTTTAGAGAGAGAGAGAGAGAGAGAGAGAGAGAGAGAGAGAGAGAGAGAGAGAGAGAGAGAGAGAGAGAGATAGATCAAAGCCCTGTCCACTGAGCCACCAGGATGCTCCTCACACAGGAAATGACATTGGTAACAATGATATTGGTGAGGAGAAGATCTTCAGCATAGTTGTTGAGTGATGACCTTGTTGATGTTGTTGTTGTCTTAGTTCCCTCTGGTGAAAGATGGCGGAGAGGGCCCCATGGTGGAGGGCGTTCCTGGGGAAGATGAAGACTGGAGGATCCAAGGACACAGGCGTGTCCCAGACCCTTGGCCCCGACTTTAACCCCTTTGAGCCCGAGAAGCCAAAAGATCCCGCTGCGGCCTCCAAGACTCCCGGCGACCAGTCCCTGTCTCAGACCAAGCTGGGACAGTCCAAGTCCGGCAAGATGTCCAGTCTCGACAACGATGACACCTACGATGATTCCCAGCTGGACTCGGTCTTCAACGAGCAGACATGTCGCAGAAACATGAGGGTGTCGCGCTCGGGTCGCTTCAAGGAGAAGCGGAAGGTGCGCTCTAGCCTCCCTATAGAGGAGAAAGACACAGACAAGACAACAGCTGGGAAAGATGACCTACGGTGATGATGAAGAAGAGATACTGAAAGATGATCATGAAGATCAAAGACTGCTTTATGATAATGCTTGAAAAGAATGAGAGAGATTAGAATACATGAAGACTACTTTATACGCCCGAGGCACACCAAGAGGTCTCTGCTGGCGATGTGATGGTGATGATGAAGATGACAAAGACCTTAACTTTTAGCCCAATTATTGCAAGAAGAAGGGCACGGTAGGGTTCAGGTGTAGATGTTTAAACAACACAAGAAATATCTTTGGATACATTTCGACACTTAAATGCTGTTTTGCTTGTTTGCATGCATTTGTGCAAGTAACAAATTGATACTTGATAATGAATTAGATTTTTATCCTACAAGGTGATAATGGTTGTCGAACCACTGGGCAAACCACTTCCCATAACTGAAGCTCAAAGATAGAAATGCAGTAATCACTTCACACCCCTATAGTTTAAGTCCTACAGTGGACAGTGTCAGTATCACTGGACAACTGACTAAGTGAGCCTACCAGCCTTCTCATGATATTCCTCAACTACTCCTAGGAGGCCATTTACTGTCAACAACACAAGACAAGGCGTGATGTACTTCAGGAAATTATTTGTTTATAAGATGTTTACAATATTTGTGTAATAACATTAATATATGTTTATCAATGAAGGATATTCTACGTAGAGAGTGTTTCTTTTACAATCATTTTACAGCAAAATTGTTGATTCTAAAGGGTTACATGGATGCTTATAAAGGTGTAAATGATTTGATTGTTATGTGTAGAAAAAGCAGTCAGTGGGGGAAAATTACAGAACAGCTTTTAGTCACAGGCAGGTGTACTAAGGATGAGAAGGAGTCAATACTTACCAGCTAAATAGAAATGCCTAGATACCACTATCTATTAGTGAGGGATAATGTCCTAGGATGTTTTGCAACATATTGCTTGACCTCCTCAATGAAGCTACTAACATTGAAGTCAGAACTGAAGTTCCTTAGCCAAGTAGGAAGTATGGATCCAGCCACTGAGGCGGTCTGCTTTATAGTACATGACTACTATATTTTGGATCATCTGTGAATACTTTAATGAAGGCAAAACTTGAGAAATAAATACTACAAATTCTACATTTGATTGTATGTTTGTGTCTATCTGCAAGTATATGTGTGTGTGTGTGTGTGTCTACTATGTTAAAAACAATCTCCAGTGGAGCAACACTGTGGTCCCAACCCAGACGGTCCAAACAGAAACACACAGGCCTGCTGTATGACTCATTGTCTGAGCAAGGTCATTTTAACCAATTAGGGCCATTTATACAACCTATACACTGTAAGCCAAACCCAGGCCGAAATTATGCTGTTCTGTCTTTCAAAGGGAGGAGCATGCCTGTGTCACTGCATTCCTTTGTCACTATTGAGGTGTGTGTGTGTGTGTGTGTGTGTGTGTGTGTGTGTGTGTGTGCTTTCATTTCCATTCTCACCCCACTGAATGATCTCTCCTCACTACACATTTAGAGCAGAGGATCACTTGTAATGTCTGGCTTTCAACACCAGAGGGAGAAGATGCGCCACCATCCATGCTGTTGAAGAATAGAATAGGATAGAATAGAATAGAATAGAACACCTCTACTGAGTAAGGCCTTCAGGTGTTGGGCACTTACAGAAAAGCCAGCTATGCAGGCAGTTGAAAATAGCTCTGCACCTGCCAGAACCAGTTTTCATGCATGCATAGTGTTGTTTTATATTAGACAGGTGTGGCTTAAGTTTAGGGAAAGTTCCTAGGCAACCACGAGATGGGGAGGAAGGCAATAAAACAAACCCAGCAAGTGCACTGACACTCCATTGGTCAGGGTTGAGTGTGGAGCGCGAGGTGTGGCCTGGCGCTGTGCTCAGAAGAGAGCAGCGGCTGCAGAAAAAAACAAGGACCCTAAAGAGGCACAACAGAGACCGTTGTGTCAGACCAGTGCTGCGTGTTTCCAGCTTCTTTTCTTTTTTCTTTTATCTGCGCGCAATTACTGGAATGGAAACCTTCTAACAACTTTCTGGAACTTCAAAAAGCGGCTTTGGAGTGCACGTTTTCCCACCTGCAGGTGTAGTTATTGACAAACCAAATGCCAGCATTGCCGCCCTATGCTCATGCAGTAGGATAACTGTAATGGTGTCGTCGATTGACTAAAAATAACTTGGGACTTTGCCGCTACCCCCCCACCCCACACCCAAACCCCCTGTCAGAGGAGGGACTATGAGGCCAGTCCGCTGCGCTCGAGCTCACTGACGCTTTCGCTGCATACAGGTGGATTTCTGCTCTTTTCTGAAGGTAAGCCGAACTAGAATAGTTATATCTTGTCTTGGATTACTGCCAATCTGACACACTGCTACCTCCTTTGTTATTCAGCTTGAACGACAGTTTGTTTGCCAAAATGTTGATTAGTGTTTCTGTAATGCAACAGGGTACCTTATCTCATCGTTGTGCGTCTCTTCGTTGGGCATCTGGTGCACCTGGCTCCTGTTTCACTGCGCCTGGCCTTTCTCTTGCAGTGGAAATGAAGGAATTCACTTTGCGCTGTCTCCGCTTTCGGGGAAATGTTGGATAGATATAGGCCTTTAGAAACAAAACGAGTATAGATTAATGTTTGTGTCTTTTTACTTGTACATTCAGCTCTCGGATTAGAAGTTTCAGCCTCCAAGGGTCCTTCACGGGGGTCAGCAGAAAACTAAAAAGTTAAATTGGTCACTCAGTTGAAGTTTGCACAATGAGGATATGTGAAGGATGATTGTTTTGATCATAGGTTGCACTCTCCCAACCTCTTCACATTAAGTGGCTATAAAAAACTTTATTCAATTCTGTCTAGACTAGAAAAATGCTGTGAGACAGTGGGGCTTCTTGGTACACAACCTTATCAAATGGGGAGGGTCTGTAGTGTAATATGATCTAGGGGTCTTGGGAACCCCTGCTCCAGGCTTCAGCAGTTGCCGGTGTCAGCTACTGGGCTTCTTCTCTTCAAGAACAGAACGAGGAATAGTATAGGTCAAGGACAGCACAGAGGAACTGCTGTGAGAGGTGCGTTTACTTCACAGTCTCACACCTGTTCTGCCACAGCTCAGCCAACTGTTGACCGGCATTGCCCCCTTTAAAGATCAACACTGGCTGTGGCACAGAAGCTGCTTGAC
Organism: Hoplostethus atlanticus; assembly: GCA_034670405.1. Taxonomy (NCBI): domain Eukaryota; kingdom Metazoa; phylum Chordata; class Actinopteri; order Trachichthyiformes; family Trachichthyidae; genus Hoplostethus; species Hoplostethus atlanticus. The sequence continues at coordinate 943,383 of JAXDDX010000006.1, read as the reverse complement.
ACAGATATGAAGATGGAAATAGCCACGGAGGACAGTCTGCCAGTCGAATATACAGGGCAAGCACAGGCACATGTACACACACACACACACACACACACACACACAAAGACGAGAGGGAGAGATTCACGTAAGGTTAGAGCGGGACCTACAGGCCGCGCAGGAACACTGGAAACAAAAACAGGCTTTGTGCTGCGTTTCATTAAATTGCTAAGGAGTCTGGCGTCCACGAATTCCACAGCGCATTGAATGTGAACAGACTTCGGACTCTTCTCGCTCCTCTCTCCCATGGAGGACAGCTCCTCGAGAATTTATGACGTCATGAACTCGGGGAGGAGGTCTTGTCGGTTGTCGGTGCTTATAGCCGAGTCACTAGGAACAGGTTTTTTATCTGAACCACGCTGTGATAAGCATGAACCTTTCACCCGAGGGCTTCCTTTGAAAGTTGCTCGTATACAATAGAGATAGAGTGAAAGGTGCTTATCACTTTGCCGCAACTTTTTAATTGCTTAAGCACTTGCTGCCGATGACGTTTACATCAAGGAGGCATTGTCCACGTAGTTACATAAGATAAGATAAGATTCAACTTTATTGTCATTGCACAGAGTACAAGTACTGAGACAACAAAATGCATTTTTCGCACATCCCTGACTAGATACACACACACACATGCAGCTCAGGTCAGAGGACAGAGCGCAGCGCACCTGGAGCAGTTTTTTGGGGTTAAGTGCCTTGCTCAAGGGCACTTGTTGGTGGGCACCGTAGCTGGGACACCAGTCATTTTCCAATCATGATGGGTCGGCCTCTCTAACCGCTAGGCCAACCTGCCTAGCCCCTTTATCACCCTGTATCACCCTGTATCACCCTGTATCACCTATAATCAAGATATGTGAAATCAAGAGTAATGTGCTGGCACCCTGTAGCATGTCCTGAAGAGTTTCCTTAATGTGTTTTCCAGTTAGCACATGATTGTACTGAAAGCCTGTGGTCGCTGAGGGGCTGAAGGTTAGGGGTCCATTACTTTCCACACAACGCACACCATTGTTCCTCTCCTCAGCCCCCGCCACCGGGCATTGTGGGAAGAGACAGGGGGGGGGGGGGGGGTCTCAGATTTCCCCGGAGAGGAAGGAGCGCTCGCTGTTTCCTGTTTGCAACGCCGGGTGGTGAAAGCGCTTCCTGTTCAGGGGAAGAGTGGAAGAGGTCAGCGAACGTGTCCTCGTCCACAGTAGCGAAATAGAAAGAACTCCTCGGGGCCCTCAGGCGTCGTGGCTGAATGGGATGGTCCGTGTGTTTAGGGTGTGCTTTGTGCTCTGCAGGTATCTGAGGCCTAGGCATGCCCGTGCCGCCTCCTCCCCCTCCGCCTCCCCCGGCACCCCCTCCTCCACCGCCCCCACCCAGCGCTGCCCTGCCACAGGTAAGACTGCGTGCTCACATGGCTCTGGTGCAAACACACTTTGCAGATAATTCTCAAGATGCTATAAAAACCCCACTCACCTGGTACTCCACATAAACACTCACTCTCTCCCCCCTCCTCCCCCCTCTCCCCTCTCTCTAATTCTTTCTCTAACTCTCACACTCACACACACACACTCATGCAACTGTAAACACTCGCGCCGTTCTCTCTGACCATCAACCAAACACCTGGAGGTTATGTGCATTATTGATTAGAGGTACAGTTACACACACACATACACACCACACACACACACACACACACACACACACACACACACACAGCGGGGCAGACAGCGGACACTCAGTAGCAGCGTGGTGTTACGTTTCCATAGCAGGCTCACAGTGTCCTCATGTTAATTGAGTTGCCTTGGCTGGCGAACGCAGCACGTACCAGAGGACGACGCCGCTGGGTCGCTGGGACGTTAAAACATTTGAGCTCCCATGATGCAAAGCACACAGCACTACACTATTATGCTGGTGTGTGTGTCTTTGTATCTTTGGGTGGGGCCTGATATGTGTGTTCACCCCGGGTTATAGTAATATCTTGGACTGGCCAAATGGCAATGTCTTTTTTTCATTCCCCCCTCTCTCTCTCTCTCTCTCTCTCTCTCTCTCTCTCTGCGGGACAGTCTCGGTTGGACCCTCCTAAGCTGCAGTCCAGCGGAGGAGGAGGTGGCAGGAATGCCCTGTTGGTGGACATCCAGAGAGGAGCCAAGCTCAAGAGAGTCACTCAGGTCAACGACCGCAGTGCCCCCGCCGTCGACAGTAAGAGGAGCTACCTTGCTGTCCCGCCATCACACACACACACACACACACACACACACACACACACACACGCAGACACACACAAAGTCTGAGTTCAGGTCCTTAATGAGACTCACATGGGGCTAGCGTCACTGACTGTGAGTCATTCTCACAGGGGACGATGAGGGAGGGGAAGGGAGAGAGTTTAATAGTGTGTGTTTTGTGTGTTGAGATACAAAAAACTGTGTCAGGATGAAAGGGAGATGCAGTGACAGGAGTAGGAGTAGGAGAAGAGTGGGAGAGAGATGAAGAGGAAAAAGAGGAGGGGAGAAGATAGTTTTTAGTTGTGGAGATAAGTTCATAGGGAGCTTATCTCGTCTCTCCGGGCAATACTTTGAGCTCAAGGTTGCTCCACACACACACACACACACACACACACACACACACACACACAGCCAGAGGAGTGTACACTTCAGTAAGGAATGCCCCATGGTAGATAAGGATGTAGGCAGAATAGGAAACTACTGTATATGGAGGCAAAGACAATAAACTCAACAGACAATAGACTAGTGGACATATTTCACCACATGCTTGAAAAAAAAAAAAAAGAACTCTTGAGGAAGAACTGAGAAAAACATCCTTATTTTCCAGATCAAGTCTGATGTGTTTGGGTTCCACAGGCCTCAGGGTCATGAAGGCCACCAGGCACCGTGTAAACTTCACTGTTGTGTGTTGTGTGTTGTTCCCCAGAGCCCAAGGCGAGTGCTGGAGATGCATCCAGCAGCGTTGGTTCTTCTCAGGGGTCATCGGGAGGGACGGCACCCATGGGGCCCTCTCTGGGGGGGCTCTTCGCTGGGGGGTTTCCTACCCTCCGGCCCACGGGGCAGAGAGATGCAGCAGGCAAGACGCCAGGTTTGTAGAGGACATTTATATCAGTCTTATTACTGTGTCTGTGTTTTGGTCTTCTCTGACCATTTTGGTGTGTGTGTGTGTGTGTGTGTGTGTGTGTGTGTGTGTGTGTGTGTGTGTGTGTGTGTGTGTGCGTGCTGTAGTCTTTCGATCGAGCTCAACAGGACTGAAGCCCCTGTGGAACCCGCCCCCTTCAACAGACACTGGCAGCGTCCCCGAGCCTCACAGGACGGGGGAGAGAGGAAGTGCCCCTCCCTCGTCATCTGCCCCTCCCTCCCCCTCTTACGGCAGGAAGCACCCCCCTCCTGCCCCGACCTCCTCCCCCCCTCCGCCTCCCCCCGCCCCTCTCTCCACTCCTCCTCCTCCTCCGCCCCCGCCTCTAGCCTTCCAGGACAGGCCCGCCAACAAGCCTCCCCCTCTCCCCACCTGCCCTCCCCCTCCTCCCCCCTCCCAGGTCACCAAGCCCACCTGGCTCCCCATACAGCACTCCCACCATCCCATGTCCCAACCCTCCACTCCTCCTCCTCCGCCTCCGCCCTCCGTTCCTCCCTCCTCTGTCCCGGACCGTTCCTCGGGGTACTTCTATCCTCTGCTCCCCCTCCCCGGTCCTCTCTGAACCCTCCAGGTTCCCCATCCTGCGGGACAGCCCACTAGGACCACCTCCTCCTCCTCCTCCTCCCCATTTCCTTCACCCCCAGCTGTCCATCCACCCTGCCCCCTCCCCCGCCCAAGGTGCCCCCCGTGCCCTCCCCGGCCATGCGCTCTCTGCCACCCTCGTACCCCTGTACCGCTCCCACCCGACGGCCGCCTGCTGTGCCTAGAAGTGCAGGTAGGTGGACCAGAATCACAAATATATTGATTTCTCTGATTTCTCCGTGCTCACACTTCTCTCTTTTCAAACTTAAAGTAAATGGAAAGCGACTGGAGAGTAAGTCGCTTTGGAAAAAGTGCTGAGTCTGGTGTTTTTTTTGGCACAGCAGAGAGTTTTCTAACAGTGAATTCCACCTGCATTCCTTTTGTATGAGAAGCAGGACAGAGAGGAAGTTAGCCCATCCTGAAACAGAGGATGTGGGTACATCAAAAAAGAACTAGGGTTTCACGCTAAGACAGTTTATGACAACAACCAGAATGAGAAAACAGCAGTAGAAAAACGCAGCGGTTGTTACTCATGTCAGTAGAGCACAAAATGCGGTTGCACATTTTATCCAAAAAAACGGTGGAATTGATGATGATGATGTCTGACGTGGTCCTGTCTCCCATGGTAACAGGTGTGGGTCGGTTAGCTCCTCCCCCGGCTCCTCCGGCGCGCTCCCCCTCCACGGAGCTGTCCAGCCGCATTCCTCCTCCTCCACCACCCCCCCTGCCCCCCTCCAGCCTCAGGAATGGACACCTGCACAGCCTGGGTGAGTGTGACATTTTAGGCATTTAGCTCATGCTCTTAGACGGAGCAACTTCAGCGACCAGAGGGCGACATGAAGCATGAGAGTAATCTCTTGTGTTTTTCTGAAAATTAGGGTAGACAAAATGCTGACCTCTACCTTCATCTGTGCTCTAAACCTGCAGATGACTTTGAATCCAAGTTCCAGTTTCACCCCATAGAGGACTTACCCCCTCCCGATGAGTTCAAGCCCTTCCCTCGGATCTACCCCAGCAAAGAAAACAGAGGTAGCAGAGCAGCCTGCTCACCAGTACTCAGCTCTGCCTCTGACCAAAGAGTTTTCTATTGACTTGTCTTCTTCTTCCCCTACAGTGAACCCCAAACCACCTGGGATCAGGACACACCTCCGATGAGTCACGGCCTCACCCTGTTGCTCATCGCCCACACACAGCCAGCAGCTAGACTCAACCCTCCTCCTCCTCCTCCTCCGCTCTGGGCACGGAGATGGGAAGCTAATGAGAAGAAGTCGTCCATGGGCTTTGTTTGGATGCAGGCTGTGTGTGTTGTGTGTGTGTGTTGTGTGTGTGTGCGCATCACAAATTGGGTCACTTAGCGAGTGTGTTTATGTGTGTGAGTGCCGAACTGGGTCCCGCCCTATACTGACTATGTGACCTCTGACCTTTCTAGTGTGGAATGTTTCGAATGTGTGTGAGAGGAGGGCTCGCCCTACAGTGCTCTCTCTCTTTTACTCACACACATAGGCCACACACACACACACACACACACACACACACCAAGGACAGTGCCGTCCCGTAGCTAAATTTAACTCTGGAAACAGGATTTAAAGATACCATTTGTAACATTTTAGGTATTGGAATATCTGTATCATATCATTTGCAAAATCCAGCGTCTGGGCCAGACACACACACTCACAAATTCAGTTTGAAGCTAGTTAATCTCTTGCCCAGAGGGATCTATATAACCAGGGTCCCTCGATACTACTACATACTCAAACTAGTGACCACAAGAGGAAATGCCTTCCCAAAACCTTACAAATGGTGTCTTTAAATCAACCCTTCACTCTTCCAGCAGTTATAAATGGTTTTCTTTTTTCTCTGGGAATCAGTGATCTATGTGGCCAGTAGCAGCAGGCTATGAACCGTGGCTGGTCCCCTCCCCCCTGAACAGAAGAACACTAATTGTACATATTGTGGTGCTCTACATGGGTTATCTTTTTTTATAAGTAACAAATTAGTCCGTAAAAGAAAAAAAAACATGTTAAGATTACTGACATTTTGATGGCTATGAGTACGTATTTGTATTTTGTCATGGAGTGTTATGTTTTGTCTGCAATCAGTAGAGTGAGCTATACTGGCTGTGCTTCCTTTCTCTCGATGTATTTACGTGTAACACGTGACGACAGTGCCACCTGCTGGTTCAATGTGAAAAGTATTATAAAGGTGCTGCCATCAAATAAACCACTGTATTTCCACCACTGTTTGTTTATCAAGTGAACATGGTTGTTTTATTGACTGCAAAATCCCTATCAAATATGCACTGACACAGGAACAGTCATGTAAAACCTCAAAACATTCATTGCCCTTCAAGTGTTTGACATTAATTCAAGAGAAAGGCGCTTAGTGTGGAAGTTACAGTGAAAGTTCATTCTACTTTCTTCAAACACAACAACATAACCTCACAGACACACTTAGGCACTTTATGATATTTCACTTTAAAAAGGACTTTCAAATGAACAAGTTCAGGAACAGTCGATCCTCTAACATCAGCTGTCTTTCTTTGGAAATCTGTTAGAAAAAGGTTTTCAAAATTAAAGTAAGTAAGTGGATCTCAAGAAGATCAAACTGAAAAATCACTAAATGAATGAACTCAAAAGAAACCATCCACACACACAGCTTCACACAGCAGGAGGTGTAGGTTTCACACATCACACAAACACAATGCTTGTATAAAACTGAAATATTTTTCACGTGACCTGAGGCGACTAAACATTTGTTACTTTGCTCTGAAGCACAGGAATGAAAACTGTAGAACGACACCGAGTGAGAGAGGTTAAAGTTCATCGTGTTTGTAAGTGAACTCCCTGGAAGATATGAAGCCGTCTTTGTTCTCATCCTCTTTGGCAAAGATGTCCTCCACCATGCTCTCGTGGTGGGTGTCGTTGGGAGGGTAGCCGTGACGCTCAAACTCCTTCTTCAGGTATTCTTTCACCTGGTGGGCGGCAGGAGGAGAGGAGGAGGCAATCATGTCAGAGTGAAGTGACAGAAATATAAAGAGAAAGAAAGAGGAAAACGTGTACTGCAAGACAAAGAAGACACGGATACACAACCGCGCTTGTCCTCACCTCTGCCTTGGAGAGCTTCCAGTCATCGTTGAGGTCCATCTCCTGGAAGGACTCGTGTGACCTGGGGCCGTTTCTGATCTCCATCACCTCGATGATGAAGGTCAAGGTGCTCTCAGGTGGGATCTTCCCTGACCGCAGACAACACCACAGGGCAGAGGTCAATTACCAACTGACTGGATATTAGCTGTATCCATCTAGAAGCACGGCTTAGTAGTGAGATACATTTCATGCGGTTAGTGCCGCGTAAATCCCATTTACCGTGAGCGGATGTGCGGAGACATTCTGCATCAAATGCACTGGAGAGCTAGAAAGTTGTTGTTATGGCAAAGGTTAGTCCAACATAGAAGGGGTAGATGTTAGGGGTTAGGGTGTGTGCTTACCAGGGCAAAGCACAGTAACGGTTCACATGCTCCATGCTGAGAAAGGGCGGACTGATATTATGAAACCCTCGTTCAGGGTGGCAGCCCTAGAGAGCCATTCAAAACAAGACAGTGTTTGAATGGGGTTTTATTAGGAGGTACGCAATCATGTGCAATACGGGTAACTTCACACATTTCGTAACACTCAGAGCATGCCTGAAGTTACCTCGCCCCTCCTTGCCATAGGCCAGGGCTGGAGGTATGACCAGTCTCCTCTTCTCTCCAGTGCACATGTCCTGCAGGCCTTTGTCCCAGCCCTTGATCACTTCCTTGATGCCCAGTGTAAACCACACTGGCTGCTTGTCACCTTCGGCACGACTGAGGACCACAGACAGGCAGACATGGAAAGAGTAGGGTGTCACAGTTTTGCAGGGGGAAAATCTTAGCTTAAATCTTTAAGCATAATATTCATCAATTCTGAGAAATCTAGATCAGTCATCTAAGCCTTGCAGCAGCCTGGTCCTCTGCCCTCCATCAACCCAACTTACCTGGAGTGGAACATGGTCCCGTTCTGAAAATACCCCTCATTGTGCACCAGGAGAATGTCTCCATACTTGGACTTGCGGTGGCAGAGGAAAGGTCTGTGCAGAACTTCTATTTTCACCTCGGCTTCGGGCAGCTTCCCCCCGCAGACCAAGACCAGCAAAGAGGAGCACAACCAGCTCAGCACCGCCAGCAGCATCCTGGAGGGAATCAACAGAAAACGGCTACAAAGTTGCAAACGGCAAACAACGCGGCTTTAACGCAACCAAGCAGTCGGTTCACGACGTGGCAGTGACGTTTCATTATACAAGTTGTTGCAGGAAGTGTTCTTCTGATTGGCTGAATTCCCCCGTATGTAAGCCCCGCCCCATAGCCACACCCCCTTCACAGAGCTCCCCCTTTGGCATGCGCTGAATGAAGAGGAAAAGGGACTTCTGAAGCGTAATCTTTATTGGTCGATCAGCTGACAGTGTTACGAACATACAGACATTTAATCGCCTAATCAGTTGTACTGAAGCAGTTTCGGGTTCCTTTTGAAGGAAGGAAATAGAACAATTTCTTTATGCTGCTGCATTACTCACTGGTTTTATTCTTTTTTTTGCTGTTATTATTATATATTTGTTTGCTGTCTTATTAAAACATTCATTTCACCCTTTCTGGTATTGCAGATATTACATTAACTTTATGTCCACACTTTTGGCTAATACAATAATAGCACTGGTTAAAGGTAAAACCTATGGCATACAATTTAAAGCGGTTTGCTGTGCACCAAAACACATCCACATGCAACAACACAGCATTGCAGTCATTTCATAAATATATTTCATGTTTTATAATACATCATACTGAAATATAAACATGTACACACCCCTGATTTGCGTACTAAATACTGTAATTGCTAATACTTTTGCCTCTTTGGAAATGCCACCATTCACAGTTCCATCTCACTACAAAAGTTTTTAAAGAACAGAGCTTATTTCTGCATTAACAGTCAGCAAGTCATTGACATTATAACTACATTATTATCACAATCATAGTTTAAACGTATTGCCCGCGGCCACGAGGGCCCATAACAGTGCTGCAGCCGATGGTGTGACACAGTAGCCATTTCCTGAGGCCAATAAAGGAATTAAAACTCCACAGGGGTCGGTCCGTTCGAAGTTGACTCCCAAGACGTTTCATGGCTCAGAACACAAGGGCTTCCCTTCAGTACTCCTTCAGTCCGCCAGTTATCTTTTTAGGGTGAGACTTCAGTAAAAAATCTGAAGTATGAACCCCAAGAGCGGGAAGAGGAATTGGAAATGCAACCAGTATAGCTGCCACTTTTTTTTTTCTTTTTTTGGTTTGTTTTTTCGGCTCAGGTGAAGTATTTGCAGCCGGTGGAGTCAATGAAGCAAGAGTCGGTGCATCTGAGCTGACCGAAGGATCTGCAGAAGACACACACAGTGATTTATAACATATGTGAGTGAGTGCACGCGGACATACTTGTATATACACTCAGTATCCAATCTATTAAGTACACCTCCCCATCTACACAAACAGCTCTCCTCCAGATGGTGAGTCTGGAGATGGGGTCAAGACGTTCAGTTACTGTTCTACTAAATGTTAGAATTTGAAGGTCGTGTGATTTAAGTGACATGGTATCCTGCCAGACACGCCGGTAGGCTAGGATCATCTCAAGATAGTTCCAGGAACATCACAGCGACTTTCATTTACTCCGATGGCCCAAAAGCCCAGTTTTTCAAAACTTTCCTGATAGGATTTCACTAATAGTATTGGATTAAATCTGAAAAATTGGGTTTTGGCCTCGTACCAACTGCCACCATTTCAGCAGGATGGACCAGCTGCTCGGTTAATGAGAGATGCTCTTGTGAACCTTTATTTTGAAAAGGGTCCTTGAATTAATTAATGAAAACAGTTTGCAGAGAAATGGGAAATTTTGTTTTGAATTATTGCTGTTTTTATGCAGTGCAGAAGAGTAATATACAAACTGTCTCATACGTTTTCATCTAGTTCACTTGTGTCTTTTTGGCCTGACAACATGCTATAACATTATTTGTCCAACAGATGGCAAGATAAGGGTTAGTTTAAAGAATGCCTCTGTCTTTTCCGGGGTCGAAACAGAGTCCTACCCAGTACTAGCTGTACCTAATAAAGTAGATACTGAGTGTGCATGCGCTTCACTCTGAAAAGGTGTCGGTCAGTGAACGCACCCAGGAAGATAGGATTTGCAGGTCTGGTATCCAAAGTCCTTTCCATCACACTCTTCCATGCCCTCATGCCGGTAGCCGTCTCCGCAGTAAGCCCACTTACAGTCTGAAGGGATGAAGGAGATAAAGAGAGCGGAGCGATGGGGTAAGAGTAGGTGAGGGAGGGAAGGAGGGAAGGGCGAGAGGAGGAAAGACATTACTAATTGCTTTGGCACTCCTGTGTGCTACAGCGATGCCAGTACAGCATTTTTCTGCTAATTTAATTGAGCTGAGAAGAAGAGGGTGAGACAGGTTGACAGAAAGAGAGAGGCCGAGATTAATGAAGCACTAGTAAGGGTTTTACTCCTTTTACCCTCTGCCATGTGGGATCAGACTAAATAGAAATACTATAGTTATGCTCTGCAGGGAATCTTAAAAGCGGTTGTGTGTGTGTGTGTGTGTGTGTGTGTGTGTGCAGGGATGCAGTGGAGGGTAAACTCACCTAAACTGAGTTAATCCTCCTTTTTACATGCAGAATAGAGTTTACCCATCTTTACAGAGTTCCCACACTTGCTTGGACATCAAATTCAATGACTTTTCAATGACTTTCAAGGTCTTGTTTGGTGAAATTCAAGGACATCAGATGACATTGACATTATAGAGGCCTCATGATCTTGTCATGTCAAGAAGTCCTGGTGAAATCCTTCATTTTCATTTTCAAACTGCTGCTTTATCAACACAAATATCCATCACAGGGTTTGGGAAGTGTTGATGCTGGGACAGAAAGCCATCCATTCAATTTCAAAATCTTTTAAGGCCTTATTTTATATTTTCTCAAATCCACAATCACAGAAAGTCGTATCAAACTGGCGTAAGTTCTATGAGGAATATGTTTTTTTAAGGGGGAAAAAGTATAAATTACATTTTCGGAAAAAATATACTTTACCCACATGCGTGTGTGTGTTTGTGCGAGTGAGTAAGAGTGACGTGTAACTCACTGAGACAAGCGTCAGTGACACTCTTGTTGCCATCATCACACTCCTCTCCGTTCTGGGCCTGCACCTTCCCGTCCCCACAGACGCCAACCCTCTCCGGGACCTTCTCTGTGGACTGGAAGGGCTGGAAGGGCTGAAAGTAACAAGTAAACAAGCAGTGACTCTGCACTTCAGGCACTTAGAAATATCATTGCTCGATGAACTGCAGCTGCCAGCACAGGGGTTGGTTGAAAAGCTACGGTGCTACGTTCAGAGTGAACAGGGTCCAGTACCTGAATGGGCTTCCACCCATCTTTATCTTTGAAGTACAGGGACCTCTGATCCTTCCTGAACGCTATAGCGTTGTCTATATGTAGACGGCCCAGCTCCTCCTCACTGTTCACCACAAATATCTACACACACACACACACACACACACACACACACACACACACACACACACACACACACAAACACACAAACACACAAAGGTGAAAAGTGATGACTAATAATAAATGGAACAAGCAGATATTTGTCTGGAAGTATACTGGGCAGTGTTTTGTGTGTATGAAGGTCTCACTGCAGGGACTTTGTTGTAGTTGCCCCGTTGTGTGTAGCTTCCGAAAGGGGCGCCACTTGGTGAAAGAGGGGGGGGACACTCACAGCGACCTGACGGTCCTGGGAGACCCTTCTCTCCCTTTTCCCCTACTAGATAGAGACCTGCAACACACAAGCACACATAGTGTATGGAACGGGTCTGCACTACGCCTTGATATTGTACGATTGTCAGGGTACATAATATCAGGCTAAGTGTGTGTGTGTGTGTGTGTTACCTGAGGCAGGTGGACCAGGGGGCCCAGGGTGGCCACGAAGACCTGATGGTCCAGTGGGTCCCATGACTCCAGAGGCTCCAGTCTGGCCCTTCATACCCTGCACAAACCAAACAGCATCACAATATTACACACACACACTGAAGGTGACCCGCATGGTATTCCCACTTGTGCATAGCTAGGATAATCTAGTCCATGGGAAATGTGTGTGCGTGTGTGTGTGTGTGTGTGTGTGTGTGTGTGCACACGTGTTCAAGCATGCATGTGCATATATATGTGTATATCTAGAAGAGCTGAGATGCCGAAGACCCCACGGCCCCTGCAGGGATATACTTAGAGCAGTAAGTGAGGCCTGAGAGACTGAATTAGCCGGTGAGAAGACACAGATGCCAGCTCTCAGAATGAGGAGCAGCAGGGTGTCAGTGTTTGACACCGGGGCTAAGTAGGGCTGGTGTGTAAAAGTGGGCCAAGCCAGGATGTGAGTGAAATGTGTGGAGAATCTGATGCCAACGGGCTGCCACCTCCTACTACATGTCAAACACACACGTAATATACATATATCAGTCCAAACCCCCTTGTGCACTTGTGCATCGTCCCTTCCTTTTCTTACTCTCTCTCCAACACCTCCTTAAATCACCAGCCCTCCCTCTCTCCCCCGCTCGTCACCTGTTTGCCTCTCTTCCCGGGTCGTCCCGTGGGTCCTCGCTTCCCCGAGACTCCTGGCTCTCCCTTTGGCCCCAGTTCACCCTGGGAGAAGAAGCAGAGTTGAGAAATACTCACTTTAATTAAGTTTACTCTGTATTAAATTGTGCTTACCTTCTGTCCGAGCATCCCGGGCAAACCAATGGACCCCTAAGTAGAGACAAATCCAGAAAAGAAAGTTGCGAGTGAGATACTTATAGATAAAGTCAAATATAACAAGGCTGTTAGGGGTTAAAAGGAGTTTCAAAAATTGCATCGGTAGAAAAAGACATATCCCTACCAACCTTATCCCCCTTGGGTCCTGTAACTCCGGGGTTGCCATGAGCCCCCTTCCAAGGACAAAGAGAGAAAGTGAGAGAAAGAGCAAAAAAAAAGGGATGAAAAAGGCGATTACTGACATGCAACTGTGATGGATCCTATATCTCTGAGCTTACCTTCTCTCCTTTGTAACCAGGCAAACCCTGAGGAGAGGAATATAACATCACATAAGACAGGAGGACCAATACAGGTCTATCAATTACTTCCATGTACATGATTGTGTGTATAATGTTGTTAATGTCCAACCTTTGTCCCCGGTGGTCCCCTCAGTCCTGGTAATCCCATCAGTCCTGGGTCCCCTTTCTCACCCTGATTTAAAAAAATCATACATATGACGAATTAGTGTCCCAACCTTGGTGATTACAGCCTCACATGGGGTGGCACACTGGACCATGAGCCAGCAGAAATGACCTGGGAGGAAATGTTTTATTATGAAATTCATTTTAATTCATTTTAACAAAGTAAAGGTAGTAATAATTTTTTCCTCGTTCAAGGCTGGTTTCAAAATCTCAAGGGATCTTCTGCGGTTACTTGCCGACCCTGCCCCTATTTCAAAATCCGCTCATTTACTGTATTTGTTAAAAATAGTAACACGAAAAGAATCCCTACACTATCACCGCTGTTTCCGAGCGGTCAGCAAAACTACGTTACGCCGAAAATGCAGTCTCCATAGTCTGATGAAAAAGAAATATGTCTGCAAGTTTTACAGCTTTTTACAAGAAATTCAAAGATGCTGACGCAGTTCATGTACTATATATTTTTTGTTATTTCATGCATAAAAAGTCACTAGTATCCAGGAAATAAGGTCTGAATCTTCACATTTTCTGAGGGATTTTTAAAAATCTCCCTATTTCTGGACTCTCAAGGTTGGCAAGCGTGCTTCAGCGTGCCACACCACACCAGCTGGGAGCTGCTGCACTATAACAAGTCTCAGGTATCTTGCAGGAATAGCGTGAGACTCACCCTGAGTCCCTCTGGACCAGGCCGTCCTGGTAGTCCTTGTTTCCCTGGAAGGCCTGGGGCACCGGTACGACCCTACAGCGACACAGACGTCAACAAGAAGCCAGACTGTCGGTACTCAGTCACACACTCAGTACATTCTGCTCCCTCTTCATGGGAATCACTGCAAAATGATTTAAAGCTGAAAGAGCTGGTGAGTCTTGCTGAGTTTGAGGTGATAAATGAAGGATCTGGTGGAGGATCTGCCGGTTTGATAAGTGACAAGGGTCTTTTGGGGGCAACAGAACATTTTACCTCGTTCTCTCTTCTGTATACATTTTATTTCATCTTCATCCCATACATCGTTTTACTTTGCTCTTTCTTGTATTTGAGTTTGACTGTATTCTTTTTTGGAGCATGGTCCTACGTCAAAGACATTGCACCTGCTTTCTTGAACACGTCTCCCTTGAAAAGGAAGCTCAAGGTCAGGGGACGAACCTGGTTAAATAAAGGTTAAGCAAAAATAAATACAACACTGTGCAATCAATAGCCACATCACCTCCTATGATTTCCTAATCTGACATGACAGAGGACACAGTTTAGGGCGCGGGGCTTAGAGAATGCCACCGGGAATGCGTTAATTAGAGGACGGCGATAAAGACTCAATCGATCTTGCTCTATCACCAACTCCCTCTTAGCAGAAAAAGCCAAATATATTACGCAACAACCCGCACATCTCAGCGACACCTGCATGAGCATCCCAGAGCTGCCGTTCTAGCAGCGTGCTCTCATTTAGCTGCCTGTCATTAAAACAGCGGCCTGTGGAGAGGCGGAGGACCCGCTGCTGCTAGCGGTGATTTATCATAGAGAGCGGAGGCACTTAGGGAGATTAGAGTGCAGAAGCGCAGCGCTGGATAGCCTGGATCAGCAGGGCTGGACTCCAGCACAAGGGCTAATGGAGCTAGGCCAAGGAAAGAGGGAGAGACAGAGGAGAGGAGGGAGAAGCAGAGGAGATTGGAAGAAATGGGGGGGGGGGATGATAGAGAGGACAGGGGCGGGAGGACGACGGGAGGTGATCGGCTAGAGAGAGACTAGCGACACGCGACCCATTTAACAGCTAGAGGATATTCTGAGCACATCAGTAGACAAACCACATCACAGAGATCTAGGCTGGGTAGAGGAGACAGAGAGAGGGTCCAGATCCCATTATTCCAAGGACATGCTGGACGAAAGCACGGGAAAGAGAGAGGGACGAGCGAGGGGGGAGCGAAGGCAAGCAGGAGAGGAGGAGAGGAGGAGAGGAGGAGAGGAGGAGAGGAGGAGAGGCTCACCTTTGACCCTGGACGTCCAATTTCTCCCTGGAGGAGGACGAATGAGGAGAGAGGACACGTGACGCTCATTAGAGCAGAGACAGACAAGGACAAATGCTTCTAATAGCAAATAACATTGGAGGTACACTTCAAGACAGTATGCCTACAAACAAACACACACACACACACACACACACACACACGCACAAACCTTCTCCCCCTTTGGTCCTCGTATGCCGGGCAAGCCACTATGACCCTGAAAAATGAGAGTGAATTTATATACAGCTCACATATCCTCACTGAGCACCGCACTGGAAAGATCAATACTGAAGCAGTGGTTTTGTTTCATTTCCACGCCTGTTAAACAATATTCCCATTTACTGTCTTAAAGCGGTTAGAGCACGCTCACTACATTGTCTGACGTATGGACGGTTTTAATCCGACTGGACCGCGGTGCAGTCAGGCTTTACTGAGGTTTCCATCACTGTCACTCTGAAGAGGGGCCTTACCTCTGGGCCGGGGGGTCCTGGAGGTCCTGGAGGTCCCGGGGCACATCCTGGTGTCACCTGTTTATATCTTTGCTGCTCGTCTCCTCCGTCAACACTTGGCTTTAACGTGTCGATGTCACCCTTCAAATACACACACACACACACACACACACACACACACAGAGACACACACACACACACACACACACACACACACACACCAAATCCAAGACTGAGTAGCTTCACAGTACAGAGTAGGCTTCCATCCAGTGGTCCAATGTGGGTGTTTGTGTGCTCATACATGTGAACCTGTGTGTGTGTGTGTGTGTGTGTGTGTGTGTGTGTGTGTGTGTGTGTGTGTGTGTGTGTGTGTGAACACCTACAGGGTTCCCATGCTTCCACAGCTGAGATGGTGGAGGGAACAAAGGTGGTGGAGGCGGTGACATCAGACAACAGGGGTCAAACCTTATTGGCTCATCCAGCAACCTGAGGACTGGTGGGAAGACAGGGGCGTTGCATCATTGACCATCTATCATGATAAATCACCATGGAGACAGACCAGTCTTATCAAGACACACACACATAGCTAGAGAACTTACCTGAGCGAGCTGTGAGGATGCTGTCGATGTAAGTGTGATGGGATAAGGCCCATGCAGAACACAGAAGAATGTGGAGGGACACTGCAGTCTTGACCGGGTCCATTCTGCCGTTTCACTTTCCCTAAAACACACAACACGCGCTGACTCACACCACACACACACACACACACACACACACTGTTGCTGCCTGCGCTCAAAACAACACTGTGAAGCTGTACGAGGTTCGTTCACAAAACCATTAATTCGGTCTATGTCTATGTGTAGAGCAGTGATAGTGAATTTATACGGTTGCCAGAATCATCCTGGAATAGAACAGCACGTGAAATACAGAATTAACATATCCTGAGAAAAGAAACACACCAGTCCCGTGTTAACCCACGTGTTTCTGCAGAAAGATGCGGCACCGGTTCACCGCTACCTTCACAGATACGATTTAATAGCTTAGCTCTTCTGAACACACTGCGTGAAATATGCAATATGGGACCACAATGTCCGCACCCGTGGATGTTTACTCACGAGATCCCCTCTTACCTCTTGAGATGTCCCCCTCCGCACTTGTAGACGCGCTGTCTGGCGCTGCTCTAACCTCTGTGAAATGCGCGGCGTGTACTCCTTCCAACCGCGGCTCCTCTACCACTCACCGCGCGCGCTGTGTCTGGGGGCTGCTAATCAATTAGATCCACTTATCGATCCGTTTCTTTTCCTCGCCGGTCAATAACAACACAATTGCGGAGGGAGGACCTTCTCTCCAGGCGCTCCGATGCCCGGCAGAGGCAGGATCAGCTTCTCCACGGCAAGGTTTGGATCAATAGGTTATATTTGTAATGTTTTAAATAAAGCTGATTCAACAGCTGGGATGACATTGGCACTTATGGCTGTGTGTCTCAGCTTGTTTGGCACGTTCGTTATTTCATGCTGCTGTTTGTGCGTTCGTCTGCAGTGTAACGGCGCCCTCTGCTGGCTGCGTCGGTCCAAGCACAAAATAATTGCGCCGCATACAATCCAGTGAGTACAACTATGACCTCCAGTCGGTGATCACCACAAGGCAAATAACCACCAATATGTACAAATTTTTTTTTTAAATTCATGCTCTTTAACAAACCATCATATAACTTCTGTCACTTTGATTCTTCTTCATATTCCGCAAAAAAAAGTTGAGTAAATTGACTTTAAATGGGTTTACCCTCCATCACTGATACAGTCTTGATTTCTGATGTTATACATAATTGTGTGTCATATTATCTATAAGAAACAAATCAAGAATAAAAAGCAGTGACTGCAATATTCAGTGAATGTGTCATTCATCATTTTGTGTCAAGTAATAAGACAAACAAACAATTAAGCAGAAGTGGGAAGAATAAATCCACTGAAATATTTTATTCAAGCAGAGGTATTGCCACATCAGTTAAATTTCAATCAAGTCAAAGTAAGAGTACTTGTCTGGAAAATTACTCCAGTAAAGTGTAACAGAGTAGCTCAAATGTAATGTAAATGTAAGTACTTAGTTACTTTATCATTATGACTGTGGCCCCTCAAGTAATTTGAGTGGTCATTATTAGTCAGAGGTTTGGGCATGGTTCCTTTTAGCTCACATCAACCCAGAAATGATCGTTTTACTGTAAATGACATTTCATTGTACTCACTATTCTTATAAAAAAAATACATTCAGTAAATGTATGGGTAAATATTAAAAACAGACTCAAGCTGATAAATGCACAGCCATTTTGAAAATAATCAGAAAAGTAACATCACTCCACAAATACATCACTGTAACACTCAAAATGAAATTAAAACCAAATGGGAGAATATCCACATAGAACCAAGAAAAGCAAACACATTTTCAATGACTACCCAGCTCAAGAGTGCAGGGGAAAAAAACTCAACTTAGCAAGCAGTAGACATGCAACATAGGAAAATACACTTTAAATAGCAGTAGCCTATAAAACATACCAATACAAGCCATTCATTAAGAATAAAAGTGGTGAAAATACAAAGTGCATCAGGTTCTGTACAAGCTGAAGAAAGGTAGTTTGCAGAATGTCTGTTTTTTTAGGTAAAACCCTGAGAAGTTTGCAGCATTTTACAACCTTGGCTGAGAGACTCTACAAGCTGCACTGAGGCTGACTCACAACGTAATTAAAAGCAGCCTCCTACACACAGAAATGATGTGGCAGCACAACAGCAATGTGGAAACGTAGTAGACTATTATGCTGTAACACAGTATAAAGACAAAATAAATATAGATGTCCTAAATGTATGACGCCTCTGTCCATACCTGCGTGTGTGTGTATTCCCACTAGGAGGTGGCGTCCTTTAAATAGGCTATGAGATCCTGTCTCTCCTTTTTCTTTCTTATCCCAGAAAAGATCATCTTGGTACCTGGGATGTATTTCTTGGGGTTTGCAAGGTAGGTCATCAGAGTGTCTTCTTCCCACACTATACCTGGAAAACACACACATGCACACACACACACACGCGCTTAAGGTTTGCTTCATGATTATAAGAACACATTACATTTTTTTTTTGTGGCAACTATACGATTAATTTGTGTGAGCAGTAGGTTTTAACACCTCGTGTTACAGCATAGCTCAGACTCCAAGGAGGAATCGTATGCTGCCTGTCCAGACCTGCTGCTCTGATTGTCTGAGTGTTAATCATGCCAGTAGAGAAGCACAACTCCCAGTTCTAGCCATCACACATTTATTGCACACACAGACACGCCAGTGCTTTCCTCAGATTGTTTCTCTCTTGGCAGAGAGGAAAAGCCTCTGATTCAGCATGAAGCCCACGGGACACCAAAACTGTCCATTGTAACCCGTAAACATGAGACTGTTTTCAGTGGGTAAATGGCTCCCTAAGGCAGGGAAACCCACCCTACCTTCAACGGTAGGGGAAACTAGGACACACACACACACACACACACACACACACACACTTATATGTTTTTAGCTGTATTTTGACCAGAGTTCCTTCTTTGCCATTCAAGATTACCAGTTAGCTAACTCACTCAGGAAAAATGTGGTTCTTTGGCTCCGCCCATTGAGGTTTAACTCAACCAATGAGATTATTTCAGCCTCCAGAGCAGCTCTGCCTCCAAGAAATGTTTGCATCAATGCTGCATGACTCCTAAATTCTGATTCTGACTCGCTGGAATCGACTCCTACAGATTAAACTATAGGAAGCTACATTTGAGCAATAATATTTTTGCACCAATTTACCTTAAATGCATGAACTGATCTTTTGACCCTCCATGTCCTCAGTACCATTCTAATCCATGCATCCAAGCTCAGTATCCCCAAAAATCATGGGTGGAAAAAGCAGTGTGACATACCAAGAGTCAACTCTATTCAGTGTCAACTCCCAGAGTC
This sequence comes from Hoplostethus atlanticus, assembly GCA_034670405.1. Taxonomy (NCBI): domain Eukaryota; kingdom Metazoa; phylum Chordata; class Actinopteri; order Trachichthyiformes; family Trachichthyidae; genus Hoplostethus; species Hoplostethus atlanticus. The sequence continues at coordinate 923,919 of JAXDDX010000006.1, read as the reverse complement.
ACTGGCTGAAGGCTCATCCTGACTCTCCAGCTAGTGAGAGTCCAGAGATTGACACTTTTGTGGTGACACCTCCACCACTGTGCATACTAGCACACCTGAAACTCCAATCTGCAGCCCATGCAGTGAGCCTTACCCTTATCGATGTTGGCCTGTGTGTAGGAGAAGCCGGGTGACTGTCCCGTCTTCCTCCCAAACAGACCCCACAGGTTGGGTCCCACCTTGTGCCGCCCCCCCTCGTTCACTGTGTGACACTGGGAACATTTCTGGACAAACACCTTCTTCCCTTTATTGACGTCCGCCATGACCAGCAGCTACCTGTCCTGAGGGGGGAGAGGAGGAAGCAGTCAGTCCAGAGGTGTCCATGTGACTGTATGACAGGAATAGAGCAAAAGACTATTAGACAGACAAAATGTGGGAAAGTTTTGAAACGTTCCTTAGCAGGTCTTGCCAGTGGGCGCGGTGTAAATGCACAGTGAAAACACACCGTAAAATGCCGGTAGGCTACGGGAGATGATACACTTCCAGATTGTTCTTTAACAAGTCATACAGGTAGATTGCCTTATTACGATTAAAAACATATCACAAAAACATATCGTCAAACTTCACAGGTTTAGAAAAGAGGCAGCCGAACCAACGAGTCGGTTTACAATAAAGCAGAAAAGAAAGACGCTGTTTGTTTACTAGTTCGGCTGTCCCTTAAAAAGTAAAAGAAATATAGCCATCCTATATGGGCAAAACGATATGTCCCTATAGGAATGTGATACCACAGAGCCTAGAAAATACCATAAAGTAGCCTAGAATAAAGCCAATATAGTATGTTGAAAACCGCAGACAGACAATCAACAACAAGTCCGTATATGACGGTTAGTTCGGGGTAGACATTTATCAGTGGAACTAAAACTATCAATAATCATCAAAATCATCTTACCTGCCCCTGGCGGGATAGTAGTTCAAGTGTCTCCGGGTAGAAACTACCGCGCCCTTTCGAGGTCAAGTTCAGTTCGACTGCAAATTCGTTTTGTGGTTGTAAGTTATCAGTTTGACAAATGGTAAAAGGGTAAATTGTCGCATCAGCGTTTCAACGACTTTGATCCGGATTGGACCCTGAAAGAAAAGCCTCTCAAACTACTAAGGGAACTAAAAAGAAGCGACTCCCTGTGTGTGGAAAAACTATTTCCTAGTGCGTGCATGCGGATTGCGCAACACAGCGAATTAAGGCGATGCCAGTTATGCAGGTCACACCCGTTCTATGTCCATAGGTGATGAGGACGTGATTGAAATCATTGAAAATAAAAAGCAAAAAGTACTGCACTGATGGAGTTGGAGTTAAGCAAGCAAACGTTTTATTTCAAAGCAAAAGAAATGATGTCTTGCTTTTTCTGAGGCGTCATTGCGATCAACCATGTAGCGTTGTGGTGTAGCTACGCCTGTCCGTCTGTGAACCAGGGAATCAGTGATATTCACGGGGCTTGACGCCGTAGAACGAGTGTTTCCTCCCGGTTTGCCTGGTGTCGCGGAGATCCGGCACCCCGCCCTTCACGGTGTCCTGGAGGCGCTTGTGGGCGTCGCCCATGTTGAAGGAGTCCTGCAGGCCCAGCAGAGCTGACTGGGACCCTCTGTACCCTGGAACCCCCAGCCCGCCACCTGTCTGACGCCCCTCCATGCAGCAAGGTTGGGAGTGGATGTAGGGAAACCTCAGCTGTGTCCCCCCATCTCCATAATCATCCAGCTGGACCTCCATACCACCCAGGGACTCTGGTTGGGTCTCATCCCCCAGGTTGTGGGACTTTCCTCTGGGTGCGGGGTTGGGAGTTGGTTCTGGTGGGTGGGATGGGTCAGTCCTCTGGTTTTGACATTCACATGTTCCTTCTTCTGAACCGCAGGCGTCACAGAGCTGAGCAGGCTGGTTGGCTTTCTTAGTCTGACCAAGCATCTTATGCTCGCTGGGCCAGTCCGGTCTGAAACGGACCCCACGAGGCCCCGCTACACCGCTGGACAGCTCACTATGCATGTTGTATTCATTGTCCCCATTCCTGTGAAACGTATTGCAAGGGATGGCGTTGCCAAGGTTTGCTGTCAGGGTGTGGCAGGTTGCCAGGTATGTGAGAATCAGGATGGTATTTGCTTTCCAGGGGCCTTCTTCCCTGCAAGAGCCTCGCCTTGCGTCCATGTTTGGGGCGTGCAGAGACCAGGATGGGATGGGAGCGCACCCTCTGAAAGAACATAGAAAGACCGCAGGCTGTTTTGGGCATCTGAGAGTGAAGCGAAGCCCTTTAGCATTCATGTGGAGAAAAATGGCTGCCGAGCTGAATACATACCAGATAGGGACTGTACTCTTTAAGAGCTGCTTCCGTTATTCTCTCATGCAGGTCATCTAGTTGTACGGGGTTAGCAGGACCATTGCCTACCACGCACACACACACACACACACACACACACACACACACACACAGACAAGAGGTATATTTGAGGCATGCGGACCTGAAGTTGGATACAAATGTGTGCAACTGTGTGTAGCCTATGTATGAGTGTGGAGGTATGTGTGTGAACTAGGGCTTGGACGATACCGAGAGGAGATATTTTTGGATTGGATTCAGTGTTTTTACCTGGCTTTTATTATTGGAAGGGTGGAAAAAGGCATTTAAATGACGGGACACAAACTCTCCACTGAAGCGCAGTATAATAATAAGAGTAATAAGAGTGGAATATGATCAAAATGTCACAGCTTCCAGTGTATTATTGGTCAATTATACAACAAATATGTAATCAAACAAACTCTATTTCATATATCCTATCAAACTCTATCGATGATTGATATACCGATATCTGACTTTTCATGAAAGGCCAATACTGGCCCGATATATATCAGCATACTGATATGTTGGCGTAGTCCTAGTGGGAACAACAACCTTGTACCTGTGTAGTGGAGCTGGTAGGAGGTGAGCATGTGTGTCCTCTCCAGGTTATGGAGGATGTTAGCCTGTGCGGCGGCTCAACGTTAAGTCCCGGTCTCTCAGAGTTGGGTTGGGTAACACCGTCTTAGGTGGTGAGGGGTAGAACGCCTCCCTGTTTTCACTCCCACACTAAAGAACATTTTCATTGTGAAGAAAACGTGGAGCCCAGAACATTGCAGTGCCACTGGTAAACCAATTAGATGATAGTGATGTAAAGATTGGGTCGGTTTCAGCCGATGAGACCAAAGTCATGTTGGGATATTTGGATGCCTTTCTATGCTCAGTCGTCAGTTGGACTGGATATGAAGAGTTTTATTAAAAAATGAGAAATGCACCATTTGAAAAAAGTGAAACTCTTGATTGATAGCACAAAATTAAACAAATTATGGTACTTTATAAAAGTTTAGTAGGTAATTTAAGTCCTCGATCTGAATCATGAACTTCAGGTAATTATTTTTTCCCCAAAATGGATTTATAGCATTTTGGATCAGAGCTCTTCATTTTACAACAAACGTGTGACACGTGAGTGATGGGAAATGTCTCTGAATTGTGAAATTTCACACTAATTGGAACTAAAATGCCACTGTGCATTTGTTACACCTCTACACCAGTATCCAGTGTGTCTTGGTGATTCATCATAGTGTGATGATGACACCTCTCCTCTCACCTGATAGAACCCATGCTGACCTGGCCAGCTCACCGCCTGCTCCTTGGTTTGTGTCGTCCAGTAGATCGCCTCATGACCGAAAGGCTTCCCACCTGCCAAACATGAAGATGATTTCATGATGATTTTGTCTTTCTCTCTCTCTCTCTCTCTCTCTTTTGACAAACCTTTCTCTTTGGACAGGACGATGCTGTGGCCGATGCCAGGTGGTTTCTTCATCCTTGCCCTCAGCCCAGACCCTGGGTCATCTGGACAGCAGAAGGACGGGAACATGGCGTAGCGGGAGATGTGGGAGTGATAGGGGTGTTCCCTGGGCACTGGGACCTTTATCTGCCTCTCACTGGGAGAAAGGTATACAGTTAGTAGATATGTAGGAAGCTAGGTAGCAGGCACTTTATTTATCCCAAAGGGAAATTCAATAGCTGCAGCAGCAGTACACACTGTACAAAACATTACAAAGCACTGTAATGAAGCTAATAAATAAAAATGCTATGTTTTCCCCCTGCACAATCACGTGACCTATTGGTATCAACATAAGGACACATATGACTCACAACAATACCAATAAAAATATCCTAAAATCTTAAAAATCAATTATACTAAACTTAATACAACAAATTAATACATATTCTATGGTCTCCCAAAGGTCAATCGGCATGAAATTAAAAAACAATACATGGTTTAAGTACTGGCAGCTCACCTGAGGTTGACCTCTGTTGGTTTGGGAACTCTGTGAAAGGAAGGAAAAAGCTGAAAAGTTGCCTCAGTGAAAGACTTTGACTTAGTTTCTGTCTCCATCTAGTGGTCAATCTCTGTACTGGATCAGGCGGTGCAGTGCCTGAACATCACGTATTATAACATCAGCTGGATCTACTGTATAAGGTGCACCTACTTACAGTTCATCGTTCATGCGGACATGGCTTCTCCTCAAGGCGGTTATGTCGTAGAGCTGTGGTAGTATTACATCCCTTTGAGAACACACACACACACACACACACACACGCATCGGTATATATTGTGATCACATTTCCTCATATGTGCGTGATTGTACCTTCTGGTGTTTGTGTATTCATTTTGCATGATGGAATGATTATCAGCAGAAAGGCTATTATCATGAGGATTCTCGTAGTACTCAGGTAAAGTGCTGCCGCCGTAGCCGTGGTGCTGATGTCCTCTTATCATGGCTGGAGGAGCTAGATGAAAGGTGGTAGCTTTCTGGTGCCTCTGTCCTGAATCCTGGTGCAGGCCATGACAGCGAGCCCTAAAAGGAAGACACCAGTGTTGGTTTCCTTCATCGTATTTCGTATGTCATCCATGAGCCGCACACCATTGCACTTTATTGTTATAATTTGTGGCAGAGTCCCTTTAATTCACATATTTGGAAATGCGTGTAGGTCAAGGGTCATAACAACACAGGTGAGCTTGCTGTGTTTGGTTTACACATCATTTCCAACTCTTACTATATTATCTCTAATAATTTGATCAGCTTAACCTGAAACTCACTGTAAATGATCAAAGTAATTGCCTGAAAGGAACAAATACAGTGGTACTTCAGTTTACATTGATTGAGGCAGATTTGTAGCAGTGATGAACCGAAACCTCAGTGATGAACGAATGAGGTCAGTGAAAAGCACAATATCACCAGTATGATTCATTTCATCAATAATTCACTTCTATGTTACCTTGGGTGAAATTGATTCCTCCATACAGATTTTCACCCTTTTAACTATATTAAGCAAGACATTAACTCGGAAGGTATATTTTCTCTTTTTAGTCATGCTCATTTTTTATCAATTCAGTGGTCTCTGTATGACATTGCTGGATGGACAAACTGCACCACACAAAGTCCTCCAACTCTAGATAATTTATAAAACATAGAATACATCAACTTTTTACAAAGTTTTAAAAAGTAAATGGAGAACATCTTAGTTTTAAATCTCTCTTATTTAGACGTTTGACATTATCAAAGCAATTAGCTGAGGATTCTTTTCTGTTTCACTCCAGATGGCTGAGAAATGTCAAGAAGATGTTTATTCTGCATTGAATTTATCTGCCAGAATCAGATTCCGGTCTTACAAAACAAAACACCCCAAAACAAGACGAGGCTTCTTTCTGTCAGATTCACAGTAAAACAAAATCCTTTGACTCTCAATACTTTCAAGACCGACAACTACAGGCTTGCATAGCAGTGGACCAAGACTATACCTGCTCTGTGGTGGAAGGTGATGGTTCAACTAAATTCAACTGTTTGAGAGAAACCCTCAAATATCCCTTTCTGCTTTCAGAAATGTCCAGTCCACCCCGAAGTCTCTGGTCTTCTGGGCGCTCAGTCAGCCTCACTTGGATGACCTCACAATGGAGATGCAATTAGAACCAGAATGTCTTCTTAGTTTGAAACTGTGATGTCACAAGATGTGCTCGGTCTGCGGTCAGATATGGGTTTAGGCTCGCCGTCCACCCATACGGGGTCCAAGCAGGAGCGGGGGGGCAAAAGTTTTATTAAAGTGTACAAATGTGATTTCATGGTAGGAATCAGTAGAGATCAAAACCAGTGCAAAAATAAACACAAACGTATATATATATATATATATATATATTTTTTTTTTTAATGTGTGCTTTCCATAACTACATTTTGAATACAACTTTATTTATAGTGCCTAGATCCATTCCAGCCCATATTGATTCTCACCAGGTTATTTTCATACATGTATTTTCAGCATAGTCTTTATAGTAGAATCAGTGTGTGTTGATATTTACAACTTCACAGGTCTAATGTCAATCCATACGCCATGTCCCCTTCATCTTTTTAAAGGTTTCATGCATGTCTGCTTCTTCTGAGCTGATTGCAAAGTCAAAATCTTTAGGCCTGTGGAAAGAGAATACAAAGTCTACTGTATTTGTTCATAAATAACAGAAAGAAAGATGCTAGTGCACTTTGACTTGCAGATGAAACAACATTTTATTGGGGCACTGCTTCAATAAATGCCTGCAAGTCAAAGTGCTCCTCCTTTTGAGAGGCGTATTAATGTCACTATCATTAGGTGAAGAAATGCCTACCAGCGCCAGCCAAATTTCAGTAGCCGTTTGTTGGCCAGGTTCCAGTACAGCCTGTTTCTCCCAAATCTGTGAGGCAGGCTTGGGCTTGGCGCGTCTCCAGCATCAGGACATTCGGCGTCCATTCCAATCATTTCCCCGGCCCGTCCAAACCTCTGTGGTAAGTTGAGGGTGGACTTTGGTGTCTCCCTGTCCTTGCCCCTCTCTCTCCCAAAGCGCATGGGCAAGTTGGGGTACGGGTGGTGAGGTTTGGCAGTGGGCGGGTAGAGTTTGATCATGGTTGGGAGGTAGGGGTAGGGGTTGCTGGTAGGGGTCACGTGTATGTTTAAGCTCTCGAGATCCAAACTCCTGCGTATTGCATTGCTTGGCTGGAAATAGAAACGTGGTAAATTCAGGTCAGTGTCTTTTAGAGTCTTTCAATGTGTGGTTACATTTTGTAGTATTGTAGCAGGCTGCAATACAATTTTAAAGTTGTTGTTACATATTTTGCTGTCAATGCATGTTTTGTTCTGCATACTAACATGGCAGCAATTGCATTGCTTCTAAACACCTTCAAGATGACTCGATATGGTTTAATTTAGCCAGTTGCAGTTGCAGAAAATGGGTCACTGTGATAATACTGCAGAGCAAATAAGCTTCAATGTTTTGTGCTGCAGTAATTGTTACTCTAACACAAACAGTGACACAGATACTGATGTTCAAATCACCAGGCAGTTTGTGAGGGTCAGAGGTTCAAACCCCCTCAGAGCGATGCATGTGCAAACGACCCGTACCATCGATCTCCATGACAGGCTGAAGTGCACAGGCTTGATATTAATAGAGTTTCAATTTGGCATACTTTGATGTCATTGGTCGTTGGAAGATAAATCAAGTAGTCAGATAAATCAAGAAGTCAGATAAATCAAGAATAAATATCCCACTCTGGCTCGTCAAATATCTATATTCTTACCTGTAGGTGCATCTGTTTTCCGACTGTCGACTGTCTGCCGCCGTTGCTGCTCTGCGAAGGTTTATTGCTGTGGGTGGATTTCCCACAGAGCTGGAGGTCAGACGCCCCTCCAAGACATCCCGGCATCAAGACTGCGAACAGTAACATTGTCCGTAACATCTTTACAGCGGTATGCGCCTTCTCTCTGCACAGCACCGGGACACATGCCTTCCCTCCTAGGCCCTCGACTGGCTCCTGTTATTAAAAACCTCTGAAAACACACACGTGCACACACACACACACACACACACACACACACATTTATATCTAGATAGACGTCATCTACTTTAGACTCATTTAAGCTTCACACATTCCTTTCTCAGTTGTCACCCAGATCAGAAGAATATATTGGAAAAGGTATGTTTGTCCTAATTGGACCACTAGAAGAACCAGTATCCCAGTCTTTGTCAACCGGAGCGTGAGAGGTGCTCATAGCAACTGACAGATAGCAGATAGTGGTGCCCTAGGACACATGAATGGAAAACCTCAATGGTGTGCCACAGGAAATATTTCATTCATGAGCCTTTGTGTTAAGAGTCCACAGCAAGGAGGAAGGTTAAAGGGGCTAATTGACACTAAAATCACTTCAAGAATAGTATCTGCTATATTCAAGTTGTGATCACTAAGTGTGTTGCAGCAGGTTTACAGCGGTTGGAGTTTAGCTGCTAAATGTTGGATGAGCGTAATTCCCTCTCCCGTTCTCCTTTAAAGAGGGTCAAAGATAGGAAAAACATTGCATCTCTGAAAATATCTAGAGCATCTATACATGTTACCTATATCCCATGTGGATTTCATGCACATATTCTCTACCTGCTCCATTTGAACTGCAGCAAGTTTATATATATCACCATTAAACTAGTAATGCCCCTATTATTCTCACTCCCCTGTTGCCACCATGATTTTCACTACTTTCATTTGAAATTGAGCACTGTATATGGGAGCAAAGCCTTTTGACGCCTTTACGTTAAGACATAAATGAAGTTTGAAGTATTAGCAGTAAAAAACAACTGGAGTATTTGCCCTTGGACACACTGTCTACAGTTCCTTCAATTTCCATTAGTTTCAATGGGGATGGGCCTTGTATGAGACGGTGATATCACCTGGCGCTGGAAAACACCAAATGAAATGTATCAGAAACCTTCATGTTTTTCTTTTTTTTTTCATCTCTGACTCAATAATGGTACATGTAACTACTTCAGGTGATTAGTTTTACTTTAGTGTTGAAGGGTATGACAAGTAATGTAGTTTTCTACCATTAGCAGGAAGGTTGGGTATGAAATGTGTATTTATCTTGACATGGTGTGTGAAACATCAGAACAGGACTAATTGGACACTGTCAGTATCAGATATATACAGATGTAAATAAAATAGTAGGGCTTTTTTTTTTTAACTTTTTTTTTTTTTTAAATCTAAACTGAACATTAAGTTTTTATTTCCTTTGGTGTCTTGTCTTGTCTATTGAGGTCTTTCACTAGAAATTGATTCAATTTGTGGGATTTGAATCAAAACACAAAGCCATAATTAGAAATAAAAAAACAAACATGATAAATCAAGTTCAGTAGTAAAAAAAAACAGTAAAAATCAGTCCGTCATGTAGAGGATCCAGTCAGTAAAATTGTTTTCACTTCACCAAAGAAGGACTTTCAGTGTTTTCTCATTTTTCAAATGGCAGACAAACTATCTCACTAGTGACCAAAATGGGAGGCGATGGTTTCCTCTCTCTCTCTCCTCTCCGTCTCTCGTGACAACTGCGTGGTTGGGGCTGCCATTCATGCCATTCAAGCTGCTGCGTCTAGCAACCGTTGCCGGCCTGTAGCTGGACGTACAGTATCTGGTAGAGAAAATCCAACCTGGACCAAGTATTTGCAACGCGGGAGCCGGGGATGACATCGCTCACCATTTGTGGCTTAAATGTCCAAATGACTCAGCCAGCATGCGAGGAATGCTTGGTGTGAGGCAGAAGGTTATAATGACAACCCACGGAGAACTTTTTAATTTGATGCATCATGACCCTGACATTGTTGCCATTTGCCGCTGTTGCCACGTCTGGTGCTGCCTTTGAGCGCCGCGGCCTTTTTTATTTATTTTAAAAAAGCATCTAAATAGCATCTGGTTTTGGTGATGAAGTAACATCCTAAATATGTTTTTTTTTATGACTTCTTCTGTCTGTCTTCCTGTATTATCATTTACCTCCCACCTCTCCTCAGCCCTCCTCTTTGTGCTCTCTCTCTCTCTTTCTCTGACCCCGGTTGCAGCATGCAGACCGCGGGGTCAGGATTTACGACCCTGTCTCCAACACTTATCCAGAGACTTATCCACAGAGGGCCTCCCTACCTCAAGCTCTCCCTTTGTTCTCTCGCCCGGGCTATCTGAGCACTCCCTCAAAGACCTTGTTCTCCGCCACTGTAATTCTCTCTTCTTAATGTTTTTAATGTGCGTCCCTCTCCACCCCGGCAGCCTTTTCATCTTTCCATTTTCTTGCTTTCACTTCTGTCTCCCTCCCCTCCTCTCCGCCTCTCCTTGTCTGTCTGTCTGTCTGTCTGTCTGTCTGTTTGTCTGCTTGCAAAAGAGGCAAGAGGGAATTGATTTAACAGACTCTTAACAGATCTCCCAACTGTAACATGCTTTTAAATAATCTTTTAATGCCTATCAGTTGCTGATCACTTTTATGAGAGGGTTATGCTGCAATGTCTATTGTCTAGTAATCATCTTGTTTTGTGGACCCCAGGAAGTCTAGCGGTCTGTGAGGCGTCAGCTAAGGAAGAATAAAGAATAAAGAGAGGAACTGGCTGACAGAGAGGCAGAGATAGATGGACGGACAGACCCAGAGACGCAGAGATAAGGGAAAGATTGAGAAGCGCACAAAGACAGAGAGGGAAAGAGGAAGCAGAGCAGCAGAGGCCCACGACGAGGCCGTTGATCCTCTGCTGTCTCCCTCCGTCCGGGATCTGGCAGCGTTCCCAGAATTCCGTCCCCAGGACTGGGACACCCTCGGATTGCCCGGGATGATTTGTGGGAATGTGTTGTAATCCCCCCTGTTGAGCTGATTTATGCCGGGTTTTATCTTCCCCCTCACTTAGACATCAGCCGGGTCATCATCACAACACTCTACATGCCCGTACACTCAGCAAGGAGACACATTCATCAAGCCCCTCTGACGGGTTATAGTTTTATCAATGATCAAATCCCTTTCTGTGTGATCACTGCGTTATGATGTATGGGAGGTAGAGCTGACTCCGGGCAGACAGACGCACAGGCCCGTAGTATGTGTGGCCGGGGGAATCTCTGCGTTGGGTTGTTGTGGTGGATAACGGTGATGACGGATCTAAATCTCTCTCACACATCTAGATCCAGTTATGACGGGTCCAACCAAATAACCTCCAGTTTATAGGCGGTTCAGGAGAAGGAGGAGGGGGGGTGCACTATACAAACAAGGCACCCATTCAGGAAGTTGCAATTTTTCTGTCTTTTCTCAGGTAATAACACTATTAATTTAGATTTTAAGTGTTTAATATGTTGCATATGGACACAGCTGCATGCATGTAGACAATACACACAAATACACACACATATTCTGGCCTCTAAACCACTTATTTTATTTTGGCCTTAAATCTATGGTGCCTTAAGTGGCTTCCACCAGCCACATATAAGTAAAAATATGATTTCTCTGTCTCTATTATTCTCCCTGGCTTGGTTACAATTAAGTATATGTTTTGTACAGTGGCAAATGCTGACAGGAATCTTTTAGTTTTTGGTATTTGCCGTCGGTCTACTGTAAATTTAAAAGTTAATTGTGCTTTGAGCATTGAGAATCATGTAGTTACACTGTAAAACCAGTAGATGGCACCCTAGGTTTAGATTAACCGAACCAGACCTTGCAGTTTTCCTTGTGTAGACCTCCTGGCCGTAATTTACTTCTTAAACTGCTGATTATAATTTAACACAAAATTCATCTATTGGCCCAAAGGCCAAAACACTGAATGTCTGCTGTGTTCTGTGCAGAGTAACATGTTCCTCAAAATAACATGCCGTATAATCTCAGAGGTGTAATCCACCAGGTGGCGCCCAAACATACTCCTTCTCTCCATTGTCTGTAAAGGAGGAGGAGCACGTATGAGGAGGGGGCGTGACAGTGGAGGCCGTCCTGGGAGAAGAGGGGGTGTCCTGGCGAAAGGGGAGGTGTTTTGGTGTCTGTCAAAGAGGGGAGGGGCCATAAACACTGGCCAATCAGAGGCTTGTAGAATTCCACCAATCAGAGACGGAAAGGAAATGCCAGGCGAAGGGGGGGCAGGAAACTGAGCAAATGACCCTTGATGAGAGCGAGGAGGAGGAGGATGGGAAGGATGAAGGAGGGAAAAGGGGCCCTAGGAGAGGGGTGTGTAAGAAAAATCTGCCAAAGCATGTGTTTTGGCTTATGTTTTTATTATAAGATATATTCCTTTTCCCAAACATAAATGCAAAAGGTCCGTTCAAGTGTGAAGAGATAAATATCATACAGATGGCAGAGAAGATGAGCGATTGAGATGCAGCAATAAAGTACAGAAAGAGCTAAAAATACTGCGATGAGAGAAATAGAGAGGCGAGCATGAGAAGATAAATATAAAGTGTTGAATATGAAGGAGAAGGAATAAGATACTTTTTTTTAAGTGCAGGAGAGAACAATAAAACTTAACAAATGAAGTCAAAGAGCAGCTAGAAGAGAGCAGAGAAAGAAAATATAAAAACGGGAGATAAATATGAAAATGGAGTATCACTGCTGGTGCAAAAAAACATTTCGGTGTTTTTCTTTCTCCTACTGGAATTGAATGTTTACACGGTCATGTATGTGTTGAGTGGCTTTCATGATCCTTGAGCCCTGGAAACCTCTCAAAACCCCAGTGCATCATTTCAAAAGACATTGGTATGAATAAAATAAAACATTATTTTCTTCATTCTATTTTTTTGCAGAATGAAGAACTTACTTTTTTAACAGTGAGGATGAAGTGAGAGAGATGGAGCGAGAGGGAGAAAGAGAGAGAGAGAGAGAAAGGGAGAGAGAAGCTGAGAAGGCAGTCTTTCCCTTAGTGCCTCTCCTGACCTCTGGGCCCTCACCCTGCTCCCAGTTGGACGGCCAGTTTGGCTGCTGGTCAGGAGAGGTCAAAGGTCACATTGACACCCACACAGAGAGCTATACTGTGACCTCCACCCCCCCCCCCACCCCCACCATATAGCTGAACCCTGCACAGCGCCTAAAGCAAAGACCGAAAGAGCGAAAGAGAGAGAGGGAGAAGGGAACATTGTGTTTTGAACACTTAAAACAGCACATTTTTACACCAAGACAGTTATTATTGCATTGCTGTGCAGCACGTGGAAATGTTAGACTCTTTTGGCTTCTCCTGCCAAGGGCTTGAAAAAAAAAAGGTTGTCTCCCTTCAAGTCTTATTGATGGAGATGTGCGCCTTTTCAACATAATTGCTAAGTAGAGGCTTTGAATTACCAAACCACACTATGGATATTCAGAAGCAGGAAGCATCTGCCTTGATTAGTTTACTGGTTGTTTAATGTGGCATGTTTGAGGGTTTTGTGAGAATAAAGAGAGTTTGATTCCAAAAGAACATTACGCTTTTTATGTGAAGGCGCATTTTTCGGCGTGTCCTTTCATCTGCAAAAACACAGAGTGAGTTGTGGCGGTCAGACATAAGAGGTCACAAGGCCCTGAGATGCTTGGTTCAAAATAGGTAAACATGAGAAGCCTATAATAAAATGGCCTAATTTTAGTCTTTGGTTAACCTAGGGAGACGTATTGGAAGTACACGAAAGTGCGTAATATTCTTACAATGGTGTACCAACAAAGTACTAACCTTGTACTAACTAAGTATTTACAACAGTACTGTGTACATTCAACAGCTTAATATACCTAAATAAGGCCATTAAAGTGTTTTCAACTGCAAAACCTGCATAGTTTATATTATCCTACTTGCATTATACTTTTGTGTGTGTGTGTGTGTGTGTGTGTGTGTGTGTGTGTGTGTACTGGTGATGGACAGACTACACAAATCCCTTAACTAAATCAAAGCAGATATATTCCACGATAGTACAGCGCTCTGGTAAAAGTCCTCCATTCAGAAATCTACTCAAATACCAGTATCGAAGTGCCTTGCTATTAAATGCTCCTAAGTGCCTGCAGTGCAGCTGCACTGTCAACATAATGCACTCATGTTTCACTTCCAGGAAGCTTTCAACCTTCGACATGTTAACCTGAATGAAGAGTCTAGCGATGCTCATCTCTTCCGCTTAGCGTCGGCTTGTTTCAAGTTTAAAATATTGTGTTCTTATCTTGTGTTTTTGTTTGCAATACCTTTTTCTTCAAAAAAAAACTTTATTTGGTGTATAAATGAACTTCATTCCAAAACGCTTTCATCGAATTCGTCACTTAATATTTGAAAATACAAATGATCCCATCATCAAAATATTGCAATTTTGTAGGTAAAGGTCTTGAAATAGCTAAATTAAATGCTTCCATAGTGATTTATTTGTAATATGATTTATTATTATTTTCATGCCAGCAATCATTTCATCAGAGCAGCTGCCACTTATACTAATGAAACTCTTCAAATGTAGTTCAGCGAAGAGTGAAACCTTTCCTTTGAAAAAGTGGAGAAAAAGTATCAAGTTCCCCAAAACAAAAGCACATAAGTAAAGCACACATAACTCAGAACTGCACTTAGGTATGATAGTATACGTGTTGGGTTTCTTCCTATTCCTGGTGTATGCACATACACAGTGTGTGTGTGTGTGTGGCCAGTTATGTGTGAATAAAACACTGTTATCCTCTGATGGTTTGTGATGGTTCTGCTGTAAAAGCATCCCCACTTTTCTCTCATTTCCCCTTCCTTTCCCACTCTCTCCCCATGCCGTTCCCGGCAGCTAACATTGAGTGTGTGTGTTTGTGTGTGTGTGTGTGTGTGTGTGTGTGTGTGTGTGCTCCCGACACTCAGTCTCTCTCACAAACACACAGAGGAACTTGATCCGGACCATAGCTTTCAGCACGGCCTGTATGATCCCCAGAGTTTTGAGGGAAGACAGAATTAAAGAGAGAGAAAGAAAGAGAGAGTGAGCGAGAGAGAGAGAGAGAGAGACTGAGAGGGAGTCCAATTTGACCTCAGTACCAACTCTCTCTCTCTCTCTCACACACACACACACACACACACACACACACACACAGTGCAGTGCGGTGCTGAGTGGTAGGGACAGCTGTGGGATCGTGACATCATCTTTAGTTGCCGGCTGGTGCATTTGATCTGGGCTGAGGAGAAGATTGAGACTGAAACACCAGACTGCTCTCTGGACCCACATCCCCTGCCAGAAAAACCCTGCATATGCGTGTGTACGTATGTGTGTGTGTGTGTGTGTGTGTTCGTGTTTGTGTGTGTGTGAAGCTTTCAGAGGACCAATAAAACCGCAAGATTGATCCAGATACTCCTCTCTCTCTCTCTCTCTCCCTGTGTGTCTCTCTCTCTCCAGCCGTCCCTGCTGATTGATGCGTTGTATATATTCCTCGCGGTAATCAGATCCCTTTCTTCCAGCGGTTGCAGTAAATACAGACTGGTGAAGTGCCAGCCTGCCAGGCAGACAGGCCGACTGTCTCTGGGTTGGATTTAACCACGCTCTGGAGATTGGCACGGCGCTGTGCAGGCCCTGTGGGCATGGTGGTGCGTTGGCAATTAAAGACAGAGCCCATGATGCCATGCCGTGACAAGATTAGATCAATATGATGATGATTTGTGTGAGCGAGTGTGTGTGTGAGTGTGTGTGTGTGTGTGTGTGAGTGAGCGAGCGAGAAGGGGGTCACCCAAGGTCTGTGTTAGCATGGATGTGTAGATTCATTAGTCGTTGGACTTGATTTGAGCAGTAAATTAGCTGTTACATGGAAATGAGATGAGGGGAGAGGTGGTGCAGCGATGTGACTTTTTGCGGTTCGGTGAGTATGACACATGAGGGAGCATAGCGCACACACACACACACACACACACACACACACACACGTCATAAGAATTGAAAGGCACCTCTCTCTCTCTGTCAGTAGGCAGATACCTACACAGTGAGATCACCACTCTAATCTGCCAGAGCAGTCACCACCTAAACCATCCACTATTACTCTCAGCAGAGCCGAATACACAGCCAAACCAACTAATAAGATCTGTGTGTGTGTGTGTGTGTGTGTGTGTGTGTGTGTGTGTGTGTGTGTACCATACGGTTTGTGCGGTTTTATACATTGAAGCCTGTTCTCTGGTACAGAGAGCATGGGAAAAGTGCAGCTTTAAACAGAGGACTAGCGACCGCCGCCACAAATACCAACTCACACAAGACCCCCAAACAAAACAACATGTTGGGGTGGTCAGACACACACACACACACACAAACAAACACACACTCAAAGACAGTGTGTGGCGACTAGCCATCTGTTAATGTTTATAATATAACTTGATACTAGGTTTCTATTCCATTTCTTACAACATTATAATTAAGATTGAGATGTATGGAAGCTAAATTCACCTTTTTAATAATATTATTAAAAAATAATAAATAAATACATTTTAGTATTTGTTGATTTTTGCTTAATTACATAATCTCATCTCATCAATCATCTGTTAATGTACCTGAATTGATATACTATATTGCTTTGGCAACATCGGTTTCTTTCCTGTCACGCCAATAAAGCACAACTGAATTGCACTGAATTGACAGAGAAAGAGACGAGAGAGTGAGAGAGAGAGAGACAAAGAGAGGGAGAGACAGCGAGAGAGGCTAATGAAAGAGAGTGGAGGGCTGCCACCCATTGGCGCAGACAACACACAGTGTCTCACTCTGCAGAAAGTCAGCAAAGACACAAAAGGTACAAAAGCCATCTGGGCTAGGCGGCTACGCTACATCCAGAGACAATAGGGGCTCATTCACGCAGGCCCGACCCAGCCAGGGCCATCTGCTCTTGGTGAGAGTGAGTGGGAGAGGGGACCCCCGTACCTCCAGGACCCCCATAGCCCCAAAAATATAATGAGAAGAAGTGAGCCTCGTATCGCTCAGCATAATGAATATCTCCAACAGGGTGTGAAAAAAAACAAAAAAACGAATGAAGACGAGCAGCTTCAGCAACGTGAACCCACACGATGGACTTGGTGGCTGAACCCACAGCAGTCGAGAGCCACGGTGAACCTCCTCCTGCATTGGGAACGGGAACACGTGTTGTGTATTTCTGCCCAACAATGGTGAATGGCGAGCAACTGTTGCAACAGCGGGGGAGAAGACGGGAGAAAGGGAGTTTGGATGCATGCAAACATCCGTACATGCAAGCACGCACAGATGCACACACACACTAGAATGGGCCCGTGCAACCTAAAACACAGCGGTAATTCATCACTCGGAGGAAAAACAAAGAGAGGCGTGAGAGAAAAATAAAAGAGGTACTGAAGACAGATATGCCTGCTTAGAAGCCTGTTGACTTTTGTTTTTCAAACTTTATTAAATCAAATTCTTCGCCCATAGTATAATAATTCACCATGGACATGACAGATAGAGTTAACTAGAGAGAGAGAGAGAGAGAGAGAGAGAGAGAGCATCTCAGGAATTTAAGCACACAGAGCATGAAACCCACATGGAAACACACCCACACCGACAAGGGCGTGTGCAAGCAGACGCATGCACACACACAACACAATAATGCAACCCACACACACACACACACACACATATTGCACTCTCGTTTTCTTAAACTCTCTCAGCATCAAACAAGGGGATTTTCCATTCCCGTCAATGAAAAGAGCAGACCACCCATTCGTCTTATCTCCCACTTATTGCTCAGTCCTTCTCCCTGAAAGAAACCCGCTGTGAAAGTTTGCAACGACGCTTATGGAAACAGATGCCGATCTTTAAGCCTAGAGCTCGACATCACAGCAGAGTGGGCATTCCCGTCACGATGCCATCGCTGTTGAAAAATGCGCCGCGGTGGTGCGTGGGTAGCCGGTCACGGGGTCTCAAAGTGCTTGATTTATCTACGTTTCTCACAGCATCCTTACTGGATCACCTACCTAAAAGTGTGATCATCTTCTAGATTCTCGTCTTTTTCAGTGCACTGTCTATTTCCATGCACTTTATCATCAAAGATAAAGTGCTAGTTGAACTCACAGACTAGTGTTTCCCCGTCATCAGCAGCGATTGTTTAGCTGAACCAGACAGAATGACAAGATGTCAGCGTTCAACTCTGCGGTGTTGGAAACTTGCCACATAGAAACTCTTTTTCTTTTTTTTCACTGTCAACACCATCGACTCAAAGCTTTTGTGTATTCACTCTTTACTGTCATGGATTGTTTACACTTGGTGGGTTGTTAAGGTTTGCGGCTTGTTTAGAACCTGAGTTAGGAGTGATTTAATGTCGATCGTATACTTGCTCTGGTGTGTGTGTGTGTGTGTGTGTGTGTGCGCCTCTAATCCACAACTGTGCCGTACAAACACAGACGGGGATACACCTGACTTTGCTCACCCCCACGTCAAACCCGACACTGATGAGAGATCCCACGTCAAAACGTAGGCCTCCCGCTAACGATGATCTTTTGTTCTGAGATGCAACCAAACGGCTGAACGCGTGGAAATCCCCCCAAGCTGCTGACAGACCGTTGTCAGGGCCCTCAGATTAACGAAGGAGCCTCTCAGCCAGACGATTCCCAAAGGCACATGGTCTAAGAGAGCTCACCTCAGGGTTTTTATGGCCTCTAAGTGGCTGGAGGTTATATCTGGACACAGGAATTGCTAAAGGGAGGAATGCCATTTTAGGCTAGACTGGGCTAAGAAATTCAAATGTTGCCAACAAAGCTTTTTTTTAAATGAAACGTAGATATTGTGGAGGACCAGATCTGCCAATTCATTTATGTCAGATTTGATTTATTCATTTATTTATTTCTGCGTACATTTATTTAGTTTTACTTACTTTTTTTTTAGTCATTTATTTATTTTTGATATTGGCAGATCTGGTCCTCCGTAAGATATTACTTGAAATCTACAAATCTAATGCAATCAGTCATTGCCAGTGTTAACTTTTTGTCCAACGTGTTCTTTATGCTGTTCTTGCTAACTGTCTCATATCTCTGTCTGTTGAAGCCTGATGTGCTGAAGAGGAGCAGAGGAAGGATGAGTGGCACGGGTGTCTTGTTTCATTTCAGGTTTTCTCTCATCCAGAGTGATTCACAATGAAGGCAATAGTCGAGTAAGCTCACACCCCAAGACCACTAACGCTGAAAGTAGCCAATAGTAAGAAGCAGACGAGTCAGGTGTCAGTTAATTTAACAAGTTAATGGAGAATGCAATAAGTATTTTGTGATTTGTATGCATGTGATTTGAGACCATTTGGATGGGGTTAGGCTCCTCAGGCTAATTGTTATTATTACTTACTCCAGTCACACTACTTCCTGATTGCCAGTGAGCGTACACTTTCATTTGACGGCTGTGAAAGTGAAGACGGGTCGACGTGGAATCGCTGGTGGAGGCCTTTTCCAATTCAACTGGTACAAACCCACCTCCACCTGAGCCGTACACTCCTTCTTGGGAGCCAATAAGGTGCTGAAGTCCATCAGAAGAGTTAGATCTACCATGATGCGCAGTGTGCCACGATGTAATGACAGCTGTGGGTAAGTATTCTATCTGTTGGCTAACAAGGGTTGAATTGGTGGAGCCCATTTAATTTGTACTGGAAGCAACTAGCAGGCTTTGTGCTCAGTGATGGTTGCATCTAGGTCTGACCGCACACCACACATCCATCTGTAACTCAACGCTGGATAAAAACTGTCCGCAGCAATGAGCAAAATAACAGAGGAGCGTGGGTAACGTTTTATTACCCTTGTTGCTCTGTAATTTTAATCGGGCCTTTAGAAGATTTAAAAGTATATGTGGGGGTGATGGCATCAGTTTATCTGTTGAATATTTAAACAACTCTCTCTCTCTCTCGTGTGTGTGTGTGTGTGTGTGTGTGTGTGTGTGTGTGTGTGTGTGTGTGTGTGTGTGTAGGGCAGGGCAGAAAGAGGTTTGTGACAGGCTTTGACAGGTACAGCATGGTGGCAGGCCTCCCAGCTGTCAAACAAACCAAGGAAACTAGAGATGAGGAGAGGAGAGGAGAGGAGAGGTAGTAAGTCGTTGCTCACCAGACTGGGTAACATGTACAAATCATGATTGTTCCTCAAATTGTTCCCGTCACTCCCCCTGTTCCTCTCTCACTTTCACCTTCACACCTTCCACTGTTCTCTTTCTCTCTCCTTACCTTCATTTTTCATTTTTTAACCTCCAGTCCTTGTATGTTTTCTTTCTCAATTACTGCGACAGTGCTTAGCTCTCTCATCTCTCAACACCATGCCCTCAGCTGGACAAATGGTAAAATTACACCACCCGGTTACAATCGAACCCAAACGCAACTGAGGTGTTTGAGTGTTTGCAAACTTGCCTAGGCACGAGGGAAAGATGATCTGTGTGCACAAGGATCTGTCAAGTATGGACCTGCAGTCGGAGGAAGATATAGAGTGGGGTTTACCAAGAGTCAGAGACAGACAGATAGAGAGAAAGTTAGGAATGAACATGTTAAAAAAGAAATGTGGAGAGAGAGAGAGAGAGCGAGAGAGCATTCAGGAAAGTAAAACCGTGAAGCAGAAATGTAGAGAGTAAGGACGAGAAAGTGTGTGTTTCTGTGTGTGTGTGTGTGTGTGTGCGTTTCCTCGGTGAAAGGCTGTTGGCTGTTTAGTTGGAGTGTGAGGGAGCGCTGTCAGGGCCGGTCACCTTGACAACCAGGCCTGTATTTCACTCAATCGCTAAAGAGGGAGCGAGAGAGGCCCCTGGCTTCTAACCCCTGTCAACCTCATGGGCTCACACACACACCACACACACACACACACACGCACACACACGCACACACACATTCTCTCTCTCTCACACACAGAGTAAATTCATCCTTCCTATTCATTTAACTCTCCCAGCTAGCAATTGGGTGTTCTAATTTCAAAGAAGTTACACAACGTGTTTACGAGCCGGCCGGTCTGAAACGCTCGACTGTGTGTGAGTCTGTGAGGGGCGTTCAAGAGCGGCGGCTCACCTGGCATGCAAGGTGAAAGAAACAGGTATTTAAGGTCATGGGAATGAGCGTGTTTCTGTGTGTATGCATCAGTGTGTGTGTGTGTGTGTGTGTTTGATGCTGTGTGCACAGGTGTGTTTGTTTTGTGAATGCAGTGTTCTGCCGGCCGAGTTATTTTCTACTTCAAATCTGTCACCGGAACCCAGTAACGACACAACGGGATCACAGCGGCAGCCACAACAACGTCACAGCGCACAAAAGACAGGAACGGACAGATGAATGAATAAGGAATGGAGTGAAAAATAGACGAGTACGTGGCTCGAAAGACGGATGGCCTAATGGATGGGGTGATTTAAGTGACAAGAGAAATGACAGACGCCACCGGATAAATGGATGGATTGACGGATTGATAGAACAAGAGAGACAAGATGACAAAAAAAGAGGAAGAAAAGTCAGGGGGAAGATGAAAGATTATCTCTCGGCCAATCGCAGACGCTACTGAAAGATGACATCGTCAAGGCTTCCCCCCCCCGTGGTTAGCCAATGGGTGACGAAAACAATGACCGGCTAACCCGACAAACAGCTTCTGAAAGTCATTTATCGTCTAGCGAGTCCAGCCCGACCTGTAGCCAACGCTGACAGCCTGTGAATGTGGACCAGCGTCTGAGAAACGCTGCCAGTCCGAAAACCCCCGTCTCTGTGTCGGAGAGTGGACTTCCGATTCTTCCACTTGACTGGATGGGGCAGAAAGGAAAGAGGGGTGGGGGTGGGAGGAGAGAGGGTGGGGTGGGAGGAGAGAGCGAGAAAGGCCTGGCATTCCCCTGCTTCCTCCCAGAGAGTGTGTATTCCCCCTCTCTTTCCCTGCCTCTCCCTGTCGCATCCATCAACACCGTGGCTGAAAAGTGGGATGGGGAGAGCAAACGCAGAGCTCTCAGAGGCACACGCACACACACACACACACACACACACACACGCACACACACACACAGTTACTTTTCATCAAACACACATGGGAGGGGTGGAGGAGATTGATTCTTACATCTGTATTTCGGAATTATATCGCGTGGCTACAAACCTCATACGGCTTTCGTCAGTGTCTTGCTGTGAGTGTTGACATCCTGCTGTTTATGTCCCTGCGCTTTGATTTTTGCCGCTCTGAACTTTGTCTCTGGAGGCAAACTCTTTGCTTTTATATGGAGAAAAGGCGCAATAATATTGATCAGTTATTGGCCATATTTACTGTAGAGCTAGCACACGACAATCACACCGAACCTGAACCGAACAAAAGCAATCCCCAAAAAATCTCTACATATAAATTCTATTAAATGGCATTTATACACAGGTCATTTATTTAAAGGTCAAAGCTCATGACAAGGGTTGAGTGATGTGGTTTCATATCCACAAAAATATTGCCCACAAATGCTGTTAAATGATACGCTCTCCACTTCTGCATCCATTGCTTTTGCCAGGGCCAGCAGATAAAGTTTCACGACTCACACAGTGAGAGTTAATGCTCTTTGGCTTTTTGCAGGGCAGCAACAGTTTCAACAACCGTCTTTCCTCAGCGGGGTATTGAGAGCACATTTGTTAATTCACATCTACAAACGAGACCGGCGCACAGATGATTTCCCTTTTGACGCGAGGACTTCATCCATCTGACAAACTCTCTCTGCAGAAAAAGGAACGTAACCGGAGTTCTGTTAGTATGAAGAGAGGCAGCGACGTTTCCTCTTTGTGGTTGCTGATAGACGTGGAGAGACCGGGGGCTTCTCGCTTGTCAGTCAGCAGGTTAGATGTTGTAATTGTTACAAATGTACACGTTCGAATGATCGCGTCCTCCTTTTTCTTCCTCTCTCTTCACACACACACACACAGGATAAAGTGAGGCTCTCTGGACTTGTTCAACTGTGTGGTTATGGCGAAGCAGGGGGAGTTTCTCTCATGTCACTCTGCACTTCACAGCTGTGGGACAAGGGGTGAGAAAAACTTAAAAGGTATAACCTGACACACACACACACACACACACACACACACACACACACACACACACACACACACATGCACACTCTTTGACACATGTCCACTGACCCTTCAGTCTCTTGCACACACACACATTCAAATCTCTTATTCATTAATCTTCATTTCAACACACACTCTGGCCGCCATCAGCACATATGCTCTCAACAATCACTTGGCACTGTGCAGTCTCTCTCTCTCTTTCTCTCTCTCTCACACGCACACGCACACACCACACACACACACACACACTCACAGAGGGTGAGATCTGATTGCTGACACTGATATCAGGTCCCCCCATGCTGCTGAGCTGTCCATCTGGCTGCCCCATCAGAAGACAGAGTGAGGTCCTCGCAGTGGGGCTCCTGTCACTGTGTATTAGGGGAGGACTGACGGCCGATCCACACTGACATTGAGGATAACATTGGCATCAACAGAATCCTTTGGTGTTGGTATCACATCGGGATTACAGTGCAACACGATGACACACATGGTGGCCAGGGCGAGTCATTTCTAGGGCACAATGTTCCCCACCGCAATCTGACGGATCTTTTCCTGGAGTTTGCAGGAGTTTGGTCCGGGACCAGAGCGCGAGCCCACGTGGTGCTGATCTGTGTGAGCTATTAGTGGATAAACTTTGAGAAGCTGGGGCGTCCTACCTCCAGCCTTTTATGTCCAAAACTAGGTTTGAGACCCAGTGTGAGTTTATTCTGTTCCTTTTATGATTCATGAGTGGGACTGGCACCAGTTTCAGCTCTGCGGTCTGATCAGTGATGGGGCCAAATCAAACCCAAACCTCATGAAACATGTCATATTGGTAGAAAACCACGTATCCTACACCACCAGAGTGTCAATCTACTCCATTTATACAACAGTGTTTACAAAGATCCCCACATAGCGGGAGTCCTGGGTTTGTTTGAGTCCTGTCCCTACCAGGGTTGACTGAAGCCAGTCCTCTCCCAGGCTCTGATTCACTACAACAGAGACAAATAAACTCCAACCCCCTCGTTTGGCCAAGCAAATCAGCACTGTTGAATGATTCAATCCCACCGTTTATTATGGTTTTTACGCCACACATTCCAAATGAAGCCCTGAGCACGAACAGACATGTAGGAAAAACCAGGCACTTAGGCTTTGTATATTTCTCTCTCTCCCACTTTCTGGCGGGTCTTTCCCTGAATAAGTCTCTTGTTCCTTCAGATACTTCAGTTTTTCTTTATTGGCGTACTGTAATAAACACAAACAATGCATGACACGATTATTAAAACCTCCTTTTTTTTTCTTTTCTCGTCGCTGCTGTTTGACCGTCCATTCACAAACTGCACAGGAACAGAGAGGCCTGTGTGGACGGTATTATTTCATGCGGGTTGTCCCAGGTCCCCAGCTGTGACTTGGCTGTCAGTGAGACATTTGGGGTGCTGGCCAGGGGGGGGGGGGTGACAGGAAGGTTTAGGTGTTGTAATCAAACTACCCTTATTCCCACCAGGCTCGTTACAATGCTCACATTCTCCACTAATTGGCCGGCAAGTCACACGGCGGCAGCCAGGGACACTGTCTGCCTAGTAACCCCCCAGAGAGAGAGAGAGAGAGAGAGAGAGAGAGAGAGAGAGAGAGAGAGAGATTTGGAACAATATATGCCCCTAAAGTTCATTCTCTGCTTCGAAAGCGTGCATCGCGTTGATAGGGGAAATGTAGGGGAAGCAGCAAACGCAACGGACTCCTGTTGTTGTGGTTCAAGTGTAAAAGCACACATTGATTTGAAAACACGCTGCTTCCAGTCCACAGTACTCGATTATTACATTGAAAATACTTGCAGGGGGGGGGGGGTGTCGTGTTCACTGTAATGGAGAACGTGCACTTTCAAACTAAATGGATTCCAGCGTGGCCGTGCATACATACAAGGTAGTAAAGATAATGAAGTGTAAAAAATAAAATTGGGTTTTTCAATAATTGAAAATGAAGAAAAAAAAAATGGAATCTTCCTTCCTTCCTCGTCTCTCTTCTATCTGCTTTTCTATATATCCGTAACCCCCCTCACTCCCCTGCTTTCCCTCAATCTCCTCGTTCCCCTGCTCCTCCCTTTTTTTTTTGGAGGTTTACGGCCTGCAGTCCTTCGACCGGTGAACCATTACCCCAAAGAGCAACAAAGTGATCCACGGTCACACTTTATAAGCTGTCAGCTGAACCATGCTCCTCCGCCGACAGGTGAGGAATGTTTTCATTCACCTCTCTGCCTCTCCGTGGGTGTCTCTCTCTCACACACACACACACACACACACACACACACACACACATAAATATATCTTTTTCTCTGCACCTGGGCTCAGCACTTTCAAGATGAAAGGAACGAGACGGCAGAAGACAGAAGATGAGAGGTGGAGCGGAGAGGGAAATGCGATCCATCATCAGACAAGTCTTCCCTTTCAGCTCCTGCCTCGCAATCCCCCGCCGCCCCCCTTGTTCCCGTGGGGTGTCTTTGAATCAAAGCAGACTGTAAGCCTACTATACGTCAATGCCTTTTACCGGGGATGTAGCGGCTCTGGAAGCACTTTCATTGTTAATCACGGGAGAGCAGTTTGAAACTCAAACAGCGTCTGAAATAGATTTCGCTCTTGTAATTTCAGCCTGTCTGACGACCATTGCTTGCTCAGACGGCTTGCTCTTTGTGCTGAACCATACCTTAACTGTGAGTTTGTGTCGGTGTGTGTGTGTGTGTGTATGTGAGAGAACTCTGCTGATTAGTGTGTGTTTGATGAAGGCTTGGGTTTCTCTCTCTCCGACTCGTGCCCACCCAGCAGGCATCATGGGTAGCTGCTAACGGAAGAGAGGGATTCTGGGAAAACATGGGGGCCTGGGGTCGGCACGTCGCCATCGCTCACTGTCCTTTGGCCCTGTTGCCACGATACACACACACACACACACACACACACACACACACACACACCAAAATGTCGTAGCCATCAGCTCGTATGTGACATCAGAGTTCTGACAAAGACAAGTCGGCCCAGCAGTCTCCACTTTAACAAGCTCCAGCTGAGGGTGGACATAGGCCACTGTGTGTGTCCGTGTGTGTGTGTGTGTGTGTGTGTGTGTGTGTGCAGGCTGCTACGGTGACACAAGGCAGCCTGTGTATGTGTCTACTCCTTCATTTCCTGTTCCTGTGAGGCAGACTTTCCTCTCACAGAACATGGCAGCTCACCGTGGGGGGGCAAAAGGGGCAGTAGTGTGTGTGCATGTGCGTGTGTGTGTGTGTGTGTGTGTGTGTGTGTGTGTGTGTGCGTGCATGTGGGTGTGCTCTGTTACAGCAACTTACCACTGGGAAGGAAAAGTCACGCGCATGCATGGAAATTGAATCAATGGCACTTGTTGCTGATTGAGCCACCACCCACCCCCAGCTCTCCTCCCTTGCCTCTCTTCCCTCCTCCCCTTCATCCTCCTCCTCCTCCTCCTCCTCCTCCTCCCTAGCGCTCCTCAGCTGTGAGTGATTAAGTTGAACCAGAGGGGCGCGGAGGGGACTGAGAGGAGGGGACAGGGTACTCACTCACTGGCTGAGTAATGGCTTCCAGAGACCCCCGACTCCCCGGCTCTGTGCAGGACGAGGGCTAATCAGGAGTGACGGCCCGGCCCGTTTGGACAGTGTAAAGGCAGCCCCGCTCCTGTCAGGCACAGACATGGACAGCAAACCCACCTCCCCCCACCACCACCCCCAACCTCACCAGAGGACCCCCACCGCTAGCCCCGCCGCAACCATCTGACAGGGAAATGTTGGGAAAGTAGGAGGAGGGGAAGGAGAGGAAGAAGGGGAGAAGAATTCTGGTAGATTGGAGGTTGAGAAAGAGTCCAAGAGAAAGAGGGAGAGGCAGAAGGCAAGGAGATGTACAGTATATACAGTGGCGTGGCTGTTGGTGATGTGTTTGTGTGTCAGACGGACTGTGTGTGTGTTTAATGGAATCTCTGAGCAACTGGGGAAACCCATCGTGTTCATTTAACAGATCTCAGGCACCAGCAATACTGAGGTTACTGTGTGTGTGTGTGTGTGTGTGTGTGTGCTGTATGAGGGTTACGATGCGGTCTGCTGATTCGTGCTGTTTCCACGGTGATTGGTTTCCATCACGCGTCCGAGGGGCTAAACCATCGACAGCGCTCCCCTCCTTCGCCCGCGACCCGACTTCTTTTTTCATTTTTCAATTTCACTTTCATCAACCCCGTGCCGCCTGTTTTTCCATTTTTCTATTTCCAGCCCGATGACAGAAAGCGTGTGAAGTGTGAAATTAGAAAGAGCGTGTGTAAATAATGGCGTGTAACACCGAGAACACACACGTGAACGCACGCATGTGAACACACCCACACACACACACACACACACACACACACACACACACTATAAGGCAAAACTCATTACGTTCAAAACTGAGAAATGAGGAGAATACAGAGACACACCTCCAAATGAAATTATTACCAAGTGGGGATGATATTGGGAATTCCGCTTCCTCTAAATATTTGAATTTGTCAACTGGGCATTCAAAAATAGTGTGTGTGTGTGTGTGTGTGTGTGTGTGTACCATGCAAGCAGAGGCCTGTGTGACTGTATGGCATTGAGTGAGACATTTTGAGTAGAGTTTAAGTGTGTTATTTCGTCCTTTCGGGGTCTCTTTGTGAGGGAGCCCCTGTTCTATGTCGCCCTTTGGCGCACACACACACACACACACACACACACACACCATGTCCCCCCACCTGGGTTTAACTGTCTGACAGAGTGAGATGTTGGGCGGGGTGGAGGGGTAGAGAAGGAGGTCAGGGGTACAAGGGCAGTCAGGTCCCTCAGACGTCCATCAAAATGACAGGTACCCCAGCATTAAAACTCCCCGACCCACTCCCCAAAAACCCCCTTTCCCTCCTTTTTTGCACACACACACGTGCACACTCACACACACACACACACACACACACACACACACACACACACAGACACAAATACCAGGCCCAAAAAGTAGCCCCGCAGCGAAGGAGGCCAGCTCGCCGCAATTAGGACATTCTGCGGCCATGAAATCATTCTGAAAATTAGCTCCAGGAAGCGAGAGGAGGGAGACAGAGTCCTAAAGAGAGAGAAAGAGAAAAAAGAATGAGAGTGAAAGAAAAAGGGTGAAGTTTAGGGGGGGGGGGGGGGGGGAGTGTTCTGGATCTTCTCAGCAGTTAAGCAGACTGGCCACATGTGCTGGCAAGGTGAGAACGAGGGAGAATTTAGAATTATCCCAGATAATGACGGCTGTTAAGATTAACAATTAATCCTCCAGCCTCATGACATGTTAGATTTGGATCTGGGGAAATGACTCCAAGAGGTGTGAAAGGTGCTCCAACAAGGATACAGTCAGCTAAAATACATCCAGTGTGTGTGTGTGTGTGTGTGTGTCAGCAGTCCCGTCCGGTGGCTGACAGTGTCCAGGCCCCCGGGTCCTGACAGGAGAAGGAACCAGGGTTCGGATCTCAGCTCACGACCGAGGAGACCTGCTCTATGTTCTCTGTCCGTCCCCGGGCTGGGCTACAAGGAGTCTGTTCTATTTTCCGCAGATCTGCAGCGCTCCTGTCGCCCTCCCCGTTTACCCCGCTCTGACCTTCTGCCGTTACACAAACAGCATCTGCCAGCGATCAGCCCCCGACAAGCCCTAACTAACGCTGGGACAACATTACCCTGTGCCACCCCGGCCCTCGGGCCATGCTGTCTTGTACGCTAGGATTTGAGAGATAGACTTTGGGATGACTTGCGAGTGTCGGAGATCACTTGCTGCTGGCTATTTCTACAAACTTTAGGATAGATGGATTAGAGCTGGGGAGCGTGTGTGTGTGTGTGCGTGTGTGTGAGCCCAGCTGTGGGTTGTTAGTAGCGAGCTCAGCTCAGTGGGGTAGGGGCACCAGATGGTTGGCGGGATGGAGCGATGGAGGGATGAAAGGAAGAGGTGTAAATCGCAATTAGAATAGAAGAAAAGCCGCGGAGATTGGGAGAAATGGCGGTGCGCAGCGAGGACACAAACCGAGGCTGAACTTTTCCATCCCGTTAATCCAGTAGTATCCCACAGAGAGACTCTCGCCCAACGTACAGACACACAGTTGCTAGGTAATCAATGCACAACAACTCCATAAACTGAGGTAGCGTCTGCGCCTGCATGTGGGCACGTGTGCGTGATTATGAGTGTGTGTGTGTGTGTGTGTGTTTGTGCATCGCTGTGATCACGTGAGCGCACATGTTGCGTGTAAACATACAAGTACACACACATTCGCTCCGCAGTATGTTTCTTCTAGCGTAGTGCTTCCCCCGATCTGTCCCGTGCACTTTAGCTCAACCACGGTGAAAAGGGGAGGACATGTTGTTCCAATGTTCTGTAATTTGGATCTCGCGTCGCCATAGCGACGTGTGTTTTCGGTCGACACGGGGGAAAACTCTGACAATCCTACGACGATCACGCCGAGCTGCTAATCAAGCGATGGGAGAGGTTTGGGAATTCCTCGGGGGAGAGACAATGGAAGCAGCAGTGTGTTTGTGTGGTATCCGGAAAACAGCAGGCATTGGGAAATCAGAGTTCAGTTGAACACACACACACACACACACACACACACACACACACCAACGCTTGGCAAGCGAGCGTACCCATCTTGATTAAAGGCTGTGTGCTTGTGTGATGTATGGTTCTACTGATGACATGTTTCTTTCCCTGTGTTGTCAGCGTGTATGGACATGTTAACTTTTCTTCTGTGTGAGCTTGTGTGTGTGTGTGTGTGTGTGTGCATATGTGTGTGTGTGTGTCTCCTGTCTGATTAGCTGCTGTTTCTTTCAGGTGTCCCTCATCCCCCTACTCTTTAATCAGAGCTGAGGCCCCTGCTGTGGCCGGAAGGAAACCCTGTTGCAGGAAGTGCCTGTCTGATACAGTGCAGCTGGCCTCCATGCCCACAGCAAAATGGACATCTATTCATCTGAGGAAAAGGAAAACCACCATTCCCATCCTTGATCATTCCTGAATCCAGTTGCTGCGGAATCCTGTCCGGACAAGGGGGTGTGGTCTTTTGCGGGCTGTTTGTTTTAAGCTCAGTGATTGACATCTTATTGATGGATGTGACAGAAATACACTCTGGTTACAGTCAATGGCTCAACACCCCTGCATGAAGTTTTTTTCAAACAAGTCAAACTCAGGTTGCATTTAAAGTGCACCACGGGTCACTGAGCCCTCACTCAGGCGCTGAGTGATGATGTCATACTTAGGAAACCACCACTGGGACAGCGGGAGGGAAAATAAGGGCTGGAGTATGAAAAGAGGGGAAAAGAGAGATATTGGAGGCGACGGTTGTGATGGGAGAGAGTGTTTCTGGGCGCCGTGGCTGAGAGTGTGTGCGGTGCGGTTGCTGGCCAGCTGAAGGTTTTTAATAAACAGCCTGTTGAAACATGACAGGAATATTGGGTGAAATCATGGTTGTTTTACTGTGATGACTGCAGCGACTCCCTGGACCTGGGAGACAGAGCAGATCACGGCGGAGCAGGAGCACGCATGTCAGCTGTTATGATAGCCATCGGCGTTAGATTATCTGTTTAGACACACTCGTGCGTTCATTTCTGCATACGGACTAACAACGCGCACAAAACAAAACATATACCTCCCTTTGCAACTCTCCAATAAGAGCTCCCTCTTGTTTACAATCACTGATCCTCATTTAGTTGTTGTTGAATGGTCGTGCTGGCAGAGGCTCTCGGCACAATTACACAACAGATTCCACAATTCATGTGTTCTCTGTGGGTGTCTGGAGCATGCTAACGCTGCAACCATAGAAAACAGAACAAAACAGGGTTTACCAAACCCCCCCCCCGCCCCCGTGGCACTCAGGGCTTTCAAAGGCAATTTGGAGGACAGAGAGGATGCTGATGCGAGCAGAAAGCAACCTTGCCCACCCCCCCACCGCCCCGATCCCTCAACAGACTTATTATACTGCTGTTGGGGTGAAGGGTGAGAGGTTAGAGGCAAGGGGGAGGGTGCAGTTGCCTCTGGATGATGGCTCACTCCTTCATCCGCAGACCAGCTGCCTCTGACACACACACACACATGAACACACACACACACACACATGCACTGACATTCATCCATAAGCACACTCTTCACATTAACCCACTCAACCTCTGTCCCAGATCACTTTTTTCTTGTTTTCAACATTTTTTGACCATTTGATGCCAGTATTACTCTCCCCTTTTTCATGCAGGTACTTTATGTGTTTCCCGAGGCTGTCCTGCGGTCGGGGGTTTGACATTTACCCAGTCTCCTGCTCTCTCTCCACCAACGATGGCTGACGGGTTGGAGTAAATGGGCACTGCTCTCTGTTTGGCGGTGATGCCATGCTGAGCCAGACTGGCTGTGGATGAGGTGGTTTTAAGGGGTGTTTTCTGTACAACTGCGGGGCACCGTTTGAGCCGCAATGTCTGGCGGGCTGCAGCGGGTGCTGAAAGGCTGTGAGAGGTGCAGGCCTACAGGGCAGATGTTAAACACACTGTGATTGAGGGGAGACAGAGCGAGAGACAGGGCTACTGTCAGAGGCTGACCGCATTACAAAACTGAGAAAAACATGGAACACCTGCCAGGGAGACGGGATGGAAGGAGGGAGGGGAAAGGGCTTTTTGTTTTAATGAGGGTCTGAGTTCATCTTTCAAGATCAGGCCTCCGAGTGTGAAACAGTTGCGGATCTAATCAAGCCGCGATCAAAGACTTCAGATTAAACTTTGGGAATGGAATCCCGGGGCGAAGAGGGTGCGACGTTCCCGGTGCCGGTGGCTTTCCCTCCCGGCGGTCCGATGTAGGTCCGAGCCGTCAGGGTGATGGAAACGAGCGCCGGCGCTGATCCACGGGGCCCAGATCGACACGTGTGCTGGCCCGTGAGTGGTCTGACGATCTCCCTTCTCCGTCTCTGTCATCTCTCCCTCTCTCCCATGGTTTCCTCCCATGGTTTATTATTACGGCCATAATCGCTTCCATCTGCCTGTCAAGCCACCGGGTAGACCGAGACCTGGAACAAAAGACAGTTAGAGAGAGAGAGAGAGAGAGAGAGAGAGAGACAGAAAGGGCAGAAGGGATTTTCCTCTCCAATACAAACACCTCTCCACCCTCCCCTCTCCTCCTCTCAGGGTCCCTCGTCAGACCAAATCAAAACGTGCTGCAGAGTCACTTTTCTCTTTCTGTCCAGGATATTATAATTCAGCATGACTTCTGGACAGCTTCACGCACAATTAGGAATTCAGCGGCTCTGGGCAAGAAAATGTGATTCAAATTAGTGCTGTATTACATTACTGTTTACTTATGATCTCTCCTGCCATCTCACACCCTCTCAGTTTCTCTTTGAGGCTGTGTGTGTGTGTGTGTGTGTGTGTGTGTTTGGGCGTATGTGTGTGCATGCACGAATGTATGTATGTAGTAAAAGACTTCCCCGCTGGATTTCTGTCACTCTTGGATCCAGAACTCGCTGCATTGCCAGGGAAGTTGTAATGAAACAACTTAAACGCGTAAAAAACTCCCAAACTACTCCCAAAACACCCCGGCGAAACCCCCGGTAGCAATCAGCTGTGATTCAAACAGATGCGTTTGATGTGTACATCTCGGGTCAGCGGGAGGGCAAGGGAATACTCACTCACTCTGATCTCGAATCAGATTAGCCCATCGCCCCAATTACAGCCAATCAAAGCCAATTAAATCCAATTATGACCAATTATGGCCAATTAGAATGCCCCGGAGATTGATAGCTCAGAGAGATGGGGCAGCGGGCTGTCACATTCAAGAAACCATGACACTCATCGGGCTTTTTTTTGTTTTTTTTCGCATTCACTCACTCTGTCTCGGGCTGTGACACTGCGCTGGATCATTTCAAAGGATGCCTGCCGACTTCAAAAGGACTCAAAGACTTAACGATAACAAGGCAACCTAAAAACACAAATTACACGGGACTACGTCTCTCTCGCGCCCGTCTGCGTTCTCTCCAGCATGACTTCCATATTACGGAGGTTCCCACTGAACGCTGAAACCGAAATGACCACCAGTCTGCTCTGTTTCTCACCACCACCAAGTTCGAGACAGTTTCCCTTGAGTCGTATGACCACTTTGATTGTCGGCCATTTACCGCAGTACAATCTACTCTTTCGACAGCTGGGTATTTTGGCTGTGTGGTTTGCAAAGCTTCAAATGAAAGGAAGGCAAAGACCTGCTTTTATTCCTATTTCCAAATCATTTCAAGAGCAATGTTCTTTAAAATATCAAATGCAGTATCCATGTGTTTTCTGGGGTTTTGCTATATGGTGGCTGTTTTCGCAACAGTTCAAGCCCTCTCTCTGGGTGCTATGGAATGTCCACGGCTTGTGTTATTATATGGCTTTGAGTTTCGGACTGCCAGTGTGTTGATGTTTGACTTGGGTTGATACGGGCTTCACAGACACATATTTCCATCATTTTGGACGTTGCACAGACACAGAGAAATGTGGAAAACGAAACAGGTTTTCGGGCTTAAATTCTAGCCGACATTCTTGAGCTCCACAGGTCCGTGGTGCTTGTCCGTCAAAACCGCGGGGCTCCCGTCAGTCAAAAAGGTTAACCTTTGACCACGTCCTGTCCCGCCTTCTTGTTGTCATCCAGTCCACTTAAGGTAGTTACAGCGCAGCCTTTCTACTTTTGGACAATTCTGTTTTCCATCCCAGAGCGATGGATGTTATCGTTTTGATTCAAATTGGCGCTCAGATATTCAGTTCCTAAACGGCTGACAGAGAATAATGAGGCCCGTTCCAGAAAAAAGTCCAGCCAAGATAAAGTGCATGAAGTGCATAGTCTTTTTTGCTGTTTTGTGCATTCACTAGATTGAAATAATTACTACAAAATACTCACATAAAAGCTTCCTTCTGTTTGACTTCAACAGTCAGATCTCCAAGATAGCGCAGGGTTTCTCGGTGGACGGGGTGCTGGGCAGGACTGAAATAACTGCAGCCGCAAGCTAAATTAAAAGCCGCTGTAATGGTGACCTAACTTTGGACGAACTCCCTGGTTGGTCATAGTTTGTTTTTTTTCCCCCCATATTTTTGTTAAAACTGACAAAGGTGTTTATTTTTTCATTTTTTTCCGCGGTTCGACTTTGATTGTGGCGTTACATTAGGGCAAACCCTCTCTAGATGTCTATCGCTCTTTTCTCTCTTTAACACAATCAGTTTTTGCCTCTCTCTCGCACACATTTAACTTGTCTTCCCTCTCTCTTTGGGATTATATAAGTGTGTGTGTGTGTGTGTGTGTGTGTGTGTGAGGGTGGGGGGTGGGTGTTCAAAGGAAACATAGAGGATAAACAAACAGACTTGCAGGACCGTAGAAGGCTCGGTACTGATTGCCCGGTTTAGATTGACTCTGCCCTGGTTTATTTGTCTATGTCACTGAGATAAACATCACAGTAACCCCACGACAAGAAAAATGAACCCGCCAGATGATGAACGCTCACATTGGCGTGCAGAAACACGCTTACACACCACACACACACATACACACAAGTATACATATACATGCTCAGATGTAAAATGCACCCACAAACATATGAGCTCTCTCTCACTCACACACACACACACACACACACACACACACACATTCCTCCATGCCATCCCTAGTCCCGGCCCCCGCGATGAAGAGACCCTCTTTCAGGGCTGTCAGTCAGAGCTGGTCGCCATGGAAGTGACTCGAGCTCGTAACAAAGACCCTTAAGAGTTTCTCACAAGGCAAAGGAAAGGCCCAACAGAGAAAACGGCGAAGAGAAAGACAGAAACAAGACAGAGAGAGACTTCCCGGGAGACAGCTGAACACTCGCGAAATCAGAGAAATTGACTGACCGAGCGAGCCGGACACACACAAGATGAAGATGGATTGAAAGACGGTGATGGACAAATGAGACAGAAACATATTGAGATAAAGAGGAGGGCAGGCAGAGTGGAAGAAGAGTTGACATGGAAGAGAGAGGGAGAGAGAGAGAGAGAGAGGAACCAGATTATATGATTCTTCCATAGCCAGACATCTTACCTAGCCTCATCAAACACACACACACACACACACAGAATACCAAGCCCATCAACATACACAAATATATACATTCCGCACGTACACCTCCCTTGCAAAACAAACTTTCCTTCACGTTTTCCGAGCTTTTTCTGTACGTTTTTCGGGGTGGCAAGGGGGGCAACGGGGGCAAATGTGGGTGGTAGGGCGAGAATCAGGGAGGTGGCGAAGAAGCCCGAGGGAGCGTGAGACAGAGGGTCAGGGGGTGATGGGTCAGCGGTCGCAAAAGAGGGCCGGGGCAACCGGCCTGTGGCGACAGGGTCAGATGAGTGTGTGGGCCTCGGGCAAAGTGCCAGGCTGAAAGGCACTTGGGTGGGCTACGAGGGAGTGTGAGGGGAGAGGGGCATGGAGCAGGGAGGGATGCAGGGTGGAGGGTGGACATCCTGAAACCGAGATCAGAATAACGCGCCCATATAATGTTTCCAGAATGGAGAGGAGAGGAGAGGGGAGGAGAGGAGAGGAGAGGAGAGGAGAGGAGAGGAGAGGGGAGGAGAGGAGAGGAGAGGAGAGGAGAGGAGAGAAGAGGAGAGGAGAGGAGAGGGGAGGAGAGGGGAGGAGAGGAGAGGAGAGGAGAGGAGAGGAGGGCAACTGAGAGGAACTTGGCAAAAGAGAAGGGTACAGAGGGATTTATGCCCAGAGTAAACAGCTTGACGTGAGGAATACCACCCCTGTAGCTCAACTCTCTCACTCTCTCTCTCTCTCTCTCTCTCTCTCTCACACACACACACACACACACACACACACACACACAGAGCTCTCTCTCACAGAACACACAACTCTCTCCCTATTTTGCCTTGGTTTAAAACACTTCTCATCCAATTTTGACCGAGAGGCAGAACTGAGAGGCAGTCAAGCTGCTTCTTAAGACTCGGTGACACAGTGATAGAAAACAGCACAGAGCAGTGACAGACAGAGTGAAAGGGAGAAAGAGAGGGGAGGAGGAGAGACAGTGAAAAAAGACAGAGGCCTCCACTGAAAGAGGAAAATACCCATGGAGAAAGAGGCTCGCTTGAAAAGAGAGACAGAAGCGGAGGAAGCCAAAGAGAGGCAGAGGAAGGGGAAGCCGAGAGAGGGGAGAGAGAGAGAGGGAAGAGCGGTGGAGAAAGAGGGAGAGAGAGAGAGTTAAAGAGATTTCTTTCAGGTTCAGAGACGCTCTTTCTGGCTGCTTACTGGCTGTCACTCAGTCCCTGGCTCCTAGGGGGAGGGACGGCTGGCTCTCATTGGTGTCATTCACCTGTCAATCGGCCTGACAGGCGAACCATAGGGCCCCATGTTGTGGTGCGGAAACTGTCTGTCAGCCGCGCAGCAGCTGCATATGACATCACCCAAGATCAGGTTTGGAACACATATACACCAATGTGTTTGAGTGTGTGTTTGAGTGCGTGTGAGTGTATGTGTGTGTGTGTGTGTGTGTGTGTTTATCAGCGCCAAAAGGTGCTGATGGGATTTCTGGGGGTCTTTGGCAGTCCCAGATTGGCCCACTGCATTCCAAATTTCCAAATTCAACGTGTATGCATGTATGTTCACACGCACGCACACACACACACACACACACACACACACACACACACACACACAAACACACACACACTTTCGTACATGCAACTTAACTCCCTGCGGATAGCCTTGCCAATCTCCTGGCTGTCCTCCCCTCCACTTTGCTCCCCAAAAGCCCTTGTTACTGGCAGGACAACAAGCCTGGGACATCTGCACAACAGAACCGTCAGATGAACACACACACACACACACACACACACACTCACACGATTCACACGATTCCACTCACACACATGCGTATGCGCACACGACAGCTGGACAGTTAGACGGCCAGAGAGGAAGGGCAGATTTGTGCATACACCTCTCTTGTAATGTGGGACACACACGCACACACACACACACACACACACAGAGAGAGAGAGAGAGAGAGAGAGAGGGAAACCTGTACATGAATAAATTCTGTCTTGCTTGCTTTCTTGCTCTCTCACACACACATTCACAGGACACCCACATAGCTCTCATAGAGACGGGCTGGCAGCAAGACAGCACCCATCTGTTTTGAGCTAATTTAACATGGTCACTAAAACAAAGGGGACAAAGGCCCGTCTTGTGAATAATGATGAAGTGACTGTCAACTGAAAAACACTTCTGGCTCTTGTGCGTACGGTTTACTTTGTTCCCCTCTACTGGCTCACGCAAAACACAACGGAGCACTTGGGTTGGAACATCACACACAGACAAACCGGTGAGACGCTACAGATGAACACGAGTGCGCTCCCCTCGTGTGCTTGTGTTGCGTGGGAGGATTTGCGGGGTCCAAACAGTGTATATGCAGGCATACACACATGCACACACACACACACATGCAAACACACATGCAGCAGATGGGGAAATGGGAACTGTTGATCCATATCGTTGTGACATCTATGATGACAGATGACTGTATCATCTTAGAGAGGGAGCCCTCTCCTCTCTTCCCTCCCTCGCGCTCCCTCCTTGCTTGTGTCTCCCGAGAGGTCTGATATCTCCCTCTCCCTCTCCCTCTCCCTCTCCCTCTCCCTCTCTCTCTCACTGGCTTGTCTCTGACCCTCTGCATCAGGGTCAGAAGTGAGTCCAGAGAGGTTGCGGGAGAACAGCGCTTGAACAGTATGTGCAAAAACAACAAAAATAAGAGGATGAAAGTGAAATCCTCCTGGGTGATAGTACAGGGATGTAGCGGAGGATGAATCCACTTAAACTCAGTTTGCCTTTTTATAGGTGGAAGTTTATCCAGTTTTTTATGATATAAATTGAAGTTATATGAGGGTAGGGTATTTTAAGGTAAAATAAAACATAAATGTATGCTTTTTTTTTTTTAATAATCCTTTTTTCCAATATTGGTGGTTGCTTGCCTTCATAGCTTAGCAGAGGAAAAATCTTTCTCGATATATATCGATCTGGCAGGTTACACCAATCAAAGGCCAACTGACAGGCAAAGTATTCATTCTAGTAAAAAGGCCTATCTGCTCAGCGTCTCTGCCTCTGTCTGTGTTGTGTTGCCTGTTGACAGTTTTGTCCATTGGCGGAAGCAGCCAGGAGGCCTTTCATACAACATGGCAGTCCTCAGATTCCTTGAATGCCTCGCTTGGATACTCAGAAGGTTTCGGATGGTTGCCCAGATACTGTTGCTCACGGTTACGTCTCACACAGATCAGACAAGGTTGTGTTTGACTGTCTCTGTAAATACACTCTCTTTTGAAGGGGGAGAGAAGGGGATGCTGGTAAATGCCTGTTAATCTCTATGATATTTGCGAATTTTCTGCCAATTTTTGATGGATCAGTTGAAAGTGATCAAGCTAGTAATTGTAATTTTACACCTGCATGGCTCTGACTTTCATAGTCATAAATAGTGTCCATGATGTGGACTGACCCAGTGGGTCCTTATAAGAGCCGCTGACTGGAAATGCTCCACCTCAAACCCACTGCAAAGAGCAGAAGGCGTTGTGTTCAGCTTTCCAAATCTGCTTTCTTCTTTTCTTTTCTTCATTTCCTTCTCTCATCTGTTTCTTCTCCCAGGTTTTGTAGCTTAGAATGATGTTGTTTTTCCAGACAGCTGAGTGCTGTATGGAGAGCAGGAGGGATATTTTATTGAAAATATGAAAATATGGCAGCATGCGAACATCATTATGGCAGCCTAGATCATTTAAGCACCCCTGGAAATTACCTCCAGGCCTCTTGGTGAAAAAGAATAAGTGTGCCTGTGTGTGTGTGTGTGTGTGTGTGTGTGTGTGTGTGTGTGTGTGTGTGTGTGTGTGTGTGTGTGTGTGTGTGTGTGTGTGTGTGTGTGGGTGGGTGGGTGGGCGCAAAAGGCACTTATGTGCATCTGCACAGACCTCAGATGTGCAAAAGATTTCTAACACATGCCTGCCTGTTTCTCAGGAACCTTGAAAGCAAATCATATCTAGCGCTAACCCAATTAGCTTTACAGCTGGCTTAGAACTCCAAACCCTGTAGCAACACGGACGTGATTAAAAAAACTGAGACACAAAGTCTCTAAGGCAGAAACGGTAAGGAACTGCTAGAGCATGATCTACGCTTTACATTCCTCCTCCACTCACTGTTTTATATCATTCAGATTGGCGTGGGGGGGGGGGTGAGTCTCTATGTGGGGTTCTGGCTCTCCCTAAATCTGCCTCCAGTGGGTCCTGAAAGCACCCCTGTGCCAAATGAGCAGCGTAAAGCATGCCCCAAGGCATGGCCCAAAACGACTCCCAAACAGCAAAGCTGTCAGCCCGTGAGCCAATGCACTAAAACATGAGTGCAGCCGAACCGTTTGGTTTTATAGCCTACAACTCCCAGTCACAAGCCCTCTAATGCCCCGTTTAACAAGCTGAAAATCCTCCATTTATTCCCCCTCCATCTCCCTTTAGGAGCTCCTGCGTCGCCATTCACAAACAAAGACGGGCTGGAACACGCTAGATGTAGTGTGTGCATGTTGAAATGAAAATGAAAATGGGGGGCGATGGAGAGAGGTAACGCATGAGTGAGAAGGTGGGATGGATGGTGCTCTGTTTGTATGTGCGTTTGTGTGTGTGCACGCGTGTGTTTGCATGCATGCATGCATCAGTTGTTTCCCCCCAGAATTTGATTCTTGGCAGGGAGGGAAAGCCACTGAAACAGTATTTAGACCAAGGGACATGAAAACTCCCCATTGAACCCCAGATTAATGGCATTGATTTAAGTGGGTTACCACCTCCCTAAGGCAGAATGACCAACCCACCTATGTAATAGCAGGGGAAACACTGGCATGTGTGTGTGCGTGTGTGTGTGTATGCTTGAGTGCACGCACAATCTCGTACACAGGCTACCTGCATACAGCTATAGATGTACTCATGGTTACATTGGTGGGTTGTAGGGGAAGGAGGGGCAGTGAAGGAGAAGAAGAGAGAGGGAGAGAGAGAGGGAAAAAGAGATACAAAATGAGTTATGGGGTTGTGAGGTCAGGAGAGGATAGGGGTCACTCTCCCTGCTCTCCCATCATGAACACAGCAGATTGGATGAAGTCTTCATCAGCGTTACACTCCACCAGTCACAGTCCTGTGAAACCAGCACCGTGTCCCCGGCACACACACACACACCCCCTCCTATCCCTTCAACAATGGTGCCACTCGCGGAGGCCAGAGAAACACAGGGACTGCTCCATCATGGGTATTAGCTATGGGGATCAGACGCTTTAAACAGGAGAGGAGGGGGGCGTGCCTTTGGAGCTTATCATGTAACAACTGCAGCTGAGCATCTTTGAAGTTTTGTCTCTATAAATTCATTGTATTTCTGTTACAAAATGTGGAGCTGATAGATTTTGAGCATTAGTTTGTCAGTTTGACTGCTGTCTCCATCGCTTGCCTTTGTGGTTTGTTAGGACAATTATGTTCTAGCGCAGACAGGACCGATGCTTGGTCTGGGGAGGGCTTGTGAAACTTCCCATCCCTTTATCTCTATTAATATTATCACCAGGTGTGTGTTATAATATTTCATTTTTCACTTTCTGTAGAAGCGGAAAAGGCTTCTTTCCACGTCATTTCATTTTACAACGCGTCCTGCAGGGTCCGACCGCGTTCCAACCGTCTCTGGGAGAACAAATTAAATCCATTTTGAACGCAGGACACAAAATTGCAATGAAAACTCCGTATTAAGCAGATCTGGCTCGCCGGCAATATTTTCCAACAAGGTTTTGTTTGCTTGTTTGTTTTGCTATTTTTCCACATTGAAATACAGGGATTGGAAACATGCAAATGGATCTCTCTCCGTGGCCTAACTAACCAGTGGTCTTGGAGTGGGAACATGCATCTGCGGGCCAAATCGCTTTCCCTCATAACACCGTCTGTTTTCTTCTAGTCAAGCGTGGCAAATGAAGGGTCATCATCATTAATATGCTCGTTTTCTAAATCCCCCGCTCCACAATCTCCACACAACCCCTGGTCGATTTAGGGGTTTTTGCGGAGGTGGGATAAAAAAAAAGAAAAAGGCAAGAAGACGCTGTGAATTTATCAACGCTTGAGTTTAACTCGCTGCATTCCAATCCCTCGCGTTGAATTTGCAAAAAAGGCTATCATAGGAAAACGTTTCATTGGAGGTGAAGGGGTACGGAGCGGTGCTAGAATTGAAAGATGGCCCAAATGTGACCCTTCAAATTTCAATCCCCAACGGTGTGTGGGAATTATGAATTCCTTTACAAGCTTTTAGAGCGACAGGGAAATCTGAAATGCAGAATGACATTCACGCTGCATTAGCTACAGTACAGTATGTCAGCATGGACACGCAGAAGGATCTGCAACATGAATCAGTGATACACCGATACACATTCACACTATTTTCTTTGACCGTGTTTTTATAGCTTTCGGGAGGACATGTTTATGTTCGACGTCGCGACAGGACCAGAATCCTCAGGAGCGCTGTGATGTGGACAGGAAACTCTGAATCTCTCTCTCCCTCGCTCTCTCCCTCGCACACATCGTACACATTTTTTCCCCTCTCCTCACCCAGTTCTCTAAAATAACAGCTTTGACACGATCCGCGCTGGGTTGCCGGTAACTCGAGAGCGGCCTGCTAGAACACGGAGCGCTGAGGAATCCCGTATCTGTGAATGAGGTGCAGTCAGCGTGCCGGTCCAGACCGGAGCGGGCTGGATAGGCGGGATGGATGGGATAGGAGGCCCACACAGAGCCCACCGGGCCTGGGCCCCTGGTGAGACAGACCCAGGCCATCTGGTTAAGGTAGGGGCCAGGGAGGCTGACAGGGGAGCCCAGTGTTTGGGTGCTTGGGCCACAGCAAAGAGAGGTATTCACCGCATGTCCTCAAGGCTGGAGCTGGAGTGGAGTAGAGTGGGGATATTTGGTGTCGGGAGGGGAGGGGGGAGGTGATTAGGCTTTACACAGTGATACATGCACACACACTCTCTCTCTCTCTCTCTCTCTCTCACATGCACACGCACACACACACACGCAAACCTATCCCCTTCTCTTGATCACAGAGGTGCAGTCAGGCCTCCGTAAACATCTGTCAGCCATTGCCTCCCTCGTTCACCCCTCCTCCCCAGACTCCAGCAATTCAGCTTGCCCTTTGACCTGCAGCTGAAAAAAAGAACAACTGTGACTTTCTGCCAAAAACTAGCAAAGGGTTCACTTTACTGACAAGCACCTCAAAAGGGCATATTTTATAATGCGGGGAGACACATTGAGCTGTGTGTCTGTATATGGATAAATCAGTGTTATCATAACAGCGGAGACGTACGTGGCGTACTGTAGAGAGTACAGCAGGACCTGGCTAACTGGGACGCCTTGGAAATACTTTGCAGCTGAAATACTTTCAATTGAAATACTTTCAATTGCATAAGCCAACAAGGAAATTCCAGCTGTTGCATATAACCATCAGAGTATTTTGTTCTTCATTGCAGTTTAGTTGACCAGTCAAGTTAACTAATAAGATTTGCTTGTGGTTTGGACAAATTCGAGTCTAATCCACCATCGTCTCAGCCGCTGTGTCCAGCAGTGCATGGGATCCAGACCAGGAGACCCTCCATCCCTCCCACCCTCTCTCCTTCCAATAGACCCTGCAGGCCTCCCTCATCACATCAATTACACCCTATACCCCGTAGCGCCGGCCCCTCCCTCCGTGACCCCGGGGGTCACCGAGTCAGCGAGGTCAGAGGTCGTTCTCCCCTCTGCCACTCCAGGCATCTCTCAGAAGTTTCCGGCTGTGTCTGAAGCCCCTGCGGCCCTGCAGAGTGACACCCACACGACCCTCAGGCAGCCTGGGGAGACAGGCAACCCCCCCCCGTCCGACTCAACAATGGTCTGTTCCAGCCAGCCAGTGTCTAGGAGGCCTACGCCATGCCTACAGCCATACCTAGCAGCATTACTCTGGGCTGTCTCATCGGCTATGTTTACATGAGCACAGTTGGATACTGTCTCATATCCTGGTTCAGCTCTTCTTCAGGATATGCACCTTTAATGTCCCCACAAATAAACAGAATTTCTGCTAATTTACACTGAAAGATGCTGGTCCCATTATATGATCTCTTTCACACTGTGACTGCCTTAAGTAAATCACTATTGTGATGCCTTCTGTCATTCAAACATCCAGGAATATTGCCGGATTTCATGATACAAAGACGATTTCAATTTCACCTTCATGCCACAATGAGAGGACCTGGGGTTACCGAGGCTAGTTGCTATGTTTTGACCAAATAACCATGATAGACAACAAGGTTACATGCATCCCGGATAACATCGGAATATCTCAGGTACCTTGTCTGTGTTTCTCATAGCCAGGAAAAGAGAATATCCAGATTATCGTGAACAGAATAATGCAGTTACATGCACCAGCTCATAAATGGAAAACCACATCTATTATCAGATGTACCAAGGACTCGCGTGGTAAAAAGCACCAAACTGGATTGTTTTCGATATCTGTACTACCTCTTATTCCACGGCCAACAATAAAGAGGCGCTACACGCAGTCGACCGGGTTAAACAGCGAGTCGATGACTCAGGCCGTTTTGCCGACCACAGAGTTTTGACGCGTAGCACGGCCTCACGGAGCAGCACTGTATTTCTGTCATAGTGCTATGAGACCAAACCTCGCAGTGTCAATACCAGACACATTATCTCTAATGGGAGAGTCTGGGGTGGAGGGAAGAGGAGACCGAAAGAGAGAGAGAGAGAGAGATAGAGAGAGAGAGAGAGAGAGAGAGAGAGGATGGTATCTCTATTGATTAACTGGAAGAGGACCTCCACTCCACCCTCTGCTGTCCAGACATATGGGGTAATAAGGACCACTCTTCTCCAAACCCCCACCCACACACCCACACACACACACACACACACACACCCTCCTCTCCTCTTCTCTCCTCTTCTCTCCTCTCTTCTCCCCTCACCCCCAGCTAGAAAGCCTTTTAATCAGACCCCGAGGGAATACATGGATATGATATGGGAGAAAAGGGAGGGAGGAAAAGGAGACAGGGTGAAAGGAGTCCATTAGTGAAGCAGACACAATAGCTACAGGAACAGAGTGGACACAGGGAGATTTCCTTCAAGACC
Organism: Hoplostethus atlanticus; assembly: GCA_034670405.1. Classification (NCBI taxonomy): domain Eukaryota; kingdom Metazoa; phylum Chordata; class Actinopteri; order Trachichthyiformes; family Trachichthyidae; genus Hoplostethus; species Hoplostethus atlanticus. The sequence goes on along the minus strand of JAXDDX010000006.1, from coordinate 879,987 downwards.
AGAAAAGGGCAGGGGCATGATGGGCCTCAAGGCACACAAGTGCGAACATATGCACACAGACACACACACACACACACACACACACAGCCTGCCTCTTCTTTTACATACATGATACATGCACAAACATGCATTGTAATCCATGTGGGGGTTTCAAGGCCTGACAGTCCCACTAACTAAGTTGTACACACATATGATATTAATTGGAAGAAGAAACTGAATGGCTCACCAAAATCTAGAGAGCACTGTAGTCAGCATATGAGTGTGTGTGTGTGTGTGTGTGTGTGTGTGTGTGTGTGTGTGTGTGCGCGCGCGTACAGTACGAGCCTGAGCTGATATCATTCCAAAGCGACCAGGTCACATCATACAGGGCTGTTTTTCTGCTCGGCCGGGGCCATTTTCCTCTGTTTATGTAGGACCTTTCTGTTTTCTTTTCCAGGGAGAAGGCTGCCAATCTATGTGAGCCAGACCAACTTTATCAAGGCGGCCATCTCAGACTCTGACATCAAATCCACAACCGCTGCCCGCGCTGAGAAATGTCCTGTCAACGCCTCGCCCCACTGTTGGCCCCCTCAGCCTCTGGACTTCTGAGAGACAGGGAGAGACTGAGAGAGGGAGAGGGAGAGAGAGAGAGAGAGGGATAGATACTTTCAATCCAAAAATCTAGGTGCGATTGTGGGAGACCAAAGTAGTTTTGATTCCTTATATCAAATGATGAGGAGATGATATTAATCATATTTATAGCTCCATTCAGTTAGGCATGGGCCCCGTTGAACACAGGTTTCAGTACCTCAACATGGGCCTTGTTGTGATCTATTCTTATACTTGGACAGTAGCGCCCCCACGTGGTCAAGGCTGCATTAGCAGTTGTTGAGCAAAATAGCAGCTGTGCATAATAATCACATGGTGTAGAATGAAAAGGGACATAAAACTAACTATCTGTTCGTCCCGTGGCCTATTCCTGTATGTTGCGTGGCATTGCGTGGTAATGGAAACAGCATCCTATGTTCGTTTCGATAATAGAATTACTCTGCACTGCTGACACCACTGACTGAAACGAACATGGATTAAAAACATGCCCTATCAATTTCCTGCAGACCAGCGGGACGCATAATGTTGGGAAGGTCTGCTTTGTCCATCAACATTAAAACAAAGGCCTGCATTGGAAAAGAAAAGAAATAAAGTATTAAAAAGTGAAAGGCATTTTTCATTGTTACAACTCAATTTGCAGAACCGAGCCCGATGTAAAATTGTTTCCATATGCCTCCACTGCGGGGCGCCACGGAGTCTGCCAGAAAGGCTGCCTTAACTTTATGGTAATTTACGCTCTGTGATTGGCTGCGGCAATCCGTTACATCTCTCGCGGTACACCAATAGAAAGGCAGTATTTTGTCTCGTTCGTTTGATTGGCCAAATGTGGATGTCAATCAAGCAGCAGCGGGGTCTGGACGACGGGAGCAGCCAGTCGGTTGTTTTTCTCTGTGGAGGACGGAGCTCCGCAGCTGGACCCGCTCATCACAGCAGCTCCATGGGACAAATTAGAAAAGCCTGCCTCTTAAAATTCAGTCTACATTTAGCCTAAAGGAGTTGGAATGATAAACATAAAAAAGGACTTTTATATTTTTTAATGTACTATATTTTATTCCACACGTATAAAATAATTTACTTTTATGGGGATAATTAATTAGAGGACCATTATTATTGTGTATCAGTTCATAAAAATAGGTCTAGTAACGTAGTTATTGACAGGGAATTAAACATATTTCTAAATAAATTATTTGAAATATGAGGCATGGGATAGAAAATATCATAAATATTTGCCATTGACAGAAGCACATTATAGTGGTCAGATTTCATTAGCATTTAACATAAATTAAGGAACCTAAATCCTGATCTTAAGTAAGATTGAGTGCAAAATATACTGAAATCAGGTCAACTAATTTTTGTTTTTCATTTATTGACATATAACTGGGTGAATAGATATGTATTCATCCATTCATATTTTATATAGGCCTACAATAATCAAATAATATACTTAGTTTGTCAAATTATTTGAACATTTTAGTTTTAATAATTATGTTTCAAAACTATTTTTTCAGTATACTGTCATTCCTCAAACCTATTAGTGATTCAATACATTTAGAGTATTGATTTGTCTAATTAGCTAAACTTAACAATTTCACTTATTTAATGCAAACAATGCCCTATAATGTCCACTGTCTTAAATGATGCACAGATCAAAAAGTCCATGCTCAAATCCAACGTTTCTTTTCCTGTTTCAGTGAAGTGCAGGCCTAAAAGATCACTCTGCCTCATCAAATGTTTGTCTAATGACATAAAAGCAAATTAAATAGACTCTCATGGTGCATTAAAGATAAAGGTGACTTTTGATAGGTGGATTCTGAATTTGCCTTGCACCCAACCCCATAAATTTGTGTAAAACTGATCCAAAGCCAGTTTGTAAGAATACCTTCTGAACTCCAGTGTAAATTGTGTAATAATAAATTATATAATAAAGTGTATAGTGTGCAAATATCAGGACGTGTGGACAAGTAGGTTTGTTGTTGTGTGGACTAGCTCTCAGCTCCACTTCCTCCCTACGACTTCCCTCGGGTTGCCCATGATACCTTGCGGCGACGACACCACTGCGCATGCGTTCCAGTCTCCCCTACGTCATGCGTAATCCCACCAATCAGCTTCATGCCGAGAGGAGCCCGTGTAGTGATTTAAGAGCTCTCCCCCCAATAAATCTGTCAGAACTTCACAAAGTTGATTTAAATGTGTTTCACATCGTTATGAAAATACGTGTGGATTAATCAAGTGACTGCACGTTGGCGTCAGATCAATCGGAGTAGATCACTCTCCTCAGCTTTTCAAAGCGACGCAATTTGGAGCCTTAAGTTGCTTGTAACGTTACACACCCTGGACTTGTCGGGCCACCAAGTCGATTTGTAAAACTGGCATGAGGCGGACCTCTAATGTCACTTGTTTTCAGGCGCTTTGCTAGCTTTGCCAGACCTTGCATTTGCCAGAGCACGAAAGGTTTATTGTACATTATTATAGGACATTTCTTCTGCAGGTGGACTTTAATGAGACGGATTTCCAGTATCTCTGCAAATATTTGATTGTGTGAATGTTATTTGTGTCACGATTCTGTAAATGTAGCCTACCCATATTTGCAGGTGAAACCTACTTAATGAAGTCTGATGCATGTCTCTGCTCAAATAAGCCCTACAGCCACGTTGGACTTGTGTGCGCATGGCTTGGACTTGTATTTAGCCTATTCTACTTTTGCAACAGGGCTCAATATTGTGGATAGGTCCCTGGCACAATGTTTTATACTTCTTGAGAAACGGACATGCTTTACCCTCTGCTACTTGTGTTCCTAATTTAACACTAATTTTCTAGATTTTTCTACAATGCAGTGGCACTTAAAAGATCCGTAGGCTATTTCCCACAACAGCAGATTTTCACATACAACACAGCGTCCTCACCGAGTTGTTTATTAAATAGGTCAACAATAGGTTTTGATCCAACCAGAGACCGAGTGGGAGTGGCTTTTCTCGTATGCGATCTATTATCATCCACTCATGAGGTCAAAATACTGCGCCAATGAAAAATCACATAACATCACACCCATATTAATGCTGTTTGCCATTTGACCTACCATTTGTCAGTAATGGCCTTCAGTCACATAGGTGTTGGGCCCAAATGCATTTTGAGTTACAGGCTGTAATGATATCAATATTATGATGGATTTTTACATTAGACTGCCTGTTAACTTAAAATAATAAGTCTATCATGTCATATATGGAGAGATCAGAAAGCGAAACAAATCCACGCCTTTCATACGAAACACTGAAATATACAAATATATATATCACTGTTGTTCGACTGTCACTTTGTCAATTGACGTAGGCTAATGGGATGTTGTATGATTGCACGCAACAAAATAAATATTTTGAATTACAAGAGAAAAAAGACACTGGTATTGAAAAAATGTGGTCTTCTTATGCCAAATAGCTTATAATCAATTAATAGTATATTCGTTAACACGCTGTTACTACATTATTTGCGCAGAGACCCAAGATGGTCCCAGATTCACATTACCATTGTTCACCAGGAGGAGACGCAATTAAGCCAGACCCGAGCTCAAGACTCTCCCATGCATTGTCTGCCCACTTTAGTATAACTCAGCCTTCTTAAAGAGAAGCTGTAGTAGCTTGTTTCCTGTGATGTTAATTCAAATCAAATTCAAATCAGCACAAGCATACTAGATTCCATAGAGAAATTAAAATTCCCATTAGTTTTACTATATATGTTATACTTGATGTAACCTAGTATGTGATTAATATAAATGGGATATATATACGTATTTTAGTATCTTCATGAGATCCATGTTTTGTTCCACAATAAATGTCTTTTAAAGATAGAGTCAACTTCTGCATATTTCTGTATTTTTGTATTATTATTATTATTATTATTATTATTATTATTAATAATAATAATTTAGCTCAGGGCTGGCCCTTAGCACACTGACATGGATAAAGCCTGTATAGTCAGTGGATAACCAGATAGCAGCAAACAGACAGGAAAACACATGCTCACACACACTTTCTCTCTTTCTCTCTCAGAAGGTCGTGGGTAGAGTGGATCAATGTGCAGGTCATTTCACTCTTGACGTAAACTTACCAGATCATACCTGAGCTTTTGGTGAAGGACAGGAGATCATTTAAGGAGGTCAGTTTTCAGGTTGAGGGAATATAAAAAATGCAAAAAAAATACAAACAAAAAAAGAGCGGCACCACCTTAAATGGGTGGTAAGTGCATAAGGCACAAAACTCTCCATCAAAAACGGTCTAGCTCTGATTACACATCAGATGATTCAAATGAGATGAAAAACCATCCTGGACTATCTTGTTGGGATCCACCAATCACTTCACATCCACCAGGCACCTTCACTGGCCCAGGATCAGCCAATAGCTGTTTTTATGGCCTGAGACCTATCAGTTGGAATAGGGTTACTGACTACACAGGGCCTCAAGCTTAGTGAGGGCCCTGTTAGTGTCTGGACTTAAGTTCCTTTTGTGGTCCTCAAGTGTATATTATAAATATCTTATACTTTTATTTCACACTGCTCTGGTTTTGAAACGAGGTTTGGTTGTAACCTACAACCAGGAATAAAATGCTGATAGGTTTATCCTGTGCAGACTAAAACACAATTGGCCTCCCTTGGCCAATTTTGAACAGGGGACTAATGGTGAAAGTTTGGTTATGACAGCCGGTTATCTGAGTACTGCCAAAAACCCACCCACCCCTTGTGAATAGGACCCATAATTCCTAGCTACACCCCGGCCTGGGACCAACCAGCAGCTGTCGGAATTCTTCCAAGTCTTCCAAGTTCCAAGTCCAGAAGGTGATAATGACATTGTTCCAGTCAAGATGGGGAAAAGCACATCTAAGAAGGAAGTAGCTGATGATGATGATGTCTCAGCAAAGAGGAGGAGAATTGAAATTAACTAATTTATTGTTGGTGTTAATAAATCTTGGCTGAGACCACCACCTAGTCACTCTGTTGCAATAGTAAACATTTCATTCATTTGATTAGAACACTATCAAATGTACAACTAGATTCCATCATCAGTCTGAATTACAAACTATTTATTGATCTCTCTAGCCATGCCTTGTGTCTTTCATAGAATGTGAATTAAGTATGAGCAGAGTTGCTTTATACGTCCATTTTATGAGTTGTTTTGTGGACCCCATGAATATACCTGCTGTCATTTGGCTAGACCTTTCAGAATTCAGTCATTCCAGTTCTGTTGTATGTATTATGAGTTATGGGCATCCAGAGTTGATCAAGTTCAAACTGTAATTCATTCGGTTACCTCTAGGCCCAGCGCTGTACAAATGCAGGTCAGTGGGACAAACATCCCCAGGACTTGCCGTCACGAAGAAGTCATCTTTTTTAGATTAATAAACTGTTGAATATGAGAAGTTAGCACGACAATAGTATTCAATATGTATTTCAGAAGTGATATGCGTTTAATTTCGTCCATTATGGCCTACATGCAAATAAATTGTGTTGTTATGTATGGGGGTAGGAGCTGGCGGTGGTTAACACTAGTGCTTTACTCTCATTGGTTAGAAAGACAACGGGCAGTGCTCTTGTCCAATCAAACTCTGTTGTGATGGAAGCTTTTTGCCCCAGCCTGTATGACTTATGCAAATCCTGAACTGAAGTCCCCTCCTCGGTAGCGGCACACTACAGTGGGGATATTTAGCTTGATTGACATTTCATCCTGTGGGAAATGTTAAACTATCAACGTTAGCAAGATTTTCATAGGCAACAGTGTCTGAAAGAATCGCTCCGCTGTAAGTGACTTGAGAACAACTGTGTACGCTATGTTTCCTTCAGGAAGTTGACGTTAACTGCTAGCTGAAACTGAAAGCTAACAGCTAGTAGCTAACTAACGATTTCGCCGGTACGGGCGGACCTCTTTGTCTGACAGGAGAAGGCGTGCTCTTTTGTTAGGCTTTTCTCTTTGTTCAGTCGGGGAAAGGGGAACTGTGGGGTCGGGGTTTCATAATTAATAGCAATTCTCTAAGTATTTAGAAAATGCAAATCCCGAAAAAGTACTTAACAGAGGGCCTGATTCAGTTTACGATCTTACTCAGTTTGATTGGAGTTCGTGTGGATGTCGACAGCTACTTGAATGGCTATTTCACGCCTCTGCTGGAGATTAACCTGGGACCCAGCTCAGCCTACACCCAGACACCCTTTCACAGTTTGAGAGACACTCTAGATGGATACAGTGTGCACCCCAAATGTCCCGAGTTGGACTATTTTTTCGCCAGTCGCCGGCTGCTAGACGAGGTGCGGACTCTTGGCTCTCCGCGGTTCCCCACGCAGTTGAACGCATGGCTTGTACACCAAGTGTCTGCCGCTGACAAGGCTGACTCCGGACAGCCTTTAAACAGCAATGGCATTGACGCCAACTCGGGGTTAGAGAGCCCCGGGGACGATACCAGTGATGACGGTGAACACCTGCCTGAGAGTGGCCAAGAGGAGTGCCAAACAGCCCAGCATCTCGGTGGACAGGGGCCTTGTAACTCCGGAGCCTGCGTGTTTCCGAAAGAGGCAAGTGTGCAGCAATCTAACCGAAAGTTGAGCAGAGTTGACTGGTAGCTATATGAGAAAGAAAGTTAGTCGGACAGCGTTACGGAACGAGTTTAACTGAAGTAAATGAACTAGTCATAAGTTGTCAGTTGGCTAACGTTAGTTAAACTACAGCTAACGTTACAGCTAGCTAACTGCTTTCAAGCTAACGTTAATCCATAGTTATGCGACGATGGGTTTCCGGTCCACAAGTCACATAATGTTCAATACCAGGAACTAGAACAACGATATGTTATTCATTCTTACATGTGCACTCACTTTCACTTTTCAAGTACCCCATGCTCACTCGTTGTTTTCAATTCAGTGATAAAAGTTAGGCTTGACTTGTTTATTTGGATTTTGGGACTAACATTAATCTGTTGCGATAACATAATTCTCTAACTATAACTCTCTCTCTCTAAACAGCACCTAATTGGTTAAGTTATTTATGTAGCTAGCTAAAGTTAACGAGATTGACTGGTTTAATGCACAGCTTCACAAGTATCCAGCTAACTGTCCAGTGCACCTGTCACCATCCATTGTGGAACATGTCATGGCAAGCTCTCTGAAACGTCAGGCCAATTCATTACTCTTCTTTTTTCTTTATGGGATTCAGTATTCTATCAACTTCACCCATAAGTCAAATTTATTGGGTGAACCTTTGGCTGTTATATCACCATTTGCCAAGAGGTATAGGTTGAGTTCCTTAATAGCTACTAAGTATCAGGATTATTGTTGAATGTTATCATAATTGGAAATGTGTAATTCCTTACTTGATCTGTGGTAATTATTGTCATTATCTACATATTGACTAAACTCATATTCAGTCCCCTGGTGATCCAGTTTCTCTGGTTCAGGGTACAGACAGCTGCTTAGTGGGTGTGATCCCCTGAGGCAAGTCAATGTAAGTGAATTTGTAACTGTATCTCCTGTCTTAAAGCTCAACCACCAGCTGTGGGCTTTGAGAGAGGTGGAGAAGTGAGGCTTAGATCCACACCCTGTTTGCTTACATAAAAGCAGTGGTCCATACTCGAATGCGACCCCCTCCCAGGGAAGGTCTTGGTCACAAGGATCGTCTTGACACATATTTTATTCTTTACCTTCTCTTTGTTTGAAATAATTGATAGTTTAGCTGCTCATAGGCCGAGATGTTGTAGTTAAACAAACCCTTTCAAAGCAGAGGACTACAGCTGTGCCATTTTACAGTAGGTCAGTATGCCTGTATCTGGATTCTAAGAGCTATTTCAGGCTGGACATGCCTCTTTAGCACAAGTCAACAAGCCCAAACAGAGCCTGCACAGAACTTAATTGGGTTGGAGTACAACTTGTTGTATATTTGCCTCTAGCATTAAAGTATAAGCAGACACTGTACTTATTCCACTTTTCATCAGTGGGAATCAGCAAGTGAAGCCCCTCTTATGTGCAACCCCCTTTATATAGGCCTAATTTAGGAATATAAATTAATTTGATGTCTTTGTGTAGCTATATAAAGAATATACTGTCACTGACAGACAGGTGGTAACCGACATTTGGTGCTGCAGTTGGTGTATCTGGAGGGTCTTACAACAGCTAACAGGGTTAGCTCATCCCCAATGATTATTAGCCTAACTGCAGGGATATTAAGAGGCCCTAAGCCCCAGTTTTATACACACAACATGCCTACACACACCTGCTCATGTATTCCTAATGCAAAGTCCTTTTGTCGTTGTAGGAGACGCATACACAGTCCTTGAGTTCATGTAGCAGTTGTGAATGGCCATGACCACACAGTTGACAGGAGGAGGATGATAACAGTTGTGGTTGACTGTAGTCCAGAGTCAGTTAAGCTGGTTTAGTACTTTCCGGAGTTACAACCACAACTCATTATAACAAAGCTTTTTCCACTGCCAGAACAGAATAAGAATCATTTAGGTTATCCAATTAGCAGTAATGGTTGGATTGGGTTCACTGAGCCAGAAATGTAACGGTCTTCTTTAAGATCTTTGTATGGTAGCTAACAAATAGACTGAATCTCTTTCATCCTCAACCCTTGTTTTCTTTGTCTTCCTGATGGCTAATTCTATCTCTTCCTTTCTCTCTATCTGTCTTTCTTTGCCCCATTAGGAGGATGATACAAATGTTAAAGAGGATGAACCTGCCTCACTGAGTCAGCTGGCTCACAGTTCCACATTGGAACAAGAGGTATGTATTCAAATACTGGAAAAGTATTGTATTGTATCTTGTTACCTGATGTCAGAAATGGTGCTATGCTGGAGTGTTTCCTGAACTGCTACTCTATTTTGTAGTATTTCACATCAAGTTTACTATTGTCAGCTTGCATAAAATTCACTCACACTGGTTAATCCTTATGAAAATCCATACATTTTAAGTTAATTGAAGTTGACACACAGTGAAATACTATATTCATTACAGGGGAAACACTTTTTTGTTTGTTTGTTTCCTTCAAAACTACTTTTGATCAACAAAATGCATTTTCAGCAGCTTTGTGTTTTTTTTCATATTATATTTAAGGCCGCGATCATGCCTATAGTTTTTATAGTGAAACACTACCCTGACCCTTCCTCTTAGCACTTGCCTATTTGTCGTCAATTATTTGTCTGAGCTCTTGTTTATTGGCTCTTGTTTATTTGATACACTTATTTGTCTTAGCTCTTGTTTATTGGCTCTTGTTTATTTAATACACTTATTTGTCTTAGCTCTTGTTTATTTGATTTTCTTATTTGTCTCATTTGTTTAAGAAAAAAGTAGGTAGCTAACTTATTGCACTTTTACCTCAGCACTAGTTATGCTCTTAGTTGCTTGTTTAGGAAGGAAATGCACTTACGATTTCTGGTGACTAGTAGTTTTCTTGCCTACCTATGTTGAATGCACTTATTGTAAGTCGCTTTGGATAAAAGCGTCTGCTAAATGACTGTAATGTAATGTAATAGTGTTTTCTTTGGTTCGAACTATAGTGGGAAAGTTTACTTTATTGCACTTTTGTATTTGGTTTGTTAGGATTCACACTGCCCAAACCCAAGCAAACCCAAATATGTAAACAAAAGCCACGCACGTAATTCTATTGGACAGAGAGGGGGGGGGGGGGATTCCATGCTTCCATGCTTCCATGCTTCCATGCTTCAATGGACGCTACTCATGCAGGATTTAGCCATGATTTGATTGAGGCAAAATAGATTGAGGCAATTTTCGCCTTAATTGAGATGCAGTGTCATGTACATTGATAGTAAAATCTCACCACTTTCATCCAACTCATTTGTTTCTCTTTAACATCTGTATCCTCCGGTTCAGGTTCTGAAGATGCTGGGGTAGAACTAGCTGTCGTCTCGTATGATTCTACGATGTCCACTGTGTTAGACGTGGGTCTTGTACATAGTATTATGTCAAGGTCATACCAGATGAATTTTTCTTTTTCGAGCTTCCAAGCTTCCACTTCGCCGAAGGGCATCGCACACTGATACATTTTTGTCTTAACCTTTTTTACTTTCACATGGCATTGCTCCACTGTTCATCGAAATGCCTTCTCCATCATCTTCTCGCTGAACAGCTTGAATACTTCTGTGTTCTATGAGCTTGATCTGGAATTGATACTGGAGTCAAAACTTTGGCATCGTGACACAAAGTATTGGTTACTGTGTGAATATATTCAGATGAATTCTTGTCTATTTCAGAGTCTGCTTGATGGCAACTCTGCCCTGTCTGATCCAGCTCCTCCTGCCATCGACATTGACCAGCACTGGAGCCATTTTCTCTCTCTGCCTGTCACTGACCTAGATGTAAGTGGTCTCCCTATGTCAGGTGTCTGAAACCTCACTTTACCTTAGGCTAAACATTTGTTTTGGGTTCCTCATTCCTGTAAACAGTACCTTTTCAGATGTTTATGAGTATGAAGTGTACATATCTCCTGTGTAGGACTTGGATCCCTTGGATATTGAGCGTATGGCAGACCTCGACTCAGACATCAGCGCCATCAGCCAGGATGTCAGTTTGCATGATGCCATGGTAACCAGGGCCGAAGCCTATGGCGTGACATCAGGGAGGGCGGAGGCCAGGCCAGTCGCCCAGCAACAAGCACCCCTCTTCCGACTGGAATCCACAAACGCCTCTCACTCGGACTCATCACCAGGGATGACCCTGGGCTTGGCTGCACTCCCCTTTGCTTCAGTATGTAATGTAACCAGGAATGAGTCATCGCATGGCACGCTAGGCGGCTGCCTGGATGAGGCAGTGTTCGACCAGATCAATCTGCTGGGTTTGGAAGGCCTGGACAACATTGGCACCCCGCTTTTGGATACTCTGGAGAACATGGACCCACAAATTCTGGAGGACCTGGACTCAGACTCCGGTCTTTCCTTGGAGAGCAGCTCTCGAGGTCCAGCTTCCCCAGGTTGGTTAAAATCTCTACAGTTATTCCTCGATTCACAGCCCTGTTTTGTGGAGCCACAAACTTGTTGGCATTCATACTCAAAGTCTGTGTCTCTCTGTTAACCCTTCACTCATCCAGGTACATCTGAGATGTCGTCATCATCCAGTTCGTACTATGAAGATGAATGCGGTGCTACAGGCTACAGCAGTGAGGTGGAGTCCATCCCCTCCAAAGGCATTGCTGACTACACCACAATGTGGTCACCTGTGGACCTGAGTGAGAACGTGTGGCATGACCACAGCTACTCCTCTCCTGCTTTCTTCCACCAGCCTTCGGTAGCAACCCTCTCCCACAAAGGCATCAAAGAGGAGCCTCTCAGTGATGAAGAGGACCAGAGGGTGGAGGATAGAGAGCTAAGTCGGGATGAGCTGCGAGCCCGCGCCATGTACATTCCGTTCTCGGCCATGCAGATCGTCAACATGCCCGTCGAGGAGTTCCTGGAGGTCCTTGAAGGCCATGGCTTCTCGTCTGACCAGGTGACGCTCTTGAGGGACATCCGGAGGAGGGGGAAAAACAAACTGGCAGCCCAAAACTGCCGCAAGCGCAAACTAGATGCCATCACAGGGCTGCAGGAGGAGGTGACAAGGCTGCAAGTTCAGAGAGACAGGCTACTCCGTGAGAAACAGCTTACAGCCAAGACAATGGGCGCTGTGGGCCAGCAGATAGAGCAGCTCACCAGGGACGTCCTAGCCAGACTGAGGGATGATTCAGGACAACCCCTGAGTCCTGAAAGGTATACCCTGCAGTGCGGGGCTAACGGCAGGGTTGTAGTTCAGCCTGTAAGAAGGCCTGTTGTTTCTACAACAACTGGAAGTAAAACAGACAAGAGGAAGAAGGACAAAAAGCAATGATGCAGCATTGCCAGCTGGGACTTAAGGCTTTAGGTTTTTGCATATTTCCGAACACACTTGCCTGACTCTGGTTTTGGGATGTCCTTTTTTTCAGAGAGTGTGTGGATTCACTTCTGTTGGGAGCCTAAAATGTCAAAAACTGCAAAAATGAAAAGAAACTCACAAATCTGTAAATAAAAATTCTCATGAGAAAAATGTAGCTTACACACTGGACAATAATATTTTGCTTATTATAGATAGACACAGGCAGTCTGTGTAGTTGCTACCAGCCTCTCTGTGCCTGTTGGTATTAAAAAGTCATTGGTTCTTACCATTTTATGGACTGATGAAAGCGTAGACAACCAGATATGTGAAAGTCAACATGGACAGCATCTTGACAGTCTAACAGTAATGTGTATTGGATGGGAATGTAAAAGGGAGTTTTCTTTTCCCCCACTCAGCCTTGCCTCTCCGTGTGCATCTATACAATATAAGCAAGAGGTTGTTTATTATATCTGTTAAGGTGTTTCTGAAACTATTCTCCCATCATGAGACTGTCAAAGGCAGTATCAATGTTTTTTGTTTTTTTTGTAACTTTATTTTCTAATGTGGTAAGAGAATTGAGACGTCATTACTAATCTAAAAGTTCCAGATTTGAGTCAGAAGGTTATGAGGGCATGTACTTTTCATTAGACACTTCAACTTAAAGGTTCAAAATTTAGGAACACTTCTCCTATATCATATGTCATGGTGACATACAACTATATACCAATGACAGAACTAAAAAGGCCTTAATTTAAATTTGGTTAAGTGTTTTTATTATTGTGTATCCGTGATACACAGATGGTCATTGTTTTGGCTAGCTTTTATGATATAAATTAATAGTGAATTATTGATTTCAAGCACAATTTGCTTAACCCCTTCATTTCAAGTACTTAAGAGTTTTTGGTAATATATTCTACCTCACACCTTATTTTATGTTAGGGATTTGGGCAGTTTTTTAAAATCCCTTTTTTAAGGGAAATGAAGTGCACTCAGTCACTACAAATCCTTCTCTGTTGATATGGCCACTTAGATGGACCTAAACCACCTGATTTCCAAAATATTACAATCACCAACTATATTGGTCAAAGGATGAAGTGGTGTTTGTATGTTTTTATATATATTTCAGATTACCTGAAAAAGCAATTGAACAAAGTATTTAGTAGAAGTTCACATCTTGTTCATGGGTACACCCATATGCAGTTAATACAAAGTGTGCATGTGAGAGAGAGGGTGAGTGGGTGAGTGAGTGAGTGAGTGAGTGATTGGAGAAAGGTGCACTAAATATACTAATAGTTTTAGTGTGACTGCTGGGGTATTGTTTCCCTTTGTTTGTTTTTTGTATTTAATTTTTCAGGTTTGACCAAGACTTTTCTTTACTTTTTTGTATGATATTTTCTTTTGATCTGGGAATGAGTGTTTTTGACTGCATGGTGATTGTTGAATGTTGGTATGAGGCCTCTTAGGAAACTTAAAATGATGTTCTCGCAGACATTGTTCTTTCTGACTTAAAAAAAAAAATAAAGGAAAAAAACAGACTGTCTTTTTGTTGGGCCAGTGTTCTGTGAAAATACATAGTCTTGTCTGAGTGAATGTATAATGCTAGTGGCACAATAATAGTGGTATAATAATAGTGGCACGGTGGCTGGGTTGCCCAGGTGGGTTATCTCCCGGGCCTTTCTGTGTGGAGTTTGCATGTTCTCCCTGTGCTCACATGGGTCTCCTCCTATAAAGAACCCCATCTAAAAACATGCAACATCCTGTCCTGTCCCTGACCAGACAAGATCTACACCTGGAATTGGTCCCCGGGCGCCGAAGGAAAAAAGGCTGCCCGCTGCCCCTGGAGGAAGGACAGCAAGGATGGGATTAATGCAGATGTCAAATTAATTCAGACACCCTCCCCGCATGTGTGTGTGTTGTGTTCGGCAGTCACTACCCCTTGTATGTGTGTGTTAGTGTGCACCAGCAATGTAATAAATTTATCTTAATGATAACACGGTATCAGCAGGTTTGAACAAATGCAATTGAAGTCTTTTAAAAACAGTTTTAATGGCAGAATTAATTCAAGACCAAATTCATTACAGAAGCAATACTCAAAAGTAATACAAACACTAGCCTGTCAGACTATAGAGCTGCATAACATGATTGATTTCGTACTAGAAATATAGTACACAGAGCAAACATTTCCATGGCCTGCAACATTGACGCTTGAAAGTCTGCACGACCTTTTAAGGGTTTAGATTATTCACTTGAACACGGCCAGGGTCTTGTGTGTACCCTGTGTAACATTTGTAATCGGCAACGATGAAGGACATCCATATAATAAAGAATCTGTTTTGATAACAGTGCCATGCTATGATAACGAGAGCGCGAAACGCGTATTGCCTTACCGGCACCCGTAGCAAATCGGAGGACCTTTTTGGCGCCTATAGGCACCGCAGATGACTAGAGGAGACGAAGCTGACCGCGTGGCTAGGAAGCATCGCCGCAGCAAGTTCCGTTGTGTTTTTTTTATCAAGCTAACGGCGTATGTATGTATACATTGCTTGTTATTTTAAACTTTACTCCATCACGCTTCATTTACGGGGCTCATTCACCGAGCCCAGGCTAGCTAACGTCCTGCAAGCCAGAGCTTTAAGCAGACGAAGCACTATCTGCAGAAAGATATCGCTACGCCGTCACAGCGATTGAAAGAGCTTGTTAAAATGACTACAATGTCGCCGTCATCTTCCTCACACGTGGTGAGACGTTTTGGCTCTTCTAACGTTGGCTACAACTTGGATTTTAGGCTCCAGGATTTAGTCTTGTGTGTCTTTTGTATGGGACTCGGCTAGCGTGGTAATATGAGCCCTTTGGTCATGGCGAGTCTCCTAGTTTATTCTTCGCTCAACGTTAGCTTAACTTACCTACTTGGTTACACAACACTAACCTTTACAATGGGATTGAGTCTGTTTCTATAGTTCTATAGTTAGTTCTATAGTTAGCTAGCAATACTCTATTGCTAGCTATTGCTAAGTAAAAACGAGCCTGAAGTTAAGCCATGGATTATCTCTACCTTCCAGGCCTACATTAGCTAGCTACAGTTAGCACGCAAGGCTAACCTACCCAAAGTCAGGTACTCGTCTTGCACAGCACTGAAATCCTTAATATGCATCGGAACATGTTTGATCAACGGCGAGAAATCTTAGTAAAAACGTAATTAACGGCAGGTAACACAAACTAGCCGGTTTTGATGATATGGTAGCTGCTATGTGAGAAGGACCCTTAACTCTATTATATTGTTGATAGAAGACGGCAAGACTATGTCCGTAGGTTAGGTAGACACACCCTGGCTAGCTTAACATCGGTGTTCCCAAATTACATAACTCGGGCCTCTGTTTTGAGTTTGCCTTATGACATTCTGATTTAATTTCCATCATTTGATTTAAATAATTAACTACACGAAAATGGTGCCTTGACTTAAGTTGCTCAGACCTAAGAACCTCTGTTTGTTTGTTTTTACAGCACAACATGGGCAAGAAGCAGACCCCAAAGACTAAGAAGGAGACACAAGAAGAGCCTGAAGAATTTGTTGTGGAGAAAGTATTGGACCAGCGTATTGTCAACGGGAAAGTAGAGTTCTTCCTGAAGTGGAAAGGATTTACAGAGTGAGTTCACTGTTCCTGGGACACCTGCCCCTGCTGAGCTGGAAGTGCTTCCCTGGTATGGGGTAGTGCTCTGCTTTTGTCCACGCTCATTATGGTTGCACGAAGAACCTGCAGTTCTGTATGCAAAGCTAGCTTTGAAGTTTGTTGACGATCAAAATGTGTTAGGCATTGTTCAACTGTAGATTTAAACACTGATCTCTGTTAATTCTCATTCAGAGCTGACAATACCTGGGAGCCAGAAGAGAACCTGGATTGCCCGGAGCTGATTTCAGGATTTCTGGAAGCACAGAAGAATGTGAAGGAGAAGCCTGCACCAGTCAAGAGGAAGTCCTCAACAGATGAGCCAGAGACTGAGGCCAAGAAGAAGGATGTGGTGAGTTAACTTTCATGGGCCTCTTCAGCCTTCATCACTTTTGTGTGACCCCAATTCAGTGTTTCCTTTACATTGACAAAAACCTCTACAGGAAACGCTGCCATAATTCATTGTGTAACCTCATTTTGTTTTCACTGTGTTTTAAGAGTGAGAAGCCCCGAGGTTTTGCCAGGAAGCTAGAACCAGAGAGGATCATTGGTGCAACAGACAGCAGTGGCGAGCTAATGTTCTTAATGAAATGGTGAGTCACAAATAAGAAAATCCTGTTTATCTGCACACAGCCCAATCCTTGGCACACATCATGCATGAGATGTTTATGTACTGTATCATTAAGCTGGTTGTTGCCACTTGAGGTGAAACTATAGCTATGTTTGATCCCTTCGAAATTGATAAAATGCCTCTGTTTCTTACTACATTGGATAACAAATACCTTTGATTTGGGCAGAATTGTAATAGAAATGGATCCACAGTTGGTGTAATGAATCATGAAACCATCTTATTTTCTCCGTCTTTGCCCTGTGCTGCAGGAAGGACTCGGATGAAGCAGATTTAGTTCCGGCCCGTGAGGCCAACACCCGCTGCCCCCAGGTGGTTATTTCCTTCTATGAGGAGAGGCTGACATGGCACTCCTGTCCAGAGGATGAAGCTCAGTAGTGCTACCCTCTGGTCCCTTGCACTCCCCCTCTTACTCCCCTTTCCTCAGGACTGACATTTACACTTCTGGCCTGCCTTCTCATTTTAGCTTTCTTAGTTACTTACGATCAAGAGGACAGATAGAATCAAGAGGACAGCTACATCATTGTACATAATTTCCTAATGCAGTTGGTTGTGAATGGGGCAGGGTATGATGTTGAGATGAGGGGTAATGAAAGGATGTCTTCTGTTTATACAGTAAGCTTGGTTTGAAGGCATTCAACAGTTTGGAAAATGGACACCATTGATTAACTCAAGTTTTATTTTTCCCATAGCCGTACCTGTTGTAATTTTGTAAGTTGTGAATGGCTGCACCCACGCCTGTTTAGTCCTCCAGCTGTCTTATAATCTGATGTAAGAAGCTGGTATGTTGTTTTTTTTACACTAATGCTGATATTGCTTACTTAAGTCTAGACTTCAAAAGTGCATTTTGTATTCTTCCTTTGTAAATATTGTTTCAAGTTGTCCAATAAAGGGTTTTATGCTACCACCTTTCACCACTCAGTTTTATTGCTGCAAGGAAATGTAAAGCAAATCTTATGAGGACTCGCTGTACCGTCGAAGGATAGTAAGGGGAAAACTGTAAATATACTCGAATACTTCAGATTTCCTTCGGTGGTGGTGTCTAATGTGGGGGTTTTTGGGAGAATTTCTCAGTTGACCTGTGGAGCTGCGGACACTGACCTGCCATAATGTGCGATTGACACCTGACCTTATTTCCTGACAGTTCCATCACAGAGGAGTCCTCGTCTTCTGCTTCATCACTAAGCATGATGTTTAGAGCAAGTTTAAGGAAAACACTGTTAGCCCATCAATCTCAAAGACAGGACGAGTCAGAGCTTTCAAACATGTCTATTACCTTACTCGTCTTTTCCTGCATATGATTGGTTGAAATACCAAGCATTCAAGGAATGCACCGATGCAGACAATAAGATATCCACTATAAGCCAATAAGGCTATACACTGTTAGTCAATTTATCATGTTAAAGCAGTTAGCGACATCTAGACAATTAAACTACTGTCCTGATGGCCCCTGTTCCGACACTGCCTGTCTAGCCATATTCATGATACAAATCTGTGATGTGACCCTCTAATGTCATTAAAGCAGAATCAGCAGTCACTCTTACAACCCCGGCTCAAGGGAGGCAACATAAAGGAGTCCCAAACTATCTACGTTGCAAAAACAAGCAACAAAATAGGAGCAAATAAGAAAAAAGGTCACTGTTAGAAATACAAACCAGTCCAGCCCCAATCTGTAAACATGAGTCTGTAATAAACGATAGGTACTTTTTTTTTTTTTTTTTTTTTAGTTATGGTGGCTGAGAAAACTGCTGTGTTCACTGCAAAGAGAGAATGAATGGATGATGGTTTTTAAAGTCTTCCCAGCAGGTGTCAACAATCAGGTGTTAATTGCGGTGGTGTTCCAGGACATCTGTAACAAAGCACAGGTTACCAGGAAGAAAACAATGGACATGACAAAGACCCAAGGTCACAGCAAGGAGAAGTAATCAAAGTCTATTTCATGTGATAACCTTGACCAGCTTCTGTTTCTCAACATGTTGCTGGAGCATTGAGGGCCAAGTTGCCAGCTGGCGTGGTTGCCTCCACAGCCGTGGGGAGAACCGTATCATGACTGGCATTAGGGCACAGGAGATGGACTTTGGTCTTCTGCACAATACTGTAGAGGATGTTTCCATGGCAACTCATCAGAGTTTGCTGTTTCCATGGAAAACTCCCTCATGACATGTCCCTAAGCGGCCAGAGCGACTAGGACCTCGTCCAAACTGACAGCTTGCAATTACATTTTTCCAAAATAGTTAAATAAAATGAATTATGCATGAATAGTCCTGTGAGTGGTTCTGCTTAAGTTTCTTTTTTTCCTGTTATCTCATTGTGGTTTTGTACTTAAAATATGTAGAGAGAAAATGGATCAAAGCAAATACCTATAACCTGAATCCAACCATGAGCGCTTCACGTGTGAGGAGACCTACAAATTTACTGGCAAACACAAAAAAAAAAAAGGCCACATGGGCACATGATTTGAACCATAACCTTTTTAGGTGTGAAGGATAGTAAGGAGCAGGAAAGCTAATGAGATCTGTGTCTTGGGTGTTGAGTTTAATATAATGAATCACAGAACAGTCGTTCACACATTTTGTGGGAGGACATTTCGGGAATCCAAAATATCTTGATTCAATCAAGTCTCAGATAAAGGAACACAGTCATCAATTGTATGCTAATTTACAGGAGCATTTTCGGGGGCAGAAGCAGGGATGACGTGCAGAGTAAACCCATCCTAACTCAGTTTACCCACCTTTTTATTTGTGGAATTATTTCAGAATCAGAATCAGAATCAAATTTATTGGCCAAGTACATTCGCACATACAAGGAATTTGACTCGGTGATGTTGGTGCATTAAAAAACAGACAGGCACAGCAATCAAATAAAGAAACTCAAACAGTCAAACAATGTATACATATATACAATGAAAGAAAGAAATATTTAAGTGTGTTTATTTACCTTTTTAGGCTGACTTAAATCTTCTACATCTTTATGATGTAAATTTATAGTGTACATCAAGTGGTATCAAAATGATATGATAGGGTATTGTAGTGGGGGAAAAGCATAAATTCATATTTTTTATGAAATATAATAGATTTATATATTCATATTGGTGGTTATTTGCCTTCTGAAGATTACCGACTGGAGGCCATAATTCATCCTCAATTTTATTTAACACTATATCATTGGGAAGGGCTCCAGTCTGGTTGAAATAGAAAATCAAATGTGTGACAACAGATTTAAAGAGAAAAACTTTTTTATTTTTTATTTGAAATTGTAGATGCAACCACACTGTTGTCAGAGGTTGACAAAGAGTCCTCGAGTCAAGAATTAATTGAGTATATTTATTCAAGCTGAGCTCAGGAGAGATATACACACACAGGGGTATGAGAGAACTATCTGAACAGTGATTATAAAGAGGGAAAGACAAGAGGGGGTAATTTCTAAACGTTATTTTCAACCTATAGACTGAGCAATATGTACTATGTTAAAGGTTTCTTGAGTCTCTCATGTGGTCGGCCTTCAGTATGGGCTTACACAAGCAATACATTCATGTAGATAGATCACACATATAGATACATCTCACATGATAATGCAGCAGTTAGAGATGTGTACACAATACAATCATATTAATCAGAAAGGTTAAGATACAGTGATTAAGACTGAGTAATTTCTTCCACACACACTGAGTATGAGTGAAGAAAAGGGGTGTGTGTGTGTCCGTACCTGCATGTGGGTGTTAGTCATCTGTGGCTGTGTGTGTATGGCACATGATGAGTATAGTGCAGATCAGAGAGCAGTTTTCTGTATCAGCTTTCCAACAACCCTTGTTGGTGCTTGGAAATCTGACCTATATGACCATAATCAGACAGTCTAGACACCACAAACCAACAAAAAATGTTCAATTCTGGCTATCATAAGTGATTAAAGTAAATGTCAACTAGTGGAAAATACTTTCCATCACTTTAGACAAGACAAAAGGGCTTTGTATGCAAATCACCAAGGGGGACGGCAGTAGAGTATTTAAAACATGCTAATCACAGCCAGATGTCCCTCATTTTGAGTGTTGCAACGCCTCAATTGGCCAGAATTTTGGAATACCTTTTTAAGAACCTCTGAGGAAATTGGTAAGAATTTATTTGCCATAATTTCTATCACTTGATAGATGTGATCATCATGCATTTCCCAGCCATTAGAATAGAATTGTGTGGCACAGATAGCCTGTGCATGTGTGTCTAGGCCATATTTTCCTTGTTGCAGTCCTACATGTGGGCCAGAATTTTTCAGGGATGATGCTTCATCAGGACGGTACTATAACATCTTCAATGAACCCCATTGGATTTGTCTGGTGTAAATGCACCACAATGCAGCGGTGACTATGTAAGCCATAGAACTACTAGAACGAGTGATAAGACTGTTTGCTACAACACTTAGGGTGACCCTGCAATGAGATTTGTCATGGTATCGCCTATAATTTGTACTTTTTATGCGAGAAAGCAAACTTTCACCAAAATAACTTGTGAGAAATTTCAGAAAACAATGAATGGTGTATTCCACGTTCATGATATGTTATAGAAAACAGTTTTTTCCTTCTGCCTTCAGGGATGTTTAGAGGGAATTTTAACAGTGAAGGCTTCATTTCACTGATTCCTCCTGCCCAGAGGTGTACTGGAGGGTGCCCACCTAAAATCAGTTTACCCAATATCAACACACCTTTTAATTGCTTGAGTTTACCCACTTTTTCAGACGGATGTAAAACTTGTAAATTCAAAATATTCAAAGTGATGTATGTATGCTATATGAGGATCTTTTAAAGGAAGAAAAGCTTTTTTGTTGATATCGGTGGTTGTTTGTCTCATGTTGATGACAGACTGGAGGTCTTATTGTGCGTTCATGTGCTGGTGAGAAAGTACGACATCCGATACTTTCAAGTCAGCTGCGAGACAGCGTTGCATTCATGTGCTATTCTGTCTGAAAATCAATCTCAGAAGACGGTTTAAGTAAAACATCAGCAACCAAAAATATCGCTGCTGTTATTGGGTTATTGTTATTGCTGTTATTGTTAATAGGCTATTTCCGACCAAAAGCAATTGAATGTACGTCTTTTGTAGTAGAATTAGGGGTTTACGAGGAGCACTAGGCAGCATTAGATCACCTCTTCCCAGCAGGTGATACCATTTGAGTCTAATCCCACCCATTCAATTAGGGACAGGTGCGCACCGAGACAATAACTAACACCGCTTCTTACCCCGGCGCTCACTAGTCAGGGACATCTGTTGAGACGTGTCTCTTAGTAAAACGGCTCGAGTCTTTCTTTGTTTTGTTTTTTTGTGTTTTTAAAAAAAAGAGTATTTATTGTGCGGTTTATATTTTAACGGGCTGGCCACAAAGGGCGCGTGTGTATGAGGATTGTGAAAGACGTGACATTCAGTTAGTAATTCAGTTAGTAGTTCAGTCCGGCAGGCCGATGCACGGCCAGATCTACCCCTCGTTGTTCACGTCCACAGGTCGGGAAGGGAAGGTAGGCTGCTGGTAGATTTAGAGTCGCTTTGATGTTAAAATCATTTTAGTGTGTGCCAAAGTTGGTTGTGTTCTCTCAAAGGCAACGAAGGCTCGCCAGGCTTCATATTTAGGACTTGGGCTAAGTTCATGGTACTCAACAGTGGTGGTATTCTCGTACTTAATGTACCGGTAGGGTATTAGTTTAGTTTGTGTGACGTTAGTATGGCATACTTTAGAAAACATATAGGATAGAGTGCACCCTTACGAAAAGGAACTCAAGTTAACATTTGCTGTTATAGTATTTGTACCGGGGTGTTCCTTAAAGTCTACATAATGCTTGTGTGTTTTCCAGGCATAGTCATTATACTACCAGTACTCTTTCTTTGACTGACCTTATAAAGTCCAGAATGCATGTTCCACACATGCTGCATTCAGATTTCAGTTCTTATAATGGCAGCATCTGGACACCACATCTGTTGACCCCCCCTCCCTTCTGGCAAGTGAAGACTGGGAATTTATAGATTTGACTTAAACGGTGGTGACTAAACTTATTTAGACAAAGTTTAGGATTTGGTTTGTAATTGTACATCCAGGTCATGTACTGCTAAACTCACACAAATTAATACTGTAGTCAATGTGTAGTTCATACATCTTGTCACAGGGTATCTCCAACGACATCAACTGTCTAATGAGCTCATGTGATGTTTTGCAGAGGGTGGATGGAGTTGACGGTCAGTCACAGTAGCCTCGGGATGTACAAGCTCTGTTTAGTCATTGATTAGCTTTTTGTCTGGGCTCAGTTCTTGTAAATGGCACGTGGCTCTGTAAAATGTGAAGAGACAGATGAGCCAGGGCTCAAGTCCTGGAAGACTCACTTCATGGGCCAAAGTTGGGAGACTATTATTCCAGGAGCTCACTACCTGAAAGTTGCATGTTGTGTTTTTAATAGTTAATTGCCATTGATTAAAGAAAGAAATAAGACATTTGTGTTTTAACCATTGTGCTTTTTCATATCAAAATGGAGGTTCTGATCCTCTGAAGTTACACTGGGTCTTTGTTCAGCATAAATGGGCTTAGAGCCTGTTGGCCTGTATTCTTCCTATAGCATGCCGCAAGAGGCTTTCTTAGTGTTTACAGGCAACTGTTGTTTCAGTGTGAGTTAAGGTGTTTATAGCTAGGATTTTCCCCCTCACACACCAAATCCAAACTTTGCCCTTGGTTCCCCTATTTCCTTCACAACCCCAACTGTTTGCACGCTATTGATCAAAGTGTTTTATGGCTGCGTCTTTGGGCTGACATGACATAACAGACATGGCTGAGTGGTTGTATTTTGAAATGCTTAGTTGACTTAGTTGCAGTCATCACATGCAGCACAGGCTACCAGTGTGTTCCCTGCTCAAAGTTGACAGACTTTTGATCTTAAAGAGTAGATTAGCAAGTTGGAATGGAAATGATTAAGTGTTCCCATGAAATTGATGAATTGCTTCAATTGTTTTGTCCCCATCCCCCCCCCCCCCCCCCTGTATTTTCAGAATTCTGTATCTACTATGGAGAGTATGTTAAGTCTCATGAAAACGGTGAGTGGCCGAGCATGTTCCTCCAGACCACAGCTCTTCCCTGTGGTTTTCATGTGTTTATGCATTTGTCTTGGTTAATGTTTACTTTTTGAGACTGTCCCAAAGTAGCAGTCCAGTTGAAAACTATTTTGCTGAGACCTGTCCTGTTGTGTGCCCTATTCTCAGAGCACATGGATGCACACATGCTCCCTTGCACTCCTGAAAGTTACTGACTCCCTGTGTTTGACTATTGTAGGAGTTCATCAGCATTTGTGTTCGGGATCCAAGGCTCCATAGAGATGACTTCTGGCACACGCACATTGACTATGAGATCTGTGTACATGTGAGTGATAGTTCTGGTTATACTTCAGAAGCTCTTTTTCAGGTGCACATTTTGTCTAAAGGCCAAGATGATGCCCAAGAATGATTAGGAAGAACCAATGAACTAATTAGAAAAGTGTTTGCTGTGATTGTCACTTTTTGCCTGTTTGTGCTATACCAACTTGGTGGGTTGTTTTGGTGTGGGAAGCAAGCTCTATGAAGAATCTCAACATTTATAGAGGATAGATATGTCTTGACTGCATTAACTGTTTTCCCTTTTCCTTTATGTAGACCAATAGCATGTGTTTTAGGAAGAAGACCTCCTATGTGAGACGGCGGTACAGTGAGTTTGTTTGGCTGCGCCACTGCCTGCAACAGAACGCGCTGATAATGTACGTAAACCAACTTATGAATTGTTCTGAGAAAAAGATACCCCCATTTACTTCCTTGATAGTAGTTAATACCCCTAATCATTCATCTCCTGTTGCGACATGTGGTAGCTATTGCATTCTAATTGATCATAGGTGTCCATTAGAGGTCTGCGCGGGCCTGATTTATTCATTCCATACCCACCCGCTCCCGCTGCTTTCACTGCCGCACCCGCCCGCACCCGCAAGACCTTGCCCGCAAGCCCGCATCCACTTAAAATCCTCCCGCAAGACCTTGTCCCAATTCAAACCTTTCGTTTGGAAATGTAGCTGACTTTGTCCCTTTGCTAAGCATACATGTCGCCGCAAGCTTGACGTGCCCGTCTTGTGACTTTTGTATGTCATAACTTTCTTGCATTTATCACACTGCACAAACGGTAGTTGATTTCCATCGCCATCTACAATTGTCAAGAAGTTGTCCCAGATGTTAGACTTTCCCTGCTTATTTTTTCTGACCGTGTATTCACCGCGTTTTAGTCCATTTTCAATATGATTTACACTTGTTTGCTCCGTTTCCTCCATTTTAGGCTAGCTGCCGGCTTTATATTTGGCGACATTTAGGTGAGCTATAGGCTATGTGACTACGGCCGTGGTTACACCTGTCTTTTCAATGCGATCTCGGTCATCCGATCACGCCAGGCTGCATGAAGTGACAGGTGTAGACGCACAGAGGTCGCTTTGTGCTCGCATTGTGTTCGGATCAGCCAGGCCACCTCGCGAGGTGGACGAGCTCGCTTTGTGTTCGGAACTCTGAATAGTCTAGACGCCATCAGGCACCTCAAAACGCATACAGCGGGGACACGTCATCAAATCACGCCCATTTCCCTCCAGTTCTGCCGCGAATTTTGTTATTTACCGGGAGGAAAAGCCATGGATGACGAGAACGATAGCAGGGCCTGGACGAATACTGATACAAAATATTTACTTGCTTTGTGGGCTGACTCGACTGGACAGTTTCAGTTTTGCGCCGCTGCTGTTGTCTCCTCAATAGCAAACGCCTTGTACGGTCCCTACCGCGACTACACACAATTCTTAACATAAAGTAAAGGAGCATAATCTCCCGCACACCCAGCACCGTTTTCAGGGATTGTTGTTATGGTTATTTAAATACTGCGCGGGAACCGGAAATCCGAACACATATCTGGCCAAAGAGCTCGCATTTAACTGTCAAGTGTAGACGCACCACTTGTGTGTTCCGATTAGCAGATTCCGATTACAGAGATCGCATGAAACGACAGGTGTAAGCCACGGCCTACGTGACTGACGTGTATGCGTCACGCATGTCTGATATAGAGCTCAGTGGTGATGGGACGTAAAAAATATATAGAAAATAGGAATTATAAAGGCATAAGCCCTATGCATAAGCCACTATAGTTCTATCTCTATAGTTTAATCATACCCGCAGCGTTATAACGTGATCGCCCGCCCGCAGCTGTTAAAAAAAAAAACCTGCGCCGCCAAAAACTGTTGAGACCCGCAGGAGTTCCGCAATAATGCAGACCTCTAGTGTCCATTGTATCTGACCTTGAGCTATTAACTCTTAACAAGGTAAGGATGGACTTCACTTTTTTTTTTTCTGATTGTGTTTTGTTGTCCTCTACCCAGAGAGTTGCCCAAGCTGCCCCCCTGGAAACCGTTCTTCAGTCTGAGCAACACTGAGCAGGTCAATCAGAGGATGAAGGGCCTGCAGGAGTTTTTAGAAATGTGAGTTTCTCTGCAGGGATGGAAGCTGGCTAAAGCAATGGCAGCTATTTAGACTGTAGCATTGCCATCTAGTGGTACCCTGCTAAAGCATGGTGCTTTTGTACTCCCCTTGTTCTCTATGAGGGTCTAAGGTTGGGGTGGTGTTCATTTGTTTCATAATGTGGGCATTGTGAAGCCCTTTGAGACTGTAACTATGATTTCAGGCTGTACAAATAAACTTGACGCCCTCCAAAAACTCATTATACATTGACAGCTGGTGAAACTAAGTTTAGTGCTAGACCTTGAAACTGGTCAACTTTAACATCTTTGTGGCCCTTAGACTATTTTAACTTCATCTTGACCTGTCTAAGTTAATTGATTGGGATCCTCTCAGTTAATGCCCTTTCCCGCTGTTCGTAATCACTCCTTTCTCCTCTGTAGTGTTCTCCAGACGCCCTTGTTACTGTCGGACAGTCGCCTCCACCTGTTTCTCCAGTCAGAGCTCAGCATGACTAAGATGGAGAAGTGTGCGCTGGGCCAGACCAGGTACAGTGTGGCCCAGGCCATCCAGCGTGCCAGTTGTGGCTTTAGCTTCCCCCTTGCGGTCACGGGCAAGGCCTCCTGCGACTCTGACTGTGAAAGGTAATGGCTAGAATGGGACTACTGGCATTTCAAGATCATTGAGTTTTTGAATTGCTAATCCTGAATTCTCCTCTCCCTCACTGCAGCTCTTCGTCATCAGGCTTGGGGTTAAGTGTGGACACCCCTTTGAGGGGTAGCCCGCTCCCCTTCTTAGAGACCTCCAATGGAGACCAAGAGCTGTTCAGCAGTCTTTTACAGTCCCCCTCTGATGAGTAACATGAGCCCTGACACACAATGTATTTGGCCACCTTCCTTTTTAGATAAGAGTCGTCGGCGTGTCAACCTGTTGTGCACATTGATATCTAACCCGTGAAGCTCTTGCTGCCTTTCCTAGTCAACTGCTTTCTTTTTACGGCTGTGTGCTTTCAGCCATTTGTTAAAATATTAATTGTTGCAGTATGCACTGAGGAGGCCCAGTTTCTTTGGAATCACATTTAATTTTGGTCTTAAACAGTGTTAGAAAATATTAATTTGTAACTATCTCTTTTTAAAATGTGCTTAGTAAACCTATAACAAAAATGGGAATATTCTTAATGTGTTTATATGTATATTTTTATCTGCACTATACAATTGTACTAAGGTTAGCAAGGGACATGTTTTGAATATTGTAGACAAGCTTTTAAGCATATTTGAAAATACTTTTATGAATAAATATACTTTTTGGGACAAAAAGCCAGTTAGTTCAAGCTTATTTGATTTGAAATCCAACTCTATATGAAGTCTGAAACACCATGCACTGTAGCAACAGCCCAGTAGAGGGAGTGTAGACATCATGGGACACTGATAATTGAGTCAGTCATAGGATCTGGGTTACAGTGCACAATGCTGTAGATGAGACTCAATGCAAAACTTAAATTTAAACACTTCAATGATTTACTTGACAGTCATCAATTTGACTTGTCCCAGATTGAGAGGCCGAGGTCAAGCAGGGTTATAAAATAGGGTCCTGCTAACAACGTTGGGCTTGAAAAACCTATGGGAGGGAAAGAAGCAGTCTGTTTGGCATGCCTCTGTTTAGTCAGGAAGGAAACTGAGGACTCAATTATTTCTTCATGAGGAGCCTGAACAACACAAAATTTCAAGGTAGATAGATTCCCATCAATGGCAATCACCTATGGATTAGATCAGGGGTGGACAATGGAGGGCTGAGAGGATGCAGGGTTTCACTCCAACCAAAGACTACAGCAGGTGATGTCACTGATTAGCAGACCTTCAACCAGAGAGGAGGGGCTAATGAGTGAAAACACCTGCTGTAGTCTTTGGAAGTGAATCCCTGCATGCCCTCGGCCCTCCATGGCACATGATTGCATGAGACCCTTACAAGAATGTATTTTGTGGAGAACTGCCTACGGCCTCTTGGCACAGTGAATGTCTTGTACTCATCTTATATATAAAAAATTGGCACATTTTTCTGCCGCCTAGAAGCTACGGTAATTTGCTGAAAATCGTCCCAGTTAAGTGCCCTTCACACGTCTCCACAAGCTGGAATTCGGCCCTGATCTTTATCATCCTATAGGTGGATAAAACGCCACAGCACGTGTATTGTATTCCCGGTTTTGGGCTCTAGTGATGACACCGTTAACACGCCATTCTTCTTTCTAGGGCCAGGAGTACAGTGTGTCTCAAAGAAAGCCAGGCCTGTTTATCCACTTATCCACAGTGATGCAAGTTATAGGGGAGACTGGGGATGGTTGTAACATTTTTCACCCCTCCATATCACCTTGCTGTTTTTTTTTTTTTGATACATCTGGTGTAAACTTAGTACACCTCTCTGTTACAAAATGGTTTCAACATCTCCAAGGCAAATAGAAAGGAGTTATTTTGTTTCACCTATCCCACGTTATAACCATCCCCGGTCTCCCCTATTTTAAGCGTGTTTGGGTTTCTGATATAGCAGAGATACAGTGCTGCTCACATTCAGCCCCGTGTCACTGCTTTCCCAGGTGAGATGGCCTAATTAAAAGAAGACAGTGAATTAATTTAACTATTACAGACTACTCAAGGGAATCACCTGCAAGAAACAAGATGGCCTCAAATTCCTGTGTGCATGTGAGTGTGTGTGTGGTGCATGCTGTTCATGCATGTGGATATGGGGGTGTGTGTGTGTGTGTGTTTTTGAGGGAGGGGTGGGGAATTTGGGGCAGTGCAGGGGTGCTGGACAGCCCTGTAAATTGAAAGCTGGTGAAAGGAGTGAAGGCTCATTAAAGGAGACAGCAGCTGTCCCCCCCCCCACACACACACACACACCCCCTCTGTCCTACTGACGTGGGCCAGCCCAACGTTAAACCTGGCCTGTCCCGTGTCTCTGTCCTCTCCTTCCCTTCCCCTGGACGGTGCTGTCTCCCTGTGCGCCCAGGCTGTAATGAAGCTGTCACGGACCTGTATTCATATATGGCAAACACACAGACAGACACCTACACACACACACAGATATACATACGTGTCTGAAAACACTGGCGCAAGCGTGACTGCACAAACTGTGTGTGTGTGGGAGAGCTTTGGATGAATGAGCATTCTCTCTTTCATCATCTCCTGTCATTCTTTGAGTCCCTCCGGTTTGTGGTTGGAGCTCTCCATCTCGATGTTTGCTGTTAAGGTTGACCTTATCAACGTACCCCATGACAGCATACAGCATGACACACACACACACACACACACACACACACACAATAAGCCACAGTCAGGCGCATTAGATCACACACCATCTGCACTGTTCCATTAAATCTGTAGTAGACACATCGGCTGCAGAGGCAAACGCATACACTGTTTGGTTCCTCCAGGGCCAGTCAATTTTCTGACAAAATGCAACTGGAAGGGGTGGTATCTTGTATTTATGTGTATGTGCGTGTGTGTGTGTGGGGGCGGGGGGGGGTTCTGTGTGTACATGCAAGCATCTGCATCTGCCTTTTTGTAGGCGAGACTGTCTAGCATTTGGATATTGAGTATTCACGGTGCACGTCTATTTCAGCTCAGTAATTTATAACTCAATTTCGAGTGTGCATTGATGCGCTCCTTACCTCCAAAACACCAAACAAAGCCCAAACCCAATTGTATTTCAAAGCAATTAGGGTGTCCACTGAGTTGTGAACGGACCACGTTGCGGTGGCTCTGGGCCCCGTGTGATATTTTTAATTGTTAATTTTCTGTCACATTAGTCAACTTCGCCGCCTCTGGACAGGTGACCGAGCTCCTGCGAGCAAAAAAGATAAAATCACACAGTTCATTTTTTAAATTTTTTGATGCAACGTACTGGCATGGCATTTTATGTTTAAGGGGCAAGAGGCTCCTGTGCTGGCGATGAGTTAAATGATGAGAGGATATATCATATTTACAGCTGTTTTATGGGAGGGAAGTCTCTCTAAAGCTTTTCAATATATGAAGTATCACGTGTAGTGGCTGTCAATATTAGTATTAGGTTTATGAGTCTAAATTATTAGCTCATTTAGACGCTCACCTGAAGCCACCAGAGGGAATGGCTTCACCTCCTTGACCCTACAAAAGCCAACAATGGCAAAATCCATATGAGCAATTAGCCTGCGTAACTCTCCCCCTGCCCCTGCGCCTCCTTCACGTCCTCGGCGTCTTCCATGTTCCTCCGTTTCCCTCCCTTTCTCTTAAACCCTCATCCTCTCTCTGCTTTAATTAGCCGTTCTCCTTTTTTAGTCGGGTGTCTTTTCCTGCTGACGCTGCAGGCGGGGCCTCGGCGCAGCTCGGCTGTTTTAACCGTTGAGGAAGGAGGCCTGGGTCTCGACCCCTTGGCCGACTTCCCTCCCGCTCTTCCCCGTCTCTCTCCTCTCGCTGGCCGCGGGGTCAGAGGTGACGGCTCGCATTGTATTTGTGATTATTGCCTCTAAAGTGCTGTTGCATAGAGGATCATTAAAAGTCAATGCGTCTCCCTCTCTGTCTCTCTCTCTCTAAAACACACACACACACACACACACACACACTCATTTCGCACGCAACTCCGCACATCGCCACACACTTACAGCCGTTTAACAGTAAAATACGACCCGTGCGCAGATAAATGTCAGAGGCCCATCTATCTGAGAGTGTTAAAGTCGGCTAATGGAGATGACATATTAGAGGCCTAAATGACTGCAATAAAAACTTCCAGCATGCCTTGCAGCGCCGCCCCGGCCACTGTGACTGCGATGGGATACGGCACTGGCAACGAACTACCCGCAGGGAGAGAGAGACGAGGTGATGAGGAATGGAGGGTGATGTCATATTTATCTGGAGATGATTTTTTTTGTTTTTTTTGTTTTAACCATAAAACAAATGAAATGGGGTTTCGGTTTTAAGTCGCGGTGATTGAGCGATTGAAGAGGATGAGATGAGACGTGGCTTATTTACTCCGCGGGGGTCTCACAATAATATATCACACGCACTTCACGACACCTCCGTCGCCACTGCTTTCGCATTGATCAGAGTGGGGAGTGGTGTAATGCTGGATGGCCTCTCACCTTTGACCTTCGGGAGAGTGGTCGGGTCAGAGATTATGAGCTGGGTCAGCTAAAAAAACATGTATTTGTGTGTGTGTGTCAATAGTGTAGGTCACACACACACACACAGCTCCCTGGACTGCTGCCGTAATCCCACTTGAGGATCTTCCACAGGTACAATTTCACCTCCGCTCCTCCCCTTCATCCCTTCTACTTTCTATCTCTTTATTAATTACCCTTCTCCGCCCATGCGTGTCTCTCTCTCTGAGTGAATGGAGCAGTTGTAATTGGTTCTCTCTGGAGCAGTTAGAAGCAGCACAAAGGAACCGTATAGAAACCACATTTGCATTCGAGATGAGCTGAGATGGAGAGAGAGAGAGAGCGAGGGAAGGAGAGAGGGAGAGAGAGAGAGAGAGAGCAATGCCCTCCTGCCCTATACCGAACGGCTCCGCTCGCTCTCTCTCTTTCTTTTCCTCCCCTCCCTCCCTCTCCCCCGTCTATTGTCTCCCTCTCTCCATCCCCCTTATCTACTCCCCCACCACCCCCCGCCTCCTCCCTTTCGCAGCATGGCTCCCCTTGCATTGTCTTTCCAGAGAGTTCCAAGGTCGACGGGCGCTTGCTCATCAGAGCAGGGTATTGTACACTTAGCGCTGGTATAGACGAGGTAATTTGTGTGTGTGTGTGTGTGTGTGTGTGTGTGTGTGAGTGAGAGTGAGCATCTTTGTGGTCCTGTATGTGTGTGCTTGTGTGCATGGGCGTGCATGTTTCACCGTATATGTACGTCGGTGTGTATGTGTGCATATGTGTGTGTGTGTGTGTGTGTGTTGCAGCATTTCTAATGGCTGGTTAAAAGGGGTGGAGGCGGGGAGACTGTAATTAATAACTCAAAAGCTCAGAATTGCAATTTTTTTTTTTATAACCACCAATATCTCACCACCTCCCAGACCTATGCCATCACTCCTGTAGAATACGCACACTTGCACACACTTGCGCACACACACACACGGATACACTCCTGAGGGTTCTTCTTTTCTAGCTTGATAAGCATTTCTCGTTTGTCTCAGCATTTTGATCAATACAGTTAAAACGCCAAACCAAGCGTAATTAGGTCTAAGCTGGCTCCCACTGTGACTGAATAGGCTTCACCCTGGGAGGTGCTCACCATTATCATCATCACTCTGTGAGTGTGTGCGTGTGTGTGTCCATGCCACACAGCGTGATCTAATAGAATTGACAAAGTGCACATAGGGGCGTGGATTAAACAGGGAACTCTCTAGGTTGATTTGAGCAGGTGATGGAGCTACTCATTCGCTGTACCTTCATTCACCTCCATCTTCCAGCCTCATAATCATTTAGACAACCTTTACAATGCATCTCTGCCTGGAGGTTCATTTCAATATGTTATAGGCTACCTCAATCATCTTTATTGGTTTATTTACTCAGAAGGATACATAGATGGAGACTAGAGAGATCATAAATTGTCCACAATTACCGTTATACAGGACGTGAAGCAACTATCCTTTGTGCCATAATCCCAGGTGTAATCCTGGCTCAGACGTCAAAGAAAGGGATGGTGTAAGTATGCCTTGGAGGTTATCAAGTGCCCCATAACACCTCACAGCACCAATATAGGGACATAAATACTAGAATAAACCATAGAAATAATAGACTCACATTTAGACTCAAATGACTTCAAGTTAACGGCTATTCTTGTGTGTTGTAATTTTGTGCTGTCAATCATTTTGTAAGGCCAAGTGGATATTTCATTTTGGAACAAAACTCGTCACCGATACTCTTCACCAGTGTAACGTAGATCCACTTTGCCTCTAACTGCTCCGGTGAAAAAGGAACAAGAAATGTCACATCCTTTAGGGAAATATCAAAGCTGCTTTTCCATCCTGGTTCTGCTCATCTGAATCGACTGTAATAGCGTGGTACCAGATTGTAGATGGCGTTCCTATCGCCAGTTAAAAAAGGAGAGGGTCGTTTTTCTCCAGGGTCACTGCAAGAACAGGGGGGCCAAACGACACAGACAGGGTCACGTCAACAAAGACAGAGTTGTAGTTGAACTGTCTCTTTAAAGACGGAGGATAGGGAGAAGATGTCTCAATTCTGATCACGGACAACAAAGAGCTTCATATGATGTGTGTGTGTGTGTGTGTGTGTGTGTGAGGGGGGTGCACAGGTGTCTGTGTGTGAGAGAGAGAGAGTGAGAGAGAGAGTGAGAGAGAGAGAGAGAGACCCAAAGTGGTTTGTTTGGGGGGATAATTCCAGAGTAGCGGCATGTGTGTGTGTGTGTGTGTGTGTGTGTGTGTGTGTCGGGGAGGACGCAGGGTGGGAGGAGGATTTAGACCCATCATAAAGGAATTCTCCCCCCCAGCCCGTAGCTCATCCCGACACTTTTATGCCTTTTTATTTTCAGGCCCATTGCAGCCAAGCCCAGAGATGTGATTTATACTGCCTGGCAGCATGGGCACTGCAGCAAGAAAGACAGATGGAAGGAGGGAGGGAGAGGAAGAGGGGGAGGAGGAAGGAGAAGAGGGGTTAGCGGGAGTTGCCGAAGGAGAGATGGGGGGGGTGGGGGTAATAAAATATCAGAGGGAGGAAGGTGGGGTCAGAAGAAAGAGAGGGAAAAGGGGGTTGAGAAAGGCAAAAGGAGAGGTGGAGGAAATAGAAAATCTCCTCGCTTTTGTACCGAAGAGCTCTCCCCTCATCTCCCTCTCTTCCTTGTTTCCTTTCTACCATGTCTTCACCTCTACATCTCTCTCTCTCTCTCTCTCTCTCTCTAATGAGTTATTGGCCCTGTCTGACTCAGGAAGAGAAGCCCCATCTCTCCACCACACTGGCGCCCTGACAGCCTAAATCACTACCCCCCTCGCCCCCATCCCTCCAGCCCCGATCCCTCTATTCCCCCCACCCGAGGCGTCTGGGACACTCCTTCCCTCCTCCTCCTCCTCCCCCTCCTCCTCCTCTTCCTGCTTGCCTCACTCCTGCCTGAGGTGTGTGAAATATTCATGGCGCTCCATTGATTGGGCACTGGAAGGGGTGGGGGGGAGTGGGGAGGGGGCATTCGCAAGGCTCGGGTCTCAGCTCCGAAGAAGACAGGGAGGCCTCCACGCATCGAGAGACAGGTCACTTACAGCGTGGAGAGGGTGGGGGTGGGTGGTGGGTGGAGGGGGTAGTGGACGCGAAGACAGGGAGGTGGTGGGATTGTGAAGTGGGAGGCAGGTGAAAGCCAGCGAGGAGGAGAGTGGGGAGCTGTGTGTATGTGTATGTGCCTTCATGTTGCATGCAGGTACATGCTTTGGGTGTGTGCATGTGTGTGTGTGTGTGTGCGCGCGTGTGTGTGTGTGTGTGTGTGTGCGCGCATGTGTCTGACACCTGCCTGCCAGTGTGGCGGTTGTGCTGCTGTCTCTGCGCTGTAACATCTCTCTCTGTCACCCAGCCGCCTGAGAGGAGATGAGCTGCCATGCCTACTGTCATTCATCCATCACGCGGGACAGCACACACACACATGCACGCACACACGCACACACACACACATTCTCCCTCTGCTTTTTCTGTCCTCATCTTAATTTCCACTTAGATAAAATGCCTTTTCTGTCTCCGTCTCTCTACTTTTCTTTCTCTCTCTTGCCTCTCCTTCCAATTTTCAGCCATAACTGTCACAAAAGCATTTTAGAGAAGGAATTGCCTCCCAAATTCAACTCTAGATGAGACCGGTGACAGCAGAAACATCTTTGGTTTATTACCCCATTAATCTGCAGTCATTTCACCCAGAGCCTTCAAAATCCGATACTGAGTACTGATATATGTTTGATTCAAAGCATCCTCTGTAATCCCAAAAGAGAAATACACTGCTATCAACAACAGAGAGGTGCACCTCATCTACTCCACAGCCAGGGTCAGTTATAACATTAGTCGGGGTTAATTGTAACAACTATAAAAAGTGCTGAATTCCTCATTAAATTTGAATTCCTTTTGTCATTACTTTAAATGGGTTCATTTATAACAACAGAACCATGCTGTGTGTCTGTGCGTGTTAGGCATATGGATGCATGTATATTTCTGCAGAGCTGAAGAGGAAAGCATGGCACCCATCAGCACAAATCAAAGTCTACCTCTTGAATGGCTGGTGTTTATCCTCCTCACCCTACATTTTGCCAATTGTCATGTTTTCACTTCAAAACCCCATTGGATGACCTCAAAAAAGTGCATTGTCATTAAGCTGAAAACGAGGCTGTTTTTCTGAGCTCCCGCTGACGACATGTCACTTGGAAATGGAAACGGAATTAGAGACGTACATAACCGCTCGTAACGTCTCATCTTTCTACTAGCCACCTTGTAACCACTTGTTGAAAAGATAACCAGTGTGGTTTGATCAGAGCAACTGGAGTTTTCTCACTTACCTCTGCATTTCACAGAAATGTAATTTTGGTGGTTGGACGATGTAATTCAAGATTTCAAGATTCAAGATTCAAGAAGTTTATTTGTCACATACACACACGAGGTGTGCAGTGAAATGTAAAGTGGCAATGCTCAGCAGAAATGTGCAAAATAACAGGTTCACACTATTTACAATGTCATAGATGTAATAGATGGTCTTCAGCGATCATGGGCGTCACAACAATGTGTTGATGCATATGTAGGTCACAGGTATGAAATTACATATGGACCATTTGAAAAAAAAAAAAAAGCACACCTACTCTTTCATAATCACATAAACCGCACATGAGTAACTATTAAAGTTAGGCGTCATCTGGAGGCCTTAGCTTACAAAATAGTGATGTTGCTGAGGATGGAATCATCTGTGGTTTGGAAATATGGCACATTCAATGGTTCATTCCACCATGAAGAAACTCTGACCGATATTTCTATCGGTTTCTATCGGCTTTTCTCCCTCCCTCTGGATCTCGCCCCTTCTGGCTGCAGCTCCGTCAGCAATAGGCGGAGCACTTCTGATCTCCGGAAGGTCAAATACGTCTCCCGACACCATTGGCCTAACACATCAAAGCCTTTATAGGTGAAGGCTGTGCGGATGGTGCATGGAGAACGATGACAAAGGAAGAGGTGCTGCTGATGATTGACGAAGACCACGGCGATGTTTACGGTGATGATGAGAACGATGAAGGTGATTTTCATGACGTCATCGGCTGTGTACCGCGTAACGGCTTTTTAATGAGTTCTATTCTTCGCCAACAGTTTTGAGCAACTCTTTTACAGCCGTTCATTGTGTTTTTATTTACAGCAGGCCTCGGCCCCGTGCATTGGGTTTTATTTAACCATAACAGTCAGTCAGCGCTGGTGTGTTTTAGCCTGGCAGAATTTATGGCCGTTCTAATTGCTCGTCGCTCCCGTCTCGCGGCGCGTATCTTTGAACAAACGAACATGTGCTGTGCTGTTTCTCCTACCACTTCGTCGTAGGGCTAACAGCCTCGCTGGCACGATGAATTTGATAAATCCCCTTATCGCCCCGGGAGACAATTAAAGCGCATGTGACAGGGGTCCCTATCTCCGCTCTCCTCCTGTAGCGCTTCATTTAGAAGCCATTTGTCTCCGCTATGGATTTCCTATTTTTAATGGCGCGCGTATGCAGGGGTCGGGGCTGTGCTGAATAATAGATGCCTTTCGCTCCCTCTCTTTCCCTTTCATTCGCTCTCTCTCTCATTTCCTCGCTGCGGGCCCCTTGGGGGGGTGTCGGTGTCACTCTTGAAACCAAGGTGCACAGTTCCCGGTGCTCTCCAGATTCTGGCAGGAGGCTATTCACTCCAGTGGAAGGGCCCTCGGTGAAAGCCGGCGGCAGACAGTTAGCTGATATCAACGGGTAAATGTTAACCCTCAGCCAGCCCCCCATCCCCCCCCCACACCCCCCACCCCCCCAATCTCCCAGTAAAGGACGTTTATCACAGAAAGCGGGGCCGGTGCACAGCGAGGTGATATATCGCCCTGGCCGAGCGCGAATGAATAGACTAGTAATTATCCCGTTAAAAGGGTGGCCAGACAAAGAGAGAGCCTCACTATAATTTAAATTGTTTTGTTTCCCCCACAGTCGAAGTCTCGCCCGCTGATTGACACCGCAGAATGGGAAAAGTGAAGCTATTTATAGCCTGAGACATTCAGCTAATTGTAGAATTTAATAAGGTTTCTGAAAGAGTGAATTCTGTAAAAGCCAGAGGCCTGCAGCTCCTCTCCACCCCACTCCTACATCTCTTTCTTGTCCTCCTTTGCCTCTGCCGTTCGCTGGCTTCCATATTTCTTGCCGCATCTTTGACTTTATCCCATCTCCTCCCTCATCCCACCCTCTCCACCTCCCCTCTTATCTCTTTGTGTATCCTGACCTCTCCCCCCCCAGCTCCTCACCTCCCAACGACCACGCGCCCCCTTTGCTTATTTTTCTCCCCCTCCCTCGTCCCTTGCTATCTTCTATCAGATAAAATCTGTCTTCGCCTTATGCCTCCTCTTACTTTGCCGGTGTGAGTTCAATTCTCCGTGATGTGATCTCTGCGAGTGCCTGCGTGTCAGAGTGGCTTAAGGTGTGCGTGCGTGTGTGTGTAAGAGTGCAAGTGACGGTGTAAAGATGTGTCTAAGTGTGTGTGTGTCCACTCGTGTGTGTGTGTGTGTGCATGTGGTCTCGTCTGTTCTTCCTGTGTGTGAGACAGGGGTAATTGAGCTCAGAGGGTTTTCTGTCTTTGGTGGCAGAGGGGAAATTGGAATCTTCAGAATCCATTAGAGAGCCCTTCTCACAGTGGCTCCTTGTTTGTGTGTGTGTGTGTGTGTGTGTGTGTGTGTGTGTGTGTGTCTTTATGAAATTGTGTATGCTTATGCATGAGTGTGTGTCATGTCTGCATGTTTGTCTGGTGACAGAGAGAGGGAGAGGGAGCTTGTTTGTGCATGTGTGTTTGGATAGAGGAGGTAAAGCAACTGTAATAATGACATTGAGACTGAAGGAATGAAGGGAATAAAATAAGAGAAAACTACCGCCGACCCAAAAAATGAAACAAACCTTTTTGCTTCCGTCGTCCACCTCCACCTCTCTCTCTGTGGGTAGGCATGTTTACGCATTTTGGTGTGTGTGTGTGTGTGTGTGTGTGTGTGGAGTCCCTAGCGTGTAAGTCAGCTCTCTGACACTAACTGAGTACCTTCACAGACTGCAGGGGAAACGGAGAGAGAGAAAGAAGAGAGGGAAGGTGAGCGGAGAAAGAGGGAGGAACAGCAGGTATCCTACAGCAGATGGTCTCACACTTCCTCCCTGCGGAGCTATCACTCTCTTCCTCTCTCTCTCTCTCTCTATCTCCATCCTTCGCTCGCGTCTCTGCCTCGTGTTCCTTCCAGCATCGCGTGTCGTATTCATCGCACACACCGCCTCACCTCCGCGTCCTTGGTCGTGTGTTTACCTTATTTACTATCGCACGCTACACAGGTTACCGAAAACCCCTTTCACGCAGGCAGCCGGGGTTTTGTGGTTTGAAATAGATTTTCATCAGCGATGGGGAAATGTTGCTGTTAAAAAGGAGATGCGTTACTGGCTGTTAGCCTGAATGAAATCCAGTCCATCCAAATGAAGCGTAAATCTGATCGCAGACGGCCGTGAAACCAACCTGACGCGGGAGCGGTGTTACAGCTGCTCGGCCTGTCCATCACAGTTGGTGCTGATGTAGCAGCAACTGGTGATGGTGATACTGATAGTGATGCTTTTTTTCTCATCTTAGTAGCTATGTCGTTTTTACATGATCAGGAATAACATTGTGAAATAAACGGGGAACACCAGGAAACAGGAGTCATGAGTGAAATAAACTCTTAATATGTTCAGTTGCTCATTGGCCACATAAAGCGATGTGAGCGGGGTTTTGTTTAAGAGCAAAGTGTGAAAACGAGTATGGATCGATACAGTCACACCGTTAGCGCTTAAATCACAGCTTCTTTAACAGGATGTGTGTGTGTGCGCGTGTGTGTGTGTGTGTGTGTGTGTAAGTGGGTTTTTCTTTTGGTGTCTGTGTTCACGTGAAACTGAATACATGCAGCATGAATGCATTCATATGTGCTTCATTGTGTGTTTATAAATTTGTGTGCCTGTGCAGGAAGCTTATTTCGTAAGTGTGTGTGTGTGTGTGTGTGTGTGTGTGTATGTGTGTGTGTGTGTGTAATGATTAGCCTTCTCTTAATGGGAAAATAACGTCAGAGCCACTGGGACGTTTAATCCATCTGAGCTGATTCTGTTTCCATCACTGCTATTGATCAAGTCCAGTGACAAATCAACAGGGGGGCTACTTGAGTGCACTTTTGTGTGTGAGTGTGAGTGTGTGTGCGTGCGTCTGTGTGTGTATTGGTGGTGGGGGTGGGGGGGCACCTTACACAGCATTTTATATGTCACAACACCTAACACCTAATGCAACAGTAGACCCCCAATATGGTGTTTTCCTTTCTCTTTCTTCTCTCTCTTTCAATCTTTCTCTCCCCCATCCCCCCCTCTTTGTTTCTCTCCCTTTTCCTAAGTCTGTGCTTCGGTCTATATCGTCTTTTTGTGTTGTTGGTCTCTGTTTCCCAGCTCGCACTCATCCTCCCTCCCTCCCTCCCTCCCTCTCTCCTCGCTCTCTAAGTGGTATTGGCTTTAAAGGGGCAGCAAATCAGTTGCTGATTAATACTGAATTTTTGGGGCCATTTGTCTGCACTGTTGCCCCTGTCTGTGACACCCCCCCCCCCCCCCCTCCTCCTTCTCCTCTCTCTCTCTCCCTCTCCTCTTTCTCTCCCTCCCTCGGCGGTGATGAATGACCGGCTGGTTGCCGAGGGATTAGAGTCGTCACGGTTACCTGTGCTTTGACAAAGTGGTTCTGATTGGTGACCAAGCCACTTCAGGGTGGGGTCACATCTCAGAATGGGCCTGTGTGTGTGTGTGTGTGTGTGTGTGTGTGTGTGTGTGTGTGTGTGTTGTGTGTGTGTGTGTGTGTGTGTGTGTTTGTCTGTGTGTGTGCAAGTGTGTTTATCGAGTCCAAGTTGAGTTGTGTGAAGCCTGTGTGTGTGTATGCAGTTAGTGTACAGAGCATATTATGTTTATTGCTGTGTGTCAGGGCAGGGCTTTGTTGGGGTTAATGTGTGTGTGTGTGTGTGTGTGTGTGTGTGTGTGGCGTACGTGTGTGTGCCTATAGTTGTCATGGCATGTGTCTGTTTGAGTGGGGCAAGGGTGAGGTCCAACCCTTCCCCGACACTGATTCCACGTGACAGAGATTGGCGAGGTCCCGGCAGCGATGTGACCGCACTGACACCGGAGAACCCGGTAAACGGGTGCCGGTGGACACTGATGAATCGGCGCGGCAGGGAATCGAATGGCAGCCTAATCAGCCCATGGATCCCCCTGCAACAACATTTTTCAGTTTTGTCCGGGCTTATCAGGTGCAGGCCGTCAGCTATGTCAGGTCCCGTTGGTCCGGCCCCTCTGTCACTCGGACCCAGCCGCGATTAGGTACATTACCAGATTATCAAGCAGACGCTACCATTTCTGCAGTTGCGCGATGTGTGTGTGTGTGTGTGTGTGTGCATGCTCAGTTGCATGAGGGTTTGTTTGAGAGAGACAGCCACACAGACTGTTGGCCAGACCATCAAAACAACATCAGTGTTTTTGACATTTAGGTCATTATATTCAGGTCATGTATATTTGATAGGAGCCGAGTTAGTAGGTTTCCTTTTCATCTTCATTATTTTCGTCATTAGTTTTACAGCAGGCCTGACCTGGATCTCAACCCAAAACACCAAGAGCATAAGGTATGCACTTCGGCCCAGAGAGCCACCGGGAAAACGTGGAGTTGGAATAAAACATCTGAAGAGTCAGCATCTTAAGAGGAGGACGTCCTCAGATTCTGTATCATGGCGCAATGGAACAACACAGAGAAGAACACAGAAGATTAGCAGGCATTTACACTGCAAAAAGGTGTTTTCAAGGTGTTTGAGTGCTTTTTCCGATACCCTGGAAGCCTGTGGCAGTGAAGCACAAAATTGATACTAAATGCCTCAATCATCCAAAAAGACCATTTGCCTCAATCATCAAATGCTTCAATCAGTTACAGTAGGCTTTTCAGAAGTGTTGGGAATTGTATATTTGGCCGAGGCAAGATTGTCTTGTCTCGGCAAGACATTAAAATACAATACACTAAGGCCG
Source organism: Hoplostethus atlanticus (assembly GCA_034670405.1). Taxonomy (NCBI): domain Eukaryota; kingdom Metazoa; phylum Chordata; class Actinopteri; order Trachichthyiformes; family Trachichthyidae; genus Hoplostethus; species Hoplostethus atlanticus. The sequence goes on along the minus strand of JAXDDX010000006.1, from coordinate 838,537 downwards.
TCTGGAGGCCTCTTCTACAATACAATACAGGCCTTTTGGTTGCCTTTGATCAATTGGAAATTAGCACAAGAGACATGGTGTTCACAGGTCTAGAGGAAGGTGAGACAGAACTACTTCCACTCAACTCAATTAACATAGGGACGACAGACCGAGGCTGAGGGGGATGAAAGGGTCTATGTAAAATATCACATGGGTGTGTCTGTATAAAGGAACTGTATCTGCTTGGTGTTCTTTAGATTATCCTCGTAGGCAGAGATGCTGCCGGATATTTCTCCCTTTCAGCGCTGAACTGTATTAAATACTCATTGAATCCTGAGACGTAGTTTGTTGCTGCTTTCTTCTTACGTTCATCACCACGACCAAGAAATAATTCCTAACAGAAGTAACAGGGTCAAGACTCAATGGCTCTGTCCATGTATGTATCCTGTAACGGGATTCAAATAATTCACGAGATACTATAAACCTATTCAGCATAATAGTAGTAGTAATAGTGATATTAGGCCTCTTCTTTTCAGGCTTATACTTTCATGTTATGCACCCTTTGAATTGCAAAAGCTCATTCACTGCTGTAGCCTAATTGTTTTTTCATCAACTTGTTTCAGTTTTCATGTGTATTATTCACATTCTCAACAAATGCTTTGGAGTGCTAAATTACTAAATGATACTATAACAATACAAACAATTCATCCATGATGTTATTATCATACTACAGTTCTAAAATTTTAAGGGTTACTTGTCAAACAATTTTTTAGACCAGTGAACATTTGATGAGTTAATCTGTATACTGTCTATATAATGAGAGAAAGAAAAATCATTCCCATTGAGTTCACATGCTTTACACATAGCAACTAAACTGAAATTCAATGTCATCTTATCGTATAGCTACTTGGCCAGCTAGTTACTCCTCACCTGTGCAGAACCAGCTGTGCAGAATCCTTGCTTCTCCTTCAGTGTAGGGAAAGGTGCAAAGCAATGGTAAAATTTGGAGGAGGTAGAAGTTGATAAAACTAACCATAAATTGTCCTCCTCACCTGTATAAATGTCTTTGGCAGTACAGAAAGAAAAGTGCCAAACAATGTTGGAATTTGGGCTGCCATTTGAAAAGACCTCTACATACACATATAGAAGTCAAAGCTGGTACGTAGCTAGGATGTATTTGGGCTCAGGCACAAGATATGATGTGACTATCCCTTGTCCTATTTTGGGAGCTCACCTCTGTATAGTCCTAGCTTGGATGTTAGAGGAAAAAGGGTGAGAGCAGGTGTGTCACTGGGGTAATGAAGTGATCGTCCCATCACAGATGTTTGGGTGAATCAGGCCCACGACACCTCCAGAGGCCTCAACAGGACGTTCTGGCGTCCCAGAATCACACCCACACTGAACAGAGCTCTAGTCACCTACACTGTATCTACCCTTCAGCTTCAGAGTCCACCACAATATGTCCAACAATTTCTAAAGTCACGATTGGTCTCAACAACATGAAGAGCTGAAGGGACGGCTGACCCTGCTGACTTGAAATTGAAACTTGACTTGAAAATGAGATTTTCTCCAGAAAATGTAGGATTTCAAAAACTCAGAGAGAACTCAGATAGACAAAAAATGGAGGGCATTTCTCCTGGGGTCTTCTCCGAGAAGCTGTCGGAGAGGGGGATCCTGGGAGGAGGAGAAGATCCCTCCTGTCCCCCCAGGCTACAGAGGGATGAAGGATGGAGAGGTGGAGGGATGGAGGGATGTGTAGTTTGGCTCGAAGATGATTATGTCAGGGCAGTAGAGGCTGAGGAAGAGCCTTGACTAATTATAGTCATCTATTACAGACACAATTAAAACCTGGCTAATTTACAGCAGCCCGACACTCGCACACCCAGCTGATTTATACTGGGGCTCAATGACACCCGGAGGACATAGCCAGGCACGCACACACACACACACACACACACACACATTTAGATACTCACACATACAACCAGGCACAGATGCAGACATGGAAGCAGAAGGGAACACACACTCACACACACATACACATACACATTTTCACAGTTGTTGACTAGAAAAATGTTCCATATATTGACGTTGCTTCCAACTGTGTAACAGCACAGAGAGCAAGGTAGTTTACCGCGCTACCTCTGGGTTTAAAATTGGCTAACAATGCAAAGTGGTCCAGAACCGCTGCGGTAAAATTGGTTTTGAAATTGTAGTGAAAACACAGGCGCACACACACACACACACACACACAGACAAACTTGCACAGACAAGCCCAAGCCCAACCACAGCAAAGTCCAATGAAAGATTGTTGACGCTTTCATCCTTTCTCTCCCTTCATCTTCTTCATGTCTATGATACTACCTTTCTGTCACCACCTCTTCGTGTCTATAGGCCTATTACTAACTCTCTCTGTCTCTCCCTGAACACCCCCCCCCCTCTCATGTGTGTGTACAGTGCAGTAGGTGTGGACTGTGTAGGACTCTATCTGTTGACCCCAGCAGTGTGACCTGTGTGTAATCGCTCTGTCACTTTGTGTCGGCCACACCTTTTACACACCTACAGGAGAGAGAGAGAGAGAGAGCGATGAGAGGAGGAGAAAAAGTGAGAGAGGCCAAAATAGAGAGAGCAATATGTCAGCAATTTTCTTCCTCCTCCAATAGGTTGTCAAGGTGTTGTGTTGCCGCGGCAACCAGGCCCGCCTCCTGCTCTGATAGGCCATGTCTGTCAGCATTTGCTCCTCCCACTAATTTATCAATCAAGACAAAATCGAGACAGGAGTCCCGCCCAGCTGCGTGGCTCTGCCAATAGAAATCTATCTCTCTCTCTTTCTCTCTCTATCTATCTGTCTGTCTGTCTCTCTCTCTCTCTCTCTCTCTCTCTCTCTCTCTCTCAGACAGCAGCCCTCAGGTGATGTGGCGTTGTAAGGGTTAAGTCGGCAGCATGCTGGATCTCTGCAGAGGTGACAGATGCTTCCTATCCCACCCAGCACCACAGGGGAACCGGAGACACTCAGCATACCAATGAGCCTCCATCTGACACACAGACACACACACACACACACACACACACACACGCACGCACCAACACACACACACAAATCACACATCCATATGCAAGCAAGCATGCACACACAGGCATAAATATGCATATGTGAACGCACAGAGACCACAAACATACTCACAAACACACGCACACACACACACACACACGAACACATGCATATGCTCTAACACATACACTATCTACCTGCTGGGGTATATAAAAGATGTCATATTTATGATAATCATCTGTATACACATCATTCGAACATCTCCCTGCTTTGTACGACCGGCGCCAAAACAAATAGACGTGCATGGCTTCCCTTCCAGCGGGAGTCAGGCAGATGTGATCCTTTGTCTCAACACATGACCCGCTACAGAGGGCCGCTGCACACAGCCCCACAGTAGCAGGCAACCACCCACACACACACACACACACACATCAATGCACACATTTAAACATATGGTCCAAACACATGCACACATGTATATATATGTACGCACACACACACACACGCAGACACACAAATGCTATAAAAGTGACAGCTGTCGTTATGATGGAGCACTCGGAGAAGGGGAAGTGAAGGCTTAGCCACCGCGCAACATGGTGTCGAGAAGACCTGCTATTCATTTTCAGCTTAATATGTTCCAGCCCATTGGAAAAACATTGCCGCATATAATGTAAGCAATTTCATCTACGCACACCACCCCTCACAGCTTTCTCTCTGAAGCGCCTGGCAAAATGAAGAGACCAGATTTAGCTGATGGTTGACTGACTTCAAAAATAACACACAGTCTGCTAGTGTGTGTGTGTGTGTGTGTGTGTGTGTGTATCTGCTTGGTTTTGTGTGTCTCTGTGTTCGACTATGTGTGTGTAGGTGTGTGTTTGTGTGTGCGTTAATTAATCTGGCTCCATCAGTGTCTGTGCTATGCATCTCTGCACATTTAGTCTCCATCACTGCGTCACTTTATCCACCAAAGCAGCGAAGATGATCAGCAGAGTGACACTGGATGAATGCCTTCACTATCACAGATGCAAATAAGTATACATGTACAAGACACACACACACACACACACACACACACACACACACATTGCTATCTGAAAGATCTAACTAGTTCTCTCTCTTTGAAAAAACACATTAGTTTACACATACACGTACACACACACTTTGCCAAAATTCTCTCCCACCAAAAAAAAAAACAAAACACATTTGTTTGCTCATGCACATACACACACATGCACAGTGAGCCCCAGCCGGTCCCCTAGCATCTTTATATGGGTAAATAAATGGCGTGCTTGGCAGTGGGTAAATGCATGTGCTCTCAGCCCGCGGGCCCAGATGGCAGCCCAGTCGTTTGCTTTACCTTGTTTTGTTTAATTACTACAATCAACTCTCTATTTCTTCAATTAATCACCACCAACCTGTTCCATTAGTTTCTCTCTCGCTCACACACACACACACACACGCGCGCACACCCTCTCACACAGCCTCACACACATACACACAAATCGCATAGGCTACAGCTACGTGCACACATCAAACGCAGAAAATACACGAAGACGTACTAATATTAACTGAAACAGCAAGGAGCACATTCATGTAAATGTCACACACACAAGCGCGCACACACACACACACACACACACACACACACACACATACAGCTGTGGCCCCTGTCACGTTATTAGCATTTTAAACCCGCAAACGATTAAACTTTATTTGAACCTTATGAAAAAAAAACACAACAAGCAACCGGCTGTGGCGCACGGTGATGGGATGGAGAGGAGAGGGAGGAGGGGGGCATCAAGGCAGAGTCGAGGTGGCTGACAGCAACCGGGCGCACGAGAATAACGGGGCGGAAAGCACTTCATTACGTCCTTTTATTCCGTTATAATCACCGCACGGCCATCACTCCTCACCGACACCGGGCTCAGGCACTGACACGAGGATTGATGCACCGGAAACGCGGAGGCCCCCGCAACACAATAAACAACACCATTAACCAACGTGGCCCCGCCGCCGCCGTAAACAGTTCATATTAATTATACCCTGCCCGACGCGCGCCTCCACGTTGCATTTCATCCGCCCTAATAGAACGACAGCCAAGAAGATTGTCAATTATATTTTTTTATGTGTAAATTATCACAGATGCGGGTTTAGCAGCTTGTAATAGAATTAGATGAAATCAATTTAAAAACACGCAGCTATACGAGAGAAATGTACTGATATAGAGAGAGGACTGCATACAGTAACATCCACCAAATCAACCAGAGAGACGCATTAACTCCGGGTGAGTAAACATACCCACACACTGGAAACATCGCCTTCACTCAACTACAGGACTTTTGGAAGTGTGTGCGAGTGTGTGTGTGTGTGTTGGAGGCGGGGTGGGGGTCAATGATCTACGCTCATTATAATGGACTTAATGACAATTGTATCTGTCAAAACGAGCTCATTTGGTCTAGCACATTACAAATGGGATCCCGGGGTCTCTGTAATAACAAAAAGAACCGTGACATAACTAACTATATTGTAAATGGACGCCATCAGTTGAGAACAACAGTCTCAGCAACCTAAATGTTGCATTATGGCACAATTAACGTTACCGTTCAGGCAGCAAACGGTTCAGAGCCGCATCCACCGTCAGATGAGCCTGGCAGCGTCTTTTGGTCTTATACTGCCACCTAGAGGTCGAGATGCATTACCTCCTCTATTTTGAAAAAAGTTTTTGGGGAAAATCATTTTTATCACTCTTCTTTTATCACTCTTTCTTTCCCCCAGAACTTCTATCTCACATGATAATTTGAGGGTAACGGGAATATTGTCAGGATATCAGCTAAACGCCTAAGTTGCAAATGTAAAATGTAAACACAGCGCCATCAGAGAGAAGGCTTGGGGGGATTGATAAAGAAATAATAAGAGAGGCTTTTAGTATTGAAATCGAAATGATGTAGCTTTAACTCATTAAAGAGGTCTACAAAGTGTCATTAGGAATCAAACTGCAGTCGGTGCAGAGGGTGGTGACATGGGGGAAGGTTTACTTCCAATATAAACTCTCCTCCCCCACAATCTCCATTCTTGGACCAGGAGGAAACAGCCTCTGTAAACAGAGACCAGCAGTACAAGCACTCATGGGGACCAGCAGTACAAGCACTCATGTATCCAACACCGTGGATTCGATGTGCTGCAGTGTTAGTGGCAAAGCATTAAAAAGACTGAAACGCGAGAGGTCAGCATGATAAATGTCCAAAGTTATTATGGGGGAAAATACATTTTAAACAGGTTCTGGGTGTTTAATTTCATACAGAGTGCCATGCCAACAGAGACAATAAAAGAGGCTTGAAGTTCATTTAGCGATCTAATGTCGTTAAAAGAAAGCTAGACTTTTGTCTGAAATGATTTACAAGCTTACCGCCCCTCCAGTCACGGGGAAAAGGTATTTTCTGTGCTCTGTGTGCGCTTTGATCTGAAAATACGGGGCACGTCTTGACCCACTGCAGTGTTATTACCCCCCAAACTCCAGCATGTACAGGTCGACTAAAATAGTGGCATTAATCATGGTTGTAGATTGTGAAATATAACATAATATTCAGGAAGAAACGGAGAACACATCATACGCAGCAACATGCCTGCCTAACATTCATTACTACACAGTGATAACAGCACAAAACAACAAGGTGTTTTTTTTTCCTCCTCCATCTTGGTTGTGGGCATTCTCAGACACTTTGAATGACAGGGAGGAATCTTCTGTTTGCTTGTGTTATAAACAAACTCTAAAATTATCCAGTGCAAGTTGTGACACAGACCATATGGGGAAACACTATCCCCAAGACTATTACCGAGACATGTACACACTGTGATGTTGCAACCTCTCTGGACACTATGATGAGATGAGAATGACAGGTCAAACCAATTCCTCCCCAGTTCTCTGTTCCCCACTGAGCACTTCATTCTTTTAATTTCCTACTTAATTAAAAGTTCAAAACTGACGTGCAGATAAGGATTTTTATTCTTACACAGGAGATTGCAGATATTTTGTTAAAATTAAATAGAAATGTTACCGCAAAATGATTAAAATAGATCGTAACAGCCTAGCCTTCATAGACCTTTTATAGACAGCTGGTCGAACATAGCCTTGGCCTACATGTGTGTATCCACCAGTACCCCACCCCCACCCTCACCTTCCCTCTCTCTCTCTCTCTCTCTCTCTCTCTCTCACACACACACACACACACACACACACACACACACAGGCAGACAAACTAACACCCACACTAAGCCCCTTGCCTTTAGCCCTGTTAAATTCAGGATATGAGTCCTGAGTGAGAGCAATAAAACCAGTCCAATAAAAAGCCCCCCCTCGCCGTATTATGTGTGTATGTATGTATGTATGTATGTATGTATGTATCTATCTATCTATCTATCTATCGATCTATCTATCTATTTACCTCTCTTTCACTCTCTTTGTATTGTGTGTGTGTGTGTGTGTGTGTGCTGTGTGTGTGTGTGTGTGGAGAGAGAGAGAGAGACAGGCTTGTGGCGGTCGCACCTGCACTGTTTTATTGGATTTAAAGTCTAACAGAGATCCAGTCTAACAGAGAAGTTAACTTTAAATACAGTATGTGGTAGATCTAAGTCGGCCATTATTGGCCTCCTCTTGTTTGCATTCATCACTGTCATTGGATTGCCTCGTAGGCCTTGTCAACTTTACTGACACAATCTTATTCTGAGGGGGTTAGAGGAAATAATTAATAGTTTTTCTTATAATGAGCAGAATGTAAATCGATCAACATCTTATGGCACAAACTGACAATCCAATCCTGGAAAGGGAGGCAGGAACTGGACAGACACTCTCAGTACACATTTACATTTAAGTCATTTAGCTGATTCTTGAGCGACTTGCAGTGAGAGAGCAGGGAGGGGTTCGGTGTGTTGCTCAAGGACACTTTGACAGGACACGTGGCTGCTGCTTTGATCGAACCTCAGACCTTCCAGATGTGGGACAGTCTCTCTAAATGTCGGGCTACACAGCCCCCTTATGAAAAAGAGTCCTATATAGTCCTATAATCACTTTTAGAAGGATACTATTCAAATAGCAAAGCAATACTGTAAACTATGTATTCTTATATCCTATCATAGTAATATTATAGTGATGCCATAGGGGGAAAATACAAGCACAATATGGTCACTATAAACTGACTATCCAGACACATTTTAAATCTCTATAGAAATAAATATTATAGGAATATTAGTGATAACATAGGAGATAAAATATACTATGAAGTATGATAAGGTCTACATACTCACTATTGAGTATCACAGACACATTATAATAATATAAATCACTATGAATATTATAGGGTTTTTATAGTGGTACTATAGGAAATAAAAACATTATAGTGATTTTTATATTTGCAAAAGAAGACTCATTTCTCTCATCAGACGTTGTCATTGGGTTTTGCCGTCGCTAGATGGCAGACTTGAACGACATAATTCTTGTCAGAAGGCGGAAGCGCGCCTGGAGCTGCGGGGAGCGCGCCGCCGCCTGCTTGGTTATTCCGTTTCCGTGCGTCGTCGCGTCGCCGTGCCCGGGTGAAGAGTTCATGGTGCGGACTCGGCTGCGGATAATGCGGGGCCCATGTCAAACTCTAATCTCATTTTGCGGCGCGGTGAGAGCGACATGTTATATTACTGGTATCAGTGAGGGGACCCTAGAAGAAGGCATGCCAATAAACAAAAGTAACAGGCAGCCTCCCATTTATAACTATTAGGAACACTTAACCTTATGGTCAGGTTATGGGTATATATAAATCCACTGGCCATTAACTGTAGCGTTTTATTGAGAGGCCAGATATTGTATCATATTAGATTTTAAATATAACAGATATTTTATTTAGGCCATTTGCATCTTTTACTGTCCCTTGCAACTTATGATGAAATAGATGTACTCAACTCTGAGGCCCAGTTGTGATGGTTATGACTGGTAATCGTAACACACACACACACACACACACACACACACACCACACACACACACACACACACACACACACACACACAAACACACACAGTCAAGTGCATAGAGGGTTTCCACTGCCAGATTCCTGTTGTTAATGATACTCTTGAGCAGATTTATGAGGTTTTTTTTTTTTTAAATCAGCCTACAGTCTGTGGTGCACATGTTCCCTGTTTCTTCCAAATACAAGATCCAACGCTGTTCCCGTCACACACACATAAACACACGTGTGCACACACATGCACACACACAATCACAAATCTTACAAACACATGGTACATGGTTTGCTGTGTCCTTCAGTGCAAGTGTAAGATGCACTTTAATGATAATGGCCAGTGGGGAGCACTCTGTGTAATCATAATGACCTATCTCCTATGAGTTATACCACATTTGAGAGGGTTTGTCCGTATTAATCATGCTTCTGCATCTTATCATACATTTAGAATGATATATTCTTTGTGTTGCATCAAAGGTAGATTGTGGTATATGATGTTGCAAAGGAAAAGGGACAAATTGCTTCAGATGTGCATTATAAAGAGAGTAGCATTATGTTTGTACTTCATCATCATGCATTTCAAAAATCTATTTTTTTCATCAACTGTGAGAGCCCTGGCCATTTTGGCTTGTAGTCTACACCGAGACACAACACAATATAATATATATGCAATTCATATGCAATTATTTTGGAAGACAAAGACACACCATTGCATTATATATCCTCCCACTCTTCACATCTGCTGTTGCCATAAAAGCCTCGGACTGATAGAAATGTTGTTTCATAAGATAAGTCAAAATTGCCTCAGTTTCCTATCACTATTCTCACATGCCTTTTTTCACTTCCCTGAGGTTTTAGAGAGGGGGGGGATGCTACAGGAGAGGAAAAAGCAGCATGGCAGGAGGAACCTCATACTGTTTTTGCTTCAGTGTGGTTTCTGCTGTTCCACATTTCCACCAGTAGTTGGAAGCAGAGGACTAAAGGTTGTGGTGCATCGCAGCATCCACTCATGCTTGCTCTTCCTGTATCCTCCACCTGCATCCTTATCTCCTTTCCTTTATCATCTTTTAACTGATACTTAAATGCAACATGGTTGAAAAAATATGGCTTACCACAATATGAATCTTGATTTTAATGTTCTGGTGTTAATACTTTAGCAATTATACAATTGGTAGGTAGGAGAAATGGCAGAAAAAGAAGGCTGGAAAGTACAACAGTTGATGGCATTGAGGCTGCTGAGAGATATCTGTCTCAGTGTCTCTTACCTTGAACCTAACCTACAACCCCGTAACTAAGATATACATTTACACACACACACGCACACACACACACACACACACACACACACACACACACACACACACACACACACACAGAAACACACTGAAGGCTGTGCTGTATGTGTCACCAATGTGACCCAGACTGCACTTCCTGCTCTCCAGACACCCACAACCAGCCCTGAGCCGATCACACACACACACGCACACACACACACACACACACACACACACACACACACACACACACACACTCAGACTGGCAAGAGAGCCGACACCAGATGGAGGTGCTGACATAGACAGAGCTGATAACGGGGTTACCCTCATCATTCCCACTTACACCCCGACGACCTTGGGCCTCACACACACACACACATCTGAGAGCCTTATCTATAGTCATCGGCCTCTGCTCGCGTCACACTGCTGTCCCCTTATCAGCACCTTTCTGCCCTGTGCTGTAACACTCATCCTCCAGAGAGGGACAAAGAGAGAGAGAGAGAGAGAGAGAGAGAGAGAGAGAGAGAGAGAGAGAGAGAGAGAGAGATTCAGACAGTGGGCAGGAGGGGATGTGCAGAGAGAGAGAGAGCGAAGCAGGGAGAGAGTGACAAGGGGAAGGAGAGGTGTAGCGAAAGGGGGGAGACATGCGGATGTGAGGAAGGTGAGTGTGCATGGCGAAGGGATGGAGGGAGGAAGTGTGGAGTGATAGCGAGGGAGCAGAGGGCAGCAGACAGACACCCAGACTGGTGGAAAGAGAGAGACAGACAGAGAGAGAGAGAGAGAGAGAGAGAGAGGAGAGAATGGTGAGTGAAATTGCAGAGGATGTATGGTGTGATTACTGAGGGGAAAGTGCTGCCAGCCAGACACACCAGCACTGTATCTCTCCCCCGCTCCTTGTTTCATCCCCCTTCTCCTGTAATTCTGCTCTTATTCTGTCTTTCTACAGTCTGTGCTTGCTCTTCTCTCATTAGCTTTGACACTCCTGCTATTCCTAGCTGTTTGCTCAGCGTCCTTGCACACTGCCGCCTTCCCTCTCTCCTTTCCTTGCTCCATCCCTCAGTCAGTCCCGTTCCTCTGTCCCTCCTGTCTCCTGTCCTCTCTTCGTCTCCCTCATCCGGTACACAAACTGAGAATACACTCAAGTGAAGTGACAACTCGGCTGATGATGTGTGTGTGTGTGTGTGTGAGAGAGAGAGAGTGAGAGAGTGAGAGAGAGAGAGAGAGAGAGAGAGAGAGAGAGAGAGAGAAAGAAAGAGAGAGTTTCTAAGCAGGGCATTAGGGAAAGGAGCACCTGTATTGTTTTTGGGTCTTATTAGAGTCTATGTAAGAAAAGTTACATGGACATGTGCTGATGTCTCTCTCTCTCTCTCTCTCTCTCTCTCTCTCTCTCTCTTTCCACTCCTGGGAGCCTCCCTGGCTCGTCCCCCTCTCTCCCTCCTCTCTCTGACCATTTAGCTCTAACAAGTGCTCTCATAGTTAATGAAATTTCCCTGTCTCTGCTCAAATTTCTGCGATTAATCTTACTGTCCCCTCTCCCACTTTTCATCCTCTCACCTCTTAATAACATCCCCTCCTCCTCTCCTCACCAGATCTCCTGCCGGTGTTCTCCTCTCTCGTCTCTCCATCTCCCGTCTCCCTCCTCTATCTTTCCCTCTACCTCTTCTTTCTATCTCACACCACCACCTCCCCCCCCCTTTCTCATTTGACTGTGTGTAATCATATGCACAGAGAGGAGAAGAGGTGGAGGAGGAGGAGGGAGGCGTTGGGCCAACATTTGCCCAGGGCTCCGCGGCCTCGATCGATGAGTGGTCTTAAGTTTATCTGATTTTTATCAGCGGGGCCGACAGGGGGGCAGGTCGATGGGCTGTGCCCGCGTCAAGTTGACCTTTTCAGGGACGACGGCGGCAGAGCTCCCCCCGGGACCCCCACGGTCCCCTGTCACCGTCTGACTGGCACAAGTCTGTTGTGCTCAACGACAAAGTCTGCGGAGACGTCTATATCGGCGCGCGGCGCGGCTGACAGGGCCTGGCTGTTGTATTTATAAACTGTCCTTTGGCCGTGACACTTTGCCGATGATCCTGCCCTAATTTATGCAGGCAAATCTCCTCGGTGCAAAAATGAAAGCTAATAGAGTCATTAGCCGCTAATTCAAGCTGGGATACCTTGTATAAATTGGCTTACTTTGTAAAGCCCTCCCCCGACAATACCTCTAGCCCTCTCCCTCTTCTCTCTCTCTCTCTCTCTCTGTGTCTCTCATCCTTCCAACCATAGCTTAACCTCGTACACATTCTGAGCACACATAATATTTAAGTGCCTAAATGGTTGATGGTGTGTGTTTGTTTAATGGTGTGTGAGGCAGGATCCCTAATGTGTGTGTGTGTGTGTGTGTAGCTGGGGTTGTTTCCACCTTCATAGCCATATATTACATAAAATATACATACTCAATGTAGCAGAGAAGTTACTCTGAATAAGTGAGTCTGTGCATGTGTTGGCGTCGGTGTAAGTTTTGCGCGTGTGTGTGAGTGCGTGCGCAGTTGTGCACGCATGTGTATGTGCGTGTCGGTTCCCCTGCCCAAAGCTGTTACTGCTGATGTGTTATTATGCTGGCCGATGGCTGATTATGACATTAAATGTTTATGAGCATTGATCAGCGATAGCCCCATAGTGAGAGCCATTTCATATCCTCACTGGCCACTGCTTAACGGCATGCTGATGGATGCACAGTGATCTCCAATACAATGCATCTCAGACAGACCTGCACACACTGCATATGAACACACACACACACACAAGCGCGTGTTCAAATGTGTACACACAGACACCACACACACACATACTGTACATACACAGATGCATGCACGCAGACACACATATACAGAGATTGCACACACACATCATGGTAACCTAACGGTCACAGATGTGGACTTGTGGCTGACAGGTTGCTGGTTTGAATCCCCAGGCTAGCTGGGAAAATGAGGGCAGTGAGAATGAAACTGGCAGTATACTGCAGAACCAACATTTAGCAGGTTCATACCAACAGAGACACATTTGTAGAGAAAACAGCGCCACATTTTGTCACTGCTATTTCCGGTTTCCCTGGGTTACAGTTAGCTCTTCAGCCATGATCAGAAAGGATCAGACGCTTATTCTTTTTTTAGTTGTTTTCAATGGTTTTGTCGCGGCAGGTGCGCATCTCCTTCGAACTATGTGCCTCACATTATGGGGTGCTCCCCTGGGTGCTCCAAGTTGAACATGCCTACACATGTATACACACATTTTCATGTGGTGACATGTTTGACTGCTGTTCGATTTCGGGCAAGTTTGATATTAGTATACCACTGCTCACATCAAGGTGCCCTTGAGCAAGGCAGTCAACCAAAAGCTCTACTGGAATTGGTCAGTGGCCAGTGGTGGAATATTGTGGGAGGACTGGGCAGCTCCCATGGGGTAGCTATAACTATACCAATGTGCAGCAGGGCATAGCTAAAAAATAGCATGCATGCTCAGCAAAACCCTTCCCTGGATAAATAGTGGTTGAAAAAAAAAAATATCTATATGGATTTATTTTATTAGGCTTTCAAATATTTCTGTAGAGACAGAAAGAAAAGGTGATAAAAAGAGACGCAGCAGCACAGTATGAACTGGGACTTGGAGGCATGCAGTCATACAGTATGTACAAGGCATGAGCAGACTGAACTGCTCGGCATCCAACACCTGCAAATTTAATGTTCGAGTTATAGGAAACTGGAACAGGTTTTCCATTTGTCTGCGTCAGTGTGAAGTTAAAGCTCTAATACCAGGAGCACACGGAGGTGGATTTCGCCAATTTTTTAAAGAGAAGATCCAAGATTCCCGCATGTTTTCCCTGGAAAGGCTCACACTCCTGAGAGCAGGTCCAGGAAACATCCCACACACCCCGTAACAGCGGGGCGGCAGATGGAAAAAGAAAACGTGGAAATCACAAAATCTATTTTCAGGCATGCTGGGAGTGACATACGGGAATAGGAATGTCCACAACAGACTCAACTCTTCATCGAGATAGTTAATCATCTTTATGATTAACAGTCTAAAATAAACCAAGAGAAACAATTGTGTTTGGCCCAAAGTGGAGAACACAAAAGACAGGTTCCCCCGGACGTTCATGAATCTGATCACCTAAATAACAAATCATCCTCAAGTGAGAATTTACACTTTTGGTCATGGGAGGAATAGCTTGAGAATAGCTTTCCTAAAATGTGCCCGAGCGAAGGGGGAGTTTATTTGAATGAGATCTATGTCCCCTTTTACCTTTGATGACTCTCCTCTTGGATCTGCCCCGCACACTAACTCCGAATCAAAAGCAGAACGTGACAGCTCACCTCGTTCCACCCCAGATGTGAATATGCAATCAAACTTTTCTTTGACTTCGAAGATTGAGGAATAAATAATTAAGTCGATCCAATTACTTAATTAATTATTTCATTAATCATGTGCTCAGAAATTTCCTTCCCCCCCATTCGTCATGCGGCTCAATGGCTTCATTACGGATCAATGTGGAGCCGTCCCCATCGAGAGTCGCACTGTCATCGTCGAGATTAATCAAGATGTTGCCTGCATGCGGAATGGGCCTCCGAGCCGTCGCTATGGTAACCGGCGCATAACACTGGGAGCAATCTGGAAGCGTTGAGATGAGCTAGACACGATGAGTGAATTTGGTCTGTTTGCATGCACCGAATAGTGCCTCAAACGCACAAAACGTTTCTTTCTTTCTTTTTTTTTTTATTGTTTTGAGTGTGTAAGGGTCTTCACAGTGATGTAAAATGAGCTTCATCAGTTGAATGTAAAAACTATAAGACCATTGATCCCTAGGAGCAAGTAATTTGATTGATGTATTCAGCTGATGCTCTTATCCGAAGCACCTGACATCAAATGCAAACAGCAGAATAAGTGAACACTTGAGGCTCATCCTCTTCACATTTAGCCTAACAATAGAGAAGGGCAAAGAACAACAAAGCCAAGTGTTAAGAAAAAGGAAAAGAATGAACGGTTAGTGGGGATTTAGTGGTGGAGGTAGGAAAAAGCTTATAGCGTAATCAAGTGCAGGAAGGAAATCTGGGGGAATGTGTGCCTGTGTGTTGTGCCTGAACAGATGGTTTTGCCGCGGAACGGAAGATGTGGAGTCACGCTGCATTCCTGCCTGTGGTGAGAAAAGTGTTCCACCACTCAAGAATGTAAGACAGTAGTTGGTATTGATGGAAAAATTTCAAACACCACCCTGGTAATACGGTAGACAGTGACAAGGGCTCGCATTCCTTTCATTATCAGAGGAAAGTCATACACATCTGCTGGCCTAATGTTAACCGTCTCAGCCTCCCAAAGCTTCTGAGTGCCATGTTCCCCTCAGTCCATTGACTTCTAGTGATGGGTTGATTCACGCATCATTCGTTCATTTGAATGGTAATTTAAAGGGAATGAGTCGAATCAGAAATTAAATGAAATTTTAAATCAGTTGAGTGTCTGCGGTTGGACGAGTCGACACGTTTGCAAACACAAAATGGACGTTTGGGTCAAAGACAATTGTGATCCACCTATTGGCAATTGCTTCAGTGCTGGCTGGCTACTATCCAAAAATGGGCCTAATCAACCACAGTCCCAACAAACTCACACATTCCCAAACGTCCTTGTTCATTCATTCGTTGTCCACACCCAAACAGCGTACCCCTTCATGGCCAAGCACAATACTGTACGATTCCTTCAGTTTGTTCAGCAGTTTGGTTGCAAGTCTATGGGTTAATAGCTCAGTTGCTCAGTTGCATAATCGTCAATTATGTGTCTGAGCTCTTGTTTATTGGCTCTTGTTTATTTGATACACTTATTTGTCTTAGCTCTTGTTTATTTGATGCTCTTATTTGTCTCATTTGTTTAAGATAAAGTAGGTTGCTAACTTATTGCACTCTTAACTTAACACTAGTTATGCTCTTAGTTGCTTGTTTAGGAAGGAAATGCACTTACGATTTCTGGTGACTAGTAGGTTTCTTGCCTACCTATGTTGAATGCACTCATTGTAAGTCGCTTTGGATAAAAGCGTCTGCTAAATGACTGTAATGTAAGATTTGGTGGAAAAGTGAGTGATTTGTTCACTCGGTGGGTTAGCAACTGAATGGCCATGATAGCAATTTAGCAATGGCTGCTGAATCGGATAGACCCTATTTAGCCAACGTGTTGAGTAAATTAGCCCAAATGTATTTATTTATCTGTTCAAACTGAACTTGACCAAAGCTTAACATTACCTGGAACAAAGAAAGGTAAGTTATCCTAGGGTGAGTTCACCCTTGTTAGACTGTCAGCTATTTGGGTTGTGCTTATGAAGTGAAGTTCAATTGAAGTGTTTTAGACTCAGGATAGGATATTTGTCTTGTTTTATAATGGTGTTGCTCTTCGTTCGTCATTTTTACAAAGATGATTCAAATGAACCGGTTCTGAATTGATTCACTACTGTTAAAGACCCTGAAAGAATCAAGTTAGTTAAAAGAATCAGTCATCACTATTGACTTCCAGTGGAACACAGATGGTACTTTTAGAAAAACGAGTCCAGGATGTTACTGCAGATTTGTGACTATAAAAGATGCACTACATGCACTAGTGATATTGTGGGTCTGAATTCCAATTCACAACCTTCGTTGCATTTGTTATTATTTTTAAAAAGAGCTGGATCAGCTATGAGCTATATGCATTGGTAATAACTCTGTCCCAGGAGGAGCTATCCAGTGAGAAGAGAGAGGAGGAAACCCACAATATGGAGCAAGCCACAAAAGATACACCAGAGATACAAAGGCTATATATAAAGGCTGACATGGCTAATACAAAATAGAAGTTTATATTTGGTTCCCTGATGATCTAAAAGTGAATGGGACTCTTCCAGCTGGGGACTAGTGAGCACTCTGCTGCCTTTTCTCTATACACCTACACCAGTAGCAGCAGATGGTCCAGAGGAGAAGATGGCCAAAGGCGGAAATGGAGACGCTTTGACACAAAGGTGAGGAATGAGTGAGTGGATCCCTATTTGATTGAAGTTGCTTTGAAGCTCTCCGCTACCTCACCTGTGATTGTGCAGGCGGCTGCGCGTGCATGCGCATGGCCGCGTGTGAGTGTGTAACTGTGTGCAAGCGTGTGTTTGTGTGTCTCGGGGTGTGAAAGAGAGCAAAGACAGGAGCTGCAAGACGGAGAGACAAGAGAGAGAGAGATCCTCCCTGTTTAAGTCTAAATTCCTCGTTTATTTGTTTGATTAATTTGCGCGACGGCATGCTGTAACCCCGTTCTGTCACACGCCTCCTTCACTGGGGTTTATTTTAGCAGGGCGGTAAGTGGCCCCATAATGTCACTGTAATACTGGGTCATGCTTTTCCGAATGGAGGGATGGGACTGGGGGGAAAGAGAGAACAAGGGATGAGAATGCGGGGAGATGGAGGAGGAGGAAAACGTCCCTCGTTCATCTTCCGAAAGTGAGTGTTAAAATAACACCTGGCCTGACTGGATTCACTGTGGGTGTGCTGGAAGGATCAGCACGTCAGGCTAACAGGAACTGTCACTGGAGACGCACGTACACACACACACACACACACACACACACACACACACACACACACACAAGAGAAGGTTGGATAGAGGGAAGCTAGAGCCTGAGCTACAGCTTGAAAGTGAGAATGCTCATTGCTACATAATCAGTTGCAACACATATGAGGGACTTGAACCGGCACGCCTTCAGGTCAGAACCTCTCGGCGAGGATACAAGTGGTTTGAATTGTACCAAGTCACAGGGCTGTGTGTGTGTGTGTGTGTGTACGCGCGCATAGATATATTCATGAGTGCGTAGGTGTGTGTGTGCCTCTGAAGTAGCCATGACAACGTTCACAAGCGAGGGAGAGGGTAGAGTTTAGAGGGATAGAGGGAGAGACATCTTGCATATTCAACGCTCTGTCGCCCGGCTGTCATCGGCCAACTGAGTGGTGAGGAGATAGGGAACTAGTCAAATTACCGGCCGTGCTCGATTCTGTCTCCCGCGTTGACAAGTCTGTCAGAGATGGGATTTAATCTCTTAATAACGAACAGCGCTGGGGATGGGTTTTTTTTCTCTCCCTCCCCCCTCTCACTTTTTTTTCTTTGACCGTTTTCTGATCGCATCTGGCCTTGTCGACAAATCACATGCATCTTAGACAGAGAAATATCCATGTCTGAATATCTTATAGGCCCGGGTTTCTCTCCCTCCATCTCTCCATCTCTAATACAAGCTGTCGTGCTAGATCATGATTGATCAGGGCCTTAGTGGCCAACGCCAGCTCTTCCTCTCCTGCTGCGGAAATGAATGGGGATCAGATGCGCTCCAGCTATGAAGTTGGAAGCTGAATTATTGGCTAGAGAGAGGAAGAGAAGGAGAGATAAAGACGGGGAGGAGGCAGATGAAATGAGGGGAGCATCTCCTCTGGTACATATCTCCTCTTGGAAGTTTGATTCCCAGGAGGACTCGCCTGTTGAGAAACACTTTGTTGAATTCGCATTACCGACTCTTCCTGCCTGTGTCATCTGATATCAGCATTTACTCCCCTCGCTCTGCTTTTTTGTTTTTGATTGTCTTTAAAAGTCTTCAAATGAGCCCACGGCTTTGATGGCTGTGACCAAAGAAAGGCAGCGGTGAATGTATGTATGAGCCAGGTGAGTGACTTTCTCTTGGTGCTTTTACCAAAAAAGCTGCAACTTCAGAAAAATGCAATGCTTGATATAAATGAGATTAGCTCGCTGTTTTAAGACCAGAGCCTTGCATTGTGTTTTAAAACAGTGATGGACAGTGCTGTGTAATATAAGATAAGTAACTAATTACTTTCCCCAACACTGCTCAACTCTACCTGTCTGGTAGACATTTATGTTACATACCCAAATACTCAAACAGTGTTACATGGGTTCTAGCCCCTCCCCTTCCACCCTGCTGGCAATAACATCACCGGGTGATTGGTCCCATCATCCCTCAGCTGTAACGTGACTGGTCCATTCCTCCCACCCAAAGCCTGACTCCTGTCCCAGAGGGCTGTAGCCCCGCCCCCTCCCTCCATCTCCACATGGCTTTGGTGGCACCGTCACCATGGCGACAGTTGGAACTCTGGTGATTAATGCCCCAGGAAATGAAAGTGTTGCCGGGGACGACGTGGGAACGTTGTAACTTTGCATGTTCCGCGGGGGCTGGAATGCTTTGGTGTCCAACATCCAGCCTTTAGCTAATTAGCTAAATCAGCTCGCTGGGGCTTAATTAGAAGCAGCTCACAGACACACCCGTGTCCAGGGGCTCTTTAATTACCCTCAGGTTCGTTAGGAGGGAAGGGCCTCGAGCTCTAATTAACTGGCTCTGTACACTTAGGAGTGAGTGTGTGTGTGTGTGCATTTGTTATATGTGTGCGTGCGTGCAGGCATATGTGTGTGCCACCCATAGGAAAACTACAGGATAAAGGGTGTGTGTGTGTGTGTGTGTGTGTGTTAGTGGAGGGGATGGTTAAAGACCCACAGGGTATGCTAATACCTTGTTAAACCATGCTGCAAATATGATAAACACAGTGCAACTTTTCATTTAGAGTCAGAAGGAGGGCAGGGGATAGACGAAGTAAAGCAGAGAGAGAGAGAGAGAGTATAGTGAAAGAGACAGAGTAGATAACTGGAAAAGAGCTGGTGAGTGACAGCTTGGTGGAGGAGCTTTAGAGACGGAGAGGGGGATGAAAAGACAGGCGGAGTGAAGGAGTGTAACAGAGTGTGTGAGAGAGAGTGATGAAGATAGAAGGAGAGAGATGGTGCCAGTCCTCCGTAAAGGAGGAGTGTGTTATCTGTCCTTTCATGGTGGCTGTCAGCTACAGAGGCCACATGCCTTCATGTTGTCTCACCACGGACAAACAGCAGTAATTAGAGAGACAGGGTGATGGAGCGGAGACACACACACACACACACTATACACATGGAGTGGTGCAAAACAAATCCACTTACATCATACCTTGTGTTTCTGATTGTGTAATACAAACACACTCAATCTATAGTATTCAGAAAACCTGGAAATACAAAAGCCATATTGACATGCATGACAGTAACATCACTTTGGTGTCACTGCAGCGGTAGTAGTGCCTAATGAAGCGAATTCATCGATGGGGAGATATGAAGGAAAGTTTGATTTCATTGGTGGTCGGGATCCCTGTATGATCGATAAAGCGAGTCTAAGTCAAGACAGGTCAACATTACCGGTGTTGTGCCAAAATGTATATTCCCTAAATAAATGTGCCTCCCTAGCACCAGGAAGACGATCCACAAATTGAAATGATGTTGTGTTCTTCCCTGGCATGAAATCGAGGCAAAAACACTGCCAGGGGAAACACATTTTTTTAGGGGAAACAAATTCTGGCAGTTTGTTGTAAAACGACATTTAAAAAAAACCTTTCAGTGCATTATTATTACACCTAGAAGCCTCATAATAAAGATATTATGTTTGTGATCTTATTATCTCAAGCCACAAGCGTTCATTGATTCTACAAGGAAGCTGTCAGGCTATATATTAGTCTACTTGTCATTTATTAAGCACATTTCTCTTACGGTTATTTCCTCGTGCAGTGGCAAAACAACAACACACACCAAGGACAAAATGAGGACACACCGCCAGGGAAGCACTAATTTTGGAACAACGAAGGTTTGCTGTCTCAAGCTGCGACACTGTCACCTGGCTGTTGGCTAATGTCAACAAAATGGCTGAGTGAGTGATTGAGGTGATCATCATGCAAATACTATGGAAAATAGTAAAATCAGCCAAAAAATAATCACACTAAATTATCTTGGAATTAAATTGTATGAAATTTTACTCCATGAGCAACTTCTAGTTCTGCCTAGTAAGTGCAAAATGGACAAAAAGTTGATTACAGCCATTTAAAGCTTACCAGTTCTCTACAACCTTTATTTGAAAGACTACAGGAACGTTACGATGCTTGGGAAACAGTTGCATTCATTGCTGAGGTCGATGGTACGCTCTGAAGTAATTGTATTGAGCTGTTTATATTTATTTTAGATTAATGCTTCCTAACTTGCTAGCTAGATCAAAATGATGTAACATGATGAAAGGCAGTACCGAAGCAACGAAAAATACATGATTTGACTGTTCAAAACTTCAAGCTGCAGACCACTACATCGATGCAATCACAGCCACAATCAGTTAGAAGAGAGCGACCCATCAACCGAGTTGCTCACAGTGTGAATGCGGGGTGAGAACTTTGTCAACATTGCAGCCACATTGCTGTGTATGATATTCCCATGTCTTTCTGTGCTCTTCACAAAGTGCTGTGCCATGCTGTGTCAGGCCCGAGTGGGACCGGCTCTGTATGGATTCATTGATTGACAGGCTGACTGAAGGATCGAGTGGGCTGGCAGGTTTGTCCTTGGCTGGCAGGGAAGACTGTGATGACACACAGCAAGAGCATGCTATCAAAACACACTGTCACTATAATAGTGTGAGTACAGCAATACGCAGCAATTGATGGAAATGCCAATACAGGGAGGAGGTGATGAGGAGGAGGAGTAGGAGAAGGATGGGGTCAGAGTTTAGGTGATGAAATGATGATGAAGACGGCAGGGGTGGTGTTGATGATGAGAATGATGATGATGTTGATGATGACGATGGTAATGTTGATATTGTTGTCTTTGATGCTGATGATTGACAAAGACAACTTCCTCTGTTAGTATCCAAGTTCCTTTGAAAAAGAGTAATAATCTTCGCTGCTGACACTAAAGTATGATCTAAAAAGATCCTTGGAGCAAGACTGTTCACGCACGCGCACACTCTCACTCTCTCTCTCTCTCTCTCTCTCTCTCTCTCTCTCTCTCTCTCTCTCTCTCTCTCACACACACACACACACACACACAGAGAGAGCCCCATCGAAGCCTGACAGTCCTCCCTCTCCCTCCGACTGTAGAGAACGCACCTTCAGCCATTCATCAGTGTCACCCTGTCGCCGTCGGTTACGGCCCGGGGCCCGTCGCGTCTTCATTAAGGTCCGAATAAATCTGAAATAAAACCGCCGATGATTTATTAGCTTCCGATAGCGTCGCGCTGGTTAGCATGGTCGGCCGCCGCTCGGGCCCAGAGACAGCTCTCAGACATGAGCAGCAGAAATCCGATGTGACAGGGAGATGTTTGTGTGATGATATCAGTCTGTGATCACTAGTTCTGTCTGATGAGAGGAGTAGGGCTTTGGGGGAAGTGTCACGCTCCAGCAGGGTCTATCCGCTGTGTGCGTGTGCGCGCGCTGTGTGTCTGTGTGATGATATTTGTCTGTAATGCTCAGGCTAGAAGGTGCCTTTGACAGAACGGCCAATGATGTCCTGCAAAAACCCTGTATCTGCAGATTCAGAGACTTTTTTTTTAGAAATTGTGCTTGGTTCTCCTGTTGATGAAATGCATTTGCAATTCATTGGCTTGGTCCCAGAGTTAAGAAACACATTCTGTAGTCTATATGGTGGACAATTTCAGCAGAAGAAAGGTTTCTGCTGGATAATATATTGATGATGGATAATAAAGAGGAGATATTCCACACAACTGTATCCATCAGTCTACATATGAAAGAAAAAAAAGCTGTTATAAGCTTGTTTTTTCCACATTTGCAACTCAAGTTGTTTACATTGCAATTTTATAAACCCTGAAATTGAGGTTACATCGTATTTTATGGGACTCTAGGTGCCATGAAACTAATGCATACTCCACTGTATGACTTACAAAGAGAATCAATCTGAAAAAAGCCTCTTTTTTTCTTAATTCCTTCAAGACTTTTTCTGGAGATACAAGGTTTTACTGTAACACTGCGTCGTTTCTGAGATGGATGTCATTAAGTCTCTCTCTTCTCCCTCTCTGTCCTTTTTTGTTGTTTCTGTCGGGTTAAAAGACAGAAGGTTAGGACTTAGACTGATATTGGTGGTGTGCCCAACGGAGCCACTAACCCTGGATCAGTTCCAGTATGGCCATTTCAGCTGAGGCCAATCCAGATGACAGAGCTCCAGCTGACTCCAGGCCAGTGCAGCAGGGAGAAGCACAGCTGAGACCTGCAGGTGTCACATTGTCCTGGTTGTCACTAACCCAATTACATCTGGAACACCGGGGACACTCCGGCACACAACATCAGAACAGACACGCATTCACACACACACACACACACACACACACGCAACCATAATACACACACATGCAAGTACGAAAGAAGAATTCATCTGCTATGGGCTATGACTATGAATACTGCCGGGGGGAAAGATGAAGTAAGGGTAGACAAAGTTAGAGAAAAAAAGTGATGGAGAGGAAATTCATTTCTTCCTCTTTGTTAATTAATGATGCATTAGAAAAGGCAAATAGAGTAGATGGCGGTAAGGGGGAAGAGGCATTATAGGGAAAAGAGATTTTTCAATGCCCTTCCACCCTCTTTCCATATCTCTCACACTTCCTTTTCTCTGTTATCGTTTTCCCTTTACCTTTATTCTCCATCTCTCCCTCTGCAGCTCTCCAATCTGATCTCCCTTCTCCCTTTAGCTCCAACCCATCTGTCTGGCAGTCACTCTCCTCCACTCTCTGCTCTAATGGTGTGTGTGTGTGTGTGTGTCCATGAGCACATGTGTGGGTATGTGAGCTTGTGTGTAGACCCACACTCATATCATGGATGTATGTGTCCAGAAGCACAAATGTATGTGTGTGTGGAGGGGGTTTGGGGATATGTGCTCACACCGTGTGTGTGTGTGTGTGTGTGTGTGTGTGAGTGTGTGCGCGCTCTAATGGTGTTTAATGCCCAGACTAATGGTTTCAGCAGGGAATCCTTGTGCGGAGCTTGAGTCCAGGCCTGGGCTGATCGCTGGCAGGACCATCCCTCATCCTGATACCGCATGGAGGTGAGAGCCAGGGGAACACACACACATCACACACACACACACACACACACACACAAACTGTCTTTGCTTCTCACAAGCATGCTCGCTCACACACTCGCCTCCAGATTCTATTCCTCTGTTTCCCAGTGACTCTCATCCTCCATCTCCCTTTCTCTCTCCCTCCCCCCATCTCTCTCTCTCCATCTATCTATCTTCCTCAGACTATCAAATCTCTCTGTCGTTCCGTCTTTAAATCGCTGTTTGCCTTCACCAATGTTCTGATGCTCTTTATTGCAGAGGGAGGCACGAGGAGAAAGACACAGAGATGGAAAGAGAGAGAGAGAGAATGAGAGAGAGCGCGAGAGAAATTTAAGTTGTCTGTGTTGACGTTTGAAGACATAAAATGAAGATGTAATGATATTGTTTTTTAAAATACAATAAAGCCTTGATTTTATGATGTGATGATTTCAAAAATGTAAATAAAACACAATATTATGTCCATTTACGTCAATCGACTTGAAAATGGTATGCCACTGATGTGCACACAAAGTGGTAGCAATGTACATAAATGCACAAAAAACTGCAAATTCAATGTAAAATGAAGATACATTTTCTAAAAAAAATATCACAATTTAGACTCAGCTTTAGGTGTAAGCGCAAATACTGGTTTCAAAACCTTTAAGGTTCCTGGTATTATAGTTTTGGGTAAAGGACTTGAGGCACAAAAGGGCAGTTGGTTGGCCTCAAGGTCGCTTGGCTGCAGGATTAAGGGCTGCTCTGGGCTTCAGGGAGCTGAATCAGATGACCTTTACAGGCAGGTGGAGAGAGGTGGAGATGTGGATGCTTTTAGATGCTGGAAATGAAGTGCCGAAGAGGCTTTTGGGTAGGCGGCAAAGTGAGTATGTGTGTGTGTGTGTGTGTGCGTGCACGTCCGTGTTGCTGTGTGTGTGTTTGTACGCATGCATGGATGAAAGTGTGATTGTTTGTATGTGCACATGGGAGCTAAGATATATTTAGAGCCCCGTGATAAGGGGTGCAGAAGGGGGATGAGGAAGGGGTTATTATGGCTGGGCTGGTGATGTGTGTGTATGTGTGTGTGTGTGTGGGGGGGTCTAGACTGGTTATACCGAATGGCTTGAAAAGGAAAGGTGAGGAGAAGAGAAGAGCAAAGCGAGGGAAGGAGGTGGGGGAGCAGAAAGAGGGAATAGGGTGGGAGGGGAGGGCTAAGATAAAACAGGAGGGAGGAAGGAAGGAGGAGAGATTGGGGTAGGAAGGCTTGGGAAGGGCAGAAGGTAAAGGAGTGTTGGGGATGGAGAACTCGGGAAGGTTAGGGAAGGCGGGGAGTACGAGGGGAGGAGAGAGTGAGGTGGGAAGTCGAGGGGATTACAGGGGGTATTGGGGTGTGTGGGAGGTGTAGGGGGTATGGGGGTATGCTGGAGCAGGGCAGCGGGGCTAGGGGGGTGTGTCAGTACAGATGCTTTGTGACCGGGTGTCACAACTCGGGCCAGGAAGCTGAATCCGGCGATTAATCACCGGGCCCCTCCGCTTGTAATCAAACGGGCTCTGGCCGTGATGTATGAGCCATGTCACAACTACTGACTCGCACGCACACACACACACACACACACACACACACACACACACACACGCACACACACTCATACTACAACCCACAGTTGCTCATGTGCACACGTATGTGCATGAATACACACAGACACAGACGGATACACTGAAACAACCTCTGGCTGCTCACCAGGATTATGGCTGTCTTCCAAGAGGCCAGACTTCAAAGACACAAACATAAACATCCTACAAAGCCAACACATTATAATCTTAGTCAGCAACATGGGGGAAGGGGGGGGGGGGTGTCTGCATGAGGATAGAGAGAGAGAGAGAGAGAGATAGAGAGAGAGAAAGTGAGTCAGAGGGAGTTCAGGACTAATGAGGAAGATAGATACACTGAGTAATGGGAGTAGAGGAAAGACAGAAGAAAAGATCGGACAAGTAAGAGAGACTGAAAGCAAGGGTGAGAGAGGTTGCAAATGAATGTATCAGAGAGAGAGATGGCTACTAAGAGAGAGAGAGAGAGAGAGAGGAGGAAGTGAGGGCTGAGGAGGGGATGAAGAGGTGAATCCGTAGGGATGGGGGTAAAGCTCTTGGTCAGCGGTTTCCACGGCGATGGTGGACAGGCCGGCTGACAGGATGAATAATTTAGGACGAGGTGTGGACATCGATCCCACAATGCACTTCTGCCTGACCACACTGTCCCAAGCACATATTCTCAGATGCACACATTTGGATGTATACACACACACACACACACACACACACACACACACACACACACAAATCATCCTCAGCAGTTCCTTGGATCAGGACTGACCTCTTTCACGCCAACAGCCGGATAAACAATTACTCTTTTACTCACCTTGCATCAGCTCCTCAGTCTCAGAATACTTTGATAAGAAAAAGTGATTTAGAATATTTTTTTATCTTTACATTATGCAATTTTTCATCTTTTTTTCAATTTCAATTTTTCAAACCCAGGATTCACTCAAGAATCTCAAATTGCAGAAACAAAGATATTTCAAAATGGACACCCAACACCTGCGTACACACAAGCACAGACATGCGCAAACACACACACACGCATGCACAGAAAATCAAATGCATCTACATGCACACACACACACATACACACACACACACACACACACATAATCATACACACACACATATAATCATGCACACAATTTTTTGGCCCCATGCTGACAGACACCGAGGGCTGTGAATCCGGCAGGCTTTCAGTAGCCTCCTCTGCGCAATGTCTTTCCTGTTTAATCCACAGACTTCCTGTCTACTGCAACCTGATACTTCCTGGTTGAGTCAGATGTCTTTGACCCCACTGGACTGCTGTCCAAACCAAACACAGGCACTTCCGGTTCATTTCTCCTGTAGGAAAGAAGAAATGGACACAGAAACAGAGAATTTTAGATGCTTCCTTTTCATCTTAGCGTTGCAAAATGTCAGAACAGAACTGAACAATACAATGGCAAATATTAATATTTTATTAGTTTATTACCTGGCTGGATTTGCTATTCACTATTTGAAATGATGAACACTGATTCAAATTGCAGTCTTACATTTTGTAGCAACATTCCCTCAGCCTCTGGCACAACACAGAACGATTTTTAACCCCGCGGAACAATGTTTCTCCCAAATCTCTCCGGCTTTGCAGGCACCTCTCCTCTTCATTCATCACACAGCCTGAACGAGTGACCGGGGAATGACCTCACACACACACACACACACGCACACACACACACGCACACGCACACGTACACACACACACGCACACACACACACACACTCACGGCACACACACAAACGCAAACATGATATCAACTCTCACACACAAGCACAATCCATTTATCACAAACGATGGATACCTAGGACACACGCTCCAACATGCATGCATGCACGCACACACACACACACACACGCACACACACTCACACATAGCGGCTCCTATCACATCCGTTACAGATGGGTTCTCCTCCTCCTCAGTCCTAAATGAATATAAATATGTCTGTTTGACATCATTCATCTGCCAGAGAAGAACACATTTACCCCGTCCTGCCAAAAGAGGCAGTGTTACTCTCTCCTCTGCTGGGGAGGGAAGCATGTAGGAAAAGGGGGAACTGGAGGGTTAGGGGAACGGAGGATGGGAACAGGGATGAAAAGACTTCCAGAGATAAGGATGATCATCCTTAAGAGCATCTAATGGGGTTGATGCAAAGTAATAAATTAAATATACCCTATAAAGTTTCTCTTTCTCTCTCTCACACAGAAAAATGCACAATTCCCCTTCTCTTTGAAAATACATTTTATTCTGCCATCGTCCTCCTTATCAAATCTGATCCTATCTCTCCCCTGCTGACAGGTTGTATTCACAATAAAGTGTTTGAAAGCCCATTAGCTCCAGACTCCAGCGCCGTAAAGCCAACGGCAGTCCGATATCATCAGTAACAGTCCAACAGAAGATGACAGCCAGACGACAAGTGAGCTCTGGACGGACTAAAGGAGCCGAGAGGAAGTAGAGATATCAGTGATGGGAACAAATTGAAACAAAATGGCGGTTTGATACGCCGCGGGGAGATGTCACACGGGCCATTGGAGCAGGTTTTAAGAAAGACGGCGTTTCATTATGTGGCATCTTTGGAAATGATCATTTAAAGGAAGTGTAATATACTCGTTTTAATTTTATTTGTCATTTTTAAGCATCGAAAAAGAGAAAGGAGTCAAACCATCGAGAGGCAATTACGGTGAGCCGCAAAAAAAAACGAGAGATCCTGTCACTTATCATCTGATAACCGTGAAAGTTCAACGGACGTGGCCTTCCGTGTCCTTAGTCACCGCGTCTTCGCTTTGTACCGCCTGCTCAGCCCTGAGGGAGGCGACAGTGGTTTCGAAGTGAACTGGCCCCTGTTCCAATCTGCGCTCCATATGTCACTGAGCCCATTAGGGAGGCGCTAGATTAGCATTACGGCTACGCTACCAGCCTTTTGCTAGGGGAGCACCCATGGGTACACATAAAAGCAGTGACTCACTTTGTCTCCCTTCCTCTCTTTGTCTGGCCGCGTATATTAACAAGCCATTGTCTTTTTCTCTCCACTACATTTTTCCGAACTGCATCCTCTGTTTCCGTCTTATTTTCTCATTCACTCTTCCCCCCTCTACTGCCCCTACACTCTTTGCCACTGGGGGCAGCAGAAGAAAGGATGTCGGCTTCCAGTGAGCTTTTTGTACACGACACTACTCTTCAGTCGATATCAACGCCTTCCTCGAGACTTACCTGGAATGTTTGCTGGCCCTATCTTCGCCAAATAAACCTACAACCTTTAAACACTCCCAGAGCCGTTATAAGATGTTTGCGATAGCTTTCTGTAAACACGGGTTGCCGCTGTACTCGAAGGAAATGTTTTTTTTTAGCGTTTCATAACTCGGGCTTTGCAACTCGTCTTTTGTTTCGTGGAACGGACCAATCAAATTGTTCCTTATAGAAAAGCAGCAAAGCAGGAAACCAATGGGGCATGTTCACCTAGAGGTCAGGTGGAGGTCAACGTGGAGTGTCATGCCCCTCCGCCGCCTCCCCTCCTCCTCCTCCTCCATTCTGTGACAAAGAGAGCCAGTTTGGTTGCCAAGGAAACAGGCATTTTCCATGGTGATGTTGGAACACGTGGGAAGGGCAGGGCGGCTTTGTTTCACCGTGATGAAGGATTCTCCCCATGCATGTTTAATCGGCAGAGTTATGGTCCCGAACCCAACAGCCAAGCCCATCTACCACAGGCTGATTATGTTCAATGGAGCTTCTGACACCGTCATTTTGCCGGTTTTATCATGCTGTGCAGCTCCACCGCGGGCACCTTAGCTATTGTTGCGCAGCGTTCCTGATGAGGACAGCTGAGACCACAGATAGGCAGACCAAACAAGGAAGGCACACACACACGTCTCTTGAGCGGCAACAGAAATGCGCTTGACCAAATAAACACGCTCTCTTTGCATACACACACTCTGAAACGTACACAGGCGCAGGCACACAATCCTTTTTGTCTTTTCCCCTCTTCTTGTGTCTCGGCACCCACCCACCACTGTTTGGCTTAGTGCAGCAGGGGGGGGAAAAAAATGGCCGATCACCATGGCAACGGTGTGTGCCGTTCTGCTACAGCTGTGATGTATGTGGTGACACTTTTGACCCTCTGGTGAACTTTATAAGGCAGGAGCCGAGCCGAGTCCGGATAGACTGTCTGCCCTGCCTATCCTGCCACTATAGCGAACCGTGTAGGTCCTGTTGGCTTCTCTCTGCCCTGGGCACCATGACAACAGATTCTTAGGCAAAGTCCCAACCAGAAGAAACCAGGGCTGTGCACCTTTGCCATGGTAACAAAATAAGACCTCAACAAGGTCTTAATCACACCAATTTGCTATGACAACAAGAATACCTGTTATTATAAGGATAGCAAGTGTTTTGCAATGAGTGTCAAGGACTGCATACACAATAATACCATACAAACTTCAGCCATCCTATCATCTTTTGTTATATAAATGCATCAAATCCCTGATCTATCGACAAACATTTTCACTCCTCCCAATCCAGTCAAGGTGACTTTCTCCGGCCCCAACTGTAAATATTTCACATGAACAGCCATCGTATTTTCATGTGTCAAATCTCCGGAGAAAGGGTGGAGCGGGAGGAGGCATCAGATGTTGACACGAGTCGCAGACGCAGACCTGCCTCGTTCGTTGTCTTAACATTAACCATCGCCGGGCAGTGACAGCCTATTTTGGAGCTGGAAGGGATCCAGGGTTTGTTTGGCCCTCACGTGTTTGGTTTCCGACTCACTCGCCTTTCAGTTGTGTCCACAGGCGTCAACACAACATTTCTTCAGAGCTTTTGTTGGCATGCCATCTCCACTGACATTTACAGATCATACACACTGTTAGATAGATATCCCGTGCAGAGGTCAGATGCACACACAGCCTGAGCCTTGAGCGTGCAGCTGAACACACACGAGCCAGGTTCCAAGGATAGTTTTGTCCAGTGACACACTTAAAACAGATTGATGACCACACGCCTTGGTATGTGTTCACTGAGACGGGCGGACAACCACAAGTCATATCGTCAGTTGAAAACCTGGTATCTCCCACGCGTCGGCTTTTCAGGAACTGTGAAAAACAGCCCTGTTTTCAGATTGACCACCATGCATTTAATGGGATTTCCTAAACCCAAGGGTCGTGAAATTTTCTCAACCAAGACCATGTAATCCTTCAGCTGAAGTTAACAAATGAACATATGCACACACACACACACACACACACACACACACACAGACATACACAATTGGAAATACATATATCCACACAAAACATCATAATGCAATACACTGCAATACCCATGCATGCAAGCATTCTCAATCATCACTTGTCCCCTCCTGTCTGGTTAGCTTTGCAGAATTGCCATGTCCCTCTATGTTCCCACCACTAGGAGTGCTGCAGCTTTGCACAAAACCAGCGCTCCCAGACTGCTGCTGCTGCTGCCGCCTCACACTGAGCTGCCATGGAGCAGAAGAAGGGGAACTGACACCCAGTAAACGTAGACAAGCAGACACCTTCTTAATCATTCATGTGGCCTTTTTTTATTAAGAAACAATTGGTTCCACATGGTACCAGACGCATTGTGAACGTATATTATGCAGTATATATAGGCCTGCAGATAAGGCAGGAAAGTGGCTGCGGTAATAACAAAAAGATGTTCACGAAGAAACAGTGCTGCCCTTAAAATAAATCAATTTATCAGCGGTTCAGAAAAATGCGTTCAAAAAGAAAGAATAATGCATCTCACTTACAACACGGAACATTGCCAGAACTTTTATGATATTCGTTACAGTCACATTACAAAGTTTCTCATAAAAACACTGCCTCATCCTTGGCCAAGCAAATATTTTCCCTTTGTACTGGCAAGTGTGTGTGTGTGTGTGTGGGGTGGGGGGGGGGGGACAATTTTCCACCATTTCAACACAAAAGCAAAAAAAAACAAAAGCGACATTCCGTGTCCCGTTGCAGCTCCTCGGTCCTGTTTGTCGAGGTCACAGTCTTGGAGGGTCATGACCCCTTAAGATACACTCTGTCCTGCCATACGAGCCGGGAACTCAACCTGCAGGCTGGACAGAGAGAGAGAGAGAGAGAGAGAGAGAGAGACAGAGTGAGAGAAGGTGAGAGAAAGGGTTACAAAAGTAAAACTAACAGCAGCACAGCAGCACATGAAGTAAAAACACGGAGAGATTTTAATGTGACGTTTAAAGGAACTCACATACAGGAAATGATTCATGCTTGTGTGCTTGCTTTCCTCAGTCACGTGCACACTGCCCACTTTTATACCCTGTGTGTGTCTGTGTGTGTGTTTATGTGTCTGTCTGTCACTACATGTGTCCACCTATCTCTACGTGGCCCTGGCAATCAGGTTTGGGGACAATCCCCCTCCCCACCCACTTCCCCCCCTGTCCCCCGACCCCTCCCCTGCCTGTGGTCCTGCCAGTAATGTTGAGCAGGTGACCTTTTCTCTCAGCTAATCCACACCAAAAAGCCCTAATTACTGCTGCCGCTCCACCAGCCTCCACTGGCCCAATAATCAATACAGCCGATCGGCCCGAGGATCACTCCGTCAGACACCAGCGTGCTATGTGTGGCTCGGTCTGTGTGTGTGTGTGTGTGTGTGTGTGTGTGTGTGTGTGTGTGTGTACATGTGTGTTTGTGTTCTCACATGAGCGCAAGGTAGAGAGAGGAGGGTGGGGAGAAAGTTAGAGAGACAGAGAAGAGTGTGTGTGTGTGTGTGTGTGTGTGTGTGTGTGTGTGTGTGGGTGTGTGTGCGTGTGTGTGTGTGTGTGTGTGTGTGTGTTGTGCTTTAGTGAATGCCTTTTCTTAGGAGATGGTGATGCAGCAAGAAACAAGAGTAGAGAAGGAGCACAAATAAGCAAAGATAGAAATAGAGGGAGCAAGTGACAGAAAAAGGGACAGAGCATGACTGCAAAGTGCCCCCCCTCTCCCCACACACACACACACACACACACACATCCCTCCATCCTGAATGTTGTGACACCAGTTGACCTTATTGAGCTGCTGTTGTATAAAGAGTCCCTGATTAGAATATCTTCCCTTTAACCTTTACTGGAGTGACGCGTCTCTTAAAAGCAAAGAAATTACACCACGTTTATGCAGAGAGATAAATGTTTTCTGTCGTTATTTCATTAAGCAGTGGCATTTCCCTAAATGTACTGATTGCATTGCTGAAAACGCCGCTTTTCAACAAAAATACTGGGTTTTTTTAGTTTTTTTTTACTTTGGCTGAGAAAGTGCAGGTGCAGGCTTCTGGAGTTATACTATATGAAGAGCTGACAGTGTAGAACCTGCCTGGAGCACTCACTGCATTTTCTCACCTGTG
Organism: Hoplostethus atlanticus; assembly: GCA_034670405.1. NCBI lineage: Eukaryota > Metazoa > Chordata > Actinopteri > Trachichthyiformes > Trachichthyidae > Hoplostethus > Hoplostethus atlanticus. Next base: position 805,333 of record JAXDDX010000006.1, on the reverse strand, counting down.
TGTGTGTGTGTGTGTGTGTATGTGTGATTGTATGTGTGCATGAATCTGTGTGCATCTGTGTGTGGAAAATGCCTCAGGGCATTGTGGGCACAACAAAAGGACGGACACAATGTTGTCAGAAAGAAAAGGAAAGTTTAATTTTAGAAGCAGCTGCATGAACAGAGTCGTAGCTGTGAAAAGGGGCTGGCGAACCCTCTCTCTCTTCCTCCTCTCCTCTTTCTTCTTCTGTCTCTCTCGCTGACAGTCTTTGATTGTATTAGACAGGTTAATGAAAAGCAACACAGAGGAAACTACTGTCAGTCCTTCGGGTATAGGCTACACCTGCCTGTGTCTCTTACTCTTGTGTCCTCGGGCATGCCAGCCAGTCAACATGATGATGAGACAGTATGAACGTGATGAGAAACTAGTGCATAGCCTGAGGGTGGGGTCCGGTCTGCAGGCGTGAAATGCATATGAATATAAGCTACTGTTCCCACACTGACATACCTAGACGCAGTCTGAGAGCTGCTGGAAAAAACATTATACTGTAGCGTATAAGGACTGGTTTGTCACACTGTGGAACGGGGCCAGAAATGGGTTGTGGGTGTATTACTGGTGGGTCCTGACGTTATAAGAGTAGGAAAGTATCTAGGATGACAGACAAAATTGAACCCCTGCAATAAAGTGTGGTGTCCAATTTAAACGTTTGGCAAAAAGGCCATAATTGACAAGAGTAGCAATTGCCAACCACCATCGCAACACTATCATAAAACGAACGAATCTACCCTCTTGGAAGGAAAGGTCCTTAACATCGGCTGAAAAGCAAAAAGAAACCGTGCAGGGTTCCAGAGGTTCATCAAAGAGTGATGGTTGTATTAACTACTATCGTGCCCACAAGGATTCTGTGAAGAACTGCTTTTTAAGAGCGTGAGAAACACAAGGAAACTTTCCATATGGCTATACGTTGTCGTCACCAGTGATCTTCAGTGGTTGCAGCGATGACACCATCTGCTTTGGTCAAAAGACTGTGACCTGCGGTCAGGCGTGGTTAATCTATCGGTTCTCTGGCTTCCCACAAGGTCAGAATTGGTCAATAACTTATGAGTATCTAGCATTATGAAACTGGCTACCTTACTCCCAAAGTACCGTAATAACATGCAGACACGGATACCCTGTGTAACCAAGGCAATGTGTTTTTACTTCATGATAGTATAGAAAATATTCATTGCAACAGATGAATCAGCTTCATCTCAATTTAGTGGTATAGGTTATCAGGTCTATAAGGCAACCATTATATTGATATAATGAACATATGGGTATATCTATGAGAATGCATGAATGTGTTAAAGGTCCAATAAGTAACATTTCTACTGAGGAGGATGGAGGGCGGTGCTGCAAGTCAGCGACCAGCATTGCAAGACATTTTCGTACTCAAACCAAAAAAAACAAATGACAAAGCATCACTATTACTACAGTATTTTGCAGGGTAATAGACTACCTGTTCACTAGATGTTTCTGTTGGATCTCCGCTCTAATGTCAATTACAGGCCACTGTAAGCTGTGAGCCAGAGAGACCTGCTAATGTCGTTGCAATTCCTTGGTCGCTGGTAACAGGTCGAGAAAAGTCAGAGATTACTTAACGTCATGTATTCAAAGCTGCCTGTGCAGGATTTGGCAGTATAGCATAGGCTGCATGTGCCTCTGCCAACATCTGCAGTGTGCGCCTGTGTTTGACTCTTTGAGAGAGTGTGTATGCCTGTGTGTGTGTGTGTGTGTGTGTGTGTGTGTATGTGTGAGCGTGAGCCATGAAGGCGGACTGAAGACATGCAGCCCCAGAGAGAGCTGCCCCAGTCAGCCAAACCTGCTGAGTGAAACCCTGTGGTAATGTTTAGCTTAGGGGGTGAAGAAGAGGATGAGTGGGGGGAAAGCAAGGAGGGAGGGATGAGAGGATGACAGGGCGGGGATGCATGGGGAGAGAGAGTGAAGAGAACGAAGAGGGTAGCGGCGTGAGGGAGGGAGGGATGGGTCACGGAGGAGTGACGGGGCAGAGGGAGGGAAGGAAGGATGAAAGGTCCGACTGGGATGGAGGAGAGGAGAGGTCCCGCTTGGTCTCGTCAGTCAGTCGTCTCTCTCTGACACCTGAACCTCCGCTGACCGGGTCGTGACTGCCTCCCCGGCCCAGGAGAAACCATGGGGGGGGGGGGCTGACCTTTGACCTCTCACCCCCTCATCACCACCGCTACCCCTGCCCCGCCTCCTCGCCCGCTTCCCCGCCCTAATCTCTTTCCAACTCGTTCCCTTACGCCCATTCAGCAGCAATATGGCTGCCTAGCGCTGTGGGGAAGTTGCTTTTCCGACGGTTTCTTGATCTAGTCCTCAAGTCCTAGAGTAATCCTAGAATTATTTTGCCGTGACAAAGTTTACTTCTTGACTTGAAAAAACAATAATTTCAATTAAAACATTTTATATTTTTGCAGATATTTTATCTCTGAAATTATTTTACTTCCAAAACACAATTCTATTAAGCAAAAGGATTGCCTCTGACATCTTAAACACACACACCTGAATTAAACTGCCCCCGTTGACTTGTTCCTAAGCATAGGGCACAATTGAGACCTTGTGTGTGTGTGCCTCTTGAGACAGAGGCTTTACAGATGGTGGGTTTACACGATTAGGACAACACACACACACCCATACACATATATCCCCGGAGAGTCCGGCCTAATCCCAGGTTTACATTGTTAGGACAACAGGGCTAATCCTGCTAACAGGGTGTTTATCTAGAAAGCGCAACCGCTGAATCCCCAACACACTGTATTGACCCAGACAGAGACAGAGCAGGAGGGCGAGAGAGAGAGAGAGAGAGAGAGAGAGAGAGATTTAAAAGAGAGAGGGCAACCAAGAATGGAGAAATAAGAGAGGGGGGAAAAAAAGAGTAGAAGAGAAGGAAGGGAAATGGCAGTAAAAGGTTGCAAAGGAAGAGCGACAGAAAGAGAGAGAGAGAGAGAGGGAGGAGAGAGGGAGGGAGGAAGGAAGAAGAAGGTCTGTGCTGTCAGGTATGCAGATGAGTGTGTGATGGCATCAATGCAGGAGTGGACACAGGCCGTCCCTCAGGACCACACACACCAACGAGAACACACACACACTAAATGGCACCAAAGAGCATATAAGCCTACATTAGGGAGAGGAAACACGAACGCATAAACACACTCTCGCCAACACGATAAGCTAACCAGGGAGAGATACTACAGGGAGGAGGAAGTGATGAAACACGCACAGGAGAATTAGAACCGAGAGGAAAAAGAAGGTAGCCTGTATAACTCCCATCGTCGAGATACCTGTAGGATCAAACTGTGTGTCCAGTACTGTGACGTTGTTTTACTTTGGATTTTCTGTTGATGGACTTTGAGTTTCTGTAGGTGGCACTCTGTTCAGCCATGGTGGCTATCGCTGCTCATGCTAACTACCCAGTTCTTCTTGTATTCATTCCAGACAAACCGGAAGCGTAAAATACATCACTTCCTGTGTCCCGGGATAGACCTACCTGACACCGGGTGTTCATGAACTGGGTCTAGGTTGAATCACTATTGTTGTATAGCAATCGGTGATAGTAGTAAAACAGACAAATATCATGGACTATTACTCACATCCAACCCAGTGACCTCTGAGGGTGCAACTCGTTTTATGTCACTGCTGTATACCATCAACAGACAGACATGGACCTACTACGCACACACATACAAGCCACACACCCCTATCCATATCCTCACAGGGGCTCTAACTTCAGTGGCTAACTGCCACTTCAGTATCGGCCTGCATCTAATGCGGCCTGTCGGAATATTGCGCTGGCTGGCGTTAACTTCCTGTAGGGGGGGCGGGATTGTGGATATCGGCAGCAGCGGGCTTTAGCATGCACGTCAGGGCTGGGGGACGCTCCCCGAGCCAAATGCCAGTCTATAGATCGCAGAGGGGGCTAAAGATCACATCATCGTCTGCCCGGACACGGGTGACACCGGACAGCGGACGTGGGAGTGAGGGGGGACCGAATGATCCCTGCCAGGACGAGGCGTTATAGACAGCCGCTGTCATTACAGAGCAAACACGTACCCGTACCAACACACACACACACACACACAGAGTAACACACACACGTACACGAGCTGCGACGACGACATTATAGACAAGTGCTGTCATTAGGACGGTCCCCGTGGAGCTCAAATGATAACGAGCGAGGGAGAGGAAGGGGGAAGAGGGGGAGGAGGAAGAGAGAGAGTAAGAGGAGGGTGGGTGACTGTCCAGCTGTCTGCAGGTGAGCATGTGGTGTTGGCGAGGTCAGCTCCCTTAACACACACACAAAGTACATACACATACAACACACACAAAGTCTCCAAAATACAAAAAAAAAGCCCATGGATTTCGAGGACTATCGTTTTTGAAACATCATGATTGACTCACAATAACGTCCGCTGGCCCTGCTGCAGTGGCCATCTCAGTATCTCAACACCCACAACGCGATAAGAAGTGATTATCTAGTGTGTTTACACAACCATAAGCATACAGTATCTTGTGTCAATTTGTCTTCCTAAACTTACAGTAACGGGTGTTGGAGATTCGGATCTAGACCACTCTTTGCCTAGTGGGGACAGGCAGCCTATCAGTGCAGAGTTTCACTCTGTCTCTCAGGCTCTCAGAGTGTAATGCGCTCCGGGGGTGTGTACAAACGAGAGGCTTAGAGTTACACTAAGCCTTGGATCTGTCACTGAAACATCTCCGTCATTCTTTGCAATAACAAGCTGCCGTAAACCCACTGACTGCTTTTAGACCCACGCTGGCTTCACTGCGGTGTTTGTCATTTCTGTCCCCGAAACACTCTCGCAAATCGCATTTGATGCAACCGACTGACTGGGATTTCACATTGCTTATCAGGGGGGGCTGCATATGTGATTGTCAGGAGGTGATGAAACGATCAACGATTTAATTTGTGTTGTGCAAACTGTAAGAGCGCTATAACACGCCAGTCACACGCTATCAGATGTAGCACAAATCAAGTCTCACAACTGTGACCACTGTACCAAACGTTGCCAAAGAGCACACAAATCTGCCGGTGTGGCCTGGTCTGACAAGCCCCGTGACAGCAACAATAAAGCATCAGACGAGGACGAGGGCTTCAGTTTGTGTCAGTTAACTCACAAATTGCTCCCTAATCCTTTCACAGATTGTGTTTCCAGTGGCCCTCTGTCACAACGCACGTGAGCTTCATTCCTCTTCCAATGGGGAAGATTGACAGGCTGAACACCGGTGTGGTTCTCAGGTAAAACGGTGTCAGGTGAGCTCAAACGATCCAACGGTCGCTGCCAACGTCCCCCTCAGGCAGAATCAACCGCTCACGCATCTTCAAGTTCTCCCTGACATAGAGACTTTAATCTGAACGTGCTGAAACTTTCCTTTGGCGCCCGGGGCTGTGTCGATGTGTGTGTGTGTGTGTGTGTGGGAGTAGTGACTGTGGTTCTTTGTTTCTTTCTGTGATATGTTAGCAATGGTTCCCTTGAGGCCATTTTAACACGTGCTACTCCACCTGTCCAGTTACTCAAGAGGCCAAAGGCTCAGGTGCCTTGATATCAAAGGCTTGGCTCAGGCTGTACTTGCTAAATGACAAGTACACATTTTAGAGTGTTGGGTGTGCTGATGTGAATGTAAAGTTGGCCTGGCTGTGCGGTATACTGTTGGGGTTGGATTACGGTTTTAGGTTTGTGTGTGAGTCATACATCATTGGCCCAATGAGAAATTTACAATAATGTACCAACAGAAAAAAAAAATGCAGCGCTTATAAAGCAACATCTGGTTTTGTCTGTTTGACAACTAAAGGGACATTTTTTAATAAAATGGCAGCCATGACAATTAAAAACAAATTGGGGTAGGGACATTTTTCCCATTCTCAATTTGACTGGCAGATATTAGCTTACTCTATGTAACAAAGTGTGAAAATATGAAAGATACATTTCACTTTCTTTGTTTGCAAAAAAATGAATTAAAAAGACGTTGATTTTCCATCTAAACATCATATTGCGCCAGTAACAAAAACAGTAACATCAGGCTACTTGGCTCACTAGTTAACGTTAGCAAAAGTTTATAGCATATTACATCCATGCGTAGAAGCATTTATTATACCACAATGTCCTTGTTCTGTAAAATGCCATCGCCCCACTTCTTGTATTTAAAACATTGTGTCGGAGAGGTGGGCAGCACCTCTATGGTGGTAGTTAGCATCAGCATGTTAGCTAGCTAGCAAACAAGGTTACCTTTTGCTATAAACAAACTATTTACATTCTGGGGCCTATATTGTTGTAACTCTTCCTCCACAGTAATGAGAGGGTGCACAAATTGTGGATTGTAGCTTTAAAGGTAAATGTTCACAATAATACAATTTTTACTTCCTTTGATCGTGCCCAGGTGTAAAGGAATGAAGTGCCTGACCTGAAATGGTTCTTGGCGACCACATTGCCGTAGTGGCGTGCCGCTGTGGTAAAACTATCGAGCACTCCAGGTACACCTTTACCCATACTTTGATAAAACACAATTCAAAACTATTTACATTGTTCTTCAAACAAGTTGAGCATTTACTTAAGTCTACTCAGGGTGACAAGTCAGAGCTCGTTTGGAACTATTTGGAATGGTTCTATTTGCCTGCTCCTAACCACACTCTTGACTCTTTGATCCAAAGAGTCTGCGGACTTTCTTTGATGTTGCCTATAGCATCACTATTGAGGAGGCCAGGGTTGTCGTGATTGGAACATTTCCCTTCTAGTTTGTCTTATCATTGTAGAGAGAGAGAAAATCAACAGATGTGAATGTTTCAGTCGAATCAATTTGTAGAAGTTTATGTAGACCATGCAGGCAGAAATTGTAAATAAATGGCCCCTTTACGACATGTAAAAAAATCAAAACAAGGTCAAGCTTGCTTACAGCTGTGTCCACTGGTTGGTCCAAATGATGGGCATCAATATCTGCAGTCGTCATGTTGTACATATTCCGCACATGGAGATGCACATCTGTCGATTGACGAATTCTCACGCTGCCTAGCCTTTTTTGAGCGACATATCCGGCAACCAATTAAAGTGAACGCTCAAGGGTTGAGTGCATTCCCATTGGAGAATGTTGTTGTTGCAATGTCGTCTCAGGTTTCCATACTGTCACCATCCAGTTACAGCTGGTTGGGAAGGCTAGGCTATGGTTTTATTAGATCAGGCATTACAAATCATGCACAAATTGCACAAGATATGTTTCACTACAGCGTTCTCTTTGACCTAGAGGCCTAGCTTTTTTTATTCAGCCAGAATGTTCCTCGGTGGTTGGTCCCGTCTGTTGACTGGCAAATAAGAGTAGGGATGGAGGGTGTGTGTGTGTGTGTGTGTGTGTGTGTGTGTGTGTGCTTGTGCTTGTGCTTGTGCTTGTGCGTGCAGAGAGAGGTCGGATGAGCAGCCTGTCTGTCAGGTGTTGGTACTCACATTAGTCACATAAAAACAAAGGATTCTGGGAAGCGAAGATGGCCAACACAAAGAGTATCCAGACTCCACTCAGCGCCACAGATACCCGATCCCTCCTGTGTGTGTGTGTGTCTATGTGTGTGGTGGGGGGCTTTCTTTAGGGGGTGAGGGCGCCTCATTGGCTGCCAGGGTGAGGTCAACTTGAGGTCAGGGTGTGCGTGATGGATGGACCTTTCTGCCTCTATACCACTGCCCTTCTCCTAGCCCTCTCTCTCTCTCTCTCTCTCTCTCTTTCTCTCATTCTCTCTCTCCTTCTGGGCCTCAGACCGCAAAAGCATCCTGGTTTTACTCTCCTCTTTTCACGTCTCTTTGTGTAACTCCATTCGGCCAAATAGGACTACTTCAACAGACAAAAGGACCCCACCGAAAATTGAGGGCAACAGCTGAAGACAACTTTTTGAGGTGAGTTCTGTTCCCCCGTAGTGACAGAGGTACAGCGAGCTGCTGTGAACTTATTCTTATCCACATCTAATCAATACCTAACCTGTGCCTTTCCTCATTCTAAACACCACAATGCACACCGTTGTTTCTTTCTGTATTTGATGGCTCTCTGACATCCCAGCTTTCATTGTCTAACCGGCATCACACATGTAGAAGTAACACGACTGACTGCCACCAACCACATGATGTCATCTCTGCTCTCTTTCCCTTTCTTCTCTTCCTCCATCATACTGTCAATCCCTCCATCGGCTCCATCCCTTTATCGGCACACGGAGACGCACATCTGTCGATGGACGAATTCATTTTGGCTGCCAATCACAACGGGGGCAGTGGTCAATGAGCGCAGACGTGCCAATACCTCGACTACCCTGATGAGTGACTTCTGTCTGTCTGCCTGTCTGTCTTTCTGTGCTTCTGGCACTTTCTGTCCACCCGTCTGATCAGTAATGGATCAAGAGCTAATCTGTCTGAGGGTAGAAACTCTCTTTCTCTTTTCAATTTTTACTGTATCTGTGCTAAACTGTGATATTGATGTGCTCAACTGGCGTGTGTGTGTCTCTGTCTGTCTTCCTGTTGGGTGATGTTTGGATCCCTAGGGCCGAGTACCATGGCCGACCGTGAACAAACCACAGATAAAAGCACAGACTGATCAGTGCAGGTGTATGCAAAGGTTTTCCAGTCACTGCAAGGCCTTGAGGACAACACTGACTAGGGTGTGCTCATATCCTCACACTTATCATTTGCATAATGTCCCAGAACACCTAGCAATTCTCCATTACAACGGAGAAATGATGCTTAACCACAAAAGCTTCGGTCAATGAGATTTGATAGAAATGCAAATGCCAAATGGATATTTACCGTGGGTGGTACGAGGCAATCCGGCAACGCATATTCTGAAGTTAGCTTTTTTTCCTGCATACGATTCTGTTATAAGCATGCTCATTTGCTTCTCTAACCCTCTATCTTCCTCTTCCACGCTCATTCCTTCATGACTTCACGGACCATTCCTCTGTCTCTCTGGTTTGTCTCCCCCCCTCAACACTCATCTCGCTGAGAAAATGAAATCTACAAGGTAGGACTTTGGAGGCAGAGGCATCACTTTCACACTGCAGGGGAGACATCTTTTCAAATCTCGCACTCTCTTTGTGTGTGTGTGTGTGTGTGTGTGTGTGTGTGTGTGTGTGTGCGCTGCGCATGTGTGCCTGTGCATGCATGTGTGCCTGTGCATGCATGTGCAAACTTGCCTGAGCTCAGTATCTACAAGCACTTGTACATTTGCATGAGTTTAGCAGGCACCTCAATATGAATACCAATGTGTGCCTGCCTGTGTGTGCACGTGTGCGTCCATGCTTGTGTATGTGCATATATACCTATGGGTGCTTGTGCAAATGTGCCCATGTATACAGCAATTTCTATAGGCATGCATGTACATTTGAGTCCATAGATGAATGCTTGCATGTGTGTGTGTGTGTGTGTGTGTGTGTGTGTGTGTGTGTGTGTGTGTGTGTGTGTGTGTGTGAGGTTTTGGACTGAATACCTGTACCCTCTCCTTGGGTTGGCAGCTATCTGCTTCTTCATGTCTCAACAAATCATCTTTGTGTGTCCGATGATACTGCTGTTGGAGAGAAAGAGGCCCATTATCTAAAAATACTTGATAAAATGCAGATTTTCTTCAGACTTCACAAGACATACAACTACTAAGAAACAGATAGCCAGATTTAGACGTGCGCGCGCCCGCACACACACACACACGCGCACGAGGTGAAATATATAGTTAGGAAATGGAAATTGAGATAAGATACACCAAGTATTTGTCATTCAGCCCAAGTCGGTAAACCATAAACCAGTTGCAGCGCCCTTTGAAGACGCTATCTCTTCCTCTGCGTTGATTCACGAGACGAGAGGAGAGACGTGTTGAGGAGAAAAACATTAGATCCCAAGTCCTGATGTACAAGATACTGAAGGAATTTTAAAAATGCAGCGAAATCACAGACAGCTTCTGTTTATAGAAGGTGGCGAATTTTATTTTTGTATTGTTTATTACTAAAAGCTCATAAAATAACAAAAATAATGCAAAGCAGACAAAACCGCTATTGAGAAACAAAGTAAAAATGTATATTGTTAAAATAGATTTTCTCTATATATCTACAACTTATATTTATAATATTTTTCACAGTTATGAATTCATGATCATCTTTTTAAATTAGGCTAGCTTGCTTTCTTGTTATCTACAACATTTTAAAATATATTTTCCACTTAGCCTGTTTGTAGTTATTTAAAAATATTTTCCATATAACCTATGTATATATGTATATATATTCCAGATATATTTTCCACATTGCCTTTGTTTGAACACGAATTTCCATTGATTTAATAATTTAGACACACTAAAGCCTGCAACCAAACATTGAATTTTCTTTTTACGAAATAATGCATCAATGAACAGTGTATTGGCTTTTTTTTAAACAACAAAAAACAAAAATTAGATTAGATTAGTATATTTGAAATAGAGAGAATTGTTGCCTATGTGACAAAGGGACGGCCTAGAAGCTATTACAAATTTAAATAAGTTGCACGAATTCCATTAGACCTGCTAAGAAATATGTCCCTCTGTTAGCTCTGGACGTATAGGAGCCAGGCCTATATACATTAAGTCTATTTGACCACTCAGAGTAAAGATGTTTTTATTTTTTGATCTGTTGCATTCCACATAAGGCACGAGAGTTGGCTGGCACAAGATGCAGGTCTATTTTAGGCCAAGTCAAGGACGCGCAAATGATCCTCAATCTCATAAATAAATTCTCCATCTAATTTCTGCGTCACCTCCTTAAGTCAAAAGCTTTAAACATCTATTCCTCCTTCACGAAGCCTTAATGGTTTGCGTCAGACATCTGTCATCGTCCATGTGTTTATCTGAGGGCCCTAATGGGAACCATCAGCCGTGCAGGACCAGGATCTGGCGCTGGGACCAGTGAAGACGTCCTGATAGACCTTTTTTCAATATGCTGAGGTCATTTTTTAGCATTTTAAATTGAATTGTTTTGCTCAAGCAGACCGTCGGAGCTAGACGTTGTGGAGGTGTGTGTGTTTGCCCATGTGGTCTGTAAACTGTTGTTTAGGTTTGGGTGCTGCTGTGACAACAAACTCAAACGTTGACCGAAAATTGACCCCGAGGCTCCTATTGAGGGTCAGCTGCGTTTCTAATCCGCTCCGTGTGGCTCCTGCGTGCCACATATATAGGGCCCTGAAGGACGCTTCTTGGGCTTTAAAGTTACCTAATGTGGGGTTTAAGAGAGTCCCCAGAAAAAGGAAAAGTGCTTCATTTTCACTAATACTTCATTTGGCCGATACGATATGTTATCCAAGTTACCCAATAAGATAAAAAAATATATATATCAATGTGCAAGAAGAACATTTTTTCCACTACTATGTCTCTACCTACAGTAAAGATAAATTATATTATGTCTAATTTAAATTATGTCTTAACAGACAAAATATTCTATTTGAGGTTTTAGGATACACAGGGCAACATTAACTGGGGTATTGTGGTCTTTGTGTATCGGTTTGAGGTGTAATGTTTGGGGAGTCCCTGTTTTGGAGGATGCAGAAGGAGTGGACTTGATTGCAACAAAACAAAAGAAAGTACAGATCTGTAGAATTTAGAGGAAGCCGCGTGGAAATGTCATATGAGAAGGGCTGTCGATGAAATTTGTCGAGATCCTCAAATTCTGCAGCACGAAAAAGAGCAACAAAACCACATCGAAGTTTTTAAAGCTCATAGATAGTCGCACATAAATATAGTAATAGGCAAATATATGTATTGGGCCATTTATCAATATTCAATTAGAAGACATTAGTCTAAAATATGGTGGAGTTTTAGTCAGTACAGCAGGTTTAAGTGATGCTTCCAAATTCCAAAGTAGGTCTAAAAAAGGCCTAAAACATTTTAATATAAATTCTCACAGTGCAGTCCAAAGTTTTTATTTAAAATACAATTTAACCAAAAAAAAACAAGTTTTTAATATGCTAATGACAGGAGGCCTATTAATATGTATTTAAAGTAATAAACTTTAATGTGGGACCACCACAGTCCAAAGGAGTAATTATTATTATTATTATTATTATTATTATTATTATTATGACGCTAGATGCTTTAAATTATTTTGACACTAGATGTTTGAAATCTCCCTTATAAAACTTTCACAACATAATAATATTAATTGGTAATAGGGCTAAACTGTAGATTTGGAATAAAAGTATCAAGGAACTGATATTGATATGGTAAAGTAACTAGATATAGCTAACTAATAGTAGCTAGTAATTGGTTTACGTATTGAAAATATTAAATAATGCATTTTTTCATGTATTTATTTGAACTATAATGTCCCATTAAATGTTTGGGAAATTAAATGTATTATTAACACCATTAACTACCATTTTAATTATAAACAGACTATTGATGAAAAACAAAATAAAGCAATTCACTTTGTTTAAACAAAAAAAAGCTAGAAAAAATTAATACTAAAAACCAATATGAGATGATAGGCTTTTGACGTCAGTCATCTCCTGACGGCCTGGCAAACACCAACAGGCCCCTGAGCAACAAGTCTGTGTACACTGCTGACTATTTATACCGAAACAACTCCAAAATGAGGGCATCTTCGTGGCTTTATTTTGCGTTTGCTAACCTAACCTTGTCACAAATGTCAGACCCAACATCCTTTATTTCGAAAGCATGTATTGCTAGAAATACCCAGACTATAAAACGGAACAACTGTAATAATTACTTTACCAGCTGAAATGAAAAAGAAAGAAATATATAACTTACTGTGTTCTGTCATGTTTCTTGTTGCTGAATGAGACTGAGCCGCCTCAGCAGGCCTCTTCAGCTCCATAATAGCAGCTCCTGCAGGTGGATCCAAGGTAAAGGTGAACGTTGGTCATTAATCATGACTCAATTTCAACTTTTTCCTGCCTTTTAAGGTAGGATGGACTCGCATCGTGCACACCAGGAATTAAAACATCAAACGAGACAGGAAACCCTGTTTGGTTTGAGGATACTGTTTGAAAAAGAAATATAACCGGAATATAGCCGTGAATGTAACAAAAACAGCCTTCTTGGATTTTGTGAGTGATAAAGGCTCCCTTTTTTATTTTATCGACATAATGGAGAATATTATAACGTCTACTCCACTTATAGTCTGAAAGTGTTTGAAAGATTGTATGATCATTATTGTTGAGGAGCAGAATCTCCTTCACCTGCAGGCGTACATAATTCTTAGACATGGCACATCACAACCAAGAGTTTCCTTGAGTTATCATCAAAGTATATTAAAGCGTTATATTGCTTAGTTAAGTATGACATAGAATACTGCAAGTTTTCAGTGTTCATCTTGTCATCAGGTGGGGATGATGACACCTCCATGTAACTTGGGGAGCTGAAGAGTCGACACTGACAGGACCAGAGGGGCCCCTCCCTGTCGATAGCCTAACCTCAATGTTTTAATCGATACACTTTCTTTTTTTGTCCCTTCAATAAGTGAGGAGCTCGATAAGGTTGTCATCACAAATGACGCTGACATCCGCGCTCTCATCTCCTCCGCGGATAAACATGCCTTTATTATGCCAATAGCGCTTTACCCCAGGGACGGGAGCGCGCACGGCCGCATACATTGAGAGATTCTACTGTGCGTAAAGGAGACACACGCTGGACAAATGGACAAAGCAGTGTCTTTATACCCCCCCCCCCCCCCCCCCCCCCCCATTATTATAGGCTATCAACAAACACTTAGCAGTTGCCCCTGAGCAATGACATAGAGGGAATGTTTTTTTTAGAGGTAAAAGCACTTTAATACACATTAATTGACCCGTAAACGTCGCTCTGGATAAAACATCGTGTATGTGCTCCACAGGACAACAGATAAAAGCCTATAACAGGTCACACATCACCGGTCCTCAAACTGATAAAACTCAGCGTCCAGTTAGTAATACATGAAAGCGTTACGCATCATGCAAATCTCACACTACAGACATTCAGACAGACACTCGCGACATACAGACACACAGGCCAGAAACACAGAGGGGGTGGGGGGGGTGGGGGTGCGATGATTAAGGAGGTACTAGAATACAGCCTATACCAACAGCGATTAATACACGAGGTCATCTCGTTGAATGTGTGATGCCTGATGCACGACATCCAGTGAAACCAGACTGGCCGTGGCCGTGATGCACACCTTTGGCACACTTGAGGTATTTGTTTCTCTGTGCAGCTTTATGACTTTACAATGGCACATTCAGCAGCACTGGGCATGGGGAAGAATGGGGAAGGTATCCTGTCCACATTAATCGTCATAGTTAAGAAGCAGAAAAGGGACACATTTTAAACAATGGCGCACAACCCAATTGTTTGCTCTCCTTCTCCCGTTCGAACACATAACACACTATAAAACAAATATATAACCCGGAAATAGTCCATATCATTGTCCTTGCGTCAAAGTCCATAATAGTGCATTAACTCATCCTAAATGTCCACATCAGCTGTACCTATGCTATCCATCAACCAGGACTTTGGCCTTGAAACACTGGGTATGATCTTTGGTATATACGGGCCGCTTGTGGCCCAGAGAGGTACGAGGCAGATGACCCTTAGTTGGAGGAGTAAGGATCAGCCCCCGAGGAAGACACCGAGGAGGATGTAGGAGATGGAGTGGACGGGGCCGAGAGAGACTTTTCTGATGCTGCATCGTCCATTTTCTCCTGAATGCTGTCTCCCGGGATCGGAGGGAGGGGGTTTGGCCGGCAGCAGCCCCTCCTTCTCCCGCTTCTTCTGCTTCATCCTCCGGTTCTGGAACCATATTTTCACCTGAGTCTCGTTGAGCTGCAGCGCCGCCGCGATCTCGACTCGCCGCGCCCGGGTCAGGTACTTGTTGAAGTGGAACTCCTTCTCCAGCTCGGTCAGCTGCTTGGTGGTGAAGTTGGTTCGGACGGTGTTCGGCTGACCCGCATAGCCGTACTCCCCCGACCTTCCTGTGGACAGAATAACAACCGACTGTGAGCGGAGTGGTCATGACCTTGCAGAATAAAAATAAAGTTGCACAACTGCCCACAATATATTAGTCATTTCATAAGGAAGAGAGACACGTTTGTGGCTGAGTTTGCTAGGGCGCGACTTTTACGCACCAACTACTCATTGTACTTTATGAACTATGTTAGTCGTTTCTCACAGGTCAGCAAAAGAATATATCACATTCAGACACTATAAATAAAGTTGCGAGATCCTCAGCCTGACCTCTCCCTTCATAATGGATCGTGTTGGCACAGCCAGTAAGTAAGATTGTATGTGGCCATTGGGCACATTAGGCCCTATACGAGTTTACTGTCTTGAGCACCAAATAGTTATACAATACACATCTGCCAACATTTCAGAGAGTCGTGCTCTTCTGAGATCACACCAACAAATGGAGATATGCGTTTTTGCGCATAAACTCTTGACAGCATCAAAGACTACAAAGTCAGTAATCATCACATCTTGACAGCATAATTTTCAGACATGAATTAGAAACAATAATCCACGATAACTAGATGTGTTGTAAGGCCTTTGGCGCGCCCCACCCCGCACCACATGGCACCCACCTGTTTTGGGAGGATTCCTCTTGACTTTCATCCAGTCGAAGGTCTGTGCAGAAGATGCGCCCTCAGACAGTGGCGAACAGCAAGCCTCCAGGTGAGCTGCGTGCAGTGGTGACAGCGGGTTCGAGCATCCAGGGAAGGGGGGAAGGTTTGTCTGCTCGTGCCCGCCGCCATATGTTGGGTGAGCATACGGGAGCTGGCCCAAGGGGGCGGCACCGTAACCTTGGCGATGCTGAGAGACCATGGAGGAGGAAATGTTCCCCGAGTACATCAACGGGCCGCACTGGGGGAACCCCGCGGCCGAGTCTACTTCCTGGTTGAGCGCGTAATGGTTATACGTAGCACAGAAACTTTGGGGGGCATAGTTGGAGCTACAGGCCGGGTGGGCCCCGTAGGCGATACCCAGAGACCCGGCTGTAGACTGGTATGACGCCGGCTGGTGAGGAGTGCTGTCTGGGGAAGCCCTGCTCGCCATGAAACGGTCATCCGCCCCGCAGTTGTTTACGGCAACCGCGCAGGACTGGAAAGTTGTAATCCCGTGGTCCGAGTGGAAAGCCCTGACAGAGCACGAGCCACCGTCACCGCTCATCACCGAGTAGTCTAAGAAGCTGCTCATTGTAGCATTGTTTTAGCGGGACTGAGGGACCGTCCACCTACAGACACCCTCTGATCACTCTCTCTCCTCTCACCCTGAGTGACCGTGCCAACCTTTACCTATACTCTGTGCTTATCAGAGGAGGGAGGGGGGGGGGCACGGGCCGATATCAATGAACGTGTCACGTGGGCCCAGGTCAGCCAGTGAGGCACTTGTCCTTATCCCCTTAGCCGGTGACAGATTGGCGTTTGAGTGGCTATTTAAATTCCAGGCGCTCGTCGATCAAGGTGACGCGCGTCGGCACTAATGTATTGGCCGAGCAAACAATGAGCTGGGAGGCAGACGGTGGTGGACAGCTCCGGGGTCGCATGAAGAGCGGTGGACGGCAAACACGGCGTCTTCCCGCCCCCGCTGTGCGTCTGCCAGTGGGGAAGATTAACGTTTCACCCTCTGCCACCCCTCCACGAGGACGACCTACCACTCTGACCTCAGGTACGGTATTTTTGGGAAGAGAGAGAGAGATTGTTTAGTGTGTGGTGATTGCGTGCGCGGTTGTGTGGGTGTGCGCGCGCTTGTGTGTGCACGCGTAACTGCCACGATGTCATGTCATGTGTGCAATAGTGTCATTGCTGAAGAGGGGCAGCAGTCCGTCATTTTCACTTGGACGGATGGGTGAGAGTCTGTGCGCCACCGCCACAGGCTGTCTGGGCGGCCAGGGTCCAATTTAATTCGCGATGGTTCACTCTTTAATACTGTGAAGGATTTGTGTTCAGCACATTTTGGCACGGTGTGACGGCGAGGGGAGACAAGGAGGTTTCACGGATCAAAATTAGGCAAAATCTGACTCAGGCGAAAAGTTTGTGTCCTTCCAGTGAAGTTCAAACAAAGAGAGCTTTCGATTTGTCTCATGTCGCCTGCGTTTCCACGTCAGTGCCACACTAGAGAGGCGCCGCTGCCTTTCTGTGTTCTTGCAGGGGAGGTCACAGGTGATGTTGTGACAAGACAACATCATCCATTAAAGATGATGCGGTATTCATTTTTCCACTGCTGGGGTCATAGGCTCTGCTATCTCCTCTGATTTCACTCCCACGCATTTTCATTAAGCATGTATCGTGATCAAGTGATTTGATAATGCCAGGCCAGTCGTAGAACTAATGCGCCCGTATAGCCCGAGGTGTGAATGGGGGGGGGGGGGGGGGGGCTGATTATCCTGTTAAGTTCATCAAATAAAGCTGTTGGGAGAAATTAATGGTCATGAAAAGGCACCGCTGAAAAGACAGGAGAGGAGAGCAGGAGAGAGTTTGCGTGGGAGGGCTGGTGTTGCTATCACAGAGTGTAGACCCAACCTCTACCAGAGAGAGAAAAAGAGAGGGGAGGGAAGAGAGAGCGAGCAAGAGAGAGAGAGAGAGAGCGAGAGAGAGAGAGTCGGGTGACTAGATGAGCGCCCCTACTGGCCGTATCTGTCCAAAGTACCCAAAAGGCTGTAATTTTAAATACATTTCCTAACAAATATTCCCTGAAACTTTTCATATACTGAGATAGAAGATAGATAGATAGATAGATAGATAGACAGACAGACAGACAGACAGACAGACAGACAGACAGACATGCCTATGTTTTATTATAGAGCGGTTTCTAAACCTATAATCAAAATATTCAAAAGTCAAATATTTAAGAAGGTGGTGAAAGGAGAGATGATGCAAGATTCCCTCAAACTTCCCACCAGTAAAAAGCTGTGGGCGCAATGGGGCCAATATTACCCCCCCCCCCCCCCCCCCCCCCGCCCCTCCCTCCCTCCCTTCCCAGCTGCCTTTGCTACAGAGTGCGTGGGCGCAGTGGATCCTGCCTTGCCTGTGGAAACTTCGCCAGGCCTTGCAGCTCCTTGGCTCTTTGTGTGGACACATGTGATGTGCGCAGAAAAGGCGCGATGTCTCGGAATGATCTAGTTACCGGCCCTTGGTTAGTCGGTGGGTGCTGGACTTCTATTGTAGGACCACCCCACACACATACACACCCCACCCCCAATCACACACACACACTTGAGGCTACCGTTGAGCCAGTCGATGGGCTGCTCATGGCTTCCACATTATTCAATAAACCAAACGTAAGGACGCGGCTGAGCATGCAGGGTTATGAACTTCGCGTGTGTAGATGAGTTTTCTGAATCGATCCGTGCAGGCCGCCGTCGCAACCGGTGGTTGTTTGCTAGTTCTCACACCGAGCTGTTAAAGTGGGAGAGCCTATTGAGTCAACTCCTCCATGAGCTAATAATTGATTCCCATAAATCAACCCAAGTGCAATACAATAGAGCAAGAGCATCCATAATCCCCATATTGAGCCCCAAGACATTTCATATCAGTGTAACACTCTAACTGCTATTCCAATAGTTATAAAATAAAATTAAAATAAAAAAACACACAAAACTGACACAGTAAATCAAGTGAAACACTGCAGAATTATTTTTTTCTGTAGCAAGAGAAGTATTACTTAGTATTATTTACGCAGTGGGTGTAAGTTTGTTAAAGAATGCCTAGTCCAGAAGCAGTCTGTTTTGAGTTTGGGCTACTTTTAACACACACGGGGTTGTGCAGCCTCATAACCTGAGCTGGCTGCTACTGTTGCCGCTGTCGCCAGAGCCAGAGCCGTGTTTAAACAAGCTATAAAAATGAATTATTACCAAACGCATGCAGAGACTCAGCCCCTTTTAGCCTGGAACTGGGGAGTCCCGTATGAAAATGTAAGTGGGGTTTTATTTGTGCACATTGCGCCACAATTGGGCTCTTTAATGTCCGTCTCATTCATGCCACGGAGTGATTTATGAGCTCTTGAAGGCAAACATGGCTCGGGTATTTGCCTGCAACGTGCACACAGTGTTATAGGAGCTCTGTCATTTGAAGATCCTCGCTGGCTTATTTGCTGTCCCTCTTACTATGCAAAGTATGAAGTTTGGAAGGAAAACTAGAAATAGTCTCGATTATGGTTGCTTTAGCTAGCCTGAGCAAAATAGCGACACTTCTGTGTAAACATACAGAGATAGTCCACAGCTAATTCCAACAAAAATGTTATTATTGGACTTCAGTGAGTTGTTAATAAACTGCTTATTTATAGATAGTATTAATGGTCATTTGATGGAAGAACTACGCAGTTATATCACCGAGGATTGAGAAATAGCACCGTCGTGGCATTTCTTTTTTCAACTCAATTTATCCACTCATCAGAAAACTATGAAAAATAAACCTGACAATGTTTACGGCAAATTCTATAATTAAAGTCAAATGTGGGTGTGCTTCCGAAACTCAATTTGCCAGCGGAGTAGACTATTTATATTCATTGCCAACCTGTTGTTAACATTTGCATAACATCTATATCTTTCTATGCCCTACTTTTTTTTAATTTAGCATATTTTCCACATGAATAATTCAAATAAAATATTAAATCTCTGAAAAGAAAAAGACAAACGACTCAGAACACCGGAAAAAGATTGTAGCAAGTTAATTGTATTCTAACAAAAATATCCAAGACATTGGAAGCTATACAAAAATAAAAAGGACCAGGTTCCATAGGCCTAATATTGTATAATTATTCACATACACTCATAATTTCCATTTCAAGAGATCAATTTGTTATGGTAATTACAAGCCACGTTTGAGTAGATCTATTTCAATGATTTAATTTCATCCTTACCTTGAATTAATCGTCAAGTCAAATACCAACAGAATAAATGTGCCGAATATACAAATAACCACAAAATTAACATCAAAGTTAATACCATTGTAGCCTGACTTTCATTGTCCCGGATAAAAAAGGCTATTTTGATTGATTTCAATTAATAGTTTAGATGCTGCAAGTCGATTGTAGTTAGGGACTCCGAGAAAAAATAGAAGCTGTCCGTAGAAATGTCCACGGGACTGTCCAGAGACTCTGACAAGCTTGGCGAGGCTGCATCGGACAGCTGTAAGCAGGAATCCGAGGAGAAAGCTTGGAAATCGTGTAGAGAAACATCCAGGGCCGGGGGACTGTCACCATTGTCCGGGCCAGATGCAGAGCCGGGGCCCATTGTTGACATGCAGCCCGGAACAGTGGGTGACGGGTTGGGAAAATGTTTCAGATTTTTGTCATTGCTGGTCAGCGGCGAAGCAGCAAAGCTCATGGTCTCGCCATTGTGCGGCCCCACATTGTGGAGCTGCTGTGTGGAGCCGAGAGAGTTGGGCTGAAAGGAGCAGGTATCTCTCTCCAGCAGGGCCCCGCTCACCGGGTTGCAGCTCTGCTCGAACATGGGGCCCTCGTCCTCCTCGTCGCTGTGGATGCCGTCGTCGGCGCCCGGCCCTTTCCCCTCCCCGTTGTGGTTCTCCTTGCACTGGGTCTGACGCTTGTGCTTCATCCGCCGGTTCTGGAACCAGACTTTGACCTGCCGCTCGGTGAGGTCCAGCAGGGCCGCTATCTCCACCCGCCTCGGTCGGCAAAGATACTTGTTGAAGTGGAACTCCTTCTCCAGCTCCAGCAGCTGTGTGTTGGTGTATGCTGTCCTCAGCCGCCGGGAGCCTCCTCCTCCTCCACCGCTCTCCACAATCTCAGGCGAGCCTGAAAAAACACCATAATAGCATGGGATTAAAACGAAAGAAAGCAAGACAAAAGTTACCTAACACCCTACCTTGTGAATCCAGTGTTAGGCTACCACAAACTACCAGAGAATGGTTCACAACACACTGCAGCAAAATGGCCGCTGGACCCACTAACCTGAGGCTATAGCCTGCAGCTTTTATCCAAAAATCATTACTGCATAAGGCTACTCGTGAAATCATTGTTTTACATAAAAATGATGCTCCACATGAACGAAAATCGAAGCAAATCACAGTTAAGAGCTACACCATAAAGGCGGTGAGGTCCAGGGTAGTGTGGGCTACTAATGAATGCTCCAGCTGCCCTCCTCGGCAACGGCACTCCATCACTCTTCATTACTGTCACACATCAAAACTCTGGCACGGCTAGGGGAATAAATCATCTTACATTACCAAACTTTGCCCAAACTTTTTTATTCTTCAGATATAACTATAGGAAACCAAAATTCATAAATCTACTCGATTCTATTCGTTTTGGAAAGGCCTGTCTATTGGGCTGCAATTTAGCAACAGATAGTCAGTAAACAGAAGACCTGCGCAGTATGCGTTTGCCTGCGAATGTGTGCGTTTTGCAGCAAATGTGCCGGTTTAAAATCACCCACCTTTCGGGGAGAAGCACACAGGTCCATTGGAGATGGCGGTGGCGGTGGAGGTCGGCAAGTGATTCCTCTTGGAGGCTTTCTTCTCCCGCATCCAGGGGTACTCCGGGGGTAAGGAAGCGGTGGGCAGCGGGCTGCATCCGTCGGGGCTGTGTCTGGGCCGGCCGTGCCGCGGATGGCTGCCCGGGTTCAGGCTGGGAATGGTCTGCTCAAAGGGAGGAGGAATCAGTGTCGGGCGTGAAAGCGTCGAGCTCTTGATTGATGAACTTTGAAATGAATCAGCGACAGGGGGGAAAGATGTCAGGCACTCAGCAAGCGACGGCTGACTATTGATAAAACCGCTCTCTCGCTCGAATTCGTAATTCATCTCCGCTCCCTGAGAGCCGAGGAAAGTTTGCACGCGTATTTTTATAAATGTTGCGGCTCAGTGAGAAAGAGGGAGAAAAAATCATTAAAAAAAATCTCCTGATGGTGTTTTTTTCTATTTCACTGATTACGGCCGTATGGGGACCGAGCTACTATTAAACTATTGAATTCATGGAGACAAGGTTGAAATTGGACCGAATTGCCTGTCACATGATTACCTCTGCCCAATGACAATTTGGGGTTTAATCAAAAGAAGCCACTGTCTGCCTGATTGATCCAAAAACTCTGGTGAAGAACGCCTCGCTCAGTTGGGGGACGACTGTTTTTTATTTACATCTTTGTCCGCTCAGTTTATCCTCCTCTCGCCCTTCCAGTCCACTCCACTAAGCTACAAAATGTGTTTTTTAAGAATGGCTGACGCTCACTATTACAGGGAAGGAGCCCAGCCTAGGGTGCGCGGATTCGTGCACTCCTCTTTCTCGTATTGTTTGAGGATGTCAGTCGAGAACGCCCCCCACCGCACACACACACACACACACACACACACACACACACACGAATCACGCCAGTAGCTATTCATACAGGCGAGAGTCAGGCTTCAGGGGTGAAAAAAAAACACACCCCAAAAACTGATATTGAGACTTCTTGACAGGAACAAACCCCAACCATTCAGTGTGTTCAGTAGCTCTGTGTCTGTGGTGTCTGTAATACTTCAAACCAAGATGTGGTACTCACAAATGTAACGCATGATACAAACATTTACTTTAAAGACAAAATAATAAGATGCAACGTATCCATTTACACGTAAAATCTTCCATTACTCCAATTCAATCCAATTAAGGTACAGCACTGATTGATATGAAACGTTAACATCCCATAACAATAGCCTAACATTTACAGAGGTAGTCTTTAAACTTGTAAACAGACAGTGCAGACACACGCACGCACGCAAACATTATTCTATTGATTATATATTCAGATCTTGTGGATATAATGTTAAACCCCATAGCTTATAGCCTGCATGTGCATTTTCGTTTAAATCAACAAAAGGTCGATTGTAGAATAAGGTCATGCGCACGCTTGCACGCCGCGCACACACACACTCACACACAGTAGGAGACCCACATACAATCGCTCCTCCTATTTTGATCCAAGAGAGCTTTCTAACAGTCTGAATTTTCGATTTACAAAGATTGCAAGGCTGCTGGCGACGGCAATAAAAGCATTTTTAAAATGACCCTCATCGTATTTAATAAGGTTCCTCATTCAGGTCTCTGGGCCACAGCAGAAGCTTAACCAGGGATTGCTGGGTGGACAGTGGCAAGAATGGAGAGAAAAACTATTTCTATTGCATTTCCAATACAATTCTGCCTGCAACTGCAATGAAACAAACACCAGTGGCATTTAAACTGTCCATTTACAACGAATCCATCGCGGGGTTATTATGCAGATGGAAATGTTACTGACTGGGTCTTCCCCGCAGTGTTTGGTTTTATAGCCTTCCAGAATAATCTGTGAAAGCCACATTTGGGATGTTTTTCGTCAAGCAGTTGAGTAGCTACATGTTGTATTTTCACCCCAAAAAAAACTGGAATAGTGAGTAAGAGAGGGGAGGAAGAGAAGTGGTAGGCCTCTCTCAGTTTATTGCTTATATACCAAACAAAGAGTCCTGGAAGCCTGTGCGCGATCAATCTTACTCGCCAAAAGGTCTGACAGCTCGGTGCCCTCACAACACATTTAAGGCTTCTAACTCTCCCCCGGATCAAATGCAGCCAGGAAGTGGCGAGAAACACTGGTCACTCAGATTAGAACCAGTTTCTGTTCGCAGTTATAGCCGGGCTTGTCGCTGGAGGGATGTTTTAAAAGATAAATAAGAATCCAGCCAAACGATGAAACGGTTTCCTATATGAGGAGGCGGTAATGCGCCAACGGTGAGTAGGGCAAAGCAGCGTTTTCCTCCGGGCTTTTTCCTCGTTTATGCATTAGAGCGTTTTACATAACGAAATCATTCGTAGTTTTAGTATTCGTGCAGGTTTGAGAGCGAGATCCGTGCGGTAAAGGACAGAGTTGCTAGGGAGGAGATGGATGGCTTTTCGGCATTACGCACAGGCTTTGTGTGCAAGGAGAGGAGTGGGTGGCGGCATTATGTGGACCCAAGCCTGTCCCACACACTCCTCTTTACAGCAGGATTGATTTAGGACCACTTTCCCACGGATGGAAATGCAATGAAAGAAATACAAATCTTCTTTTTCAGCTAAAACGTTATTTACGCGTTACCTGCGTATGCCGCATATGGGTCAAATCAGTGTCTCGCTGTGTGTGCGTGCGTGCGTATGTGTGTGTGTGTGTGTGTGTGCATGTGTGTCTGTGTGTGTGTGTGTGTGTGTGTTGGATCAAGAATTGCTCAGTACATCAGCCTTTTTTACACTGACACACCATGGTTCAATTGTTCTAGGTTCCCCTGCTAACCATATGTCAGGGCTAGTGATGTTCATGCCCTGTAATATCAATCATATTCAGCTGAAAACGATTTCTTGGTGGGGGAAAAAAATCAGTGTTATCAAATTAAAATGCTTTTACACAAAGGTAGAACAAGCATAAAGAGTAAACACAGTACATAAGGATTTTGCTAATTTGATGAATAGTGAGAGAGGTGAAAAACCTTTTTTTTTTTTCAAACAGCGTGAGAATCATATGAGGTTCATCTCTGCCTGCATTTTTCCTTTGAACATTTTAGAAATGCTGGTTACTTTCTTGTATATGGCTGAAGGGAAATAAAATAGTATGCATTTTTGAATTTGAAAGTGTAGGGTCATTTTTACACAACCTTCCTATCTAACCAAAATATACTCAATATTTTCGAAGTCAATGTTGCTTTGCTGTAATGGTGCTTAATGTATTTCAGCTGGGAAGCATTATGAGACAGATAAGCCCCGTTATGATTGTAGTCGAGGCTGTATTTTTTCACCACATTTGACTGACTCTGAATTTATCAGAGAATTATTTTTCCAACGATTTCTCATTTAGCTTGTTGTATTTTTGCAGATACTTCTGAAAGCCCTGGGTGACATTTTTATTATTATGGATGTGCCCACGCAGATGAGAGGAGGGGAGAAGGCCACCCGAGAGTTTTCCTCATGTCGAATGGAGAGGAGAGAAAAAAAGCTTTTATTCAATATTTGACGTTATCTTCGGCTCTTTTGATGTTATTGAGCATTAATTATGGATATTGATATTACATTATATTTGTCTGTAAAATAAACATTTACCGTTTATTTTCATTATAACCTATTAATACCTATTAATGTATTTTTAATATTGCATTATTGGCCTGCTAGTTTTGTACCTTCATGGAAACTTTTATATAAATTATGGCAGAGATTAAGTCTGGCACTGTTACTGGAAATCTTTTGAGTTTATTTTGTGTTTATGTGTGATGTTTCTGGGATGCGTCAAAATTAAAACTGAGGGATATGCTATAATTATATTTCAATTATTTTATTTATTTCTTCGAACTGGAGCAGCATGGAATGTATGACATTGAAAAAAAAATGATGATATCTGTTTCTTTTTGCTTCAATAAAGAAACTGCTAACGTGTGTCCCTCTTTCCACCCTTATTGCATGATTGATTGATTTTACATTCGTTGAGAAAATAAAACACCTCCTCGAAGAAGAAAAAAATGGCAACCATAACAGCAACATATAGCAGTGTCCTGCTGATGAGCTTCGGCAGACTACATGTATGGGTTGGAAAGGGCCGAGACGCTAATTTCCATCAACCTTCTCCCCACACAGTCAAAATAATACTAAAGGACTCTATAGCTTTACACCGAACAAAATAAATAACATTAGAAAGTCCAACAGAACAACACAAGCAAGGGGGGTTCTGTGTAAGCTCAAGACCCTCCTTCTGAAAATGTATTTCCCTCATAATCCCAACTCTTGAGGATCCTTTCACAAGTGCAACAAAATGCAAAACACAATTCTTCAAATGCGGATAAATAAAAGACGGACAAATTCACATTAAAAAAGAATACCATAAGATTTGTTCATAATACCCTGTTTGATTTTCGATTTTAAACAAGAAAAAAAAGATTAAATAGGTCTATGCATATAATGTGCCCCCCCTCCCTCCCTCCCTCCCTCCCTCCCTCGCCCTCCCCTCCCCGCGTTTGACGTCCTACAGCCCAGATAAAGGTCTTTGTGGGACAATGACACGAGCAAATAGAGAAAAAATTCAAGCAAGTAGTGATTATTTTTCCTACGCTACTTCACACATCAAACTATAGAAAACATAAACAAAAAGCAGAGAGAAGGTGGAAGCCGTGAGGAGGCGCAGAAACAAAGCAGTAATGCGTCTGGAGGCGGATAAGACAATGGGCGGAGTGATCCGGGCTGCGCCACCGCTACAGATGCGTCAGTTTGGGCGCTTCCTGGATTCTTCCCTGAGAGTAGTGCGGCGTTAGGTCTGTGTACGTCGGGGTCGGATCACACACTCCGTGATGGTGACTGTTTCCCATTGTGATTGCTCCATTGTAGTCCATGTTTGCGGACGGCGGGTGCGGGAGATGGGTCAGACCGAAAACGGAGGCCCCAGAATTGGGCATGGAGTCGATGTAGCCTCCGCCGACATAGACGGGGCTGCCCTGCATGTGAGTCCCGTAGTTGCCATTGCCTTGGAGAGGATGCGCGTCATACTCGGGCGTGGCCGAGTCGGTCCCGGGATACCTCTTCTGGGAGGGCGGGCAGTTGTTGAGGGAGCTGTTCAAAGGAGGGGGATATGACGTGGCCATACCATATGCATTTTGATGGGGCTTAGTGTAAGACGTCGGCGACTGGGATTCGTAAGGTACACTGTTTACAAGAGAATGCATAGAGTTGAGGTATCCTCCACCCCCGGAGGCCGGGCCCACGGGACTCCGAGGGGACTGTCCTCCCGGGGAAGGCATCATTCCAACGCCTTTCTGATCCTTCTTGTACTTCATCCTGCGGTTCTGGAACCATATTTTGATCTGCCTCTCGGTAAGGTTGAGCAGGTTGGCCATCTCCACCCTCCGGGGGCGGCAGAGGTACCGGTTAAAATGGAACTCCTTCTCCAGCTCCACTAGCTGGGCGCTGGTGTAAGCTGTCCGGGCCCTCTTCGATGCTGCTGACCCCGGAGGACTCTTGTCTCCGGGGCAACTCTCCACTGTCAGGGAGGAGAAGAGGGTGTCAATCAGTAATCCATTTCAGAGAGAGAGAGAGAAACCAAGACACACACACAGCTGATAACAAATGTCCCCCATCAGAGAGAGAGGGGGGGGGGGGGCGGGTAGAGAATAGTTTTACTAGATAAATTTGCCTTGCTCAACTATTCAAATAAAAGCTTTATCATTCTCTCTCTCTCCCCCCTCCCTCTGTGTGTGTGTGTGTGTGTGTGTGTGTGTGTGTGTGTGTGTGCAAGCATCTCAACATTTTGATAAATCTGCTCCCTGCTGCACAGCACAGAGGTTATCATCAGGGTGCCATAGGACAATTAACAATCAATGTATGGAGAACGCGCCTCTGAGCGCGCACTGCACTAACTGCAAAGCAGGAAACTGTAACCAGAGTGTAGTAGGGTCAATATCTGATATGGGACCAGGCAACCCCACATTTCCTACTAAAAGCATTTTGACCCTCATCCCTCTCCGTAGTCACACGGTAGCACACGCGTAATGCAAACACAAGCATTATGTATTCCTCGGGGTGTATGAAGCAGCTCGGCTTGCCCTCACTGATAAGGGGCTGGATCTTGGCTGCAGAACAGCAAGGTGTTGGTCTACTTACCGCTGTGGCAGGCTGCCAACACCTAATAAATTTCACTACCAGTCGCCCAAACCCAGAGCAAAAGGAATGCAGCATGACATAACCTAACCCATTAGGTTGTTCCAGAGATGGAAAGAGAAAGCTAACACGTCGGATAGCAGTGTGCTTTCAATAAGGGAAATACTGATGATTACTACGATTATTACACGATCATTTATGATTCAAATTTTTTTTTAAATCTTGCAAATGATAGGTTCATAAAGGAGACGGGTTTTGGAGACGTGCGTAAAAGGCCTGCCGCATGCGTAAAAATGTAAATAGGCCATAATAAAAAAAAATATTGTGAAACAAAAATGTTAGTATCTTACAATGTAAAATATGAAAAACTCAAAAATACTTTCCCAAACATAAATTGCAAATTGAGAACAACCATGATCATCACGAATGATGAGATTCAATTGGCCCATGGAGAGAAAGCCAGCATGAATGGCGCCCCACTGCTTTCCATTTTCAACTGTCATGGAGAAGTACATTAGAAAACTACTCACAACATAATAGGCCTGTATTGGGAGAAAAATCAGAAATGGGGGGACCATGGGAACGTTAGCATCTCTGAACTTTAGATTGGTTGTATGGTAAACAACCACCGCCCCCACCCACCACGTCTTCCGCTAATCAAAACAGCAGGACAAACTGAAACAACTGTTGTGCGTGTTTGTTTGTTGTCTCGCAGGGAACACTGTGTGATCAGAGGAGATGCTTGTTTACTGTGGGGACAGGTCAATTGTAGGGCATAGGACGGCAAATGGTGTAATCCAGTCCGAACTGTAAGGATTAGACTTCAATATAGGCAACAATCTAATAATTACAATAGTAACTGCGTACATGACGTAAACACCTTATTGGTCAAAGGGAATGCATGGTTATATTGATTTGAGGGTCATATGCTGTTCTGTGTGTGTGTGTGTGTCACCAACAGTATTTAGGCCAAGTACCTGAACTGGAACTACTGGTGGGTTTCTGCTTGGTGTTCTGACGGGATTCCTTCATCCAGGGGAAGATGTGTTTGCTGCGAGCTGTGGAGGTCGGGGAGCCATTCTTGGCACTGGGCTGGTTGGACCCGTTGCTTGTGTTTTGGCTGACAGCACCGGGTGATTGTGGAGGAGGGGGTGGGCCTGACACCGGCACCTGCGGTTGATTGCTTTCGGGAGGAACCGTGGACTGCGCCGCCTGAATGGCTGTGGTCCTGTCGCAGCTCTCCGCCATCTCCCCCGGCTTCTGCAGGGCCACGGAGCCGTCAGGAGACTGCAGGGAGCAGGCAGGTCGATGGTACTCACTTTCCACATGAGAGGCCCGGGGATATTGGACCTGATTGGCATCATAACTGAAGCCATTTGCGCTTTGATACGGGTAGCCACTGTAAATTGCGGAGCTGTCGTAGTAGGTTGCCTTTTGCATCTCGCCGTTTCCCAATATTTATTTCAGAAACTGACAGGGTCTTGACACCCTTGTAGAATAACATTGGCACCCCGTGGTCACGTGACGCCTCTCCGCCAATGGCCTCCTCGGGTGAACCTAGGGTTACAAGAAGCACTGTGAGGAGAAGAAATGGTGGCGATCCATCTTACTTTTCAATACAGGCTTGACACGGGAGACTATGGAGGCAAGATAGGGCCAACAGTTCTGGAGACTATTACCGTTTACCTTATGGCTTACACAGGCCACAAAGGCATGCGCTAACCTTGTATTACCATCTGTGTCAAGCAACATCAACACAAAAACGTTTTCAAAAGCATTTCATATTGCCTAATCAGTATAGGGGCCTAACAAGAGACGACGTGGCATTTTAAGTCTCTTAGCCAGCTAACCGAGAAACAATAGACCTAATAGAGAATGTCCTATAGGCTAAAAATAAAAACTGGGCCATAGGCAGATAATATGGGGCAATGATACTATCTGCAATTATAATTCTGTTGTATTGTTATTCTATCACCAACAGCTCCTTATGGCTGCACTGGGCCTATTTTTGTTTCTCACTATTAGTTAGAAAGATCTTCCATCAGTAACAGGATAGACCTCAATGCGCTGTGCTCCCCGGCCACCTGGCGCAAAGCATAAACAACCGCATTCTCTTCTTCTTTCACTTTGCATGTGTGTTGCAAGATAAATGGAAGAGCCACGAGGAAACCTGAAAAACCGGGCGGGCATCCGTGCATCTCCGTGACCACGGTGTGAACTTTTCCTTGCAGGCCCATAATAATGGCTGCTGTCGGTGCTGTCTGCGCGGCGGCCCGTCGCGGTGATATATGGGGGTCAGTGGGCCGGGACGGCCTGCTCGGAATGAACGGCCCGGTGAACAGCCAAACCCGGTATTCAGGCGGACAGAAACCTGAGATACACAGCTAGCCTGCTACTAAACCACCACCATAACTCACTCAGGTAACCATGGGATCATACCCGCTAAAAGTTTATTGGGGAAACTAACCGACATAGATCTACAGGTCATTTTGGGGAAATCTTTCATATTGTGGCATTCCAATGAAATAATGGTGCGTTGGGATATTTTATATAAAGAATAATAACCATAGCCTATTAAGATAATAGTGGAGGTTACTATTATTATTATTATTATTATTATTATTATTATTATAACAATAATACTACTAATAATATTTTAATTAATGTTGAAAAAGTTAAAATAGCACTATCTCACTGGTTGGTTCAGTCTAAAAGCTACGACGAGGTAGGCTACATAACTGAAAACATGCATTTCTTTGTTTGTAGTCTAGATTTTGCCTTTTCAGTAGATCACATGTGTGACAGCATATGGCCGGGCTTTATAGTTACAATAATAATTTTGAGACACAAATAATTTTGAGACTGAATAAAATAAAATAAATCTCCTTCAACTTCAAAATGAATCTGCTGAAACTGTTATTGTAGACCTAATAGTAAAAAAGTGAATCCAGCAATATCAATCTGATTACTGTAAAATTATCTATTTCGTATTTATTTCAGTTACCGGATCAAGTGTGTTACCACACCTACTGATTATAATGCACTATTCAAAAATGACCAGGAAAACAACTGGAGGGAAAATGTTGAACAACGTCTTTGTGCAGCGCTGCAGAACTACACACAAATATGTATAAAATCAGATCCACTCAGCGTGCTCTCAACACAAGAAAACCGCAGAGTGAAAGAGGATCCCTTCACTACATCTGCTATTCAAACGATGATCTGGAAAAGATATCAAAGAGGAGTTTGGTGTATTTCCAATGGCGGCAGTGCGATAGTAATAAATGATATAGTAGGAGAGACAAAAGACAGACTAGAGCTCTCTGCTCAGCCCTCTGCTCCACGTTAGAGAAATCTGGCTGCCTGACTGTGTGTGTGAACTCTTCCTGAACCGAGATCTAAGTCATACGGTGATAAATCACCGCACGACACACAAACTCCGCCATTTACAACCGAGGGAGCCTATTTCTGGCCTGCTTACCTTATCCTCTGACGACGAATGCAGAGCACCGAGCAATATTTTCTCATTCAGCGACGAAATCGATCAAAGCAGTAATCCAGACAAAAGTTTAAAGGCAGGGCTGGCTGGGCGAAGCAGCAGCAGACTGCGCCCTGCCATATACACCAGGCATTAGCAGCCACAACAAAAAAGGGAAGAGCCGAGAGAAACCCCTTTCCTTTTTTCCTTCTCTTTTTTCCTATTCGACGTGGATGGGTAAACCGAGATTACGAAAGCAGGCGTGAGCAGTCGGGTCAGCCAGATAAGCGCTATCTGCCCTCACGGTTGAATTTATCACATGCTATAGAGCAATGGCCAGGGCTTCATAGCAATATTAAACTCAGCCCAGGACTATGCTGGACTATGTGATCCTTCACCAGTACCATGCAGACACCAGTGAACTCCCCCGAACCAGAGCGTCACCGTAGACAAGAAAAATTATGCAAATGAAGTAGCGCCTTGGAAAGCCAGTTCAAACCAAGTGGCTGCCTCTCCTCCTCCCCCCACCAAATGAGGTAGTGTGTGTGTGTAGAAAAAAAAATATATCGTTTCAAAAAGCACGGAAGCCCATCCCCGAAGAGTTTTAAATCATTTGTTATTATTTACTCTATGTTCTGAGGGGAATTATTACTGGATGTTATGGTGGAGTGGGGAATACAATGGGATAAGCAGCCGCTGACCACGCTGCATTTCCATTTCCATGGGACATAAAGGGCTTCTATCCTCGGCTTAATCATTAACCAGCATTTCTTTGCATATGAGCCTTCATCCTTTGGTATACGGACGGCCAATTCGTTTTCATTTCAACGTCAAATATTCCACATGGTTCTAACACTGGCTGCATGGCCTTTTAGGCAAAGAATGTACTATTTATTAGATAAGAAAAAAAAAACGTAGATCAAAGTCTTGTTCGATGCATACCAAGGGGGGAAAAATAACACCAGGAGCTGGGTGAGAAAAATGGAAAGAGGTTTCATCACCAAAAGGCAAGCAGAGGACATGCAGAGAGGAGCAGGGAGAGGAGAGCCGACAGCATGGGGGATTCCCTCTGCATGGTAATGGTGTCTTTTGCAGCCAAAAGAAACAAGATTTATGTCCTCTCGTTTCTCCAGGCTGTAAACACGTCCAGAGTAGCTTCTCTGCTGGTTGGAGGCGCCGGGACGCAGATTCAACGACACAATTAAAAAGGTAAAGCACACGGACGGCGTGGGAGGGTGAGTGGGACAAAAATTCACGCATGAGGATTTTTTTTTTAGCCAACGAGGCTTTTTCTTTTTCCAAACCGGAGTATACACATTGTATAATTATTTACTCCTTTGTGTGGTGCTAAAATGCTGATTCGCGTTTCTCTTTAATTTGGCCCTGACTAGAGGGTTAAATGTCAGTGAGTTGGTGGTCGTATGGCCGTGGGTAATAGGCTAAGGCCCGGACAATGTGACCAAAAAACCCCCTGCAATGTTGAGGAAATAAAATCGCGTTTAAAACATCAATGCATAAAACTCTAGCGTGGGACAGGCAGATGGTTTTCACAGAAAGTGGTTTGTGAAAGGAGTAAGGCACCGCTCCAAGAGGTGCGATTCCCCTCGTCACTTTTATAGTGACAAATTACACCACAAAGACAAGTGGAGGAGAAGGAATTATTGCTCTCGGGCTGTTCATACTGCTGCTACAAGGAAATGTACAAGCCATAGGCTGCTTGTCTATCCTTGTGAGTGCTTTAGTGGGCGTGCGTGGTAGTTATTAGAAATTGAATAAGGATATGACCATCAAGCATTCATAATACAAATCAATAAAGATAGATGGACTTACCGAAGGCAGAACAGGGTGTCTCGAAGACCGTGCGATGGCCTGGATTTACTTGGCTGGATTTCTGCAAAGAGGAATGGAATAAATATTTATTTTTTTTATTTTATTTTTTTGCTGAAAATGAAATAAAACGTTTTAATGCTGTGTATGAGGTATATTAATATGTTATTTCAAAATAATGTCACAGCCAAATAGATTAGACTGGTTTAGACTAATATTATTATGCTTAAGGTTTTAGGCCATATATGTGTAAATAACGCATAAATAAATCTTCCGGCAAATAAAATCCAGTCAAATTCGATACGAGCATCTTGACGATAATAATTGATGCCAAAATTAAGAATTAAAACAGCAGGCTCCGGGCCTCTTCATATTTAAATCTCTGTGGCTTCAAAGCACCCCCTGAAATCTAAATTCTTGGTAACATTTTTGAAGAAAGCACTAACAGGAATTTATTCCTATTGGGAAAACACGAGCCCATTCAAAACTAACGACAACAATCCTAAATAAAGGCCAGTAGGCTATGTCTGCATTCTAGCCGGACAAAAACACCTCGACCAAATATCGCTCGCCTATGTGTGTAATAGCTCTAATAATACAACATAGGCCTATGCAAATAACGTGATTGTTGTTTCTCTGCTGCTCCGTGTGTATTTTCTCTGGAAACGGATCGAATAGTCATTAGCTCTCGCGCACCGGCTTCCCTGAGTCCCCGCGCCCATAAATCAACCACGAGCGCCGTGACCTCAGCGCGGCCGCGCGGTCCTGGATGGCACTCCGTCTTCCATTATATCCTCGTTTCCCTGGCGGAGCGACACAGCCCCACTGCTTTCCCTTACTTTTTATGGAGCTCAACTTGATTTATCATTTACCGACACAAACCCGTGTAAAGACACAAACTGATGCATTTTATAGGACAGGCGCTGCACCTTGGAGCGGCCGCGTTCACCTGCTCTGTTTGGGTTCTTGTTGTCAGCCAATATTTAAATGGCCGCGTTTATTTACAAACGGTTATATAGGCCTGTTGTCTCAAATGGCTGCCTGGTGTGCAAGACATTAGATGAAAAACAGAACTATATCAATCTTTGCAGCCCTGTTGTAATTTGAGAGTGAAATGGTTTATGGGTTTATTATAATGTTTAGCCTAGCCTACTGGAAGCATAACATGGAGCAATCACATGCAGATCTGCATCTCTCAGACAAATCCTCAACTGGTTACCTATATGTAGTGTTGTAAATTCTGGAGGCCTATTTATGTTTTGCTTGATTAATCTTGTTTGCTATGATGAATATGAGATATCTCCAGATAGGTGAATATTGATAGCTTCTTATTACCGCTCTGTTTTCCAGCCCGGCACAAAAACATGGACGCTTTTTTTACTGACCTCTGCCTCGCGCGGCAATAACTCACGACAGTAATGAACAATCGGCGGAAATACCTCAAAATAAAATCCATCCTCCCAAAGCTCGGGCTCTGACTCTGTCCGCGTGGAAAAACATATCCGTCCGTGACAGCAGTATAATACCATCCACAAAATCGGGATCCTCTCTCTTTCTGTCTGCTTCTCTCCCTGTTTCTTTCTTTTTCTCTCCTCGATAAAAGAACTACAAAGCCCGGACTCCCCTCACGGAAAGAGGGGGTAACCCGCATATAATCAGCATCATATGGCCAGACCGGGGCTCCGGTTTTCTTCACCGTGCCATAACACCGCGCAGTATTATGCGCCCCGCTCACGTGACGCAACGTCAACTTAAATCCCTTTTATTTGAGCCCGTGAATCATTAATGGAGGCAGTCATTGCCCCCGAGGAGAAACGGATCAGTTTGGAGGGAGAAAAAAGAGGGGTACATGACACTGCAATGTGTCTGGCAGAGGAGCAGGTCTCTTGCAGAGAAGCAGCTTTTCCACATGTCGCCCATTCAGAGGAAAAGGCTGCTCTGTCAGGTTTAAAGTGCCATATATTTGGTGCCTATTAGTGCCTAAGTGAGCTCCAGCGCTAATCCTGCTGTATTATGCTGAGTTTTCAAGTGCAGGCACAGCTCTGAGCCTGGCTAAGAGCTGGATGTTTTGCACTCCAGCGTGACAATTCGCACTATGTGAGATGGAGAGGGCTTTCCCTCGAAAATACCCGTTAAGGATGGTATAATGATTACTCAACACTCGAGTCAGCCTCTTCTCCTTTCTCTGAGATTTACAACACAGTCAGGGCTATGGAGTGTGCTACGAGGAACTCAGTGTCGCCCCCGTCCTCTACCCCAGAGCTAGGCTGTATTGTGTCACTTAGTCAGCCTCTTGCTCCATCAACAGCCGGCATGGTGGCGGCTGTAGTAGAAATAAAACGTCACATAATTACCTGTCCTATATCCTAGAGAAGCTGTGCGTCCTGGTGGTATAGTGAGCTGTGCGTGTAGTCTATGTCAGTCAGCAGTGAGCGGAAAGTGGAGACGAGGCAACCAAAGTGTGGGTCCTCGACCCCACTGATCAGTACATGGACCCCCCGTTCAACCTGCATGCGCTTACGCGTTTCCTATGACCAGTTGAGTGATGTTGGAAATTATAGGTTTGTGCAAAGGGAGAATTTCGGCGCTTATGTGGTGAAGGGGAGATTTTTTTAAAAAGTGCTTACTAAGTCATGTGGTAATTTACCAAGACCACCAAAAGTTCAATTAAGTATAGGTCTGCACAATTAAACTAAAGATTTTACCATGCACAATCGTGCTATCATGGAAGATATGTTGGCCTCTGCCACCCCGGGCATAGCCAAAAGTCTTGTCCGGAAGGTCTTTTCTCTACTCGGCACCGTTTGGCGCTTGTTTTCCGTCAACACCGAGTAGCGGGCGTGGAAAACCACACCACAACTATTAATCACTCGGGGCGGACACGGACAGCATCCCACTCCCACACCAGCCTTTGTCCTCTCAAACTACAACTTGAGCGGTAAACTTTTAAAGCCATGAGCAGGAGTAGACCATCACTGATCAATTCACCTTCAAGACGTGTCTAACATTATGAGGACAGGAGGACAAGGCTTCATTTAGTAGTGATGAGATTTCAGAAGTGACTTTTATGCACGGCTTTAAGCCATATAATTAGCAAATTAATGGTTTCTTGTTTTGTTAAGCAGAATGTTTTGTTTTTACAGTATCTCCAGGCTTTGACATTCTGCTCTCTTTTTGTTCTTCTACATTTGCACACAGGCTCAGCAGCAAATTCACCAGGATCGTATGCGAGGCGTCGTTGCAGAGCATCCGAGGCTCGACCTGACCGTGGACAGAAAGCAGAGCTCCACTCCCACGCTGCCTTTCGCCACCGCACCTGAACTTTTCCCTGACCCGGGCAGAGGCAAAGAGAGTCGAGTGTGAAGTTATTTTGGTTTCAAAAACAAGGAGAAGATGGAAACCAAACGCACTCAGCATGCAGCCCACATTTTTCCCTTTTTGCTCTTTCTTTGCACAAAAATGGCATCTGATTGATTGTGTTTTATATCTCAAATGTTTTAGCAGAGTTATTTGCACAAACCGAGGTTCCTATAATCACTGTCAACGAGGAGGAGTTAGAGGCGCA
Source organism: Hoplostethus atlanticus (assembly GCA_034670405.1). NCBI lineage: Eukaryota > Metazoa > Chordata > Actinopteri > Trachichthyiformes > Trachichthyidae > Hoplostethus > Hoplostethus atlanticus. The sequence goes on along the minus strand of JAXDDX010000006.1, from coordinate 768,884 downwards.
GACCTCTGGATGTTGGCCAGACGGCGGTCCATATCTCCCCACAATGTTGACACCCGGAGCTCTTAACAGCCAGGCTTGGGTTACCGATACACTCAGCCCAAGATAACTCTTTCTCCAAGGTTTACACCGGCCAACATCAAGGCTAATGCGAAATTCAACGCCTTAAGCTGACTTGGAGCCCGGTCTCGTGAATGCAGGGCAGCACTGGGAATCTTCAACCGGCAGACTGCAGGATTGTTCTTCTGGTTAGTTGTAATAAAGCACTAAAGTTGAATTTCCATGTTGAACTCACTCGTTTTTTCTGTGATGTATAATAGTCCAAAACTAGAGTTAATCTGCAATGACTGACCGTTAGCCTAAGCTTTGAGGTAAGTGCAAACCGGTATAAGACTAAAGAATAGTAATATTATTAGAGGAATACAATAGTATAATTATATTATTATATTATATAATAACTATTATTATTGTTATTATCGTCATTCTTTTTAATATTATTATTATTTATTATAATAATAGTAATTGTAAAGAGGTTAATTTATCATCCTAAGGACTTTGTTAATGTTTAACCTAGGTCTAAATTGGCTTTTGTATCCTCACTGAACGGCCTTTTCAGCCTGTCGAGTCGTCGCGACCACTTAGGGGAAGCACAAGAAGGCCTCTGGAAACTCTTTGCATGGGTTTAAGGTAGTTCTGATATATTTCCCCTCATCTGTATAACCAAATAAAAGCTGAAAATACATATTAAGATTAATTGAAATTGCGAGTAGTAACCTTTGCTCTGTCAAAATGCATGGGCTAAACATTTTTACCTTTTTAACTTTGAAGTCATAAGGTCATTTTAAAGTGAGGCGCCCCTGTCCACCTCCAGCCAATATAAGCGGAGGTTGTTTGCATTTCTATTTAATAATGTTATACATGCCCAATTTAAGGTTTTACACACAGAAAAGTTCCAGTCACCGGCGATATTTCCACCTTTTTACCAGCCTGTGTCTACAGGCATGAACGGGGCATCATTTCTTCTTAGCTTATTTAAATCTCATAAACCTTTTACGCCAAATTGCAAGTTTAATTTTGTCACTTTGGTATTTTTGGGGTCTTTTCTTTTAGAAAGACACCGGAGAGGTTATGGAATAGTACAGCTGCTTTCATACACAAAACTTTTTACAGCCCTTTGTTGCATGGCTCAAACTTGGTTTAAACGTAACGTAAACGTACAAAATACACATAAATATCATCTGAAAATAATTTGATCTAATGTCCTCTTCTAATGTCCTGATCAAATGTTTAAAAATCTGATTATTTGAGTTTGACAATGAGCAAAAGGTGTTATCAGTGGCCTCAGAAAACCCCACAGAGGTAAGAACTGCAGCTGAGCATGTACATCATTTTAAATGGACCACATGCTCCATGTTTATACGCTGCCAAAGATCATGGCACAGTACTGATGTTAGGTATAGACTGAATCTATACTATTTCAAAATCCTGATTGAGTAAAACAAGAGCCAAATCTACTCACAGGTCATGACGGTCGGTTGTCCAACGGAACGGACGGACAGGACAGAGCTTTGTCAGGGAAGACGAGATATGACTCGCACCCTGCTGAGGATCACTTCAAATGAAAATACGGCAGAATTTCATATCTATTTCTGACCCGAGGGCATTCATTATTCAACAAGTCACGTGGATGGGCAAATTAAAATTTCAGTACATTGGAAGTGACCTCTATCCGTGTATCAAATGAGTTGAAATCTGTAATTTAACTAGTTCGACTTCTTGAGAGGCTGCGTAAAATTGGTGCCAGTCAGCCCAAAACGCCATCTTCTGCACAGCTGCTATGTCTGCACCAAGTGCTGCACAGAACTGAAGGGACTTTGCAAAGAATAGTTATAGAAATTCTGACATATTTTGAAAAAACATTTTGTCCTACAAAATGCCTCAAATGTATAAGAGACAATGGAAATCTGCCAGGAAGGATGGAAAACAACTCCTAAAAATAGGTAAAAATAAGTGTAAGATGTATCTGTCTGTCTGTCTGCCTATGAATTGTACTGTGAAAACCTTCGTCTACTGGTGTCAGTTGTTTCTCATTTGTGATTAAATATATTAGAAACACATTTTATGCTCTTATTAATAATAAGATCGTTTTGAGTGGAAATGAATATATCCTGAGTGACGTGAATAATAGCAGTGTGTTTCTTCTTCTATCTGCCCTTTGCACACAAAGCCACACAGACTTGACGAATAGCACAAGTATAGTTCGGGTGAAGTCGTGGCTCAGATTTACACCTATACACCGTTTTGTGTTTCCGCATTGTCTCTGGGCAAATCCAAAACGAAGAGAAAAAGCTCACGGAGGTTTTAACACTGATGTATGGTCTGAACATTGTGTGTGTCGAAAGGTCAGGGGTCACAAGAAGTGCTCCGAGACGGTGATTGGCCAGAGCCGGCCGTGTCCTCTGGTTGAACTCCCTATTGTTTGGATGTAGCAGGTAGTGACCAACACTCACACTCTGGTGCACTGAGGTTTGGGGAGATCTCCTCATAATAGCAAGTGAAAACAGTATGTGTGGCCGAATGCATTTAACAGTTTGGGGTTTTAGTCTGATTAGGGTGAAGTCTATAACGCTTAAAGCCAGTAGCTGATATCAGGCCCCTATGTTTCTGCCACACGACACATCCATTTCGTCTACAAAAAGGCGCATGACATTTATGGGCATGAAAGAGAGAACTATTTTACGGATAAGGCAGTAAAGTCAATTGAGCATTAAAAGATGTATCTGAGTAGAATTAGGCCTGTCTGTCTATACCTTCTTTACCTCATTGTATAAGGGTTTATATACTTCATACTGAGTAGGTTAGATATCCACAACCTTATTCGACTGTTTCTGGTAATATAAGTCGTGCAGGGCTGGATCTTATTATAAGAAGAGAGAAGGAGAGGAACTGAGTAGCATTGCGCCCCTCATTGCAATGGACATACAACATATAACAACTAGATTTCCTCATTTGCACTATTGAAATAAGACAGCAATGTCTTAACAATTATTTGTTAAGACATTTGAAAGTGTGGTGCCTTGAACTCTTCAGCGCCCTGGCATGCAATCATAGTTTTACGCACGTCGCTTCAAAACACTGGATAACACATTCAAAGGCTTTAAAATATACGTTTTGACCAACGCTGTTTGGGGGAAAAAAAGAAGAACCAGCATGAAAGCAAAATATTAGAGAATGAAATTGCAATCCCGAAATTAGGAAATCAAATGAGAACGCCTTTTAAATGCAGTGGGCATGTTGCATGTTACGCGCGGCTGCAACAGGATTCATTGCTGAACTCAAAGTCAATACTCAAAAATGGCAAAATATCCAAAGTCACGTCGAACACATAAGTGAAGTACATATTTATTTCACAAGAACAGCTTGGGTCTACACTAGCCTTCATTACAACGTTCATTATTGAGACAACACATACAAATATTCACAGTTTAGAACACAGCACGACATGGGACGCACTAGCACAAATTAAACTAGAGCTATACAACACCAACAAACAGAATTCTACCGGACGAAATGATTTGCTTTTTGTGCCTTCGCTATGATTTGTCTATGTACATTAGATGTGAAAGTCACCTGGACTACATTCAACAGTAAACCAACCCACTCAAACACACAAACTACATTGTTACTCTGAATGATGCCCTACCCAAAAAAAAAAACAGCGGACTGGTTCCTAACAGGCATCTAGAGCTTCGCTAAATATCTTTCAAGTATATTAGAACTTTCCATGAGCAATAAAAAAATCATAGTGGACATAGAAAAATGAGTTCCCACTTACTTTCACCTCATTTAATTTTGACTGTAATGATATATTTTGATCCAAGTCCTACGTTTGAATGTGCGTTATCCTTCTCTCATAATAATAAACAAATACATATACACTTCAGTTGCCACCCTGGCAATTAGAGGTGAATTTCAAGCTTATATGAAGAGGGCGAGGGCGAACGGAGAGGAAAGGGATGCAGAGGATGTGACAGGGCCCCAATGGCAGAGGCAGGGGTGAGGGGATAACACCGTGTGTAAAATACTGGAGAATCGGTCCACCAAATTCCACTCGTGTTATCTTGCCATTCTCAGTCTGGGTTGGGTTTTTGGGGAGGCTCATGCACTATAGGCCGGCGGTGCACGGCGTGGGGACGAGCTGCTGGCCTGTTTTGATGATCTGCTGCTGCTGCTGCTGCTGCTGCTGCTGCTGCTGCTGGGGCCCCGAGGTGGAGGGCGAGGCCGAGCTGGAGGAGCGGATCTTCGTGTTGGGCAGCTTGTGGTCCTTCTTCCACTTCATCCTCCGGTTCTGAAACCAGATCTTGACCTGGCGCTCGGACAGAGACATGGTGTGCGCAATCTCCACCCGTCTGCGCCGGGTCAGGTACCGGTTGAAGTGGAACTCCTTCTCCAGCTCCAGAGCCTGCTGGCGGGTGTAGGCAGTGCGGGACCTCTTGGGCACTCCTCCATTGTAACTGCCACTGACTGGAAAAAAAGCCATACAGAGGCAAGCAAGCAGGTGTTACATGCTAATAGCGTTTAATCCAAACCCTCCAAAATCCTCCACTGGACACATTAAAAGAATGTAAAACTACGGAGGCATTTCTCCGTTTGGGGGGAATTACTGCCGCTCTGTTTGTGTTATTTTCTCTTGATCGTTTCTGTTTGCGGACATGACCTTAACGTGGAGATGCCGTGTGCGCAAGCATCGCATCCAGGGACAGATCAAGCTCAGAAATGATTAACAAAAACAGCGGGGTTGAATATTACAGTTTGGCTCGGGTCCAGCGGTGGAGGTAGTTTGGGTTAAAAAGCAACAAAGGCACATGGCCCCGACAGACGAACACAGGCAATAAAATTTACGAGGGTCCTTAATTACCGACCCTGCTGCTCGATAGTCGTAAATTGCTGTTGTAAGGGGTGCTACTAGTGCTGCCTCAATGGGCTTGCGTGTGTTCCAGTGGTTGTTTCTCAGTGGTTCTGCTATTTAACCGTGACGATAACTCACCGTTGCAAACGTGGACCTTTTTCATCCATGGATAGACCACCGGCTCCTTGCCCTTCGGTACGCCGGGATATGCCTCATTGGCGAGGCTGCAGTCTTTGCTGGCATTGGCCCCTGCGCCACTATCTGGAGCCGCGTTGAGGCGAGGACCGTGGCTCTGTGGGACGGGCTGGGGCTGTGCGTGATGCCCTTCGTCGAAATCATCGAGTCCAGTGGCGGGGACATTACCGTAATCGTAGCCCGGTTCCGTGTAGTTTGACCTCGGATAGGATGCCTCGTCGTGATGGGGGAAGCCCGTATCTTTTGGCCGCTCGTAGTAATCACCGGGGTTGGGGATGTATCCGCTCTGCTGATACTCGTCGCACGGAGGAAAGGAAGGCTCGATATAGTTGGAGTTTATCAAGTAGGAACTCATGGTCATTAATTTGTGAAGTGCAACAATACTAATTTTTATCGCGCTGTCGTTTTTCTGATCTCCACAAAACCCTCCTACTCCCTGTCAAATGTACAAAGTTGTCTGGTCACGTGTGAAGCGCCACCAATCACCGCGTGTCCTGTGGGCATCATGTAAACAGGAACCAATGGAAAGCATGGCACTGGCACCACCAACGCTGCTCGGACTGGCTTACGTTGGTGTTTTCCTTATTAAATCACAGTATATAAAGCAAACCCAATCAACTAACTTGTTTACTGCATGGGACCAAACTTAAGTGGGCGAGGCTACCTACTAGAAAAACCAACATCCTCTGTAAAAGAGACGAGAAACTGGGTGTCAAATTCAAGCCCTGGAAAAAATGCAGGTTGTTCAGAGACAAAAGACTATTTCTGATGACCAGTGACATGAATGTTGATTATTGGAGCTGAGGATGTTTGTTAGATACACACAAGCAGACATACAGTCAGGGCAAAAACAGGCGACAAACAACATTGTGGATTTTTATGTGCTACAATATGGTAACCATCGAAAAAGAAAGCAAAGTGTTGGGCCACACTGACGAGCACGGTGCTGCACGGACGCTCAGGTCTGCATGTCAAAAGCTTATGAGGAGCCACACGACTTTATGATTTGATTTAGTGCATCAATAAAACCCAGTTAAAACCTGATCAGTCTAAACATATAATCTACAGAAACCCCTCACCGCTGACTTTTCACGGCTGTGTCTACGAATGAGGCCCTTAATAATTCATCTCAACCATCAACAAATATTACCATCTCTGTCTTTTCCAAAACATGAACATTTTGTGGTCTGTAATACCATAGTAAACACAATATGATGTGACTATCGTCACTTTACTTGTGTGAACTGACTCAAAAGCCCATCTCAACACCGAACAAACACTTGCACACACGTATCTTGCCTAAACCAACAAAAAGCGTGTGCGTTTTAGCCAGGGTAGGCCTTTTTACATCAAGAGGTATCAGGTTGTTTTTACTCTGCACAGCAGCATCACCCTCATGTCTGAGAAACAGACCGTTTCCACATTTATCTGGAAACACATTAAATCAGCACTGCAAACGAACTGAAAGCGAACGCTTTCTTCTTAAATCTGTAATTTGGTGGAAGTTAAGAGACAGTCTTGCGTTTCCTACCGTACCAGAAATACTGTAAACAACGGCTAGGCTAAGATCAGCAACATTGTGATGCATTCTAATGAAAATATGGTTTATCCATTAGGGGAGAAGGGGTACTAAAAGTTTGAAGGCACAAATATTGACAGGTATTATAATAATAATACTAATAATACTACAACTAATAATGATAATAATAATACTGATAATACTACTAGTAATAGTAATAATAATGCTATTATTACTGTATATAAACGTACATAATGCATATAGTCTATGGCAATTATTTACAGTCTTAACACATTTAAAAAAAATATTCATGGCCATCCTTATTCAGACTCCAACATCTCTGAAGATTAAAATTAAAATAATAAATAAATGAATGACACTGCAGAGCCATGAGGTAAATAGAACAGCCCCTGACCGTATTCCTCGCCATCAGCCACCCATCCAGGTCCTGTTTCCTGTCCATGTCCGAGGTGGGACACTGTATGTGTCCCCTAAAGCAGCAGCAGCCCTTCGGAAAGCTATCCCCCACTGTCCACGTCGACAAGGCCTCTGCATAGAGAAACAAGAGGCCAAACTTCGGAAATATTGAAAGCTTTCTTTGCTTCTCTTTTATTCTGCGCCCCCCACAAGTCTATTCGCTCCCCTAAACAGAGATAACTTCTGCCTGACCCCAAAGTGACACCGTTTCCATTTTGTTTCTGATTAATCTTGGCCATTGACAGTCTTTGTTAAACAACAAGGCGTGCCCTTTTCCAAAGAGGCGACATTTTCATATCTGTTAGACGCAGTGACCTGAGGTTCACCCCGGACTTGGACTTCAGTTTTTCAGGGTCTGTTCAACTGTGGGGAGATGGGAGAGCACTTAGCACGGGTCAGCACCCAGGAAGGTCCCAAAAGGGTTAAAAAAAAAAAAAAAAGCTTGTGCAAAACCCCTAAAGCCATCTGACCAAAAATCATACGTCGGCCTGCATCCCCTGAAACTTAAAATGTGTACTGAGCAGAGGGCCGATCTTGTCAGCTATAGAGGTCTGGAAATACAGTCTGCTGTCGTTGGGCCTGTCGTATGAATTTCCTATATAATTATTTTTCTTCAAATCGATTAGCTCGGTTACTGAACACCCTCTAGCTTGTGGATATGTCGATGCAGACGCTAATTGGCGGCTTAAACAGGTGAATGCTTCTTTTATTCACCATCCAGAGACAGTTTGCAGTTTTTATTCACCAGCAGAATCTGCATTTTGGGGGTTTTTTTTCAGCTTAACAACCTGAAGTCAACAGTTGCTGCAAGGTAGAGCAGATATCTGTCTTGCATCTTGCACCTAACTCATTGTGAATGGCAGTGGATGTACTTTGCGCCACATATCCACAGTATCCTTATGGCCAAGAGACCACCTGAGAGGCAATACATCAACATAATGTCCGCGGTAAGACGGCTTCACATGATATCTAAATTTACAGTCTACTGCCAATGTATTATATATAGATCCTGTATAAATATGGGCCGGGTTATCCTGGCTATTATCCACTTACGGTAAGTTATCCTTGCGTGAATGACGTGTTGTCCGTTTTTACAGGTCATTCTACTTGTTGCTAGCCTGCAGACTATGTTTTGAAAGTGTTCAGCTCTGAATAACGTCGAAATAAAACCCCATATACTTTTAAAACCCACGGATCTGATTCAATGCTAAAAGAAAAAGAGGCAGGGAGGGCTCGTGGTAATTTAGATAACAATCCTGGTAATACCTCTATTTTCTGCAAAGCCCATGCTACATTTGAATGCAATGAGGCATCTAGGGATCAACAACACCAAAACATAACAGGGCAATGATAATCCAATTCAACATTGGATTAAAAAGCAGCATTTGGAAAGAATTAGGTCTATGGAGCGAAACCAGCCTGCACTATCTAAGTAATTTTCCACAAATTGAAAAGGCTAATATTCTTTGGCTTGATGAGAACAAAAACAATCGTAAAATGTTTACGTTAGATTTTTATTTTAGGGGTCAAATAAGCTTACAGCTGGACCGTGGTGTTCCTTTAGAGAGGATATACTGTGAAGTGAAGGTCTATTTAACCGACATATATCATGCTGACAGTTTACTGTAAATTGAGATTATCAGAGAAGTGCTGTGACGATAGTGACAGATTGCATATGGCTCTCCACAAGGTCTTCTGTCTATAACGGAGCCCTGACGGCAGAATAAAACATTTCCTCTGCGTTCAAGATGGAGTAAAGTTTAGGGTAAAAACACCACCACGGAAAGATTTTTGATATGAGTCAACACGTTGATATTTAAAATGTTTCAGTGCGTCTTGTCCTTTTCCTCTCCACCACTTGGCACTCACAAAGCACATGCACAATTGAACAAGCTGTCAAAATTACTGAGCTTATCTACAGCTGCAAGATTTCACTTACGTATTAGGCCTGGGAGAACACACTTGCAAAGCTCCAACCATAGTTAAAAGATGTGGAAAAAACAGCTAAATCCGCCAGGAAGTGCATAGACAACTTCCCTATAGTCCTCTAACGACGAGGCACTTGAAAGGACTGAGAGCCCAGAATCCTGCAGACAAGGACGACAGAAGTTAAGTTTTAAAAAGCAATAACTAAAGACTGAGTCCGGGGGCGCTTTTTAAATAGTTAAAACTATCTTTAATAGTTGTTAAAAACAGTAAAGAGTAACACTATAGTCAGAGATTGTGTCCTTTGAAGACTGATGTGGATGTTGTGGACAACTGTACATGTGATGGAGAATGAAAAATAATTTAAAAACAGACTTAAAGGTTGTTCGCTGTTGAGGATAATATCAAAACCTGGATGAAACTAGCAGCTTGCAGCGTTACGGGTCTTTATGTGAACGAAAGAGTGTATATTTTTCATTGCAGAAAAGTTTTTACTTTTAAAGTAGATAAATGTTGTTTGTGATGGTGGTGCCCACCTTCTATGCATTTTCTGTACCATTTTGATATTTCTGCTAAATGGAAGTCATGCAGTGCATTTGTGCAAAATGTGATTAAAATTAAATTTCAACTACATTTTGGTGGTTTTTAAATATGAAGTGTAATTGTGTCCGTTTCTTTTTACAATTAATTTTGTTTAATCCTGCCAATAAACTGATGCTGAAATCGAAATATGCATTTTGATTTTATTGGGTTACATGTTGGAGGGAACTCAAATAATGATCAAATTATATGAAACATTATTCTTTATGATCTTGTGGGCTTAAAAGCCGACGGCATATCAGAGGTTAGACAATGCAAATGAGACTTGTAGTCTTCGGCCTTTGTATAGAGACAAAATCAACATGGTTATTGTGCTCCGGCGTCGATTGGGTGAAGTTTCAATCAAATAAGCTTTTTTTCAGTAGTCCTTTATGCCCAAAACCTAACATGTAAGATTTGAGTTTATTATGTGGAATTGCTGCTGTCTTGCTGTCTCTCTTTTTAAGGAATTCTTCTCGCCCCTAAATAGCTTACAATGTAATGCACAAAAACGTGTAGGCCCTACCACCGTGATATGGCCGCGATGCAAAATTCTGCAAAAGAGAAATATTCCAACTCTCTCTTTTTTGAATTAAACCGCTTTTGTGCCATTTTTGTATGTCTTTAAAGGTTTCTTTCCAGCTGATCAGGAAGAGAAGGGCTAAATGTTTTTTAAGGGGTCCGGGGGCTCAATTTGGGGGCTGTGGGCCTTCCCATTACCCTGTGACCGGGTCGAGAGTATCAATCCTCAAAATGCAAATTCTGCCCTCGTCCCTAAACATATCAAATGCAATTTATTCAAAGGAAATTCACCAATCAAACGCCCTAATAAAACGGCAGCTACTCAATCTTGTGGCTGGGGACGGGTGGGGGGTCCCCTCCCTACGGTCCCTAACGCGGGGTCACCGCGCTTCCAGGGTTCACCTGGAGTGCACCGTCCAACATATGTAATTCAAAGCTATTCTGTCTTTTGTGTGGAGAGTCAAGATCGCTATTATAAGGCTGGCATCAAGCTCCGAGTGAACAGATGACGGAGACTTGTTCAGTGCGTAAACTTTTGACCCCAATTTTTCCTCTTCTCCTCCCGCTATCTCGGCCTCATCAGCCCCAGCCCAGTGAGGTATCTGGCCTGCTGGAACGAAAAATTGATTTTAGCAGTCCGTATCTCTCGCCATTGCAATGACCATATTCACAAATATCATAATTAGAGGAGATGCCAAAAGTGTAACTAAAATACAATTGTAGCTTATGTGATCTTGGGAGCGAAAAGATCAATCAAAAGGCTCCTAACTCGAGACTAAAAGGGCCGTAAAATATGCAAATCATTCATTAGCGTTAGATCAACCAAACCAAGTCTTTGTTAGAGACCACACTTTAAGTCACACTTGCCTCCATCCTCTCTTCACTGCGTATTCTATAAAGCAGTATGCAGTAGGCTCTCCATATACGTAAATTCATTTATACACATTATGCTTAGAGGCAAAGCCGAGTAAACTCGTTATTAACGTGAGCGTGCGTGATATCGTGCACGTGTGAGCGTTGCTCCTCTCTCCTATACGCAGGGTGACAGTGAACTTGGCCTAAAGCGAGCTCTGCTGGTGGCTCCGAGAGGATGCAGATTTATCTTGGTGCTGCAGCTGACCTCCACATGAACCTATATAGCGCAGGATGGCTTCTCTCTCTGCCTGGCAATATGCCGCACATGGGGCCCTCCCGAAATTTCTCCTTTTGAAATATTGGCAAGGGTTCTAATTTTCAAATAACCGCACTCTGATTGTGTCGTGCTGTATTTTCAATGTGTATTAAAGACCGAAAAAGATATGAATCCGGGTTTTTTTTGAGCTGGTGACTTCTTTACATGACAATAGCAACAATTGTTGAACAAAAGCCGGGGGGATATCAGCAGTATGGTTTGGATCAGTCCTTTTTTTCTTGCACTTGCCAAGAAATGCAAATGTATACTTTGTATGGAAAAAATATTTCATCTAGTCTCTCAATAGAATATCAATTAATTTTTAGAGGCGACCAAATCTTAAATCTAATTCGGCCCCAATATTTGTGGAAAATGTTAGGAAATGTGAATAAAAGTTCCAAGTGACAATTAAACTCATAATAATTAAAGCATAGTTCTGTAAAACAAATTTCTTGTTTTGAAATAGCCTATGAAGATTCCGTTTTGTAGACGGACCGATACACTGATATGCGTGATGTGGGCCTCTTTACCAAAACGTAAGACTTTTTAGATATTTAACTAAAGCTGGCGGACAGAGAAACACCTTTTGCACGTCCAATGAAGTTCACATCAAACTAAAGAAGGCTGAATTGTTAACTGGTCGCCAAGATAGGGGATGCGACCCCAATTGTCAGATCAAATTATTTCAATAAATGTTTTAAAATCTGCAAATTTCAGATTCAGATTTTCAGTAAGAACCACGCAGCATTTCTTTCTTATTAAACCGGCTCCCTACAACAAGAGATAAGGCCAACGCGTCAATAAAAAGTGACAAACTCTCATTTTCTTTCTTTTCCATATTCGGCCCGTGCTCTTCGGAGCTGGGATCCACTGGTGACTTTTTCCACCTCAGCCCTGACCGGGCGGGAGGTCACCGCAAAGCGAGAGTGACTTTTTCCGAGAGGTCATCTGAACTTTTCAACCCCGCAAAGCACAAAATGACGTGGCTGACACAAAACGGAATTCCTTTTCAAATGTCTCCCCGCTGCTTTGTGTTCCCATGTTGTGTTTACTTGACACTGTTTACAGCCTGTGCTAAAGCCAACATGTGGAGCGCAGCCCTGAGCCAAAACAACATCAACTGCAACTTTTCTACCACTTCCAAAAGTAACCAGATCACATAGGATGAGATGTAAACCCTGGGCTGGTTGTGAAACTGTTGGTCTGCGTTAGAGGTCAACTTTATCAAGGAAATCTACACAACCCACACGCGCCGTGGCAACTTTGTGGCTCAACCAGAAGCTCGGAATGGTCTGCTAATCCTCCAATGTAATAAAACTACAACAACTAGAAGTTTGTGGGGGTGGATATGGACACAGAGATAATTATCCAACATGTAAAAATGGATTATGAGTTACACCACAGATGGAGGGAAACAAGTTACACGGGGAAGGAAGCAATTAAATAGCCATGAGCCGGACCCAACCCTGCGCAACATCTGCCGAGACCAGTATTCAGCACTGCACGACTGACAAATTAGTGTAATGGACTAATAGGGACAGATAGAGAGCGAATACAATCATAAGGCTGTTTAACACAGGCTGGCTGTTCTCAGGCTACCGGCTATTCTGGACAAACTTACCCAGAGAGGAGGTCTTCCTCCCGGAGAGCGTCCGGTCCATCCTGAGGCAGACTGAGCGGTAGGAAAGGGCTGTACCGGTCAAGTAACACTTACAGCCTGCAAAGACAGAGTCAGACGAAGCCTCGCCGTCAGTGCGATTATATGTTATGTGCAATATACTGTCAACTCCCCAAAACCATAAAACTTACTTTAATGGCCACCACGTGACCGTTTATGGCCAGTGAGCCTATCTGGCCGCGCTCCGGATGATTTTTACGATCTAATTCATAGACAAAACCCCCCATTCATTTAGCACCCAAATGTCAGAGAGCCAGAACCGGCCCTAATAAAGTTTACAGCTTGAAAAGTCGACCTGATTCTCCGGGAATAGCCCGGGAGTCCGAGCGCAGGGGGGACGCCTGGCCCCTGGAGCCTGCCAGTGGCCAAGGACCCTAGTGGCCCCCGCAACCCGGCAAGGTGAGTACAACTATACGAGATTTCATTTAGGCTACCTGTTGAACTTTGAGACAAATCCATCCGAAAGTCTGGCAAGTTTAATTTTTGATGGTTCATCCAAATGAGGTGAACATTTCAGACTTCTACATCTTCTGTCGAACTCAAACGAACGTCAAAAATATTTAACAATAACCGCACACTCACTGTAGTGTTGCCGTTCCAGTAGAAAGTTTATTATAATGGCCATCATCATCATCATCATTATAGTATATTCTCGACTTCCAGTCATTTAAAAACATTTACAAAAAAGCTTATCACGATGGAGCTATACACTTATAGGCAATGGAGTTCACTGTGGGACCTTCCACATAAAAATAGATGTAGAAAACAAAGACAAACACGTTTCTTTTACTAAGATGCTGCGCCCAGGTGGACAACGCAAACAGCAGCTCCTGCAAAACAAGGATACAAGGCACAGCTACTGTACATACAAGACTGGGTCGGACCCTCTGTCCATACATGTGTTCACAACGCACACAATCACCACAAGGCTTTACTTTGTTGGCTCTACTTTAGGAAGCAAGTAATCAGACAAATTGGTACAACACATCAAATAAATACATACATACATACATACATACATATAAAAGGCTAAACACAAAGGCAGCTCAACCTCAACTCTCTATTTATTCGGTTGTTATTGTTCTGAGTGCACAACTTTTACTGGATTTATTTTGCGGTATATGTATAACATTTCAAGCTTTGACTTTTTTCCCCGTCCGAACAAGAAATAAGTTAAACAAACATTTATTTCCATTTGTTTTTTTTCGTCCTCTAAATCTAGACAGATCTGTACAGAATGCATTTTTTTAAACTCACATAAGCATTAGCACGGTGAAAAAAAAATAAAAAATAATATTAAGGAATTGAAGGGGTCGGTGGCTGGACATACAGTAGGGTAGGTGGGGTGACCCCTGTCCCGGACACAGCCCATAATAAGTCTCTGGCGCTTTTGACTTGGGAGGAGTGGAAGTTTATATCACAATCTTTGTTTTATTTTTATAGTGCTCATTGGGGGGACTGGGTGGGAGGGTGAATATCAAGGCCGGTAGCCTCCACCGCCTGCAGCCGCCATGCTCATGCTCTTCAGCTTGTTGTCCTTCTTCCACTTCATCCTGCGGTTCTGAAACCAGATTTTGATCTGTCTCTCTGAGAGGCAGAGGGCATGGGCTATCTCGATCCTCCGCCTGCGGGTCAGGTACCGGTTGAAGTGGAACTCCTTTTCCAGCTCCAGGGTCTGGTACCGGGTGTAGGCAGTCCTGGCCCTCTTCCCCTCTGGTCCTGCCAATTCTGGTGTTGGTACAGAGGGGGAAAAACACACAAGGATCGAGTAGATAGTCTGCCATGAGTGCAGCAACTTTTTGATTACATTTCTGGCAATTTTTGACATTCTCTCAGTTGGTTTCTGGAGGTAGAAACGCATACACACTTGGCGCACGACTCGTGTTTGAGGGGTGCGTAAATAAGACCCAAAAATGGGTAAAGAATGAGTAAGTTACGTAAAAACCGACACAACACACACCTTTTCAAATAGCCCTTGCGGACAGGAATCAAGTAAGTTAAAGATTATCTAAAATATGTCCGGCCAGATAAACTACAGAATATATTAAAAATAATAAAAATATATATCCTCACATCAAATTTTAGCAAATTAAAGCTTACATGTAATGGTTATAATTTAGCTTGCACTCGGTCTATTTTGACAGTATTGAACAGTAATAAGTTAACACACCAAACAGGTGATCGGGTGGCGCATATGGTGGCACATGCTCTATTGCAAAGTAAACAAAATAGTTTTTACTACTTGAATATAATGGAAAATTGTGAAATCCAGGCCTGTCCTGCTCGTGGCAAAAGACACCCACTGGCTAAAATATTTACATGCTCACTCACTCCCCTAACATCCAAACAAACCACAGATCATTTTAAAAAATCAGTTTACCATGATTTATGTGTAGTTTTCTCATCCACGGATATATCTGAGGCTGAGCTGAGTCGGTGACATTTTGGGGAGTTGTCGGTGCGCTTCCCGCAGGCTTCTCTTCCTCGAGGGGGGAAGCTTTGGACACACACTCCCGGTTCAGCAGCAGCGTGCCTCCGTTCGAGCTCGAGCACGGGGTTGAGCACGGGGTCGTTATGGAGTTTTTTACGCCTCGGTGTTGAGGCTGGGATTCGGTAACCGGAGACGAGCTGGCGACCGAGGAGCACGGTAGAGGGTCAGGTGGAGGCGAGAGAGACGTGGTCCCGGTGCTGTTGGCGGTCTGGCTGTACCTGACCGGCTCCACGGAGGACGTTGTCGCCGCTGAGTGACTCGGGGAGTAGCCCGACGTCCGCTCGTTGCCCACAAAGTGTCCGGTACCGGCCCGATCGACAGTGAGGTCCATCCCGTTGTAGCCATAGCCATACCTGCTGGAATGCATGGCTGTTGAGTCCCTGTATTGCTCGTTTGCCGAACTATGGTCTCCATAATTATGTAACTGGAAGTCCGCGCCATTGGGATAGCGACCGCAGAATGAGTTCACAAAATAGGAGCTCATTTGTTGACAGTTCCCCTGGTTGTTCGATGTAGATATAGTTGTTGTTTTTATTATTTTTGGGGGGTAAAATATTAAACGTGCGTGCTTGATTTGTAGCTCTTGATGGTTTAGCGCGTCCTATAGCACCCTTGCACAATTTATGATGAATTATGGAAATGAGTGGGACATGGACTTGATTCTCTCTTACGTAGGCACCCAAATATGGGGTACGGCGGAGAATCACGTGCTTTTGTTGACCAGTCGTAAATCCTGCTCGGTGACCTCCAGAGGTAAACTCGTGCACGGAGGAAATACTGGGTGGGATGTGAGGGGTGCGCGCATCCATGCACGCCTGGGTAGGGCAGCCTCCGAGCCAGGGATTTGGTGTTTTGAATTGTCGTGGTGCGCCATCCTCTGGTTCAACTGTTGCACTGCCTGTCTGCGGCGCTTTCTGAGGCGTGGGCTCCAACCGGGGTCATTCAGAGGTTAACGACCATTGCGGCAAAAAGCAATGGGTTCCCAAACAATACAACAAGTGCCACGCTGAGAGTGCAATCTTTCCTCGGGTAATGTACAGAAAAAAATTCGATGATAATTTCTTACAAATGCATGTTATAATTGGCGATGAGTTCAAATGTGCAGCTAATAGAATAAAGACCCATTCAGAATAGGTCTGCGGTTGTTTCGGACCTTGTCTGGAAAGCATAAAGCACCTTAACAATCATCTAGTTTTTGTAGCCTAATTATGAAAAAAATCTAATGAATTAACGTCGTGGTAAAGGAAAGGGATAATAAATAGGACAAATCGAATAATGTGACTGATGTTATTCGGGGCCTGTCCCTTATCCCACTTTCAAGAACTAACTAATAACTTTAAACATACATGTAAACACACATAGACGCGACAGTCTATTTGTTGTTGAAAATCTAATGTTGTGAAGCAATAGACTCTTGGCAGAACACAAGCCTTTTCCACATAACCCGTTTATCGTGCGTAGGAGTTTTTCTTTAGTAATTTTTAAACATTCAATATTTTACAAAAATACAACTATGCTATTTATTGTGTTTGTGACATACAGACACAAAATTGCGATTTTAAAAGTAACAGTACAGCATGAAAACAATCGTTTTTAAATCGTGTCTCGGCGGATTTAATTGTGCTTTTGTCCCTCAGTAAAAGAAACAAAGACTCAAATGAACGACTTTCCAAAATGCAAGGTCTATTGAAAAATATTCGTGTTTAAAATGACGTGAGTGTACTTGACATGTCTCGTTTGTAAAATAACCACAACATGTAGGAAATATCCCTTATTTTAATAGTAAACTGTATCCAAATTAGCATCACAAAAAGGAGGCAGCGTCCCCTGTAATTTTCTGCCAATAACAACCCCCCTATGTGACATTACAATCAAATAAAAAAAATTAAAATAAAAACAATGGGCTACTCCATTTACCAAGGACATCAGAAAGAAACGTAAATATTATGGTAGAATAAGGACAACCCATCTCTTTCTAGTGAATCCTAATATTAATAATTCCTGAATAGCCCTGTCCTGCTTTGTAATTTTGCCCCTTACATTGCAAACGCTGTCATGAAAAAGGGAGTACCAGATATAGGCTGTTGTCCTCTTGTCTGTGAGGTCTGAGCTAAATACTAAGATGTGAAAATCGGGAGAGGCTAGCAGAGACACGAATCTAAACGGAGGCATGACGCTTTCCGTTTGGCCTTTCTCCTTGAGGAATTTTTATGGCACCACGTCTCTCAAGGCACCGGCGTGTCCTTTGCTTCCCCCCTCATACTATTTCCCCAAAGAAACCCTCTTAGGAGCGAGGTGGATAATTGTGTCTGTTCCAGATATGTGGGCCTTTTGCGGTAATATAAGACGATGTGGGAATGGCTGCCACATCCAAGTGGGCCTACAGTCTGAGAGCCGTCCTACGGAGTCCATGTACTCCATGCAGAGAGTGAAAGCTCGGTGTTCCTGGCAGGTAAAAGCTGTGATTCTGGTATATCGGGCGTTGGCTGTGAGAAGGCTATGCCTTGGCTGAAATAGTCGCGCTCCCACAGCTGATTTATGGCTGGCCAATAGCGACGAAGTTCCCACGAAAATTATTTGCCCCAGGAGGGTTAGGGACACACCCAGGAGCCACTGATGACAACACAAGGCCAGAAAAGAAAAGAGGAAAAAGTACTGCGCAATAGTGTCTCGAGTTTGGAGCAAGGGGGCACTAGCGCACGCATACAGGAGGGCAGTGCGCTATGGAGGCACCTTCACCTGCCAGCAGAAACTGAGCTCAAATGGCAGGCGAAAAAAATGTCACAATGTCTTACTTTCATTCCCCCATAAATATCATTGCCTAGCTCTCTCACGCTGCTTGCCTTCAAGATGGTGATGGAATTCAGCGGAATACGAGGAGCAGTATTACAGTCCTCAGCCTAATATCCATGGAAAGACCTGTTTTATTTTTCCAGCAGGGTTACATGTTGGACACAAGAGTAATCGCATGGGGAGGGGGGCATCTGGAGACAAGAAGGCTTTTATTCCCACAGATCACTTTAATCTGAATTTGAGAAGCAACACCTTCCGCAACGTTATACCGTCAGGATTATAATACTTGAAACGCAAATGTGGAATATGCAGTATGAAATTGATAAAGCAGATATGGATATATGGGATGCAGTTAATTTGCTTGCACAGTGGTTGGGCTGAAATCTTTTCAAGCTTTGGATATAGTTAAGATCCTCTCAGCATCTGTTACAACGGGACAGTGTCAACGGGAAAGTGTCAGTGTCCACTGTAACAAATCACAATACATTCTGTCAGGTTGTTAACGTCCTCGCGAATTATATCGAGAAATGAATTTATTGTGGCAAATCATGTTCCGACAGAGGCATATTTTTAAACTGCACACCATTGTCAATGATGATGTTATGTTTGAATTAAGGACGTAAAATTGTCTTTTTGTTGTCCTTGCAAATATAATGATTACCATATTAATCAATAAAGCTACCAGTGAGGTTAGGCCTACATCAACACGAAGCAAAGATAAAGCGGCGTGCATAGTAAATTGTTATAGGGGCTAATGCAATGAGCTGGATAAAGCACCAAATATAACGCCAAACATGAGCAGAAGCAGAGGTCGACTTGGTTCAACCTGTAACGCAGACATTTGCAAGCAGGACAAGAAAGACAGGCAGAGCTGCAACCGCAACAGCTACATTTTCCCCACAGGAGGACGCCAGAGAGCACCTCAGTTGGCTACAAGCCACCCAATGAAACCATGCAGCCGCTGGTCCATCCCCATTTAAATCCAACAACAAACAAATAAAGCCTGGGCAGCATGCAGTAGCCAATATCCAGTTCAGATCCAGACTTATCCTGCCACGTATGCCATCCAAATCATGCAAACATCCAACATGCACCAGCATTTCCTTCTATAGGCTTTCAAGTTAACATGGCTCTTTGAGCAGAAAAACATACTCTGCAATACTTCCATTAAAGCGTTGTTTATCATTTATGAAGTTGCTTAATTTTGCAAATGGTTAAAAATATAGAGGTAATCGATTGACAAGAGTGTCTTACCTTATGGAGGTGTCTGGTGAAGCTTGTTAACGGGGGAGATGAGGGGAGGGAGTTGGCAGGTGCAGACGGATGGCGACCGGGGAAAGTCTCCAGCTGAGTCCCTGGACTGATACAGAGTCTCCCGGGGGTCAGTGGCGCACCGGAGCTCCTTCCCCTCATCGTGCCAAACCGTGTCAGGAGCCCGACACCAATGCACCCAAACGGTCCAGTCAGGTCCCAAGGCGAGGGGACTGCGCGCGTCTGCGTGATGAAGAGAAAACTAAAAAATAAAGATTAATAAAAAATCAGAGGTGGGAGATGTGAAAACGGAGAGGGTTCGCTGGAGAAAAACGGCCGTGCGGCTGGCTGAGACTGTTAAATGAAAGGGCAGCTCTATTCTGGTATAGGAAATTATATATAAAAAAGTTCATGTTCACGGCTCCTTGCCATGTGACCAAGCTGTGGCCAATGGGACGCCACGACGCGTCGTAAAGTTGTATTGCTATGTTGTAAATTTTCATAAACAACAACGGATTTATGGCCCAGCGCTGGAGGGAGATGTGGGAGAATGGGGACGGGAGGGGGTGAGGGAGAGGGGAAGGGAGGGAGGCAGGGGGCAGGTCACCGTGAGGCGCCATCTTACCGAGAGAAGAGGGAATGCAGAGTTCAACAGTAATTTCCCTTCATGAGCAGCCTGCCCCATCTCGCATCCTCATAGTTCGCATTCCCAAACTCCAGTGTTTACCTCTTTAGCCTCTGATGGATCTCAACATATTTCCCCGCATGCTGCAAACCCAATAATCGTTACTGTGAGCGGTACTTATTGGGGGAATGTGGAATAAGTTATTATTATTGCTATTAACAAAACCGTGTACAATTCTAACTGCGCATTCAATGAAGGCAAATAAACAAATAGACAGGCACAAGCCGTTTTATTCCATATTTAGGCCAAACGCACATATCAGTCTCCCACCAGCTTCCGTTCAAGACATTTCCAGAGATTTAAGAAAATTGTTTCTATCTATTTATACATAAATTACGCACTTCAATATGAAAACGTGTCTACTGAACTGAAATATATCACAGCATTTGAAAAAAAAAAACAATCAGACAACTTATTTAACAGATACTGATAAATTAGTTACGTCATATTGAAGTCTAATACTGTCTAGATTTTAGTGCATGCATTTATTTTTTTAATATATTTTGACGTTCACACAGCTTTGGAAATAAATGTTAATTGTGAAAATGTAGACCGGAAATAGGCAATAAAACCAACATTTTACAGTTCACAGTTAAGACTTGAAATTTACACGCCAGGGTATTCCTGATGAAAGACGATATATTATATTATCTGGGGATCTGAGGTAGGCTACACTGGTTTATTCCAAATTATAACAATATTTCTGTTAATTCTGGGGTTGTAGACATGGTAAATAAGATTATATAATAGTGATATTAACAGCCTTATAAGCTAGATAACACAAATTATATAGCGGTCTTAAGCGTACTGAAATAGAAGACAGAAGCACCAAAACACAAGTAAAATACATGCAACTAACAACAAATTCATGTTTTCGTTATTTTCAAAATAAGGCACTTTTACTTTTATTTGTTTTATTACAGTCAATTTGAACTTAATTGAAATCCAGTGTATCAGTGTTTGGATATGAGAAGGTCAACGTTAGGTAGTAATTTGTTAAGGAATGTTGGTTCAGTAGTAAAACATAAAGGTTACATAAGGGATCACTATACGTAGCCCCATAGACTACCATTGTATTTTTTTAAAACTAGTTTGGATAGGTAGTATTCCCTTTCATGCGGAGCCATTCAGACAAGGCATCCCGGGCATAAATATGCTATAGGCCTACTGTTAAATACTCTAATTACCTTCAGTTGTCATTCCTTATTGGTGCATCAATGGTGTGTGAGTATACATCTTAAATATATTCCTAAGCACCTTCACAAATATGTATGGGGTATTTATTTCATCAACGACCTCTGTGCGTCTTTCTCTCATTCCTTTGCAGCTGTTTCTGACGCCATACCGGCGCCCTGGGTCCCTCCTGCCACCGACTCCTCGGCCTTGGACAGACCTTCGGCCCCCAAGTCACCGCCCGTATCCCCGGGCGTCGAGGCCGGCTCTTCCTTGTTGTCCTTCTTCCACTTCATCCTGCGATTCTGAAACCAGATTTTGATCTGTCTCTCTGAGAGGCAGAGAGTATGTGCTATCTCCATCTTCCGCCTACGGGTCAGGTACCGATTGAAGTGGAACTCCTTCTCCAGCTCCAGGGTCTGGTACCGGGTGTAGGTCTGCCGCCCCCGCTTTCGGTTCGGGTCTGTTGGGAGATGACAACTTTGATGATACGCTAGGTGTGTTTACCCTGCGGAATGGTATTTGTCTGTAATGTAAAATCATTAATTACGGTGGAGTTACAACTCGTATCAATATGACAATAAACGTTTGCACTCTGGGAATATTGTGGGTCTCCTTAATTTATGTGTGTGTTATGAGTGTTAGCAAAACAATTCGTTTTCAGTTCCACACTTAGACACACACCCCTCCCACACACAAAAACAAACACACGCGCACACAAATACACACTCATGACTACGTTTTGGCAGCTATTTAAAGTAGTCATGCTGGGGTCTTTGGCTAATGGCTCCTTTGATACTCTGCATGCCTTTCCAATTAAAAGACTGCGATGGTCTGCACGCTCAAGGAGCCATAAGTAATTAGCTCACATCCCCGCACCTTTACTTTGAAAATCATAAGAAATATCTCACATTCAGATTACCTGCAAACTAAATGAACCTTAGTTCTTTATTGCAGCCTATATTGCTTTTGCATATTGATCATGCAATGTGTACAGACTGGTTTCTGAAAATGCCAATAGCTACGGCTGTGCAGACCCAATTAAAGAGGAGCTGCAGAGTGCAAGAGAACTGATTTACACAACAGGCCGGTCTTTTTTACAACCACAAAGGGGAGAAGAGGCTTGGAGAGTAATAAGAGTGCAGAGAAAACCCCCAGCGGCAAGGTCTCTGCGCGCTGAACATTACAGAAGCTCTGGCCTAATGAATTTATGGCCACAGAACTCATTACTTGCGCAATAAAAGTTTTACGATTCTTTCCATGCAATACCAATGGCTTCACGAAATTAATTGAACTATTAGGGGCCAGTGTAAGTATCTCAATGTTTTGTAAATGCATTGACCTGACAGCGTCCTACTGCAATAGCATGTAAGAATCATATTAGCACATACCTGACGCTCGCATCCACGGATACATCCGATAATGTTTGTCCGCTGGCGAGGTGAGGGGTCCCGGCCCAGGTTGGCCGCAGCCGTCGGTGAACAGGCGGCTCTGGTCGAACGGGCTGCAGTGCAGAGTGTGTACGTCCGGTCCCTGGCCGTACCCGGAGGTAAACACGGGATGGCTCTGGTACATTGCATTATTGACGTTGTAAACTCCAGACAGGGACGGGGCATAAGCGATGGCTGCAGCACTCCGAGCCGAGCCATAGTCCTCTCCACTGGGTCCAATAGTGCAAGAACCCCGGTCTGCGTTTGGGAACAGAGAACTACTCGCCGTATATTTGCTAAAAAGACCATCCACATAATAAGAACTCATATTTTTTCTCTCTGATTTGTTGGCCCAGAATCCTCAGTGTCGTTTTTACGAGGTAGTGTGATATATGACAGCAATACACCCTAGATTTACACCAAACCCCATTTTCCTCTGGACCAAAGAACTCACCCACGTGACCCAGGCCTGGCCGCTGTTATCCAATCAGCAGGCAGACGTAGAATTCATTATGGCGCAGACTGCAGAGTAGGATTAACGCTTCACACGCACACACACACACACAGAGCGAGAGAAAAACTATACAATCCCAATGACCTCGAGGTAAATTAAGTTCATAGCCTCGTCATAAGTTTCTTACCACTGCATTTACAAATACCCTAAATTTCAATTCGAAATGCCATTTAAAAATCAAGATACCTTAGGGGAAAATATAATTATAACATACCTGCAAAATAGAAGCTACAAGCTACAAGCTTCCAAAAGAATGGGTCATAGGAAATCACTATTAATAGAAAATGTTTATTATAACGTTGGCCTAGCTTGCGCTCCAAAACCAACAAGTCTAATTACAGTGTTGTGTCATACAAATAAAAGTTAGTTTAAGCAATATCCCACAGGTGTCAACAGCCCATATAAACACAGTGATATGTTATCAGATGGAAATTACTAGAGGAAGAACACATTTTAAAATAAGATTTAAGCCGTCATCATCCCAAAATATTCTGAATTTTGGTGAGAAAGCGAGATGCATTGTAAATAAAATTATCTTTTAAAACACAGAGGATGGTCAAGTCATGAATTACATATATATTTCAAAATAAAACTTTTATTTAATTCCTTTTTGTTGGCCTGTATGGCTGGTCTAGTCTGAAACGGCCACATTCATCTTCACTGATTTATCTTTTTTCGATTTGGTCATTTTTTGTTTTGTGTTTCTTTGCTTTGCTTTAGTATCCTTGTTTGTTTGTGTGTCCTTGTTTTGGCCGTCTGTGCATGTAGGAATAGCAAACCTTTATTTAGACCTATCAATATTAGGCCTAATTTATTAATTACCCTCCAATTCCTATTTAAAATATTAAATCACTTTCCTCTTGTTGCCTCGTGTTGTTTTTAATGACATTAAGTGCTGTAAAATAATTAGCATTACAATGTATCCTAAACGGCCAGTAAATAAACATAAAATTAAACACAAACCCATATGAAAAAATACAGAAACTCAACATAAGATTATACCTATAAAAACAGCTATACAATTAATCAATTATTTGTGACTGTTGACATGCAAATTGTATCGTATTGGGAATAATTGTGCTCGTGCTGGTGTATGGTGTGTATTGTGTATTGTAGGCCTAATTGTGAATTCAATAGTAGACCAAGAAAAATATATTTTAGTTAGGGCAGTAAAATACACACACACGCATGCAAACATGCATACATATGGCAAATTTAATCAAATATCACTGTTGAAATATGAAGCGAATAAACACCTATAGCAGGCTGATTTAGTTCAGCATTATCAGTGTCTTATGTAAAACCATCCCAAGGACCAAAATCAACAATAACACATAGAGAGTGAAAATGAGCGCCTAGAACAAGAAAGCAGGGCAAAAAGCAGAAATAAAACTGGCACCAGCTTCACAGAGCCCCACAGTCCAGTAGGCTAAACGAAGAGGGAGTGCAATGGGACTGTAAATGCAAGACAAGGTGTGAAAATACTTTGCTGGACTCTTAAAATGTTATGCACCCGAGTGTGGGTTCATTAGCCTAGGGAGGAGTGTGACAGCACTGGTCTGAGTGATGTTATGGAACAGTGTCGCCACCCCCTGGTGATTAGCAGGTGCTGCAGGGTGGGGAAGGAGCAGCGCGCAGGCGTTATCTCCTGCTGCAACCCCGGGAGAAAATAGAAGAACAAAAAATCAGGGAAAAAACGCACAAAGGTATGTCTATTCGATTGCACTTCGACGGTGTGATTTCAAGCGAGGCGCTGATGGGTTTTAATAGACTTGACCAGATGTATCTTGATATTATCCACATCTATAGGCCCACCACTGCGTTTGAAACTGAGCTGTTGGCTTTATTGCTCCCTCTCCTTTAGGACGGTCCCACCAGAGGACCAGAGGGCGGAAGGTTCCCAGGTAGAAACAAAGGGTCGTTCCAAATGACCGTGAGTCCTGCGCGAACCCGTCGAGGAGAATCCAATAAAGCCGATCATTTCCGCTGGGCCTTTTGTCCCGTCTGCAGTCCCACAGAAAGAGAGAAAAAACAAATGGGTGCCATTCTGGAAACGGCCTAATTGTGTCTGGACGGCCATAAAGCCATTAAAAGTGGAATGCCAGACAGTATAGCAGACCAGGCGTTTTATTGCACTGTCTCTGGCCGAGTCTTTGAAGTTTGTGTCCATCTGCGTCCCCTAACGCGTCACAACAGCACTCTGCTTGGACTAAAGTCCGACTTACTTCCTAACTCTAATAATCTACCCGTTTCTGGAAGCCCATAATGAGAGCTAAATAGCCTGGTGCACCAGATAGGGCCGTGGCTCTGATCGACATTGTGGCGTTACAGCTCCAAAGTACATCGGTTTGCTGCTCTTCTCGTATTTTCTATCGGTCTGTGCCAAACATATTTTCCAACATGCAGAGACTTGAAGATACCTAGCAAAGGGACGAGGAGGTCATATTTAAAGGCAGGCCTAGACCTCTTAACTTGAGCTTTTTTGATACATTTACCTTGTCCTGTTGTTCTAATATGCATAGGTTATTTAATTTTAAAATAGTTTGGAAATTTGGGAAATTTGGGGTTTAAATACTCATCTGCAAAGCTTTATAGCGCCTACTGTAAGAGAAGGCGCAGAGGAAGGAGCTATAGAGTTTTAATGCCATATCATAGCTGAACAGGAATACATTGGCTACATTATTTTGGGCTTCAGCTGTCAAAGCCCTCGATGTCTTTCTTGTTTTGTATCCTCTCGCCTCGCAGCGCTTTGCACCCCATAAACGGTTATAGCGGTAATTGTCTTTTATGGCTGTATACAGCTAACAACATCCTCTGCCAAGACGAACAGATCCACACAGTCCGAAACCCAGACCCAATGTGAAACAGCTAAACATACACACACACACACACACACACATACACACGCACACACGCACACACACACACACACAGTCTTTCTGTGTCACACACACACATACATAATCGGCAGCTGAACGACTGAGCGTGTGTGTGCGTCCTGCAAAATGAATTGATTAGTATGTTCTGCAGTGTGCGTGAATGTCCAAGTATGTATGTAAATTTACATGCACATTTTCTAAAGTGTTCATGTGTGTGTGCATGTATGAGGGTGTGTGTGTGTGTGTGTGTGTGTGTGTGTGTGTGTGTGTGTGTGTGTGTGTGGCCAAGTGTGATCTAACATTATTTATTTGCCTGAGGTGTGAAATGAATCTAGTTGACTTTAATAATCTTCATATTTTCTTTAGTTAAAAGGGAAGATCAGACAATTTTAGTGCACATAGAAAGTGTACATGAATTATTTTTCTCTGAAGAATTGTACTTCCTTTGTCAATGTCAAGATAATTATTATAAATGCGAGGCCTAAATGAAATAAGAATGCAACGCGCATGCATTCGCAGATATAATTTGTTTTATTCAATAAATAAAGTACAAATTACATTTGTGAACCAAAAATCTGACCGGTCAGCAGACCATGAGGTATTCATTAAGTAGCCTACAGTGTTTTATTTTATTTCCTCTCACTAACAAACATTATGTCCTTTCAAAATGTTACTCCCTGAAATTCAGACATAGTTCAGTATCTAATGCAAGCAAATCTATATATACCGCCGTCGAAAAAAATAGGTTATTGTAGGTAGTTGAGAGACATCTAGGTAGTCAAAACCATATTGTTGTTATATCGCTTCTAACATCTGATATATTTATAGGCATTTTCAAGAGGTTTTGAGGCTCATGCACCTACTTCAAAATGCTATCAATCTGTTTTCCTACGGCGCCAATGTTAGATTAAAACTCGTGGTTACCAATAACAGCACTATCAATAAGGGAGAAACAGCAATAAAATTAATTACATTTTACAAACTATATGCTCAGTTGACTCTGAGACAGACGACAAACAGCTACAAACCAGAGCACACACAGCTAGAAACATCCATACACAAACAAGCACAGGGACCAGGCCAACTAATACACAGCGACTTTAACGAGGTATTAATTAGAATCAACATAACATTAAAACGAATGGGCACTGGTAAAATTGTGCAATATAAAGGTAGTCGCATCAAACTGTAGCCCGGCATGCTTACTTTACAAGACAAATAGGCCTAACAGCTTCTGTTATATGGAACAATAAGACAATGAGGTTTAAAAAACAAGGTCCAGCAGAGTTAAGAGCTTTCACACACAAAGCTCGGTAACAGCCTCAATATCTCTACGGTTCAGTCACTCGTCTTTCGGTGGGCCGTCTTTGTTAAACTTCTTCATCTTCATCCTGCGGTTCTGGAACCAGATTTTAACCTGTCTCTCGGTGAGGTTTAGCAGCCTCGCCACCTCGTACCTACGGTCCCTGGTCAGGTAGGTGCTAAAGAGGAACTCTTTCTCCAGCTCCAGGATCTGGTGCTTGGTGTACGGACAGCGCTTTTTTCTCGTGGCACTCGCGTGGAGCCAGTTGGACACTGGGTTATCTGGAAAGAGGGGGGTGGGGGGTGCGACACTGGTGTAAGGCCCGGTGCTGACTGGCCAGATATAAAAACCACATCAATCATAAATGGGCCCATACCAAAATGCTCCCCCGTTTTGGTGAGGGGAAAATGAGTATACCTCTGCAATCGGGGCTGCAATATCCAGTTGAAACATGCCCCCCCCCCTATTCGTCTCTCTCAACTCATGCTCACTTTAAAAGGTGTACAAGGCTATCTAGTAATAGCGAGGGTGAGAGCTGAAAGACTAGCAAGTCCCCAAGAGGGAATGGCACGTTCAGAATGGCATCTTTTCAGACGCCCCTTCACCCACACATGCACCTCAATCCCCACAGCTTTACGCAGTATAAATAGCATGGTATGAATATAAGGGAGCAGCAGTAACTTACTTGGATCAATGCCCGGTTTCTCTTCGCTCTCTCCGCTCAGGTCCCCGGCCTGGCCGGATAGTGTGTCCTTTTCTACCGGTGATGCCGTAGCCACAGTCCCGTTGGCGTAATCAGATAGCAGCAGCGCCGTGTGGGAACCGGGCAGCGCACCGTCCGCTCGCGTCCCTAGACCCTCCGGTTTGATCCCGAAATGATGCGTCGTCGGTAATCCCGTCATGGGCAAGGAACCGGACATCGGTTCCAGCAACCACGACTGCATATAGCGGCCATCCGTATCCCCACCGACCGGGCCTTGGGGATGCCCATAGTGGTGATGATAGACAGAGGAGACGGTGCCTGGGAACTGAGCCGGGACGTGGCTCCAGGATGGGCTGAATACCGAAGCTTTGGACGGGAAGGTGCAAGCGCCCGAGCTCGCTGTGGTCGTTGATGGAGGCGGGTTGCCTGGGGTGCTGGAGCCCCGGGCCGGAGGGGTATCTCGGCGCGGAGAGCTCCTCGCTCTCGGGGAGGATGAGGGAATCGACGTAGTAACTAGTCAGTGTTCCGGATGTCGACATGGCAAAAAATTATACTTTCACATGTACGCACTCATACACAAATGCATGCAAAAACAAACGCGCACACACTCCACACACACACATACACACGCAGTAAACCCAGCCTCACAAAATAACAATGTGAAGAAATCAAGTAGCAACTTGGCCCCTCAGAGAACTACAGTGGACTAGCAGTGGGGAGCCAGGCTGCCATGCCATTGGGTAGCAGACACACGTGATCATAAAGGCTGAACAATAAAGGATAAATCAATCCCTTTGGTCATTAAATACTCACCCACTCTCCTATAACAACCTCTACTTTTAAAGCAAAGAATTACCAGATACTACTACTAACATCTGAAACCTATGAGATGTGAAAACTGAATGGCTGAGGTAAAGCAAACAATAGTTTTTGAGATACCTTTGCCAACAGTACTGGCGTTAAAACCCCTACTTGGTTATCCAAAACGATACAGTACGGTTTTGGAAGGCTTATTTTACGAGGTACTTTATAGGACACGTAAGCACCCTACCAATGCTACTCACCAAAACACGTTTCTTTAAAAAAAAAAAAAAAAAAAACGCCGCCATACTGAAGAAACCCAATAACACAAAGGTGTAACATTGTGCTTTCTAGGCAGTTCCAGGGTCTCCGTTACCTCTACGTAGAAGACATTATTATTTATAAACATTATTTAGGCCGGAGGGCATCTTTCCATCCGGTGTCAGTTTATTGTCCTTATTCTGCCCAAACAATAACTATTTACTGACAGAAAATGTGACACAACTAACTAATACACCAAAAGACCCAAAACACAGGGTATATGTATCGCAAAACTAAAATAGGTCAACAATCATTTTAAATCAATAATTAGTAAAAAAAAAATAAAAAAAATGTTGACCTAATAAGTTAGTTCTGTATTTGTATTATCCTGATCTTGGGATATTCCTGCTAGCGTTATGTTAAGATATTTGCTGACAATAACAGATTTCATGATTTAGACATATATTGCACATCAACGCAGATATGGAGACTACATCTCTAAGCTATATGTGCAATATGTCCATTTTAACTAAAATAATATAGGGAGATGTACATTTCTATAAGGTGAACACAATACCAATGAAAATGAAAAGATTTGCTAAAGCCAGCAAAATATTTTATTTATATTTATTCCATCAGATCAAAACAACAACACAAATAAGGTACACTTTTACCTGACTAATTTCTCTACTTGGGTATAATTATAATTAGGTATAATTGTACTACTATTAAAAACTATTGTTCTATATAACAGAAGATATAAGGTTTAAAAACGTTCATATACCGCATATGATGCTAATACTTCATAACTACATCTTATAAAATAATACAGCATGTTATAAAATAGTCACAGAATTACGTTGTGCATGTACAATGGAAAAACAAGGATACAAAACAGAATATAGCATTGAATGAGGTGCAGGTCTAGTAGTATTGAGACGTGACTGCAGCCGAACATTAAAAATAAAATATTTTAGAAATGGAAACGCGGATCCAGGTTTCTTACCGCGGTTAACTCGTTTATTAGCAACGCCGTTATCACTTGTATAGGCCTATATGTTGCTATCAGCACTCGCATTAACAAATTAATTGTAATGCCAGTTAGCAGCCACTTTTTCAGTGTAACGCTACACTATAAACAGAGCTAAACACATGCGTAATGTGGTGCCAGTGGTTTGCTCCTTTTAAAATGGAATGATTCACCGGGATGGCCAAAACACCAAGTACACCAAGGACGCGTTTAATATACGTAGTGACGTTTAAAAATAAATAAGGAAAGGAAAGGAAATAAAATGAATGAGCAAATAGTGAGGCTATTCGTCCACCAAACCATTGGAAAATAAATTTTGGTAACTTGAAATTCATTTTAATTCGAAGCTACAACGAAGACAAAAGGTCTTAAGCCTAAAATATATTACTAGTGTGTTCTATCAACCAGTCAAACCCTGTCTGAGGAGACCTTAATTATCCATTCTATTATAGCCAAACGTCAATATGCCTTTAGCTCAATATGAATTTAAAAAAGGGGCGATAGCTTCGTGCGTAAAGAACCATTATCCCTCACCAAAGCGGATCGGGTCCACAAAGCAACAACCTTGAGTTCTCACACATTACGCTGCGTGTTTTATTTATTACCAGCAGATATGACTGGGGAAGCTGGGCCAACACCTCACAAGGCCACAGGCAATTCAACACGGAGGAATCCAGCGTGGCGTTACCATTGCAAGTAGAAGAGGTATAGGCGGACGAGATGCACAAGATGTCCATATTGTGCCATAGCATAGTTACACCACCTTGCTGATACCGGTGGTGGATAATTTGCCCCAGAGACATCAAAACAAGCAGAAGAGAGGAGGGGGGGGTGGAGAGGAGGAGCGGCTGTGCACTAAAACTCAGTACAGACAAACACCTTCAGAGGAGGAAAAAAGACACACTAGGCCAATGGCTCAGGCTGTAAACCTAAATCAGGGTGTTTTTTTCACCCAGTTTACCGCAGGGGCTATTCACTTCTTTTGCCTCTGCAGATAACAGCCTGTCTGGCGGATCTAAATATCGCCATAAAGCCCTTCCCCTCCTTTTGTGTGAGGTACTATTGCGCAGCGGAAGCATCCGGTCCCATTGCCCACGGAGGTCGCTGTTGCCCCACTCACCTTCCCCTTCCCCTCCACTGCAGTGGTCGTAACCGAGGCCTTGTCTGGCGTGTCTGCGTCACGACCCACGGAAAACGCTCAGCTTTAACCCTAAATCCCAAGTCCACGACGCGTACTGCAGCCCAGCTTTGACGCGCACAGTTAATGACGAGAAGAAACAAGTCGAAAAGCAAATATTACAGGAGACACGATTAAACACACACACACATATATATACACACACACAGCAGCCAGCCTCCCCTCCAGACGTATAAGCCAGTAAGGTTTATAACCATGGTTACAAAATAGGCCTACCTTTGCAGTGTTTTCAACAAATCCCATCATATTCATGTCAGAGATTTGTTTCCCTGAAGGGTTTCGATGTATGTAACTGGGGCAATTAAGACAGTTTCGTGTTGCAGAGTTATAAAATGGATCCCAACAACATGAAACTACCTAAACCACACGACAGTCGATCCGGGCCTCACGTGAAACACAATCAGCCAATTCATAATGCACCGTGGTCGCCAGTCCAGTCATCAAGTGTCCAAAAACGCTCTGCATTGAAAAAGTACAACTGTATTGTTCACACTAGTGAAACGCTGCAACAAGACGCAAAACAGACAAATTCACAAACGATAAATGGATTTACCAAATCCTCGAACGGTTAATTCCAGTATTCCCAACTAGACCAGAAAGTGATATTTTATCCATAGTGGATCTATACAGTCCAGATTACCAGCTCTGTCCCGGGCCTCCTCTCCGTCTTACAGGCTCTCCCACGACTGAAGCTGGTCTTTGAGGAGAGGGAGAAACCTCATATACCAGCCAGTCATAAAACTCTACAATAGCCGGCTAGGCATGCGGCTAGACGGCCTGTACGTTATACAACCTAATATCTTAATTATTTCCGATAGCCATTACAATAGTCCCCAGAAACATTTCCTACAGCTGGTATATAAAAAACAAGGCAATCTCCAACCTAACAG
Source organism: Hoplostethus atlanticus (assembly GCA_034670405.1). Lineage (NCBI taxonomy): Eukaryota > Metazoa > Chordata > Actinopteri > Trachichthyiformes > Trachichthyidae > Hoplostethus > Hoplostethus atlanticus. The sequence continues at coordinate 736,509 of JAXDDX010000006.1, read as the reverse complement.
CTGGTGTAGGTCAGAATACTTTGACAAAACAGACCTGAATTCTACATAAAAGCTTTTTTTTTCTTTTCCTCGATAATATCTATCACACAAACCCACAGTGCAAAAATATAAAGCAGTTACTCGTTAAATGCGAGCTGATAATTTATTAAGCATTACACAAAAAAACACAACGTCATATTTACACAATATTATAGAATAGAAACATTCCTCCTTTGCGTTGCACACGTTCCTCAGTTCTCAGTCTAAACGTCCTCAACGTGTATAAAGATTTTTGCTCCATTTATACATTTAGCTCACACATAGAATAGGCCTATATCATGGTAGACTACATCTAATGACCGTGGGTGAATTATTCTTATGTATTTGGTGATACATAGGCATTATATTCCAGAGTGATCAAAATTGCTAAAAATGCAGGAAAATAGTTCTGAATAATGTTATTCCATGCAATTCCAATGAAAATAAAATCAACGTATTTTATATTTGGACGGCTCAATTTATAAAATAAACGATTTGACACAAATTGGAATATGTAGGCAGTTGAAGCCACCCAGGGCACGATTGTGTTTTTAAATTGCATTAATTTAATTTCACTGACGACATCTATCCAACGGACAACAGAAGTGACAGAAACGAATCAACAATACACAACAACAGAAAGAAAACAGACGTGGAGAACTAATAACATTCACGATTCTTTTTTTCAGTAGCTCACAGAGGACGATGCACTGACATTTAAGCTTGTCTGGAAAAAGGATGTGCCCCACAATGAAATGAGTCATTAAGTGGAAAAAGGGGGATGGGGGGGTTGTTCATTTCACCAATTTTCATCTATTTCAATTTCATCACCTCGTTCATCACGAAAAGCCATAGTTGGAGGTGAGCTCCCGGATCCGGTTTTCCCGTGTCATTTTCTTCAGTTTCATCCTGCGGTTCTGGAACCAGATTTTGACCTGTCTGTCCGTCAGGTGGACGCCCTTACTGATCTCTAGGCGGCGCTCTCGGGTCAGGTACATGTTGAAGAGGAACTCCTTCTCCAGCTCCAATGTCTGGTGCTTGGTGTACGGACACCGTTTCTTCCGGCCGCTTTTTGCTGTCAGCCAGTTGGCCGTTTTTTCACTCTTTGTGTCTCCTATAGAAAATGGTAGATACATGTTTTAAACACCGGAAGTGCTTTATCACGGGCGGCCATATACATATAACTGTGTGTGTGTGTGTGTGTGTGTGTGTTGTGTGTGTATGTGTGTGTGTGTGTGTGTGTGTGTGTGTGTGTGTGTGTGTGTGTGTTAAAGGCATGCGTAAATTATAGGCCTCGCCATTAGACTCACCAGACTTGTACTTGAAACAAATAACTGCTAAAGGCCCATTTAAACAAATAACATTGCATAGAACATTTTCTATGGATGGTCCAGCAAAGGAGAAACACCATTTCAGTGTCATGCCAAGAGGAGAGAGAGGATACAGACATTATGGCACATGGAATTAGGCCTACATACATATGAGCGGCCTACTCGCTACAGGCTAGAATTACAAACTAGGCAGGCGTATTTAAATGATTGTCAAATTTAGCTTAACCTACTATGTTTATTCTTAGATTTTAAGTTTGCCCTACTACTACAACTACTACTACTCTACTACTACGACCGAGTCCTCCAGTTTTACGCACTACAGGCGTATACAAAACTATGCACATATATATAGATATATATACCACTTCATGCGTTAATAAAATAAAGCATTTATGTAAACAAAATATTGTTATCAATGGCAATTATATGTGAATATAAAGTTTGCAAAAAGCATGTATTGACTTGACAGTAGAGCCCAAAAGGTTAAATAAGACGTTATTGACAGGTGCCAGTAAAAAGCCTCGCCATACCTGCATTGCACGCAATCAAAACAAGAGTGCAGGACCACACCTATCAGGATCTATACTCACCTTTAGTGGCCTTTGCTGGTCTCTCTTTGTGAAGCTCTTCTGCCTCGTCAGCAGAGGAGGCTTCTGCATCTGAGGACTCCCGTGCCTCCTCGTCCCCCGGCGCAGCGTGAGTCTGCAGGGCTGCGATTGCCGAGGAGACGGGCTCCTCGGTGTTTCTGCCTTCCTGCGCCGTGGCTGGAGCAGAAGATGTCGGGGTTGGTGGCGTGTGGAAGCGTGCAGGAGCAGGGGGGTGTAGGCCAAAATGAGAATGGGAAGGGTTCGGCTGGGGGCCGTTGTAAAGTTTATGAGAATGTGCGTGAGTCTGAGACAAGCGGAAGTAGCCCGGCACAGGCACTGAGCCCCCGCCGCCACCATCGGTAACTGTACAGGAACCCGAACCGGAGCCGGCTGCAGTTAACCTCGAATACGTGAGATCTTCGGCGGTGGAGGCTTTAGGGCACTTCGGCGGCTCATACAGACAGTAGGTGCTCTCTTCCTTAATGTTCTGCGGGAACGAGCAGGGCGCGACCTGGGGACCTACCGGCTGCTCTTGGTCCATCCGACATGACCTCTGCGCGTCCATCCACATCTCCATGCTGGACATGTACGCGCCTGAAGCGGACACCATGTTTTGGGGACTCACCTCGCTCCGCTTACCCATACCTGGGAAGTATCCATAGTTGTGTAGTCCGTAAGGCACTTCTGTGGCGGTGCTATGGGGCACACACAGCGCGCTCCCCGGATAGTGCCCTCCGCCGCCCTCGGTGCGGCCACTGATCAGAGAATCCACTAAAAATGCATTTCCTGACGGGCTGTCCGAACATGACATTATTGTGGTGTATTTTGGCGAGGGGAGAAGATAGCCCTTTCTGGCTGACATTTCTTGTGCAAAACATGCTGGATATGATTAGAGGTACCCCCCTCTCCACCGTGCAGGCTGTAAAACCAATGGAAAGGCTTGGACAGGGGCAGTCCCTCCCACTCAGAGGCTACGTAGTAGCCGGGGCCATATCTATCATGGGGTTGAGGCAGAGAAAGGAGACAGCACAGCAATCAGTGTGTTCTCTCACCTCGCTTTAATGCACCACCATTACCCCGTATAAGGGGCGAGGTCCTGCACAATGCAAAGTTTTAAAAATAAAAAAGTAGCAATGTGTTCACGGATCTTAAAAAAGTTAGTAAATCACCTTTCGACTGTACAAACCACCTAATTATGTTTGCAGCAGAGACCGCTCTGTTTCCCCACATGCAAGTCAAATGTTACCACAAAGCAAGCAATGAATGCTACACAGTTACGAGCATCAGATTTGTGTAAACCTTAAAATTTGAATATTTCTAACCGCATGATATAAGGGAGAAGGTCAAGGATGCACACAAAATTAAACTCCTTTCGTTACAAGAACCCTAACTCAATAAACATATCGGTTTAGGTTGAGAAGGCATGGCCTTAAGGTGGCAAATCAAGTTTAAAAGTAGAGGGTTGCTGAAACCCACCAGCACAGACATAAAATAACAAAGCCATGGGACTTGGTGGTAATAAAGTGTTTTAACTGTAGAGAGGATTCGCCTTTGGCAAATGACTTTGCGAAAAGCCGGTTGCATCCTTTCGCCTCAAGATATGTGTCCCTCTGCTCTAAAAAGACTAATCCTGACATGGTGCCTTGCCAATAGATTGAGAATTACCAAATACACTGCTTTTTCTGATGAAGGATAGTTCCTGAAATATTATTAATTTTCACTTAATTGAGCTATATTGTCTTGTAAACCGAATAGAAATACAATTACTATACTCTACATCAAACATGACATATTTTATCTTAATGGTTTGGATTTATATTGAAATTCACCAAAATAAACAGAACTATGGCCGTGCGTAAACAACGCCAAACCAGCTGACTGTCGCCAGTCAAAATAAGAAAAGTTACACTTTCGATAAATACCTTCATACAAAAATAATTAATAAATACAGGCACATTGATGCACTCCTTCGATATTTAATTCCTGAAAATAAGATAAAACCTAGAAGATGACATTTACATGAGAGGACATTCAGACTTTATTACGCACAGGTTTTATCTTAATACTGTACAAAATTGATGCACTCAGCCTTGAAATTCTACAGCATTTCACACCAAAATATGAAAATATATTGAGTAGGTCTATATGGAGTAACACATTTCATTCTCGACAATTAATCTCCTGAGATTTCTCGCCAGTTTAGTATATGGGATTCCTTTATGTGCTTAAATAATTATTACGCATATGTTAAAAAGTTAAACCTGTACTTTCGTTCATTGGCTATTAGATCATGTATATATCATTTTATTTCACTACCACATCCAGCCTATTGCTGTATACCTTACTTATAAACACTAAATAACAGAAAACGGTGGGAGACAAATTTAAATTGGTTTGGTATACCAGACTATTGATCAGGAGACTATGGGGAGTAGGACCCAAGCTGCCACAGAGAAAGTAGACATCAAGCTTGCACATACAAGTCATCCTGTCGGTCCAATTTGGGGCAATAAGGGCCACAATAAAACTCTCCCTCCATTTTGTAGTGTCCTTGGCCATGTGCACTCCATAGCTCTCTCCAGGTTGAAGTTAATCTCGGCCAGCTTTACCATTACCAGGCCCAGGTGGCTGTGAGCCCCCCGGGTTTGTTTGTAGCCCGGTGTCCTGAAATGGGTGAATTTGGAAGAAATTCATAAATTAGGCCCATTTAAGTTTTCAAACAGTCTGTCATGGACAGGTCATTTATGTTATTGAAAGTACACTGGCTTGAATATTTGCGCGTCGACGGTGGAAATGTACAGGTCCTCTGATCAGGTCCTCTGATCAAAACGAAAACAAAAATATTTAATTATTGTAACTTAATAATAGGTTAGTTATATTTACATGAATATAATACAATATTTAAAAAAGCAAAAAAACAGATATGTATGAAGTCATGGGAATATTTGGTGTACTGAAGGTCTTTGACCGTGCGTCGACCATTTGCGTCTGTTCAGTAAACTTCCCAAACCGTAATAATCCTTCTACTAGTCCACTAAAGACTGACTAACTAAACGCAACAAGCCCAAAGCCTACATACTCGTCTCCACGGCGGCCCAGGGCCTTAAGGGACATATGATCCACTATGGAAACTAAATACATCAATTAATTATGTGTGCCCAGTATTAAATTGTTTTTGGTCTGCACACTTCATGGTGCTGTATTGGCATGGAAGCCGATCTGTATCTTTGTGTTACAGTTATTAATTGTAGCTATTAAATCTTCATTTTCACAGCTGCCCAGCTATTATATCCTCAAAACAGTTTACTCTGACCACTGGCTTTGATCAGGCCCATATAATCGTGGCCGAAGAGGCCGTTTGAGTCGGATCATGTTCGTCCCGAGTGCAGTTATGAACAATAATGCGGCGTTTTATTACATCCAGCGGAAGCATTTATTTTTCACGAGAGACAAAGGAGAAAGGGTCTCGGTCCGCACACATGCAGGTCCAGAATAGCCTCTTACTACTTGGACTGACACCGAATAGCCTCCCTCTCCGGCTCTCTCCATGACAGGAAGGAAAAGGAGACGCGATTTCTGCCCTATCACAATCGAATCGACTTTTTAAATCACATCTTTCATGCGGTTGGCACGGACAAAGTATAATGTATTTTGGAAGGACACCAAAGGTTGCTGCGATTCTTTAAAGAAGAAGAAAGAGGGAGAAACTCATGAATGAGCACAGGTCGTACTACTGCACGTGATTGTGATTTAAGAGCAGCTGCATTGGCATGGAGACCATCAGAAAAATGAAATCATTCATCTTGTATCATCATGCATCCTGTGCTTACTACTCTATCGCTAGGCTGTGCGGTAACATTTAAATAATTAGGGAAGAGCAAACCACAACAGTCGTGGTTAGGCTGGACGGGGTTGCAGATTGAGCCAGGTACAAGGCCGACCATGCTATACCTCTACCATTAAAAAGTCAAGCTCAGCAAAATGAATAGCACATGCAGCATGAAGGCTTGGCACAGATGTGCTGCCTTATTAGGGCCCCAGGAAGACTTTCTCTACCGCACGGCCCATAAGCACCGGCGAAAAACATGGAAACAAAAGACACCACAGCGACTACCAGAGACAAACACACCCTACATGTAGGAGATGAGTCTGAGCCCTGAAAACAGGAAACGACTGTTCTCGCGGCAGAGCAAAGTATGAGGGCTACCGGTTGTGTTGACAACTTTTACCTGCATGCATTCGAGGTGAGTTTGGAGACGAAAAGATCCACGGCCGTGACATTGGTCCCAATAGCGCCGCCCGGTGGTAAAGGAAAGACTAGTCTTGAGTCCAGCCATTTCCACTACCCTGATTCAAGGTGGATAAACCGTGCGAGGGGGAAAAACCCTCTCAAATGATGCCGGGGCGGCCAGTAAGCAGAGGCTTTTCCTATCCGTCCTCTCCCTGTCGTCGCTCTCGCCTCCTTGGCAACACAGTTAATAACCTTGGGTCTCAGACGGTTTATTGCACTGCACTCCAATTGTACAAATGCTCCAGACTCTCAGACAGCTTTTATGGCTGCGTTGCTGCGGCAACGGGGAGGATGTCCCGTAATTAGGGACGGAATTCCAGCGCGCAGTAAAGGATGCGCAAGGCAAGGCCGGACTATGGCAGAGAGAGGCAACCATAAACTTCAGCCTCTCTCCCCGCGTTTATGGCCCTTTTGACTGTCATATATGAACGCCAATGCGCTGCGGCTAGCTCCCATAAACACAGTGATAACAACAGCAAATATGGCGATCCTGGCTAAAGGAGAATGCTGTTGGAACAGTGTTTCCAAACCCAATCAGTGAATGACAAGTTACGCGCACACACACACCCATACACACACACACACACACACACATTTATATACATACATACACACACGTAGATTCACACAAATGGAAAACCAAGTGGTGGACATGGTGACATTTCTGTTTGGTGACAATAAATGTTATGGAGAAAGAAAAGAATATATGCAGATAAGTTCATAGCCAATGAATTTCACTAGATGGAATGCTGTAAATGATTTGGAATGATTTGTAAAATATAGGCTTGAAAATACTGTGGGCCAAAATAATGAGAAAAACACGACAGCAAAACACACAACGAGACAATAAGAGCAATTACCAGTTGATGTATTTCAGCCTACCTCAAGAATCTTTTTGCCTTTATTATTTTGCACGATTAAAATCAACATATATCTCCATAATCTAGTGAGTGTGTGCACTGCTATTGCACGCCTCATAATTTGCTTACGAGACCAAAGGTCTGCTACACCACAATGTTATCAAGTGTTTGTTCTCGGGCACCTAATTGTGCCAACTCTAATATAGACGTGAATTTCTTGTGTTGATTCTGCGTGCGTAAAATGTTGGGCATGTGCGTATTTGTATTCACCAACCGCCTCACAGACCTACATTTGAAAACGGAATGGGGTTCAGGAGTACAAAAAAACAGCCGGGCACAAATATCAGGTATTTTTTCAATAATCCTTTCATTTTTTAATTTGGAAATATAGTATAATACAGAATAGTTTGGGCATACCAAGCAATTGATTCAATGCGATGACCCTGACCAGCTTTGCCCTGACAGTACATTTTGAAAATGTAGCCGTTTTGTCGTGTTTAGACTGCAATAAAGTACCAAAGGATCACTGAGTCATGAAAAAATATTCTGTCATGTGAAGCAATATATCGACAGACCGAGGAGGGCCCACTACATATACCTGTGTGAGTGTGTTAGGCCTGTACCTCAGTGCAACTCCACACCGGAACTAGTGGAAAAGCTTATCTCTGGTTTGGCCTGCATTATCAATACTTGTCTGATTGGTATCAATAGTCTTCCAAAAAAAAAATCTAAACTACATTGTGGGTTGGGTGTTGAAAGACACGCAAAATATAAATACGTAGTCAGCCCTCATTCTGGATAGGAAAGAAGACAAAAGCGCAATTTGAGGTCAGCCCAAACTGAACACGGAATTCCAATAGCCTGCTTATGCGTGGACTTTTCACTTGGTTAGCCGTAGCATTAAATGAGATATTAAACGAGTGGCTACAAAATAAATAAGCACACAAAACAGAAATACATTACATTCTCATCCGACTCATTATTATTTGGTCACACCAAAAGTTCTTAGTCTCAATTATTAAAGTCACATATTCGCCAACATAAATCCAACCATGTTACCAGTTTTCTGATTCAAAAACAGAAAAATTAATTGAAGTAAAATAAATCTTTTGATTACAAAATACACTGGGTCAGTCAATCAGAGACTGACAATTTTGCCCGCGCGTGAAAAGAAAATAAACAATGCGCCTGTGAGTCACAATAATATTAACACAGGCTTTCACAAGCACATAAGTCTCAGTGGGGACAAAATCAGTTTATATATTTTCAAACAAAGTCTGAAGAGCGAAATTACAAGTCCTTAGACAGTCTTAAATCATGCTCACTCTTTAATTGATTCAGATCACGGGGAAACTGTTGTCCTCGAACTTGAAATTAACCACTGAGCAGTCGCGGCCATTGTGGTACACGATGTACCAAGTCCCAGCGAGTGAGCCAGTCTGTAAACGCATAGTCAGTCCCACAGCAGAGGACTGGAGCTGTGATGGTTGCATGTTGACCCCCTAAAGTAGAGGATTGGACGTATAGTACTGTAATCTGTCTCTGTTCAGTTTCTTCTCCTTCATGCGACGGTTCTGAAACCAAATCTTCACTTGTCGGTCGGTGAGGTTGAGCATCCGAGAGAGTTGCAGGCGTTTCTCCTTGTTTATGTACACACTGAAAAAAAATTCTCTTTCAAGTTCTCTGATCTGGAATTTGGAATAAGGGCACCTTTTCTTGCGGGTTCTCTGTCCATCTGTAGGAGGAGAGAGAGAGAGAAAAGAGGAGAGTATACCGGTCACAGAAAATATAAACAGCTTAAATGACCCATGACTATGTTACAAAAAAAGATTTATACGCCTTGGATGTTACCCAGATCACGCATGGATGAAATTCGCCTACATAAAGCATCAGTAGCGTATTTCCCATTTCTACATTTCAAGTGTCATATGCAGTAATATAATATTACACTTGGAGGGATTACCAAGCCAGTCGCTGCTGGAGCGCCTGCTAGACAATACACTTGGGCATTGACCTTTTTCAGCGAGGAAAAACAACAAGCTCAAACAGCATCGACCGTGGCCACGGCATACAAGACAATACACTCTACTTTATATGTTGCATGAACATTTTGGTTTTTGTAACATATCCGAGGGAAAATGTACAAGGGCGGAACACATACACACTCCATACCACAAGAGCTCATATGTGCTCAACCTTAAACCGGAGGCACCACCCTCATTACATGCAAGTGCTCTTTTAACGCTAAGAAACCGTGAAACAAGCACATTTATGATACAAGGAATTAATATAGGGCAGTGAATTCACATTAATAACTATGAGCTTTTAAAAACAAACTTCAGGAAGTGTTATAGAAAAGATCACTGGCCTGATGTCTTTCACGGCCAATTTCAATTCCAAACACGTGATCCTGCAGTTTATAACAAAGTTTTGTTGGGGGGGGGGATCTACAGGCCCTCTATAAACCTTATATGCTTATAAAACAGCATATAAAAATTTTAACAGCAGCGCGCTAGATTGCAAACTTTCTCTCATAACCAAGGCGCTGACTTTAATACGTACTGCTGCTGCTGGATTTCTCCTCATTGTTGCCGGAAGATGACTCCGGGCTGCTGGTCTCATCCCGCGGCTCCTTCCCCTCGGTGTCCCGGCACGACGGCGCGTCCTCCGGCGCAGAGCCCGGCTGCTTGGTCGCCGTTTTGTCCCCTGAGTAGTCATTGGTGGAGGAGCTCTCCGATGCGTTGCCGTACGCCGTCTCGAAAAACTGGTCGAAGGCTTGGGGCAGCACGCCGTTTCTGCCCACGTTCCCGTAGAAATTGGAGGCTGCGGAGCCGGCGCCCGTGTGGTGGTGGTGGTGGTGGTGATAGGCGGCAGCGGCGGCGGGGCTGTTTTTGCCGAACATGTCGCCCACGACGGCCGTCTGCGCGGACAGACAGTCCCGGTGCACCATGTCCTCCGCGGTGGGGTAGCACTGGGGCAAGTTCCCCCGGTGCGGCCATTTACCGGACGCGTCAATGGCGGCATAGTCCCTGAATGTCACCTCTCTGACGGGCTGGACCTGCGGCAGGTTAGAGGAGTAGGAGTATGTCATGGGGCGGGTGGACGGGGTCTGGGACAAAAACGAGGGCAGACCGGAGAAGTCAGCCCCCGCCGACACGTAATAAGTGCAACTGGGTAAATACATGTTCGATCCGACGGGGACCCTCTCGTCAAAATCCATCATTGTACTGCACCCTCTACTACAAGTCTATGTGGGGGTTTGGTTGCTCTATAGCCGCCCTGAACATGGCTCTGAAGCGCCGTGGCTCCTGCCTCTTTGAAGCAGGTTCGCTAGGCAGAAATTTGGAGACGTAAGCTGACGTGGAGAGCCATCTCCATCCACTCCACGGAGGAGGAGGTCACGTGACCCACGGCAGAAATTGACAGATTTTCAGCTTGTGTGTGTGTGTGTGTGTGTGTGTGTGTGTGTGTGCGCGCGTGAGTGTGTGTCGGAAAAGAGAGGGAGAGAGGGAGGGAGAGAGAGACATGACTGCTGTATGTCCTAAAGCTTGACATTGGTGGTTTATCGCCATGTCGGTCTAAAAATGAATTCCTTAACATGCAGCGAAGTCAGAGGAAGAAAAAAACTATAATTGGATGTTGGTTGTTAAAAGGGAGTCACATGACGTATTGCAATCGAAGGTTTAGCCCAATATCAATATCAATTTCCCAGATGCTACGTGCGTTTCGACATTCAATCTGTGTCTGGAGATGAGTTTGTGCGTATTTTAGGCTTTATCAAATTTCACGGTGTATCTAGAATGCAGTCAGAGTAAATACAGACCTCAGAGCCCCAGAGCTCTCTGCTAAATGACTCGTCCGAGACCCTAGCAGACAATAACATTAACTAAATTAGTCTTACTGTGTAGGTGATACAGGAGGAAGGGAACCACCAGCTTATCTTTGAAGTCTGCTTTTAGAAATGTTTAGTCGTTGTTTGTCAGTGGTTTACAACGTAGCATTTGGCTCAGTTGGACATTTGGTTATTCAGGGTCATGTTCAAAGTAACGTGTAATGTTTCGACCTGGCCGCAGGTCATGTGTCGGGAAATCGGGCCACAACAATGGCCAAAGACAGACACATTAAGAAATAATCACTAAATCCAGACAATTTAAGACATAATTATTAAATACAGACAGATTTTCAGATTTTAGGGAGTTTCGGATTTTGAACAGAATCTCACCCGGGACAAACATTTCATAGGGTAGGTGTCTCTAAAACCTTACACCAATACAACAACAATATCTTGGAAAATCAAATATTAAAATATATATATATATATATATATTTAAATGCCAACATCGTGCTATTCTCAACAACAGCAATATAGAAGAAACAAAATCGATACCTCCTAGAGCAGTAAACATTGATAAAATGCGCATGAATTGATTGTGAAAGTCTGGACATTTAATAAACAGTCACAAGTCTGCTTCATTGGGAAAGTGTTATTGGGTGCTAAAATAATAAACGTCTTCTATTCTTAAATGATGATATTTGTCTTGCTGGCTTGTCTGTTTTGTTTTATGCTCACATTTAATGGACCCTTTTCTAACCGTCCCAAAAGTTGGCCTCCACTCAAGCCCGTTCCAGTTTGACGCACGACTATTTGTTCACGTTTTTTGGTGCAAATATGGATTTCAATATGCAAAAATTGTGAGACATATTCCAAAAATGCTGGTGGTATTCACCTGGCGCTTGCCTGTTTTGATCTGTAATTATTTTCCATCCATTTCCCTTTTTTTATAATATATATACATATACATACATATACATCTGTGTAAATCATATAAACATATGATACCCACAAAAAATATAAAGGGAGAGCATTATTTCAAAATGGGAAATGCTGCACAGAATTAGAAATGGCTGCTGCAACATCTCAGCTATTACTCAAAATAAACCAACCAACATTTTCTTCAGGAATGTTTTTTAAAATCTTAAATGTGTATATATCTTATCTTATATATCTGAGTAGTAATGACAATATATTTATAGTCATTAGTAGGCATATGCAGCTAACTGTAGGTTGGGAATTGTATAATCATATTAGGGTTACTATAGAAGTAAAATAAATGAAGGATAATTCAAGGGCAAACTCTCCCATTTACTTTGGTCGAAATATCTTTTCAAATGCATGAATTTCTCATTCTTGAATTGGCAAGCATGGCACACTATATATTCGCTGGTTCTGTGCTCTGAGTCCCTAGAAAAGGCCACCGTGGAGCTCGTTTTGGAGAGGCTGCAACCTGACTCTAATGTGCTGTGAATGAGAGTCCTGAGCTCGGATTAGGACCGCCGGGACTGGCCTGGCCTCACCGCCTGGTGTACACATGGGGATACAAGTCTCTCCCGATGGCACATGTGTAACACAACCTTATAATATCAAATTGACTAAGAAGCTAAAAGTACTAACTAAACCCCCTGTGATTGTATCAAAACAGGAACAAGCATGCAATCGGTGTCATCCATCGTCCCGCTGATAGGCCATTTTATTTGAATAAATTGTAGAGGCACAAACAACTCCAGTGTCTTTGCAACCACACGCTCCGCCTCTCAGTCAATCCAGACAAATTCTACGACTTGTGCTGGAGCTTTTAAGCTGTAATTGAGCACAGGATGCCCAGGAAAGCCAAAGCCACTTCTGCTCAGACCTGCGTTTTTATAGCTCCTATAGTATTCTACTGCGCCTTTTTTTCTCCCCGGCCAGACAGACACCACAAAACTGGCCAGGCGTGATAGGAAGTCGCCACCTACACGGACTCAAAGTCAGCAGCCGAGGCTTTCCAGCGACACAGAAAAATATAGACTTCTAAACATAAGCAAGGTAAGATTTGTACTTAAACTTATATGTCTATATGACAAATCACTTTTCCTATACGAAAACATTGGCAATTTGGCCAACAACTTGAAATCATTAGCTAAAAAATGTGGCAAGCATTAAAGATTCAGTATTTGATGTCAAATCAGTTTTGTATTAGAGGAAGTCTCATGTTGATCCTGCGACCATACGTGCTGTACGGGTTTTGGTGATCAAAACGGGGACTATGGCGCTGCGTAAAAAGCTTTCAAAGCCAAAGCTTTGTCTGTGCGGTCGACTTCAAGTTCGGGGGAGGGAGAGGGCCCTTTGCTGAGGACAAACACCAGCTAAGGGCCCAGTGTGCCCCGGATGAAGTTCCTCTGACTGCTTTTGCCTTTACGCTCCTGCATACATGCAGCATAGTGGGCCTAAGGAGAAAAAAAGAGGTTGGTTTAGGTTACAGGATGGGTTGGTAATGTGTGCCTGAAGCTTTGGGCAAAGTCAAATGAACTTCACCTTCGCAATAAGTGTGTGTATGAGAGATATAGGCCTAGTTAGACATTGGAATTAACCTCTGAGAATAGCTAACCACAGTGACACTAGCAGCACACTCATGTTACATAGGAGAGTTGCTACGATCAAGAGCCCTCAGATTGTTGGGTTATCTATTTGACCACAACTTCTGCATTTTACGCAAAGTTATTCACTTCACATGTTTAAATTTTGAAAAATGTAAGGGCTGATGATGATCATTAGTTGTTATTAAACAAAAGGCATTTTGACAAGGACATGGACAGCAAAACTTTATTTGATAAGGGACACTGTTTTATTGTCTTAAAAACTTGTATTCCTTCCCTTTGTTTTCATACCTATGCTAGTTTTCATACGTATAGCTTACACACACACACACACACACACACACATACACTCACATACACACACACACACACACACACACACACACAAACTATGGAGCTGAGGAATATTTTTAGGTTACCATGAAAGTTTAATTAAAGCTATTTGTATTTATTTATTTATTTATTTTCTATATAAAAACACGTTTTATTTCAAACTCTATTTCAGTTGCACTCGAGTGATGAAAGCGCAATGTCTTTCTCAGGAAATGAACACGACACACAGACAGCCCAATCAGTGCGCCATAAAACGTTGTTAGACAACAAGACAGCAATTAAGACTGGGCAGACTGTGTGTGGAAATACAGTTGACTGTCATGTCAGGTATCGGCTGTAAAGTAAATAGGCGTATTCAGTGTCTTGCAAAGGAACCTCCTGCAGTTTGAATCTTCCAGTAAAATGAAAAGCTCCTTTTTTCCATTTTATGGTAGAAAACAGGGCCACCACACCTCCGCCCCGAGACATCTATTGAGTATCCTTAATGTATAATCTCAAAATGAAAACATTGTCATTAAAATAGCTTATGCTGAACAACAAAGCGTAGGCCGATGTAGGCAACCTGGCGAAATGTGTTATTATACATGCATAAAAAAGACCACACATAAATGAAAGGCAATTTCACACAAAGTGGTGGTTGTGGGCCTCAGTACTGCGCACAGCGGACCTTCAATTATAACAAACCATACACTAGGCAGAGCTGTTGATTAATATATACATAACTTTCAGTCAGGAATCTGTGAAAACGAGCTCCATATGTGTATTGGTGTTATTGCTTGTCCGTTTTTGAAAACAAAAATGTGCTTTTGAACTTGAATGGTATCCGGTCTTGGCTGGTGGGTCTTAAGGCCCTTATCAAGCGATACGAGGCTGGAGGTGGTGGAGGAGGGGTGGGGAGGTGGATGGTTATCAAGTCACCCGAGTGAAACGTAAAACAATCCGTACTTGCACACAGTCGGATACAAATTAACACACAGGAATACATCAATATGGCGAGAACCTGTTTAAATCAGCGGATAACTTTGATTTATCCACAGGTGACAGAAATGTGGGCCGACAGCGATGGCGACGACAGAGGGCCAGAGGCGGACCACACAGAGGCCAGGGGAGACAGACCAACTCCACGGTCAACGGGGCAGACCTGCGACAAACCGATGGATAAAGTCAAAGTACACAAATAAGCGCTGGATGAGCCTGGAAAGTCCACACGGAGAGACAAGAGGCGCGAGGACTAACGCGCCTGGACAAAAGGATAAAGGGGCTTTTCTAGAATAGCCTCTGGACTTTCTGAAAAAAGTATCCACGGAGCTATAGGCTTTCTTTTCTTTTCAACACTATAGTACAGATTTGTAAATACAGCCTATACCACATGCAGCGAACTGGTAAAGAAAAGACTGAGTTGGAGGCTTTTTGGCACATTCAGGGAATAAGAAATCCCCCATTTTCCACTTGCAACCATAGTTCCCAAAGTCTGTCCTATTCCAGATACTGTTAATAAAGAAAAAGAGTCGGACTGAGCCTACTGACTAGTGGACTTCATGTTATCTGTTTTCTCTGAGGGCCCTCTGATTAAAAAGCCTATACCTTTAATTGGTTTTCAGCTTCTCCAGTGCATTGACGCCCAATTGTGATCGTCACTAACAAAGCAAAACAGAATATTTAAAACTACCCGTGCAGTCACTATCCTCAATGAGATGACACTTTATCAAGTCAAACGCATTTCACTGTAATAATTAAATAGTAGTGTAATAATTCAATAGTAGTCCTCTTAAATAAGAAGATATGCCGTGGGTTTTCATCCTGCTTATTATTCTATATGGGAGACAGGCCTATTTAGGATTGGGACTGGGCAAATCTAGGTTAATTGCCTTATGAACAACAATAGTCTGCGTCAATTAGCGCAGTTCGTAGGCTAAATATATTCTGACGCATAGTAACCAGGCTATGTTTGATTGAATGTGGACAATATTTGTCAAAACACTAGTCAACAATGTCGTCGGAATAGACGGTGTCTCTGCCTTTAATTTAAACGAGATATCAACTTACTTGCTATTAGATTAATTTTGGATACAAGCGCAAATAATAATGAGTTCATCTCTTGACATATATAAAGTGTAGATTCAACTGCCGTTCATAGTGTATCTATTTCTACCAGATCACACAGGAACGTGAAATCACCCGAATCATGGTAATAGACAGTGATTAGATCCAATCCCCATAACAGACAGTGAATGTCTACTACAAATAGACATACAACAAATTAAATAATGGCCCCTACAGTGGTTTTCAAACATTTTCCGAGGGACCCACATTTTCAAATTACATTTTTTCGCCTTTTCACATAACCTAGTGTTTTTTTCAGCCAATTTTATTTTTGCCTTGAGAAGGCACAACATGGCTAAGGCCTGATCATTTTAATAATCTCTCTAGAATAATTGAAGGATCCATTTTCGTATTCCCTCGACCCACTTTTCTTTTTTTAAAAGAGAATCAAATTTGAAAACAAAATAGGCCTAGCGTACATTTGCTCTACAAGAAAGTAGATATGGGCACTGGACTGGTTTGGTTTACTTTTCCTTATAAGGTCATTTCTCAAGACTTTAATTGTTTTATGTAGTATTTAATTTTTCTAATGTTAGTTAGAAAAAGTTACACAAAAATAAGCAATGTAAGCAAAACCACATTGTTATTCATGAAGCAAAATTATTCGGCCTGCATTTCTGACCACAAAGTAGCTACCATATCCATCAGCCCACACACGCACCGTAAATAGTCAATAGTCAGCAGGACGCCATTGATTATGTCAAACCAAATAAAGTGACCTTCTGACATGCTAAGAAAGAAAAACGCCATCAGTAACGAACATAAACCGTCGACTGCGACACGGAGGTTTTCACATAATCTCGGTCAAGTGCTTCTATTTGACCGCTGCTCGTGATCAGCTCGTGTCTGCTGGGGCCTTTCTGCCGCATTACAAGATTATGTTCCAACTCCAGGCTTTCAGGGCTGACCAAAGCTGTCGGTGTATTGCTGACTGACTGGAGGTTGCAGCCGCCGCCTCCATTACGCAGAGACGGCGAAGGTCAATGTAAAGAGCACGGTACTGGCCCTGTCTTTATTCCTCCACGTCTTACAGACTGGAGATAGATACACTGTGCTGCTTACTGGCTATACCCTATTCCAACTATTTCCAGAGCTGGAACACAGTATCCATGTATGCAATGGTATGATTAGGTTACTTCAAACAGATACAAATTCTGTGGTTTGACTGTATGGGACTGAAGGCTAAAGCTGGTGTGAGGATGCAAAAGATGTTCAATTCATTCGATGAAACAAACAAAAACAAGGATTGCGACCTTTCCTGGTGCTTTCATTAAATGCGGCCATTTCCATTGCAGATATGAAATGAAAGGGAATGGTGAAACGGCACAGCCTTTTAAAATGTCCGAGTGATTTGATAGCGCAGCAAAAAATGATTTACAGACAATCATGGGCTTCTTAATTCACTTCCCTGTTTGCCATTAAGCTAAATTCAGCAAGACACTGAATAATGTCGCGGGAGTTACGTCACACTCTGACTATATCTTTCTGCATAAAGGAAAAGCCAAATTGAATCATATTTGAACAGTAAAGTGAGCTGTCATTCAGTGTTCTGCCTTAAGGTGGCAGCAAAACTCAAACCTGCCACAGTGAGCCAAATTAACCCAATGGCGTGCAGCCCGACCTACTGTGTTTTTCTAGCAGTCAAAGAGGGTTCATCTGTGTGAAGAGGGTCGAAATGGCGGGGCACTTTGCTTTGAGCCACAGTCCGTCTGTGTCACGGTTCCGCCTGAAAGACGGATCGGAGGCGGGCGTTGCAGGCTTGTTTTGGTTCCCAACCAGCCAATGAGACGCCGCTCTGCTCCCTTACAGCCGAGGAGCTGCCGCTCTGTTGGCGTCACGTCAGTAAGCCTCCACTGTTCAGTCTGGTTTTTGGATTACAGGAAGTGCTATCACGTCAACCCTCTCACTTTTCTTCCATCTCAGATCTCATTGTGTAACGCGTGCGCGCCCCGTCAGGGCTGCGTCACGGGACGTAGTAGCGTTGCGTTCCGTGCCCGTGTACGTAACGTCTCAGGTTTCTCTGGTGCGTGGCCAGAATCGGCCAGTCAGCCATGTGCGTGTTAAGACTCAGTTTTACCCACAAGCTATGTGATATCCTGACGCATTAGGTACAACTATTTCAAAATACATCCTTCAACTGTGGATTACATCGTTTTGAACGGATACATGTTTGTTCACTGGAATAATTTAACTCTTTACCAAACTAAGAAACTGAGGTTATGAATAAGTAGGCTATAGACAATGACTTGTAACTCCTTTCCTATTAATTATTTAAAGTTGCTGTTTTAGCCTGTTTAACATATACAAATACATATTAGGTTAGGAATGTCCCAATAAAGAAAATATAGCTAAAAAGCTTAATAATGATATATTAATTATAACAACAACTACAATAATAATAATAACAATAATAATAATATTTACAATTGTACCAAACTAAAGCAGAGACCGACTACAGGACAGAGAACTGAAGTCTTGACATAATGTATAACTTTGTATTGCCATAAAAATAACAAGAAAATCAAATTACTGGGGGATTTTAGGGTTAAGGCGTAAGGATGTGTTTGTAGAAATCGTATCATGTGAAACAACAGGAATAGCCTTTTTTTATCTTTATGATGAGCGACGAAGTTGATCCTTATGCAGCGGAGAAGAAGAATTAAATAAATAATACGTCTAACACAAAATAAAGCAAAGCTGCTAGAGGTGTGGTAGCCCTGGAGAAGGTAAGATTTGGTTTCATGCCTGACGCTTGACTGCGGACAATGCCAGCAAGGTTAAATCATATTTATTATGATTCATTATGATTTATTTCATCAAGCCAAACATGATGGGCTAATGTCTTCTGGCTGCAAGCGCAGTTGCGTTCGACCTGCGACCATACTTAATCACTGCAATGAATATCTTCATCGTCTGTTCTCAAGTTGATAATGATACAGAACAATACGAGCAACTGGGAACACTATTATTTTCTCTTACTAGCACAACAACCAAACAGCGTTTCATTATAGGGCCCGTCTATCCTTTTCTACATAGAGGGCTACCACAATGCTGCCATGGTAAAGCGTTAATTTTCCTCCTTTAAAATGGATTTAAGAATTTTTATGGCAAAACTTATTTCCAGTATTTGAATTCTGTGGAATATGCGCATCATTGACCAGGTTGACCTGATAGACCAATTAACCTATTTTCAAAATCATAATAGTGAAGTGTCTTTCCTCAAGTCTCTCTTTCTGAGGTCCAAGCTGTGCGTCTTAATTGTTATAATGGAAATCCACTGATCACGCAAAGGCCGACTGAGTTTTGAGAGTAATCAGGTAACTGTGGCTTTCAGAATTTTTACATCTAATGCAAAACAAATCTAACGTGATGAAGATACGGCGCAGCCGAAGAGGCCTAAAGTTGGCCTGTTCGATTTTTGTCACACTTATTTCATTAAAAATGAAGGAGGAGGAGAAGAAGAAACAATTTCTGATTAAATGTTCTACAGTTAATAGGTTTAAAAAATAAGTGTCGAGCCTATATTTAACGGAAATGCAATTTGTCAAAAGGTAAAGTTAAATGGAACAGAAGCTACAACTGCAATTATGGATCGTAACTTTAACGTGCTTTAATGCGTAAAACAAAAATATTGAAGAAATGTTTTAAAAGTTAAATCTGTCCCAACGTATTTCCCTCAAAATGTTACATTTCCTTGCAATAATTTTACATTTTGAGCGGATGCTTTCATTTCACAACCACGAGAAGAGGAAAGTCACTGAGGGGAAAATACCTGCAAACTCTGATTTAGGTTTATTATAAAGAGAAAGGAGGTTTCCCTACTGCGTGTTTTTAATTGGGGTTGACGTTTCGGTCAAAGTGTCTTTTTCAAGACAAAATGTTTAGGTTATTTTTATATACCTATATACATGTATTATTATTGTTGTTGTTATTATTATTATCATTATTATAGTAGTAATTGTTGTTGTTATTATCATTATTATTATTATTACTCGCCCATATAGTCTAAAGTATGACTACTAGTCGATTTGAGTTTGAGCTTGACACAAAGCCATCGCTAGATGGCGATGTCAGCTCATATTTCTGCACAGTCCAGCCTCAACTGGCCTATTTCCTCTTTCCCCAAAGTCAAACAGGAGCCTATTATACAGATCGAATATGCACAGTTATAACATTTCAAAATAACATTGTATGGAACTTTCTGTATAAATTAATCGAATGAAAACACAGCAGAAGTACTAAGAGAGAGCGTCTTCACTGCTGCAACCTAATCGAGACACTTCACTGCAGCGAGAGCCTCTTTGTGTAGGCCTCTTTCGGTGTATTTTTATTCTACATTTTGCAGCAATACGATCAATTTCTGCCAAATGTAATGCTTGCTCGGAGTAAAAGCAAAATCTGCAATCCCCTATAATGATATGGGTGTATTTTCAACAGAACTCCTAATAGATATAATTCAACCATGTCCATATTTTATTGGGACGTACTTTAACACCGACACATTTGACTGACACACAAATAACCTTGATATCATGCCGGAATTTACTTTATATACAACCAAATGAATACGCACACATTATAAAAGCTATGACTGATATGAACACATGTCCCGGACGATTATCTATGCGTTATAATAAGAATTGCACCATGGATTGGATACGAATGAATGCATGGATTCATATGACGAGACTAAACTTCATACAAGCTAAGCATGTGAGTAGCTTTTAAAAAGGAAGTGGGGGCAGATTAATATTTAACGTCCCCAAAGTCCAAATCCTTAATGCCGTCACTTCCTGTGAATCTCCACTTTTACCACTCTCGTTAAAGGTGTAGATAAAGGTATAAACTTGGTGGCGTACACCTTTTGGATCGGGGGTCAGTTTTCCTGAGCTGAGAGTGAGCATGCCAAAACAGTCACACACATATATATATATTCTCTTTTTTCCCCACTTGATGCGGACTCCTTGAATATTTTACAACAAGTGGGGGGAGGGTCCAGCATTTATAGACCTCAGAAAAAAACTTTGTTCCAAAAGCTCCGGGAACTCATTTGGCAACATACATACATGAATCATGTTCAGCCAGGAAGGAGTTTGTTGTTCCAATCCACAAGTCCAAAAGTATGGTTTTGTGTGTGTGTGTGTGTGTGTGTGTGTGTGTGTGTGTGTGTGTGTGTGTGTGTGTGTGTGTGTGTAAGAGTTTATTTCCCATGGATAGTGTCTCTCCAAAAAAACTAGCTGATGGTTTTCACTTTGTTGACAACTTTCTTCTCCTTCACGCGTCTGTTTTGAAACCATATTGTAACCTGTCTTTCGGACAGGTTGGTCTGGGCCGATATCCTCCTCCGTTTGTCCTTCGTTATAAATTTATTGGCGGCGTACTCGCGCTCGAGTTCCTTCAGTTGCACCTTGGTGTATGGCACGCGCTTCTTTCTTCCACGTCGGTAAGAACCGGTGTCTCCTCCGGTGTGGGACACCGCGTCTGTACAGGACAAACGATCAGGGACAAAAGGAGTTACCTAAGCTGTAGTATACACAGCAACGACGTGTCCGTCATAACAAGTAATTTAGTCACCAATTCAGCAATAAAATCTCATTTTTTCGTAAAACAAGTGAAAAATTATTCCCAGCGGAATTAGATAAATCTACTGGTTTCCAATGCAAATCAATTTGTTTCAGGATTTTTCTCCAAACAAATGTCAGTATCGTGAAACAGAATAAAGCGGAACAGTGCACTAGAGTCATGAAGAAGACACTTGATTCAAGAACATTCTTGAAACAAGTTGATTTGCATCGGAAACAAGAGAAATTATCTCACCTCACTGCCACATTTCGACTGCTGTTACGTAAAATAAGATTTTAAGACTCAATACTAGACTTATTAATGTGAATTTTCTCATTATATAACCACATTAACACACCTAGGCTGCGAGAGCTACTGAGCAGTGATCATTTCAAACCCTAAATTCTGTATTGCGCCAACTAGGCTTACGAGCATATCTGCTTAGTAGTACATGGACACAGGTCTGGCTCAGATAAAGCTTGAGTTGTGTTGATGCAGCCTACCTGGTATGGAGGACTTCCACATGTGTCCAGGCTGGGGCTGCTCCTTGGCGCAGTAGACCTGCCCGTTCCACCCGTTAGTGGTGAGCGTCCACGGCTGGTAGTTCTCCATAGGTAGCAGGGGCTCGTGCCTGGCCTCCGACGGCGCACTGATAGTTGGCATCACGGGCACGTCCAGGTAACTGGGTACAGGTTGGTATGGGCCTGAAGGGTAGGTCGGATAGAAGGCGAACTCCTTGGCCCGGGAGGTGAAGTCGTCGCCCGACGCGGACGTGTCCATGTATTTCTCCCCGTACGCAGAGGGGGGCTGCGTCCCGCACGACTTTATGCTGCTGTGATGCGACATTCTGCACGGGTAGTAGCCGCTACCGAAGTACCCATAGGGCAGGGACGCACTGGACGAGCTTTGAGCGGCAGAGCAAGGGCTGCACTGTTTCACCGGCTCGCCCATACCGGAGGTGGGCACATCACTGGACGAGTAAGCGGTACTCGGTGCCAGGGACGCGGGGTGCGCCATCAGATTCCTGCACTGGTTCGCCGCAAAGTTGCCACCAGCGAAACCATCCATGTTCTTGCTCACTTCATCGGAACCGCCGCCGTTGTCGTAGAGGAACATCACCGACGGGTCGACCCAGCGAGGACGGAGGAGCAGTGACGTTGTCATAGCACGGCATCCAACATTGAGGCTTCTGGCTCTTTTTTAAAAAGCCCAGAGACTGAAAAAAGGAGATACTGGTTCCCAGAGAGTAAAGCCACTCTGACGCGCACCAGAGCACCGAGGTTGCGCCACCCATTGGTCCAGATGTTACCACGTGACCAGGCTATGCAAAGGGGACGGTAAACATCTCCCAGTACAGATAATTAAATGGAGAAAAATGCGGCGTAGTAAGGTGACCGTACCTATCAATGGATTCAGCTCGTCCCTTGTCTGCCTCAAAAGAGATGGAGGTGGTGCTTCAATTTAAAAAAAAGTACATTACGCCTTAAGGTATTTGGTGTCGATATGAGGTTACATCCCAGAAACCTTAAATCTTGTTTGGGATAGTATTTGTTTGAGATGGCTCTTCTTTACCGTTGGAGTGTAAAACGCAGACGTTTCTTCAAACTGGTCGACTATTACAAAAGACTGCTGTGATTCACCCATATACACATCGGGTATTTTACACATATGGCCTTTACGCACGCACTCAGACCAGCCACGTTTGTCTCTGTCGCAATAGCTAGTTATTTTTACATAACTGTGCCACTACTATTTTCACAAACATTATCCTTAATATAAAATCATAATAAAATAGTATATTCGAATCTGGCACAAGTCTACTATAAATGGAATATAATGCTGCGGCTGCTGCATAGCTACGCCGTGTAGTGTGTTAGATTTGTCTGTTCTGGCTACACAACAAAACATTCAATGTATAATCCTAGAAGTACTGTTGAAAGCCTGAAAGTTGAAAGTGTGAAAGCCTAAACATTTGAATTAGTTTAATTTATGCCAGCAAATATTTCTCGAAAATAGAGATTGTAGGCAAGAGGCCTCCTGTAAATCCTCCGTACCTGGTAAAGGGGTTTGGGTAAAAAAAGAAGGATTTAGGATATAACGTCATAGTTTTAGGGAATAATCCAGACGAGGAGCTTCCGACATGTTTACAGTACGCAAAGACAAAAAACAGCTCTTGACTTGGCACTGCATGCAGTTTTTTTTTACATAGGAGGTAGACGCGGCTGGAGGCCAAGGTCAAGTTGAAAGTTGCTGTCTAGCCGTCCAGCCTGTCGGGCTATTCAGTCTTTGAAGGAACCGTCTGAGCTCTTGAAAAGAGCGGAAGAGGGGTGAGAATTCCTGCCCAATGAAAGCTTTTGGAGGACATTAACTTTTACTATCATTTTGTTTTCTCCACCGTTTTATTCTCACAAACTAGTCTGTACCCGCTTTACTTGGGTGGTGCGTATACTTCTGTGTCCCTAGCATTGGAAATTCAACCGGAATGCGTGTGTGTTTTTTTATTTGCAGGTCTTTTGGAAGAGTTTTTGGCGAACAAGTGTGAAAATGATGTGATCTCTTAAAGGAAGAGACGCGATAGACGTGTCGGTGTGTGGGTGTCTGGTCTGCTGCTTTGTGTTTACGACCAGTGGCTCTCCGTCTATACCGTGGTGGAGGAAATGGAGCTTTCACTGGATTTGTTACCCACGTTTCAAAATGCAGCATGCGTCTCGGCCTATTTGGAGTCAGTAAATGTATATGTTTATAGTTAGTTATAGCTTATTTGACTGACGATCTCTTTTCACACATAACTGTGCTGATGAGTTGAGATCTACCAAGCTGATACTCCACTGCGTAAAATGTTGATGCAGACACTTGGTATACCAGCCTTACGGTACTTGGCACAATCAGGCCTATTATGTTTAAGTAATTCATAAAAACGTTTCCTTTATCTATTACCTTCGACCTGTCAAAAACTGAAGTTTGTGATCCATACACAAAATTAACTTCGAAAACAGATGGAATCACTTTAATTGAGTGATTTTCAACACACAGTAAAGTCTTCTCTGCAATTTACGCAAATGCTACAAAGGCATCCACAATAGGAATGCCTGCCTAGACATTTCAGAGTTTGAGACTCCTTTGGTGTTATATTCTTTAACATTTTATATCTGCGTATAGTCTTCCCCATTTTATATCTGGGTATAATTTTCACCATTTTCGGTGTTGCACAATCCTGGCACTCTGAATCAGAGCCTTTTATCTAGAAACGATCAGATTGAAGCTATAGGACCAATAATGTTTCTCTTAAGATTAACCATATGACGCCATAGAAAGTGTATTAAGTATGTAACAGCAAAAACAACAAATGTTGAAATAATTTAGAATCTTTGACGACAAAGGAAAAATACGGCATTTCTGTTGAGCATTAGGCAACTACGTAGGACGGCGTCAGTGTAAGCTACAGAGCTATTGTAGCACACGCTGTATTGTTGGAGGTGATGTTTTGCATTTGATCCAAAATGACAAATGAAGGGTTTTATTTCAAACAGATGAAATATTTTATCCAAAATGGCTGAACATCTTTCATCACGTAAATTGCTCAATACCAAAAACAAACAAACAATGTTAATCATCTAAAATATAAATATTTTAAAATTAAATGCCATTTTTGAATAAAACTCTTTAAAAGCACACCGTATTCCAAATTCTATGGTTGCTTAACTTATTATAAATGTGATGGCGGGTTAATTTTGTTCATGTCAAAAAACATAATTTTTAAAAACCTATAGGCTACTGTTAGTTGTTTTGTTTAAAATGTGAGATATTTCCTGTCTTTCTCATCTTTTGCTGACAGGTCTATTCAAATGAGCCTGCATTTACACTGCGAGTTTTGTCTATCAAAGAAACGGTGCATTTCCCTTTTTTCTCCAGTTCGCCTCTTATCAAAGCAGTTGCAACATCTGCAATAAACTGAAATTAATTTGACGTGTAGAAATTGCGATTTGAGGATTAAATACGAATCTGTCCAGGCTGCTATAACGGTAGCCGGTCTGTCTTGACGTTATATTGTATGATATGTGATGAAATGATCCAGCTATTCACCAGCAACAATCCTAAGTAATGGACTAACCCGACTAGGCCCAGTCCAGCTTGCAGCTCTTCACTCGGTCTATCTATGAGTCAAACGAGTCAAAAACGAACAAATTTAAGCTTTCATTTAAAAGGAGCTCATGTTTCACCTTTTTATTATTTTATGTTCCTTTAGTTGTAATAATCTGTCGCGTGTATGTTACATCCCCTCTATTCGCCTTATTCTTATTTACACCCTAGCCATCAATAGGCCTTTCCTATTCTTTACCGCTGCAACGACTCGCTTTCCCATGGGGATCATTAAAGTTTCATCCAATCCAATCTAATCAATTCTCTTTCCACTGCTAATGGTTTTCGGCGCAGGTCCTGCAGTCACAACAACACAAAAGCCCTCCACCAAGGTGGCTGCCAACGCGCACATGTTGTCAGTCCAGACATCCCGGGACCGCTGGTGCAGACCAGACCACCGACAAGCAGATTCTAAAACAGATTCACTCCATGGAGCCCCAAATAGACACACATTAGAACACCTTGTTGTATACTGAATTGTATATTGTTGTACTGAATTGTACTGCCCACACTGGCTGAGATAACACTGGTCAGAGTGAAACCTATGAGCAGAAAAGTCATTCTTATACATTCCCAAATTGGGATAATTTCTAGTGAATTAAATAATACTGAAATTAAACTATTCCTCATTTTGCTGGAGACACACAGGACCCCGTGGTCGTCCCCGCACCCCACTTTGGGAACCGCTGCTCTACAGCACAGCCTGGAGGGTTTTCTCTGAGGTCATTATCAAGACTCAACCCTCCTATTCGGACTGGCATCCAAATTACGCGGCGAAACGACGCACAGTGTAAAAAATGGGCCCAGAAGCACGAGTAAAGGCTATATAAAGTTACGATTTGGTATAAATGTCTATCGTTAATAGCGTACGTTGTGATGTAAAACGGGCTGCTCTGGGATGTTACGAACTGCAGACGGGGTCTATAAGTTTCATTCCTGTTGCTGACATGCGGTTAAAGTAGACGGCTGTCAAAAAAGTTGCCAAAATATAACAGGGCCATATGTTTGTGTGGTCAAAGCAATGAACCACAGGGCGGTCAGAGGCTTGACTTTACCATATCCTCTGGACCTGAGTCTGCGGTGTGATTATGAAGGACAGAAAACTCACTTCATTTTCGGACACACGACGCCACTTAAAAGGCCTACAGTCAACTGCAGAGTTACAGCCACAAGGTGTTCCTGATGTGTGCCTTTAAATGACTGACAACTAAACATTTCGGCCCGTTGCAGATTTCTCCAGTAGTACTCCAGTAGTAAATATTGCGTTAACGGCCTGCTAAAACTATATGCAAGCTGCATGTGAAATCATTTATTGGCACAGAGGAGTCTCAGTATATATATAGGTCTACAGTTATTTTCAATGAAATTTCAGCCTCTGCTCAGTCCCACATCTGTTGTATTTTTCAAATGTTCCGCCACCGGCCCGCATTTGGTTGCAGCCTGATGGTGTACGCAGGGGAACGTAAGTAGAAACCGGCTTTCTTCATGTTTCATCTAGCTCACGGAGGTCTGCAAGCTATTCTGAACCTGCACCTTTAAAAAATCTTAGAATAAATAACGGTTAAATCGTGAGGCGATTTGGGACCTATAGATCCATCTGATCACTAAACTACAACTGGGGAATTAGACCTATTCACATATCCTTTTGACTTAACTGTAGGCCTAATCATCGCAGGCCTTGCTACTACTACTTATACTACTACTGCTACAAATAATAATAATAATCATCATCATCATCGTCATCATCATCATCATCATTATCAATCAGACTAAGATATGGCTCCCATTTGGCCTTAATTAGAAGAATAAGGATGGAAAATGTTTCTCGGTGTAGCACGGAGACATTGGCCAATTAGACCTATGATCTGGCGTCAGTAATTCAATATGAAGGTCTAATTACCTTAAAATAATAACCAAAGCTGTATAAAATGCAAAACAAGAAGAAAACAATATGTGCAAAATAAACAATATGTTACGCACTCTGGCTAAACGTTGCATTCTCGTAGATTTGTTTTGCCAATCTATGTTTCCTTATGGAAAAAAATGATGCTGACAGTGAACTGATGCTGACAGAGCTATATATTAAGACGCTATAGTGAGTTTTAATTTAGCTTTATTCGTGTCTGTAGCTCTCCAGTGAAAACAAAACGAAAATAGCCTAGGGCAGCTGAAATATTACGCAAACACCCCTTACAGGCCCAAACAGAATAAATAGAAAAAAAGACAGCTGCAGTTCGTCAAAACACTGAATTGGAGACATTTTTGTTAATTCTCAAATGCCTGTCAAAGTTTTTTAAAGCCAAAGACGGAATCTGTATTGGCACTCAAGCCTAATATTGCGTAATTCGTTTGCTCTGGTTAAATTAAATATCTGACTAACTCTTGGGAATGTGTTCCTGTCATAGGCTACCTGATGATTCTTTCTGAATAAAACCTCATATTTCATAACTTCGGGAAGTATTTTTTCATGATATTGCATAATGCTTCTTGAATTACGCCACTGTACTATGATCCAGTCATCAGCAGGGTACAACGAGGGTGTGAGAGCTGCAAAAGATTATTTTTTCGTTGGAAAATCCTTGTATAAAAGCCAGAACGCGAACTGAGATGTTATAGGACTAACTAGCCAAGTCGGAATTACTGCACAAAATATCCTAAACCTAATTGGAAGGAATTATATTTATATATGAATATATATTTCGTAAATGCTGTATACCATAGCATATAGCTAACAGGAAGTAGACCTATATTTGAAAGGGGTCTATCTATAATACACTCTCCATCACATGGAAATCTGCTGGACGCAAATCTTCTGCTGAGTGTTACATTCCACCCACATAACATCACCACTTGGATTGCGCTTTGCTATGTGTTGCAACAATCCTGAAAGTAGACGCTAGCTTCAGAATGACTCATAGAAATGTCAATATTTACCTCTGTAAAGCGAGTAAATCTATGACTGGCCATGGTGATGCGTTTCAACGACCGACTACTGACATGTTATGGTGGCTAGGCAAGATGCAAAGAAAACAGCATGAGGACAAATCAACCGGACAGCAGCACAATGTGTCGCTCTAAAAATAAAATCCCATTTGCAAGGAGACGAACTTGTAAATATCACCTTCGTCAAAAGATGCAAGGGACGCAAAAGAATGACATGCATGTGAAACGTTAGGGCTTCGCACCTGGTGTGCTGCCTTGCTACTGCTGAATTGGTGTTAAGCCATACCCCATGATGTTTTTCATTTTAATGGGGTGATGCAAGCCTGATCTCAGTGGCTTGCTAAGCCCGTCGTGTTGCAGCACAGGGATTGTTGGATGATAAAAACGGGTCTTACTGGAGAGATTCATTCCCAACTAGACACCAAGACACGTTGCGCTCCAAGGTCAACGAGTTAACTGTCGGGTAGCTGCGTCATCCAGTTTCAAGGCCAAGTTGAAGCAAAGGAGGCGGGAGGGGCCGTGATAATGCAGGCTATGTTTTATCTTCTTCCAGCTTCCACTGGCGTGCGCGTAAAACGGTCCAACTCATGCCATGGCGGACTGAACGTGCACCAAACAGATCCATGCACGCTCGGATCGAACAGTGATTTTATTTTGCTCTAAAACCAAATATTATGGTAGGTCTATGATGCCAGGACCACGGATTGGATTACATGCGTACTGCGCAGACTCCATGGTCAAGTTCAAGTTGAGCTGGCTAGTAAAACTGAGAGGCGCATTCTGCAATGTCTGCCGTGGGGGGCGCTCCCCTTCTTTGATCTCCCCCTGCACAACGAGACACTAGAGTAAAGCCACAACAAATTGAAGTCCAATTTTCTGTGCTTCTTCCACCAGTAAGTGGGCCGATTATATAACCTCCCGGTGTAAAGATTTATGAACTGCCAATACTGATGCATTACATTGTCATTGCTACTTTGAATGAGGAGGAAGGTTCAACAACCAGCAAGAAAGCTCTCCAAACCCATCCGGTGTCCTTGCTATCTAAAACACACACAATATAAGTGGCACTACTGTAAACGAACAAGGTCATTTCTGGGTTGCGCAAAACCCATTCCAAGTGTTATGGCTGGTTATCTCCCCATGGATCACGAGATACCATCTGCCCTGGCTGCGGCCCATTGCATAACCTCTGGAAAGTATCAACACACTCCTCTTGGCCTTCGGGGTAACACATCCTCACACACTTAGTTTTGAAAATAGCCTAGGGTTGGATAATAAAAGAAAAAGACAAACTGGACAGACCAACATGGACTGCAAAAATAAGACATAAAGACCACAAAGAATTAGCACAGACTAGCCTGACTACACTGCCACCTAGGCTACATTAGATAAAACGAGAAATCCCACTATTGGATATTTAATCATTATTATTATTATTCTTGTGATGGGATTTTTATTACTTTTGAAAATTGATATCAGTATTCTCAGAAATTACAAGTAGAGGCTATAGTTTTCTACAAAGTCTGGTATATACTTTTGATTCGATTTAACCGGCTTACATTAAAAATGTGCACTTGACACATTGCTACGGCAAGTTATATCGATGGAGGGAACATGTACAAGATTAAGAGCATCATTTACCAATTTATGCATGCATCATTTTTACTAGCCAAATACACACTCTCTATACTCTCTATACTCTACTGTACAACACAAATCACAGGTGAATAAGTAAAGGTAGCAATTAAGATATATTTGATATATTTCAAATGTATGTATGAATGTATGAAACAAGAATTTGCAAAATCATCATTTCTGGTGGGACTGAGTAAAGTTATTTCCGCCTCAGCCCGGTACATTTCCATTGGTCCTCTATTAACAATCCACAGACTCCATCCTTGACTCTGATCTTTGACGCTGATCCACCGCGTGAGAATGTGAGAATAAATTAAATGCCACAAGGTTTGAGGTCAAACAAGGACATTTAAAGTATATTTACATAAGTGTTGCTTGCATATCCGTGTTGGTGCTGTAAGACAACTGGTGGCTGCACCGAGTCGATGAAGAACAGTCCTGCTTTGGAGAAAAAGTCTACAGCAAGTAACCCACTTGATAACTAGAAATGGCGCCAAATTAATACATGTATTTTTATTAGAAGAGTGTGTTAGATTTCTTCCAAATCGAACATGGAGTAAATGCATTTTTCCTTTTCAAAATCATCCCAGAAGCATGAATGAAGAAAAAAGTTTGTCTATCGTCGATACTGAAAGACTCAGTGAAGGCTCGAGAGAGAAGGAGAGAGAGAGAGAACTGGAGAGAGGTTTTTTCCTCCGCTTGTGCACTCCAGATGAAAGAGACGGGGGAAAAAGCGCTAAGGAATTTCCCTCTCTCCTCAGTCGCCTGGTTGGGGGAGGGGGGCGGCAGCTTCTAGGGCCTCTTCCCCATTTTGGACAGGCGAGGGCGCACAAGGACAGCGGAGGCTACCGGAGCCCCGCAGCCTGCAGCCCCACTCCCTCTCCTCTCGCCCACACCACATGACTCCATCCCTCTGCGCAGCATCCTCGCCGTGCAAGTGTGTACCCCGCAGCCGCAGATCTGGGATCAGATCAAAATTCACTAAACCTCGAGGTATGGTACGGTCATCTTCCACAACTCGCTCATATGCGCTATATTTCTGGGGACAGAGAGGAACGGTGATTGATGGCTGACAAGTTATTACTATGTGGTCAGTATGATAAATTATTACATGTATGTCACCAAACTATCAGCTTAGGGGGGACATTGATCCTGATCCTGCTCCCCTCATGTGAGTTTTTTTTTTTTTAAATTTCTTCCAAATAGATTTTTCTTCTTGATCTTTGCTCCACATTCTTATGATAAAAACAATTTTAGATTCACTGATAGACTATAAGGCAAGTGCCCAAAACTTGCCATAACCAATTGAAGCTCATGTGTAATATCTGTGCTTACAGGTTGACTGATAGAAATGGACCAGCCTGAATGGACCTGAAGCATCCGACTGAAAAGGAGAGATTTGACCCTGAGGATCCAATAGACCTATAGGCTTCAACCATCAAGCATAACATGAAGATGAAATTGCCCCCAGTTGTGCTGAAATGTACACTAGGTCTGTGTACCAAAGGAAAGATTGTTCTGCTTCCTGAAAGACTGTAATATCA
Source organism: Hoplostethus atlanticus (assembly GCA_034670405.1). Taxonomy (NCBI): domain Eukaryota; kingdom Metazoa; phylum Chordata; class Actinopteri; order Trachichthyiformes; family Trachichthyidae; genus Hoplostethus; species Hoplostethus atlanticus. Next base: position 704,748 of record JAXDDX010000006.1, on the reverse strand, counting down.
AGTTGAACCCCCCGAAGGATCTATAAGCTTAAAAGCCTTTTCCTTTATCGGCGTTTAGTAACTTTTTACTGCAAGAGTACATAGCTTACATCAAAGAACTGACAAAACGGCCCCCGCCTTGAAAGCATACAAAGTGCCGTCGATTACTGCGCATGTGCCATGACACCAGCGTGTGTATTGAAATAGGCGACTGTCAGCACCGCGCCATAATGTTATATTTTGACTCTTTGGATGTGTGTGTGTGTTTGTGTGTGTGTGTGTGTGTGTGTGTGTGTGTGTGTGTGTGTGTGTAGGCACGTATGTTATCTTGAATTTTGATTTTGATTTTTTACAAATTAAACGCGGATTGAAATGGAACAGTGTTTGAATAACATATATAATTATATATAATAACAAGATGCCTAATTGATAAAGCTGTTGATAGTCATTTTTCTTAAGTGTTGCCATCTTGTAGTCCGTGCTGTTGACCCTCCAGACTTATGTCAAATGGCCTGTTATCTTAACTCTGACCACACGACTTGACCTTAGAGGACTTTATTTGACACCACTTTAGAGGAGGATGAGAGAGAGAGTGGGGGCCCCCCCCCCGAGGGGGTGCCTCGTGCAGCACAACGTACCTAAGTCTGAGCATCTTTTCTATATCGTTTAGGGAAACATTCAAGATACCTCGTAAAATAATTTATTTTCAAATACTGTGAACTGGTATCTTTGATCGAGAAGGATCAGCAATATTCAAGGTTTTATTAAGGTGATTTTCTGTGTAGCCTCTCCTTTCTGAAATGACTAAAATTGGCCCATACATGAGAATATTTGAGCCTGAAGGAATAATTAAAAATATTTCTAGCGTTTTTTAAAATACGATGAAAACAGCCAGTTTAGCCTATAAAAAATATGCACAAACGAACAACGAATGGGGCAACCTAAATAAGTTCTGAAATTGAGATGATAGACAGACAGACAGACACATATAGATAGATAGATAGATAGATAGATAGATATAGATAGATAGATAGATAGATAGATAGATAGATAGATAGATAGATAGATAGATAGATAGATAGAAAACAGACAGACAGACACACAGACAACACTCGTGAAGCTGCCATATGCTCCTCAGCCCATGCTTGCAGTGTTGTGCAGTCATGTTTCCTTTTCATAGCTGCTTGTTTCCCTATCTGCCCTGTGACACCCCCCTCATCTCGCCGCTGTGATTGCTCCTTCTGTTTATCCACATCCAATCAATGCGTGTCGTCATCGGGGGGGGACCATCATGACGACTGGCCTATTAAGAATGACAGCTCTGGAGAAAGAGAGAGAGAGAGGGTAAATGGTGATCCCTCCCAGAGCTGCCTCGCCGCACTCTGAAGCGTTCCTCTCTCAGGGTCAGACCGGATTGCGTCCCCTCTTTTCCACAAGCCTCTCCTCCTCCTTGGGACTCAACCCCCCCTCCCTCCCTCGGCACCCCTACACCCAGAAAATCATCGCCTTGGTTGACGGCTTGCACTCTCCCCCCGAAGTCGAGGTTTTTAAGTAGCGCCCGTATAATGGAAAGCAGAGAGGAGATGGTGATGCTGGCGGAGGGTGGTCAGCTTGGCAAGAGCGGCTCTAATTTGTCGGAAGCAATCGGGAGCCCCGTGCGAGAACCGCAGGGAAAGCCGGTGCGCAGGACCTGCCTGAGCCCCGGCACTGCGCCCTACTCCCGGGACAGGACAGACGAGGTGGAGGAGAGCGCACGGAGGAATATGTGCGCAGACATGAGGCCGGTTGGCATGTCGTCCTCCGGCGAGAGGCACCGGACTGATCACCCCCACAAAGACGGCAGCAGCTCAGACACCGAGTCTGACTTCTACGAGGAAATTGATGTCAGCTGCACGCCAGAAAGCATGGACTACCCCACAGCTAGAGGTAGGCTACGTTTGGCAACAGCATGGCACCTCCACGATCTGTCTGATTGCATTAAGTCGCATTGATTTTGCTTATGAAGTTGACTGAATGCCAAACAGCTGAATTGTACCAATTAATAATATCATGCAGCTCTATACCCTTTGCAGACGGGTATTCAGAAATGACCATTTAACATGTATCAAAATATAAAATGCAATCGAAAAGTGAATCTGTGCTGAACGAAATGCAGTTTTGCTCTTACAATAGCATGGTGGAACTGGAATACAATTCGTGCTGCACAGCTGTTATGTCAAGTGACCAGTGTGGCTGGAAACACGCTGGGGTGACACCCACACGTTAACCGAGCGTTTTACCCACTCAGTTTTAAAACGAGTCACCTCGGCGCCACTTCCACAAGACAACTACAAGAAATCAGCCTATATGTATATTTACTGCTTGAGCAAGAATGCAGGATTTTATATAAACCACAAGCAAAAAGGGAGGGAGAAGGCTACTGCCAGAGGAATTTGCTGGTTTCTGAGGAGCAAAGACCCAGCAGCACTGTCTATAAAGGTGCTACATCCTTCAGTGAAATTATGACAAATTATTAATATTATTGTATGCCGTATTCGCAATTGTCTAGAGGCTTTAAATCAAAAACATGGCAAATAGGCAAGAGCTGAACGAATGACAGAGAATACAGTTTAATTATTAGTCTATTTAGTCAACTGGAATTATGAGTCAACATAACAATGTCCACCCATTTTCCGATCGTAGCTGCTCTGTAAAATAATAATAACAATAATAGCAGTTAGGCTAGTGGTTCGTTAAGGCTACAAAAAAATCGAAGGCCTAATGAAGGTGTCAGGGAGGCCTTGATTTTAAAGTAAAATGGTGTAGTAAAAATGATACAATTACAACACAAATGACAACGTTTAAGGAAATACAATAAATATGAAACTGTGTCATATAAATAGAATGGTTCAAAATGTTTTGTTCCGTTTGAGTCCTTGTACTTAATATGTTCTACACCAATTATATCTAAATTAATTTTGCTGTACTAATTCAGGTCGAAATGGGAGATTCTCCGGGCCACCCGAGCGAAACCGGTGCTGATCCGAGTAAGGCCGTCCCGGGCCAGAGCTCTCTGTCCTACGCAGCGGACCAGATGCGCCGGTACCGGACAGCGTTCACCCGGGAGCAGATCGGACGATTGGAGAAGGAATTTTACCGGGAGAATTACGTATCCAGACCGCGGAGATGCGAACTGGCGGCTGCCCTAAATCTACCTGAAACCACAATCAAAGTAAGAGGACATGATCTTTACAGAGCAAAGCTGAATTAGGCCCAAGCATAACGCTTATATGGCATCTTCGAAAATGTTCGTTTGATAGCAAATTGGAACCGGAGGCCTCGTCATATATCTCCTGTGTTTTTAAACTAGTAGCTACAAATATAAATTATATCTGACACGTCAATTTATTTATTTTTTAATTTCCAAGACCAAATTAAATTCAGGTTGCACAAACAAGCTGCAACCCAAATTCTATTCGTGCGTAAAAGCGGAACTGCTGTGCATCTCATGCCCCCATGCCCCCCCCACCCCGAGTTTCCCTTTTGTTATTGTTATATGTCTTTTAGTGAGGGGTTGTGGTTAATATTTGACCCAGTGTGTCTCTGTTCTAGGTGTGGTTTCAGAACCGCAGGATGAAAGACAAGCGCCAGCGTCTAGCCATGACTTGGCCTCACCCCGCCGACCCGGCCTTCTACACCTACATGATGAGCCATGCGGCGGCCACGGGGAACCTGCCCTACCCCTTCCCAACCCACCTGCCGCTACCCTACTACTCCCACCTGGGAGTCGGGGCGGGCTCGGTTCCGGCCGCCACCCCGTTCTCCAACCCCCTGAGGTCCCTCGACAGTTTCCGGATGCTGTCTCACCCCTACCAGAGGCCGGAGCTCCTGTGTGCGTTCAGACACCCGTCCTTGTACCCGGGTCCGACCCACGGCCTCGGTCCCGGTGGAAGCCCCTGCTCCTGCCTGGCCTGTCACTCCAGTCAATCCAACGGTATTTCAAACAGGCCCTCCGGCTCGGACTTCGCTTGCTCCCCAACCAGCAGGACTGACGCTTTTCTAACATTCACGCCATCGGTGCTGAGCAAGTCCTCGCCGGTGACATTGGACCAGAGAGAAGAGGTGCCTCTGACCAGATAAAACCAAAACTGCCAAGCCTCGTGCTATAAGCTATTGGCCATAAGCCTTTGCCATACGCTTTTATCAAACGTAACATACTACATGATCAGGACTCAAACAGCATGAAGAGGTAGTCATGTAAGCAGTAACAATATGAAAGTCAGCTCTATAGGATTAACTTGGAGCAGACAATTAGCCAGATCTTCAGCTATGTGACGCACAATGGATCTCCCATTACAATCTACTGAAAAATAATAACCCCATCGCAGAGCCCAGGCAGTGGGTTGAAATATGACGGCCAGGGGGACAAAACCACATTTTGATTTTTAGAAGATGAATTTGGTGCGAGGAAAAGAGAGCGCGCGGGTGAGAGTGGGGACATACAGACAAACGTTTAAATCCCCGTGATGGATGACGTTAACGTTTTTAACCATTATTTGTAGTCTCTTTACGCGTCCAAACCGACCTACATGTATTGTTAGTTACACGAGAATGATGCTTTCCATCTCTCTTTTTAACAAGGGGATTTGTTAACAGACTGCGGCGTCTCATTATAACTGGCTCTCCACCGGGGCCCTGACTGGGGGCCCGGGCCGAAATGTGCAGATGCTGGTAAAATTAGTAAGTGATGTATATGTACGATCGGGTGAATTTTGAGTGTTGAATTAATGATAATACCGGGAAGGGATCGTTGCTGCCAAACGGTAACAAGGCGCCAGGGGAACGGATTACAGCCCGCACGGTTTGACTGGGGGGGGGGAGGGGCGAGGGGGAGAGGGGACGGGGACCCAGAAGAGGAGGATGGAGAGCTGGGTGTTGAGAGGGAAAAGTGGGAGAAAAAGGAGAGAGCGAGAAGACAGTGGACAATCACACAAAGTCTGAACATTTGCAAAACAGAAACACCCCCCACCACCTCCACACACACACACACACTCTTCTTTCAGTTTCCTCCCTCGGTGATGCTGAGACCTAATTCTTCTAAGTCTGATGAAAGTGTGATTATACCAATGCCTATATTACCCATTCTGTTTTTTTATTTTTATTTTCCTCGCTTTGCGCTGCTCTGGTGGCATAGTACTCCGTGGAGACAAAAGTGACTGATAATTATGGGCTGAGTGTTTTATTTTGTTTTTATTTTTTTTGCTGGGTTGTCCTCGACGTCTAAATTTGCAATAAACATTGTCAAAGAATCCATGGAGTGCTTGTCTTCTAAACACTGACTTACTGAATTAGGCCAAATCTTTAAATTGTCTCTCTGAAATAGACCTGACAAAAAAATAGATCTCTTAATATTTACGTTAATAACACTACAATTTAATACATTTAAATTGAAACAAGCTTCGTTCATTTAAGTATTTTTCTGGGGCTCCTTCAAATTCACCAGACATCTATTTCCATTTAGCACAGGTAATAAGCCGCCCCCCGCCACCCCCCATCTCCCCTTCCCAATAATAACACTAATTTTGTTCTCAAGTGGTCGGTGTCAAAACACAAGAGTGTGGCCCCTCTCTTCTGATGGGACCGCTAGATTGACCGTGACAGTTAAGTGGTCCCCGGGCTCCGTTAACGCCAGTCATATTTTCTCTCCCACCACTTAATAGACACGGCAGAATTAGTTGTCTGAAGATATTGGAAATGCAAAGAGATCGATGATTCAGAGGCCCTCACCAATCAGTGAGATCTTAATTGGCTGCGTTTGACTGAGGTGCGTAAATTAAAGAGTTTTTTTCTGGGTATAATAGGGTTGGCGAGGTGCAGCCTGCAGAGAGACACACAAATAGCCTTTTTAAAGAGGTTTTCACGTCGTCGATGGGGTGGATCAGAAGTTATTACAGGAGAAATGTTGCGCATTTTGGCGCAGGCCTTAAAGCCTTTAAGTCCACCTTGCAAAAATATTGGTCACGGGTGTAATTACAGCCATAAAATTGCACTTCGATAGTCAAACGTAAGACATTTCTTTTTTAGATAAAATTCTGCCCTCCATCCTCTCAACTACTAACGAATAAACCCCAAGGCACAGCTTAATCCTTGCAATTATATACCTTCAATGAATGGACCCGTTAGGATAAAGACCTTGCGGAGATGCTCTTCCTCCTCTGATGCCAGAGGTAAAAGGTTCATCCTAATCCTAATCAGACAGTCCTGCGATACCCCCCACCCCCCCTCCACACACACACACACACACCTCAACCACCACACACACACTCGCGCGCGCACGCACGCCCTGATTGAGCCCTCCCTTTCCTTTCCTTCCGCCCCACACACGTTTGATTGATGGCCTTATTAACTGGAGTTCTTGTAAGTGTGACCGAGCTGATTAAAATGCATATGTTTGGAATAATACACCGTTTAAGCCGCCCGGGTCGGGGCGAAACCACACGGCAGATTTATGTAAGCTATCAGGCAATATCTTAAAGCCTGATAGGGACACGGGACACGCAGGAAAACGGCTTTTGGGTTCATAATAAAATGATACCATAAAATAAAGATGAACGAATCAGACCCGCCTGCATATTCAAATGCATCTATGCATCGATCCACCAAAATTCTCGTTTCGTTGGTCGTTGACATAGTGGGGTATTTCTGACAGCCCAGAGAGCTTGGAGCTGGTTTTGATTAGGTTACACAGGAGCAGCAGCAGCACCATACGATCATCTTCCAAACCAGCATCACACGGTGCCAGAATGACACATTAAAGTGAGGCAAATTACAACCACGTTTACCCAGCGACGCATATGGATCCACAGCTATCACGGCTGCATACGCTACGACTGAATCCTCAGTGGTCTAATCCAACATCAACATGCCATTTAATCGCTGAGAGATGGTATATGACTGAGCTACACGATATGATGGGCTCATAGATTGTGCACATAACAGCAATTACATCAGCCTTATAAGATCCTATTAGGGAGAATTGGCTCAGGGCCCCCCAGCTCCCCCAACTAGCACAAAGCGTTTTGATAGGGGCGGTGCAGTGCAGCTGTCCACCGACAGAAAATTAAAAAAAAACACCAATTGGATCCGTGGCTGCTGCTACCGCTGTTTAAATTGGATTACATCCTAATTTACAGGCCCTTGTCGTAACGCAGGGGGCTGGCGAAGGCGTGGACGGACCAATCACAGAGTAATGATGATGAATGGGAGATTAATGCGCATACAAGCAAGACAATTTAAGCCTTCATCTGTTTAAATAGGCTTCCAATATCATTTGGAAACGGAGGTCACGTTAAATCAATCGGGGGACGCGTGAAAGTCGTTTTCGGCGGCGTCTTTATCAACATTATTTACGGTGCACCGGAGACAGCTATACCCACAGCCCGGCCCAGGAAAATGGCCCGGCTGCTACGTGCTTATGTGACATGCAAGAGCCACAAAAAGGGAGAGGAGGAGGAGGAGGATGGGTTGAGGCTATGAAGCATCCTTTTAAATCCTCTCCGGTTTGGTTGTTTAAATCACGAGCAACGAAACAGGTTGTAGGGTCTGTTTGCACATGCACTGTTTGCACATGCTATAACTGCTCTTCTTGACTGCAAGTGGACATCTTTCATCCACATAGGCCCATACAGATTGGCTCTTCCAATGTAGGGGCCATATTAAAGTACAGGGTTGCCCCCTGCTTAGATTTTAGTGAATAAATGTGTTGCATGTCTGGCTTTGGAGGAAGTTCTAGTTCATAAAGCACATTCGTGTGAACAGGCATAATCTGATTCACAGTCATCTTTATTGCCGGTTTGAATGGGAATGTATTGATTCAGCAACTGGGGAAGAAGTGCTTTACTCAAGGCGGTGTAATATCACAGTCTTTTCACAGTGCAGCACATCCAGTTCATATGGGCTGTCATGGGCTGTGAAGCTTCATGGTGTTTGTGGTGTATATCCTGTCTGACTGAAGCCTACCTATTTTGACGTTTTCTGAACTGTTCACTTACCTAAACTTTAATAAGTAATCTGGTCCCCCATCAGCAAAGGTCCATCACCTCAGGAAGCTATAGATTCAAAGCCAGAATGGGATTTTAATTGTTTAACGATATCTCTCATTTCATTCACAAGAATTTAACTGTGATGATGCACAACAGGAATGAAAATGGTAAAGAGTATATATACAAGCATGCAGATATAATAGCTGCATAAAAAAAAATGTATAGTATTTAATGTCAGAAATAAACTATGATACAATTTATTCCAAAATTAACTAGTAAAGAGCAGGTCATCCCATTTCTCAGAAAACAGATCATTTAGAAACCTTATGACTGAAGGTATATGAACAATTTGTTAATGATCCTTCTACTTAAGATGCTTTTCATCTTAAAGTCCCAATCCAGAACCTGCAGCACCACGTTTACCCCATTACTGAACCTGTTTATGTTTCCTTTCATTGGAAGATATTTATCACAGTCAAACGGATTAACTGGGACTGCAATATGTCACAACTAAAGATGACTTAAGTTAATTTTGAAGCTGGAAATATTTCAGTGAGATTTAATAATAAGGTTTCAACATTTGTACTGTTTATAAACTGAGCAAAACGGCAGTGCAGTATGAGTTACATGGGTTATGAAAGCTAGGGAAAAAATATAATTAGATACACTCACAACTGATACCTCACCGCTGTTTCTGACATGTGAGCCTTTGTCTACATTGACAGTTAAATCCTTACAGTGTCAGGCGTGTTTTTTTTTTCCACTATTGAGATTGGCTTTATGTTACGCCTGAATGTATACAGGCTCACCTCGGCGACCCCAAAAAGCAATTTTCCTGTCTAGCAGCAGACTATAAGATCTGCTCCAAAATTTGTATAAAGTGGACGGAGGCGTTTCTTGGGCCTACAGGTGATGTCAAAAGTGTATCAAAACGTTTACCGTGATTCTTCCGTGATTCAGGTCGAGGAGGACGGTTTGGATTTCACGGAAATTACGCAGTGGCATCAAAATACTAAACAGCCTAATCTGCTATAAAGGCTGCGTCAAACTGTAATTACATCTCATTCATGATTTTCACAGGATTTCAACTTCCAACTACATGTTATAAAAACAAATAACATATTTTAAGGAAAGTTGAGACATGATTAGCGTTTTTCAATCAAATTCCGTTTCCTCCCGTGCCAGTCAGAGCCTAATTGGAGAAGGACACCTTTCCAATTGACCCCAGTTCATAGCCATTGTTGATCATGCAGCTATTGGTATTTTTGAAATACTTTAAATAATTTTCTTTACTTCATCTACTAATATAGAAAAAATACGTTTTATATAAAAAAATAAATAAATAAAACGTGACATTATTTAGCACCACAGAAATGGCCCAAATGTGGGCGTGGTCTGAAAGACAAGGAAATTTAGCTTGCATTGATAGCATGACAGAGCTGGGGATCTTCCAGCACGGAAAAATATTACTTGAACAAAAGTCATGATTTTAGAAGAGCACTGATATCAGTGACTTGACACTGACAAACCACAGTATTTTTGGTGTAGGCCTACTCAACGCTTCCAGCTATGCACCCTTGATTCATACTGGGGCCAGCCACATGACCTGTTTCTGTGCATGTGCCAAAATCAAATAAAACAACTTAGATAGGTTAGGGTGAGGTTTTAGTCATGGTTAAATAAAAAAATCCTTCACTGAAACACTGTTTCTACATCAAACTACTGCCTGTTTCATGCAATTTGTACAATATTGTATGAAATTACAGTGCATTACTTTTCATAAATATAACTTCATATGTGATATGAAAACAGGCTGGTGGGTGCTATTGTATTAGGAGGGAGTATATCACAGGCCATGTCAGCTGCTTTCTGCTATTCTAGCAGTAGCTTAGTTCCTGCAGGCTGCTGATAACATGACAACATGGTGCAAAGACAACAGACCCCATATGGAACAGCACAAGGCATATGACAACACGTAGGCTTGCACTGTATATGAGGTCCTGTTGTTGCATGTTGTGTATCCAGCTGTGCAGTGCAGACAGTGTCCAGTAGGCTATTGAACCAGTGTATGATGAGAACATAAGAATAAACATAAACAAAATACTGAATATAATGAGATCCCTGATATGAGCTATGAGCACTGTGGTATATACATATACATACACTCCTGAGGCTGAGAAGTGTCATAGTGGGCAAAGTCTGAAGTTACAGAGCGTTGTGCAGACACTGTAAATTGTGCAAGATTGTGCAAATACAACTTGGATAATGATCAACAGTTTGGTAATAGGTATTATTGCACAGTGGGGTGACAGCTCTTGTAAAAAAAACTGTAGGGGTGATGGGTGGCGTTCTTATCGTCTCCTAGAGGAACCTTTTTGGGAACCACGAGGTTGCTTGCATCTTTCCTGCCACTTTGGTCACCCTGGTGTCATTCAGTTCCTTGACTGACTCCTAACAGGGCAGCTAACAGCCAATGACTTGCTCAATAATGTGGACCACATGCTGGAGGTTGTCCTTGGAGGAGGTGGAGCTCTACCAGACTGGGATGGAGGATGTGAAGATATGCTTTGATTATGAATCTAATCTAATTGAATCTGTACCAGGATTGGTTGTGAGATTCCTTGTTCGACTGTTGAGTCACTGATCTAGAGGAGAAGGTGAGCATGCAGGCACCTTCAAAAGTCAGTCCTTCATCTCAAAGGTTTTGAGAGTTTGAGTCCACGATGATGTGAGGCGGACCACCTCCCTTCTGTACATGGACACAGTGTTGGTGATGGGTGGCGGGTGTCCAGCTGTTCCAAGACAAGGTGTTGACCAATGTTTACTGCATCCTCCACTGATGGATTTGACTTGTAGATGTAGATGTTCGGGGAGTGGGACTGTGACACATTTGTCATTGCAGTTACCAATCAAATATATTCATGACTTTCAGATTGAATATGAATTATATGAATTGACTATGATCATTCCCACCCCCCCCAATTAATTTTCATCACAGTTAGTCATCCACCTCCTTCAGTTTACGCAGGCACACTCTGAGCTAGCCAAACCTCTATGAGCTCCCCTAGATGAAAAAAGGCAATCAAATTTGCTTTCTACTTTGATCAAGCAAAACGTTGACAAGAACATTGGACATCGCCACAATTCGGCTACTCTGATCATTCACACAGAAGCACACAGATGAGTAAATTCAGTTCCCAGAGGAAATATCTTTTGCTCTTTTAGTTGTTTCTTCATCTCTTACGAAATCTCAATCTTTTATCATTTTGTGATCAACTACATCTGAAATGTTCCTCCTAAAGGAGCAAGGAGGAGATAACAGAGAAAGAACTAAGAGACTTCATGAGATTATATTGAGTTTTCGTTGAGATCTGTCTCTAAGCTCACAGTCTCCTGCATGGGGACATATTCAGGAGAGTTAAATTATTTCAGATCATTTGAAGATCTCTTGTTTTGATCAGAGTGAGATAAACATGGGCTTATATGTGGTTGTTTCTCTTGAGCTGAATTTGCGAAATAGAAGAAAATGCCTTTAGTCTCATTTTAGTGTTAGAAAGAGATCATTTGTGTCTAGGAGAAATAAAAGGTAGAAATATGAGATGTCTTCTAATTGGACTTTGCTTCCCTCTGACTACTCCCAGGCAGTAATAAGTAAAGTACTATTTTTTAAATGAGTAATGGATTACTTTCTTTGAGTAATAAGCACCAGTAGACCAAAGAGACTATCATTCAGCTTTGGCAGACCTAGCAGACCTAGCTCCACCTCCACTGAGCATCCTAATCTCATAAATCCTGCCACTCACCATCTTGAGTCTGAATCACTTGGTTAGCCCTCTGGTGATGAGACACAAGACACATCTACAGACTCTACCTGTAATAGAAATGTTTCAAATTAAAATTCCAGTGTTTCTGTTGAGTGTTTTTCACAATTCCCTGTTTGTCTGGTACTTCTACCTCTCTTCTACCTCCACTGTTAATAGGATTCCACTCAGTTTGAAACTCCATCAATAAACCCACTGGCAGACACCTGTCAGGTTAAAACCACAATCCATTAAGGCAAAACTGAGAGGTATTCACGGTTTTTTTTGGGTACCAACTGGTTTCTTGTTCCTTTCTGGCGGTGACTTTGATTACTTGCAGCAAGAAGTTGCATTTGAATCGGTGCACTTAGCAGGCACATACAGTTTACATTGGAATCGCAGTCGTAAATGTACGACAGATACTGTTTGTCCGCTGAAATGTATTAGTTGCTAGCTAGGCATTCCCTCAGGTCATGTAACTGAGTGTCGTGTGACCTTTCACTAAAGGGATCCTCCATTAAATTATGACAACAAAGCCATTTAATAGGAAGTGCACTTTATAATGTAAGTGCAGTGCAGAAAACAGAAAACCGCAAATGGATTTATAGTTTATCAGTGAAGAATATGGCTATAAGTACCTATCAGTAGTCAATATAACCCAATGCTCCTTCACCATGTGCCGCACCATAACTCTGTGATATAGGTGATAATTGGGCTTCCCTGACTGTGGCCCAGACCATGCTTTCTCTCTTCCTAACCGGCACCACTCTCCATCCTCTCGCCACTTGTTCTGTAGGCAGAAATCCATATGGAACCTTCTGTCTGAGTGATAATGCTCATAAGGTCCCAGTCTTTTATCGGCCCTCCACCACTGATAGCAGTAGAAATCAGCTCACTGCGGGTCGATGCAGCGAGAGTTTTATTTCACCAGCAAGTGTGAGAGAATGACTGCAGATAGTAAAGGCATTAGGAGGTGTGTGTGTGTGTGTGTAAGTGTGTGCTCACCAACCTAACATGCTAGAAAGTCTGTTAGCATCATTACTTAATGTGGTGAATCCAATATGTGAGCACTAAATTGTGTGTGTATGTGTGCCCACCATGCAAAGAAATACGCCCATAGACTCAATTTGGAGATAAAACATGAGCTGGACTCCAAGCTTCTCTGATGTACAACCGTCTCTTAATGTCCAAGTAATGGCCACATAATGGTCAAGTGACAGTTTATTGATAGCACTACTAGGAGCTCCGCCACCACGGTCTCCCAGAAGTCTTACTCAGCATTCTGATGATGATCAAGTTATTAAATTTCATTTGATTGTTCAGCTGCTTTCCCCCCTGAGATCTTTTGTTTTGCGCAACAGCTTATGGAGCACACCAGATTGTGCGATATTGTTTAAAATGATTTAATAAGCACTTTGTTTTACGATGGAGTGTTATTATTTTACGACCCTCTCAGCAGCCAATGGCTTTGCAGATCAGTCCAATTCCCTCCACACCTCATTTTATTTTACTGCACGCTGGCCGCTTTACTGCTCGGCAACGGCGGTGGCTGAAGGCGACAGGAAAAGTTGTGCCCCTTCTTTTCCCAGAGAATCATCAAACAGACCCCAGAGCAAAGAGAGAGCATAAGCACAAGCCCATTCCCACAGTCGGACCAGACTCAGATGCCACACAGTGCAGCATGTTGTCTCATACAGTGGGAATTGGCTACAACGTTGAGTGTGGGGGTTACACTCTGCAGCTTATTTGACATCTCCTGCAATAACATGACGTTCAACACACGGGTTTGAATCAGGGAATCAGGGAGGTTTAGGTATTCTGCATGATCATGATGTCTATGTGGGTGTGTGCATGTGTCTATTTCAGCTATATGTGGGTGTACATAGGTGTTTGTGTGTGTGTGTGTGTTTGCTGGAGTGTGTGTATGCCTCCCTGTTGGTGTGTGTGGTTGTGATGGAGCACCTCAGTGCCACGGTGATGCATCCTCATTATGTCCCCGTCCTGTGACCGTCACACCCAGGCTGCTGGTCCTCTCCTGGGGGACTAGGGTGTCCGGGCTTCCCCTTCTACCCGCCCCTCCAACCCCCAGTCCCTCCACCTGTCCAACTCCACCGCCCCCCCCCTCCCCCCCCCCCTCACACACCCCCAACATTCAGTCTGAAGTGCTGAGTCGTCCTGCTGACCTCTGACTGCTGATGACCAATGGCTGCGGTTTGGTGATATTAACTCTCCTCAATGAACAAGCTGTTGAAAATCACGTTGTGGTTTATGTTGGGGCAGCACTAGTGGCTGGTCACACTGTCATGGTTAGGGGTTCAATTCCCACTGCGGCCGCCCATGCTAGAAATGTATGTAGTCAGGGTACTGTAAGCTGCTTTGGATAAAAGTGTGTTGGGGGCAGGACAGTAACCCTGTGTGTGTGCATGTTGAGGCAAGATAAGTTAGGGAGGTAAGGTTACACCATGGGAAAGGGACCGGAGGAGATAGTGGTACCAGATAGTGAGGGCATCAGTGGAGGAGGTAAGAGCCTGTGCTTAGTGCCTTAATGGATGATTTGAAAGAACACTCACACTGTTTGGCTTGGAGCAGACCTCCCCAAACCTATAAAACTTTGGTGATGGAAAGACAGGGGTGGGGTCAGCCTCGAGTATGTGTGTGCGTGTGTGTGTGTGTGTGTGTGTGTGTGTGTGTGTGTGTGTGTGAGTGTGAGTGTGTGTGTGTGTGTGTGTGTGTGAGAGAGAGAGAGAGATTCATGTTTTCAATATCATGTCAGGCCAAAATATATCCACAACAATGGAAAAGTGGTTGCTTGGGAGGACTGTTTTGCTTCAGGGTTAGTGTTTCAGTTAGGTTAGGGCTAGGGTAGGGGTTAAAGAAACAATCCACCCTCAGATACTCTGTTATATATCATCAATATTGGATGTTCAAGTTATTTTGTGACTTTATCTTTAACTTTTTATAATTTACCTTTTTATTGTACCCACTTTCCCTCAAACTGCCTTGACTACTTCTACTTCAGTTAGTGATTTCCTACATTTCCTAGAATGCCTTTTGACAAAACCCAGAGAACGGGTGTGAACATATTGCTGCTGCATTCAAGTCATGTTGGATTAAGTGGAAATATGGGAAGATTTCCCATTGCTCCGAACTGGAAGCGTTCACACGTTCAGCTCATTGGGAAACCCTTGGCTATTGCTAGTTAGCGCCATAGCAACAACTAGTTTACAAGTCACTTTGTCAACCAAACAAACTGCAGCAGGTATTTCTAGTTAATCATAAACCGAGTCGATTGTGCTGAAGCGTACCAGTGGGAATATAACTAGCTAATAACTCATTATTATTAGTATTACCCTTGGACTGTGGACTGTGGTAGATTCACGGTCATGTTTGACACTGTTATTCGTACCCATATGTCTTATTTGAAATTACCACTAGGAGGTTGACGTGAATGTTTTTCCCAGTTGGAAGGTTGTATTTACGCTATCTCTCATTAGAAATGAATGCATCATCAGCTGTGAGTTTTACTTGTAGGTGGAGAGAGCATTAGCTGTAGCCTAGCTATTGTCAGAAGAGGAAAAGGGAGTCACACCTCTTATGCGTCATGTCTTGTGAACTATTGAGGCTACTGTCAGTGGAGGAAGTGGTGTCTCTTCCTCTTCTACGATGAATTTCTCCCTGTGTGATTGTTGACCGTTGGTGTTTTAGATTGTTAAAAATGTATCTCCTATTAAACTCGTCTACAATTGGCAAATTAATCACAGGAATATGAAAAAAAAAAACAACCAAACAACTAAATGGACTCAGAAATAAAAGGTACATTGACAATAACTGATCCAACGTAAGCTTTTACATTTGCTGTGCGCAGGAAGTGATGCATTTTGTTTCCATCAGCAGCAACAGTGATTTGTTTGGAATAAATAGAAGAAGAACTGCACAGTTAGCAAGAGCAGCGATAGACAGCATGGCTGAACAGACAAAGAGAAGAGCGCCACCTACAGAAAAACACCACAATAACAACACGGATTTCGCAAATTACCGCAATAAAATGTAACAACACCAGCATGTGTGTGTATGCACGCGGGTATGTGCATGCATACATTCTTTATTCCATATTAGCGCTGTATACTTCTGTAAACCAAGTACACATGTGTACAGCACCATTCTTTTAAAAACTGTAAACATAACATGAACACATTTCTGCAAAAATTTCTCACCACTGTAATGAGATACATCAACACGAAAGCAATGACTGAATAGACAGGATGAATGGATGGCGGGCTGGCGGGCTGGCTTACGACGACAGACACAGTGACGCTGATAGATAGACCTGTGGCGTCTTCAGGTTGTGACTCACAGACCAGGAACCCAGAGCAAGGGGGGAGAGGGCGTAATGAGGGAGTCCTGTTTTGGTCAATTGAGGAGGAGGAGGAGGGGGATGGCAAGAGGGATAGAGCAGCGCGACGTGAGAGGAATGAAGAGGTTAAGGAGGGGAGGGATAGGGAGTCCTTGTTTTATACCTTGTTTTTGCCTGTTTGTGCCTGTCCCCTGTGCCGAAGGAAGGAATGAGAGAATTGAAATTTTTAAACAAGAAATGCATTGCACACCAGGCAAGGAGAGGAAAATAGACTTGGAGAGAAGGAGAAAGAAAGAGAAGAGGGAGGATGAAGGAGTATGAGACCAGGAGACTAGGAGAAGGAGGGCTCTAGAGATTGAGGGAAAGATGGAAGTAGGGAGGCAGGATAAGGTTTATGGTGATGCTCTGTTTGTGATGGCTGTCGGCTGGATGAAAACAGGGCCTCTTTAACTTCTTGCGGGTTAATGGAACTTTTATGAGTTTGTCCTGCAATCATGTGACCCCTGGCGTCTCCTTTCCACTCTCTCTCTCTCTCTCTCTCTCACTCTCTCTCTCTCTCTCTCTCTCTCTCTTGTGCTCTCTCTGTCTCTTTCTTTCTTCTATCGCGGGGCAGATCAGAGGTGTGCCGCTCCTGTGTTTCTGTAAACACTGCGCTCTCTCTGCACTGGGTTTTATGAGGACAGGACCAGCCAGTCAGGAGGAGGCCTAAGACAGTGGGTGACTCACTGGTCAGACCTAGTTTACATTGGGTAAAGACTTGTTTAGGCAGTGGTTAGTATAGTCAGATGGAGCGTATGGACAGCAGCAGTATAATGGTATAATGGCCAAGGAGTTGAGAAGGCGTGGGGGGAAGATCTACTGTATCCAACCACTGCCTTACCCCTGTGAGCAATAATTAACCCTACTTTCCAGTGGGCGGCAACGGGTGTTTAATTAAAACTGAAAACTAGCTTATTTTTTTTATTATCGCAACCACATTTTCACCCCCAGACACCTTCACTCCCATGACACCACCCACCCAAACCCAAACCTTTTTTTTCTACCACAAAATCTGCCGCCACCCCCCAGTCTGTATCCCAGACATCAGGACTTAGAATATCTGACGTGATGAGATGTATCGAGTGCGGGTGAGTTGGGAGGTGGGTGGGAGAAGGGGTGATGCTGAGGTGGGGTGGCGTGGGGGGTGAGCGGAGGGTTCTGTTGGTGTGGATTGATGGAGGTTGGCGCAGGGAGGCGGTGGGACCCGACCAGGTCTCCCGTCATAAAGCACGGCTGAGGGATGAGCGGCTGTGGGCCAGACGCAACTTTTAATGCCCGGCCATGACTCACGCTGACTGTCTGTAATGAGTTTTATTCACTTCCATCATTTGAGTGTCGATGACAATCACGGGGCCATCCGAGAGGCGTGATTGACGGGATCGAGTTGGAGGTGGGGTGGGGTGGGAGGTAGCGGGATAAGGCAGGAGGCTGACACTGACACTGACACTGACACGTCTTGGCTTGTATTAGCAAAAGTATGCAGCAGGCAGCGACTGAAGAGTTCAGGACAACGCGGAGTGAAAACACTCAAACAGAGCGGTGATGTCACGCCGAGCAGAACGACTCGAGGCTCATTTTACAAACTAGCAAGCTAATTTACGAACTTATCACGCCCAAACCTCCCTCTCTCCCTCTCACTACACCTTTCTCTCTCTTCTTCTCCTTCTTTTCACCCCAATACCATCTCCCCTCATCCTTCCTGCATGACCTAGACTCAAAAAAAACCTCAAAATGATGATAATCCCAAAATAAAAAAACACATCTTCTCTCCTCCTTAGGCTTTTTATGTCTCCTCACTCCTCTTCTCCTCCCCGACACCTATAGGGCAGGACCTCCTGAAGCACAGGACCAAAGACAGGCAGTTTAAAGATAATAATCGATATTCATCCAGTAATACAGTGAGTGGGGGGTTGAGGAAAGTGTGTGAGCAGGTCCTTACTCAGTCTGGCTGTAGATGCGATCAATGGGCTTTAGAGGATGGAGAATGGATGGTTCCTTAGGTAAGCTCGTCGCCTGGTGACAGGGCCAAAGAGATTACAACACCGGGCGCTCACATATACTCTCCATCTCTCTCCCGCTCTCTATTCCTACCCTCCATTTCTCTTCTTCAGTCTTTCTCCATCCATTTGCCTATCTCACCCCATTTTATGTGACTATAATGAACATGCATGTTAAATCTGGTGTGCATGTATGTGTGTGTGTGTTTGCGTACAGAGAAGGGGGATGCTGAGGTGACTTGAGATGAAACATCGGTCTTATTTTTCACCCAATCGAGGGTATTGATTTGGAGGCAATAAGACGGTAATCTGCCAGGCAGTTACATTAGGAAGACATGACATACACACACCTTCTCCTGCTTTATAGACCAAGAACATTAGTGGGAAATTACACAGGGTGCTCATGCGTGCGTAGACACACACACACACACACACACACTGGAAACCAGATTCTTTCTATTAAAAGACAACTATGATATTAAAACAGATAAAAATAGTGGTGGATTGCTGGGAGAAACCATTGCCTTGTGAGTGGTTTGGTCTTGGAATAGTTCGGAAAAAGGCCTGGCCCTGAGGTGGGGGCTTCTGGGAACAGCCGTGGAGAACTGTGGGTCTCTGGGCCGGGGAGGGAAAGTGCCGCTCCAATCGGTCATGGTTACCCCTGACAGTAGCAGCGCCTTTTCTATTCTAATAAAGCCTGTCCTCGCTATATTTACCTGCTTAGCACAGCCCAGTGCTCTGGGGCCACTGTGACCTGCTTGCCTGCCTGTCTGTGTGTGTGTGTGTGTGTGTGTGTGTGTGTGTGTGTGTGTGTGTGTGTGTGTGTGTGTTGGAGAGAGACATAATGGTGACTTAGCACCTCGTCCACGTCGACGATATGTAGATTCAGCGATGTAGATATATAGCCTCTGAATTGGCAGTGAATGTGTAGACCTGCGTGTGGAGAGAGAGAGAGAGAGAGAGAGAGAGAGAGAGAGAGAGAGAGAGAGAGATGAAGATTCAGCTGTGTGGATGAGAGTGTTGGATTAGAGAAGACAGCGAAGACCGAGGAATCCCATCATTCCACGTCCATGGAGCGCTCCATTCAGCCGCTGACATGACCCTCTGGGGTGGGTTAGTGGGGATGCCAGTTAGGCCCTATCAAGGGGTCTTATGGCCTGATGGATGAGGAGCTATGGGGTGCAGGGAACACCCTGAATATTGCCTCTCACACACACTGTCATCCTGATACGCAAGAACAGAGATAGGCTCACAGACATGAATGTTACAAGATGCAATGCTCTTATAGCTGTCTAATGTCGGCGTAGTGCTCCAATACAAATGTGTTTCAAGCTAAGACGAGCATACACACACACACACACACATTTATGTATGCACACACATTGCAGGATTGCAGGACATCTCACATGACAATGCTGAGCAGCTTTGCACAACTATCATTGAACTGTAAAGCCCCAAACTTGCAGCTTCTTTTATTAGAATGGCATAATAACTATCCATCAATTCAGCCAGCCAACCGTAGCGCTCCCCCCTGACACCCACAGCCAATCGGCTACCTCGATATCTGAGAGCTAATTTGTCACAGTCAGCAGAGTCCCTCCCATTTTCTCCTCTCCCCAAAGTGAATGTTATTGTCATCCCAAGTCTCTGAGGATGGTTTTATCATTCCTGCTTAGTACAGCATCGACACACACACACGCACACACAACACACACACACACACGGGCATCCACCCACTTGTGATGCCTATTTTGAGCATTTAATTTCGCCCCTTTTCTTTCTCTCTTCCTAACACACATACAAACAATGATGGCGGTCGGTGCGCTCTGCTTCCCACCACTCCGCTCTAAACGAACCAATTATGGGTGTTTATGTAGCTTTAATGCGTGCAGGCGTCAGGAGAGAAACATTGCACCGCTCACCACCTAATCAATGAGGCCTTGCATGCTACACCATCCCTCGCTTCTCTCTCCTCACTCTTCCTCTATCACCATCCCTCTTTCCTCCTCCCACTTCTCAATCTCCCTTCATTTTCCACACTCTCTCCCACTCGCGCGCTTTCCCCCCCCCTCTCCGTCCATCTCCCTCCCTCCCTCCCTCCCTCCCTCCCTCCCTCCCTCCCTCCCTCTTGCGCCTTTTCTGTTCAATTAGCAGAGACAGGAATGAGGCATCAGGTCAATTGACCATGAAGAGAGCTTTAAACAGGGCGAGATGAGGCCATTACAGAGTTGCTATGCTCAGGCCAATTGAGTCTTGGAGTTTGTCGCATTTTGAGCGGGTCTCTAATATTTCTAATCAGGCATTTAGATGGTGCTGCAATTTCGCACTGTAATTCAAACGTTAGCTCTCCTACTTCAGTGATATAGTGTAATGTAGAAGTGGATTCTTGAGACGGCCTGTGGGTGCGATCACACCTACAGCTCGTATTCTTTCGTCTGGGAAAGTGTTACGTGGTTGCATTTTTGCATGGGCATGAAAACAAAAGTTGCATGGACACAGAAGAAGCTTGTTTATTGGACAGTTTACCGCAACGTTGGTGCTCAAAACAAATCTGATTCCAGCATTTAAAAGAATAAAACCCTCCAAACGTGCTTGGTGTGAACATTTGGTTGAGTTTATACATTTGGTCCCGAGCTCATTCCTCACTGGATACCGTTATTTCCCCACACAGGCTAGGCCACAGATCCTGATGCACCTTTCCAGAGGTTGATGTAAAACAGAATATGGTCTTCCCCTCTGACCACAGACCTGGGATCAGACTACTTTTACTCTGGTCTCACCCTCAGCCATTACAGGTCTGAAGCAGCACCAGCAGCACCTGGATCAGGTCTTACAGCTACCTTCTTCCCCCGGCTGGTGGCAGAGATGGATGTGGCTCGGCGGGAGTTGCGCCCCCCATGGGTATTTAGAGCCCACCCTGGTGGGTCCGATGGGAATGGCCGGGCCGGAGTCCTGTTACCGGCACCGGTGATTATTTACCGGGTCCGAGTCGCTGTGGGATCCAGGCGGTGATGGATTCTGATGGGACTGATGATCACTCTTCCAATGAGAGTAATTAATATAATGAAGAGCTACTGAGCATGTGCAGTAGAGGGTGATGAATAGAGTGCGCAGGCTGTCGTTACTCACAGGTGACAGAAAGGTGGGGGGGGGGTGTAACATGAAAGTGTAGAGGAGGAGGAAAGGGCAGAAAGAGAAACCCGGTGCAGCATAGGAAACTATGAAGGAATCAACTTAATGGTGGGAGGAGAGCAGAGATGCCACCTGGAATTCTAGTGGCATCTCGGCATTCTTGATGAAGATATTCAGCCGGATCCAACCTGGAGCCCCTTGAACACCACCATGCACTGTGGTTTACTAACGAGAGAAGACAGGAAGTAACAAAGGGAGAAACAGAAGAGACTGAGAAGAAGAGAGTGAAAACAAGGGGGACAATGTCAGACAGCATGACAAAACAAGCGGAGGCTGACTCTACGGGGTGCCGTCCCCCTCGGATGTTTACTCCTACTGTTGAGATGTGATCTTATAACCAGGTAGCGGGGTCCGTGCTTCACCACAGCTCGCTACACCCCCATAGATATTCTGACGAGGACTTCATAGTTATAATTAGCTGCGGCTGTGTGCTCGCCTGTCGTCGTGACATGTTTGCGTGCTGACCTGCTGTCTGCAGTGGAATAATCTTCACTAATGAACCTAAGCGGAGTCAATGACTCAGGATGGGGGAATGTTGTCTACAAAACAGGAAGAAGACTCGCGTGGGCGTTGCGCTGATGTGCAGACACTCTGGGTGTGGATACGGGGGTAGGCTAAATTGCCTGAGTGTTATTGGTGGGTTCATGTAAAAGATATGAAGGCCACATTACTACACAGTGAGAGAGCGGCTCGTTACGCGCCGCCGAGCGAGCCATTATACCTGCTAGAATCCAGCCGCTAATTTAGCCACACGCCACTTAATGTGCGTTTGATATGAATCACGGGGTACTTAAAGGAGCCTCGCACCCCCCCTGCCCCCCCCTTGCCGTGACCCCACCGCTCTCACTTCCTTAAAGAGAGGGTCGTTAAACAGGCGAGAGGATCCACCAGCAGTTATAATGGGGAAATAATGAACGCTGTTGCCTCAGGTATTTATCACAGCGGCGACTCTAAGAGCCCGGGCTGTTTTATTCTCTAAATGGTGGCGCGTGGGAAGTGGAAGGAGGGGTTTCCTGGGGGCGCAATCAGTTTCAAAGTCCCAGAAGGCACCAGGAGAAATGGGAAAGATGTAAAACTGCTAATTTAGGGAGCCTACAAAACGTAACTTCGATAGACCAATATAGCTCAGGGTTATTTGTGTTCCAGGTATCGGTAACAATGGTGCTATTGCCATAAAGAGCTATTGCCATATTTCTTCCAGTTCTGTGCTGTAAGACTGGGATGTCGTTCGATTCCCACAATACAAACCAATGTTGACATCAGACATCAAACATCAAACAGTGAACTCCTGCTGACACATCAGACTGGTGTTGTAGCCTGGTTGTAGCCTGGCCCTGTACAGTGTGGTGTGCCTGGTGTCCCGCCACTGGCTGACTGGTTGAGAGGGTGAGGCCCTCTGGCTCAGACCGGTTGTCCCGGGACTCGGTCGGTCCCTCGGTCGCTCGCGTCCCCCTTCAGACGTCAGCACAGGCCGGTCTCACCGCGGCTCCTTTACAGCCTGCTTTCATGTGTCCTTTAATGAGGAAACCGCCGGCTCAGCAGCCTGCTATAAAACACAGGCGAATTAAAACACCCAAATATGAATCAGCTAGGCTGCCTGCAGCAGGCCAGGACAGAGGCTGTGTTCGTCTTTAGTGAGACCTCAGGCAGACTGGAGTCTAGTCTACAAAGGGCAAGACAGTGTCAGAGGCTAGTGGGCTAAACATGTCAAATCCCGTCTGACAGGTGACCCCAGCTGAAAGGCCGATCGTACATGAGAAAAGAGACGGTCACTTAATCAGACAGTTGTCAAAGAGGCAACTGCATACTTGTGAACTGATGTCTGGGGTAAGAAAGCATGACGATGAACCCAAAGAACAATAACAGAGTGAGTCACAAGCCCACGACAAGACTCCTGCCACCGTCAACAGCTCGCCACAGTCTGCTACAACTGCGGCTGCCACTTAGACGACAGCAGCTCGTTAAAACGCCGCGAAGAAACACCAGCCCCCAAAAAACATAAAATAAAACAAAACCGCATTTGTTTTTTGCCTCTCGTTTCATTGTAATGATGGAAATAAGCGCATCATTCTGAGATTAGTGCTGCTATTTCTCCCCCGACTGACGTTGGGCGTTATATGAGCTTCTGCTGAAGAGCTTTGGAGGAACAATGGAACAACAAGCCCGCTGCAGGGCAGGATGGCTGGATGGCTGGATGGCTGGATGGCTGGCTGGTTTGCCCACTCCAAGTTGGTGCAGTGGCTTCTGACATGAGCAGAGGGCCCTGGGGTGCACAGACAGGGCAAGACAGATAGATGCAGAACTGAAAGGAGTAGAGAGTTTTGGGAGATTGGTCCATTTACCCACTATGAAGACACTAAATTGATCCGTGTGTCCCTGGTAGATCGTTAGCTCCAGTGCTCCATACTAACCCTACGTTGAGTGATAGTAGGCGATTAGCATTACCTCAAAAGTGAGAAAACGAGATGATTTGATTGATACCAATTTGGTGTTACAATTTACACAAAATATGATACAAAGGTAACATACTGTTTTGAATTAGCAGGGACTACTTTCCCTATAGAAAGGCCTTTTTCATGAAACACACTCAACATCAGACAGACACCTAATAGAGAGAACAGCTTTTATTGTAGGCTACAGTGTGACTGAGAACCCCTTTAAGACATACTGTAGATGGTCTAAAAAAAAAAACAGTGAAAACGATTCTCTGATTTCTCCTCAATACAACACAACAAAATTAAATATACATTATGTACAACCGGAGCAAGGAGGAGAGACAGAGAGAGAGAAAATATACCATGATAGACTGAAAAGTAACAGGGTATGAGAGAGTGCCCTGTGTGTCGTGATGAACAGTAAAAGGATTAAAAACAAAATATCAGACACAAAATAATACTACAGAGGCTCGATAAACACACTACAGCAGACAGGAAAGTTCAAATAGATTCTGTAACTAAGAGGAGGTATATCAAATCGCATCGCACCGCGACGCACACAGTGCAAAAGGACGCACTTCTCACAGTATTCAGAAAGAGCTGAATTGGTCGGTCCAATGAGCAGTGACTCTAGGGTCTAAACGCAGTACCAAACACCTGAACCTCACCCTAGTGTGGACTTGTGCACCTAACTAGTGTTTTCTACAGGCAAAAAAAACACTAATAAACTGAATGATTGAAAGATGAAACGAATGAGCAAAACAGTAAAACTAGTAGTGAACAGCCACCCACCAAATATGAACAAAAGTAACAAAACAAGTCAGAGCGTGGCTAATTCTGGTGATCTTGCATGCAGTGCTGTGAATGTGCGTGTTTTGTTTTAATGGGAATAGAGCAATGAATTACAATGAAGTCAGCCCAAGTTCTGGTGTGTCTTCAGTGTAGCATCCATCAATATCATTACTAGCTTGACCACTCCAATTTTTATACCACTAATGAATGCCAAGGTACAGTAAGGTCAACTCAGTCTGACAGCCATTGAACGCAACTAATCAACTGAGTGATACTTTTCCATTTTCTGTTTGCATTCTTTTTTCTTTTCTTTCATCTGACACTGGGTCCAACCTCACACGGGTAACAGACAAACAGCAAAAAACATACTCAAATGAAGTACAATTGTACAATTATGATTGTCAATCATTATGATAAAGCCACATGTGACCCTGCCATGTCTCTTCCTACCTACTTCTCCTCCCCCCATGTCAGTGTCTCAGGGTGGACAGGGAAGAGAGGGGCTGAGGAGGAAGAGCTTTGTCTCTAGATACTGATCTAAGGACAGCTGTAGATTTCCCTGTGTAGAGGGAGAGCCAGGATTAGACAATATGATACATCCTATGGGCGGGGGGGGGGTACATACAGTATGTTTATTGGACCGTAGATCTGTGCCTGAGGGCAAGGCCTAGGTCTCTCCTGAGCATAGTGGGATAAGGGGCACTGGGTTGTGGGGTTGTGATGTGTATGTATGTATGTGTGTGTGTGTGTGTGTGTGTGTGTGTGTGTGTGTTGGTGTGGTCGATAGTAGTGTGACCCCCCGCCATTCATTGTCCCTCCTCCTCACGTAGGAACTGGAAGACGGATGAGAAGTCCTTGTTAGCGTAGCCACGGGCACACATGACGCGGTAGATTTGGTGGGCCAGGGAGCCCAGAGGGACGGGTGTCTTAGTGTTAGTGGCAGTGTTTTGGGCCAAGCCAAGATCCTAGCAACAGAGAGACAGACAGAGAGAGAGAGAGAGAGAGAGAGAGAGAGAGAGAGAGAGAGAGAGAGAGAGAGAGAGAGAGAGAGAGAGAGAGAGAGAGAGAGAGAGAGAGAGAGCATGTCAGACAGGAGGAATAACAGAATAACTTGCATTTGTTTTATCTACTCTGATAACAGTGGCTGTAAGAAAATAAGTACTGATTCTGATCCTATCAGATACAGTCTGGTGTGTGTCATGTCACATTAACACAGACACACACACAAACACACACACACACACACAAAGACACACACACACACACACACACACACACACAAAGACACACACACACACACACACAGGGAAAAGGAGTGGGCAACAGTAAAATTAAGTGAAGCACAATAAGTCACAGATGGACTGGTGAAAAGGAGAGCAGGAGTACCCACTGAGAGGAGGAACAGACAATAGCGACACAAAGCAAATTAGAGGGATGAGAGACTGACAAAAAAAGACAACAAAGAAAAGAAAGCAGGGAAAATAAATGATGAAATCAAAGAGTAGGAAAAAGAGAGTCAGAGACAATGAAAGAGTGATGGAGGAAGAGGGGGAGATGGTCTTGTACCTTGGCCATTAGTGTGGTGCCGAAGCCTCCCTGGTAGTTGTTGGCGGAGGGGACTCCCTCCATGACGCCAGGGACCGGGTTGTACGAATCGCTTGACCAGCAACGGCCTGAGGACATGTTGAGGACCTGGGCCAGCAGCTTGGGGTCCAAACCCAGTCTGGGACAGGAAGGAGAGAGGTGAGTATCGCCTACATACCTGGGAAATCCGTGGGTCCACCATAAGCTCTAACCGGGTAAGTCAACCCCGCAAAAAAAACACCCTGGTCAAGTTATTCTCTGCTTGGTGTTAAAAGTTTAGTTTTTAACCCACGTGGCTCTATTTCTGGAGCAATGCCAGGTTGAATACAGAGTGTAAACACGTCAACTTCTGATGATGTTAGAAGGTGAAAGCCCTTGGGACCTTCACATGTATGAGGTCGGTGTGAAATGCCTCCTACACGGGATGGACCTGGATCAGCACGCCGCAATATTACTGGGTCGTGTGTGAAAGGGGTATGAGAGAGAGCAGAGAAAGCAGAGGATTAAAGCTGATGTTGTCCAGAGCGACGTACAATGAGGTGATGGGGTAAGGTGGAAACAGAGGGGAAAATGGCAGAAGATGAACAACAGAGGTGGGACATACAGAAGGATAGGAAAACCGATTATGCAATTAATTTTAAAAAATAGAGTGAAGGAGAAATGTGGAGAGAGAGATGAGTGTGGGGCGGCTGGTGATGGCGGTGACCCCTGTTGAACCCTATGCCCGGCTGTGACCATTCCTCAGTGTTAATGGCTGAGGGCTTGGTAATGCTGGCTAATGCAGTATTGATGTTTACCAGCACGTCTATCCTTCATCATTCCTCCTACATGAAAAAGAGAGAGGAGAAGGAGGAGGAGGAGGAGGAGGAGGAGGACAAGTGGTTAAGCAGCACAGGGGAGCCGTAAACCTAGCTGTCACGTAGAGAGGCGCGCTCTTACTTCCTCTGCCCCACTTCACGGCAACCTACTTTCATATGCAAGAGGGCTAAAAGGAAAGACAAATCTCCAGTCCATCATAAGAGATAGCGAGAGAGAGAGAGAGGGAGAGAGAGAGAGAGAGAGGAGAGAGAGAGACAGAGGACAGACAGAGGCGGAGAGAGCCACAGAATGAAAGAAATGAATTGAAAAGGGCAAGTGCCAAGCAGTAGGGTGTGTGTAACTCCAGCGTCTGTGTCGGTCGGTCTGTCTGCCTGTGTAGTGCAGCTCGTGTATATTAACAGTTTAAAGGCCAGTGTAAAGCTGACCACATCAAGCCCTGGCTGCCTCGGCGTAGTGTTGCTTACAGGCCTGTAACTCTATTCTGCTCTCAATATGACTATTAAACCATCATAGGTCCTTAAGGCCAGGAGCCTCCCTCCCTCCCACCCTCCACCTGGCTCTCATTCTGCCATTACTGCCACAGTTTTTATTAGCTGTCTGCTAACTAATTAAGAATGGGAATTGCATTTACACTCTCCCGTGTCTCTCCCTCCCTTTCCCTTCCCCTCTTTATTTCTCTTTATGTCTTTTGTTTCCTCTCAGCCTCCCTCATTTTTAACGTACTGTTTTGGAAATGTGGCATAAGTGAGACTGCGTGCGGGTGTGTGTGTGAACATGTGTTAGCTTGCTTCTTCTTCTTTTTTTTTTAAATGGCAGTCTTTCTCATGATGGCTTTTTCAGTTTATGTCTGTATGTGTCCCTCGCCATTCTGCTTCTCTTCTCCTCCGCCTCCACCCTCCTCTCTTCATCCCCCCTCCTGTTCTCTGCTGACACCTCTCTGTCTGAGGACTCTAGGGGACATATGTTTGACATCGCACACAAACCCCCCATCTCTCTACACACTCACAGACACACACACACACACACACACACACACACACACACACACTCACTCACACACTAGCAGGCAGGCAGCCCGCCCCTCCCTGCGTTCTGGGTCAGCAGCTGAAAAGGTTACTGGCTGAGCTACAATAAAGCGCGTCCGAGCGCGCAGATCGTTTGTTATAGCGACCAGAGACGCTGACGGGGAGCTGTTGTCCTCTGTTTAACGATAAATCAATGAAGTTCCCCTCCTGATCCCATCACGCACGCACGCACACACACACACAGACACACACACACACACACACACACGGCTGTGGTTATTAGCTGACGCGGTGGTGTTGTTCCTCGCCAGCGGTAATTTGCGTGTAGAAGAGGACATGTCACGCTTTAACAAGATTGACATGGATAAACACATACACACACACACAGACACACAGACACACACACACACACACACACACACAGTGGTGAAACAAACGTGTTGCTGTGTGATGCCATTGCAGATGAAAGAAAGCAGAGCAGAGAAGGGAGAGAGAGAGAGAGATGGTGATGAAAATAGGAGGGGGGGGGGGTGTTTATGTGCTGGGAGCCCTAGCAGGTGGAGTTCATTTGCAGCGGCAATATTAACTGTCTGTTTCATTGCGATTAGCTCCTCGTCCTCGTCTGGTGCCACAGGAGAGGAAGCCCAGCCTGTTTCCCCATTTATTATTACATTAAAGAGGTAACGAGCACATGTACACACACAAGCATTTACTATCCCATTTAAAGAGGCAACAAGCGCGTTTATCACCCAACTTTAATCTTCATCGGAACATATGCTCACAATTCAATTCGCTTTAGCTACAGAGGGAGGAGGAGGAGAGATGCTGTGTTTGTGTGTGTGTGTGTGTGTGTGTGTTGCAAACCTCCTTCTGTCTCTCAACACAAAGGAATGTGTGTTTCTGTGCCTTTTCGTCTGCCTATCTTTTTTTTTTGCAAGTGTGCACGCCTGCATATGCGTGCATGTGAGTGTGCATCAGTGTCTGTATGTGTGAATGAACGGAGGTATGCATGCATACAAGGCACACCGTAAGCTGTAAAGCCCTCATATCCCTTCCTGGGTCAGTCCCCTCTCTCCTCTCCTCTCCTCCCCTCCCTTCATCTTCATGTGCATCATTAAAATCGCTGCTGCTCCTCTCCTCTCCTCTCCTCTCCTCTCTGCGGATGCTCATCCCCCTCTCTCGCTGACTGGCTGGCTGTATACTGGACTGAAACCAGGCAGAAAAGAGGCAGATCACAGAGGAGGAGAGATGAAGAAAGGAATGGTAAGAATGGTAAGAAAGGAATGAAATGAGGAGGTGAAGCAAACCGTGCGAAGGATAGCTGAAAGAGAAGGAATGAGAGTGAGACATACGGTGTGTGTGTGTGTGTGTGTGTGTGTGTGTGTGTGTGTGTGGTTATAATTGTCATGCGTGGCCATTCCTTGCACTAAAAGAACGTCACGCTCTGTCGGAGACGGCCCAAGCTTCCATCTGAGATCAACAAATTAGCTCCGCGAACAGGACTGGTCACGTGTGTGTGTGTGTGTGTGTGTGTGTGTGTGTGTGTGTGTGTGTGTGTGTGTGTGTGTACATGCAGGTATTGAGGAAAGGGCAGCTCTATCAGGCCTAAGTCCAGCATGATAAAATGTTATTGCCGTTTTCCTGTAAATTGGCTGTGAGTGTTCAGTCCTCTTTGTGTTGGAGTGCGAGCGCGCACACACACACACACACACACACACACACACACACACACACACACACACACACACACGCGCGCCTAAGACAGCGCTTGCTCCCTTCTGCATAAGAGGCTGGGCCGCAATGCAGCGTGGGAGATTTACGGGTGTGGGCTCTCTCTAAACGATGACAGTCTTTGTCAACCTCTCTAATAAAGCCCCAGAGATAGGCCAGTAAGGAGGAGGGGAAACACGGAAACACACACACCACGCATGTACGCACACACAATCGAGATCGTATATGGGCCAGTCATGCTCGCAAAGATATGAAAATTATTAACATCCAAACTCTTGCTGTAGCTACACAGCAGTTATTATTCTTAGCCTCTTTTCTTATTCATAGATTATGATGATGTGCATTGTGAGTGTAAGTCGTTGTAGGTTGGTAAAAAAGTGCTGTCTTCAGTGTTTGTGAATGTAAAAATGTGTGTGTGTACTGTGTGTGTGTGCATCAGAAACAGCGTGGCAGTGTGTAAATCTGTGTTGCTCCCTTAATGCCTCCATATTTCAGAGGCCTAGTGGGGGGATTTATGTGCGACTGCTCATGCCAATTTTCTTCCTGTGTCTCAGCACAGATAAATCAGCTGCACTAATACAGCTGCACTGTGTGTTGAGTGATACAGGTGCACGCGCACACACACACACGCATGCATACACACGCACGCACACACACAAAACCAGGTACACACCATTTAAGTTGCTAAACATGGTAAACAGACAAAATAGTCCATTATAGAGAAGGGAGATGTGTACAAGTGGTGGATAATACAAATAATATAAAACCTCAAGTGGTGAGTGATAGCGAGGATAATTCTACATAAATCTATCTAGAATCACATTTGGGAATCTGTGGGGTATATGATGTATAACCCTAGGTATACTGGATGAAAAGGACCTTCCATAATCATTTCCTGGCCTCTACTTCCAAAAAACAGAGAGGAAGTGAATGGTAACATGGCAGTAGTGGAAGGAATTTGTACTCTGCACTCACACCTGCCCAGCCTTATAGATCCTTATATATGAAGAGTAAGTGAGCTGGACATTCCACAACTCAATGAAATTGTATTGGCTTTACTCAGAAGAGTAAAACTTCACCTCCCATCATTCTCGGCCCCATGGCCAAAGTGGCTTGGTGCCTGGAGGAAGCATGATGAATGATGGGATCAGTAGTTTGCAGGCGGTGTTCAGAGACAGGGTTGTGACAGGACACCGCTGAGAGCTCAATCAGCAGATGTAAATCAGAGTCGCTGGCCCCGCCCCCTCATCCATCTCCCTCTACCAGAGACGGGCCTGACTCGGGGCTGGGTGACCCCTTTGTACCGCTATAAAACACACACACACACTTCCCAAACCTGTATTGAAGTAGTAAATTACTACCACAGTTACGGCCATATCACTGGTATAGTAATTGCCATATTGCTGCTACAGTGACTGCTATATCTCGCACAGTGGGTGTCTAGTCAATTCCCACCAACATCTCAACATATTCACAGCTGACTCCTTGTCACTAAGAACTGTTCTTCTCCTCCAAAGGAGAGAATCAAATGAACAGTAAGCTAGAAGAAGACAGTCAGGGGTCGGGCACTGGACTAGTAGAGTGAAATTTCTATTAGTCTGGAGAAATTATTTTATAGCTCATGCTTATAGTCATGCTTGAACGTTTGTGAATCCCTTGTACAATCATTACATACATTTTTAGTTTTTACCATGCAATCCTTATTTCATCAAAATAGCCTTTTCTTAACTGAAAGAAAGGATCTATATTTACCAATTTCATATGTTTTTTAGAGAGGATTGTGCATGTAGTAAAATAATTTAAAGGGAATTAGTGCAGATGCAAAAATTAGTGAATCTGCTCTTGAATTAGTTAAATCAAGTACATACAAGTATACGCAGGAGGGTATGAAGGTAACTAGACAGAGGTCAGATCTTTGGGTAGACATTTGTGTGGCACTCCCATAAAACACTATGCTGTGATCTAAGGAGACCGTAGGAAGTGAATAGTGAGTGAGCATCAATCTGGGGAAGGTTATAAAGTGTGTTTCATCAGTCCTTCTAAAATATCACCAACAGCCACAATAAAATATAAAATATTAAAACGTGTAAAACCCAAGATTAACATCCAGAGATCTACAAGCCTCCATTGCTGCATCTGATGTCATTGTGCATCTGTCACAATAAGAACAACACTGAACTGAACACTGAAATGGTTTTCATGCAAAGGAAGCCATACATGATTGACCAGATCATTTTTTCTTTCTCAAAAATTCTCACTGTGCATATACATAGCCCACACTTGAAAAAGTAAAGGCTTCTAGAAATCGTCTGACCTTTGTGAAGGACTCAGCAATCCTGACAGTGGTTCCATGAACCTCTAACATATGTGGGTTCTTCAAAGAACCCTTTAAAAATATCTTAGAAGAACCGTAAGATGCCTATTGGCTCGCTCTGGAAGACCCAGAAGACCCAGTGAACTGCTGGTTTTTACATGTGGTTCAGGCTCACAGTGGCTCCGTTTACATGTGCACCGTATACTGGATACTGGCTCATATATCCCAGTTAAGGCCTTATTTGGGATAGGCTATGTATATGTATAGCCTATATAAATAAATAAACAAAATCTCTGACTATCTGTCTTCTCCCATCAATGATTTAGCTAACAACTAAGCTAGTTAAGTAAGCTAGTTACAACTACAATGAGAATGCCCACATCACAAAAACATGTTATTCCAGTGTGGGATGGAGGCTAACAATGTTAGCGCCCATGTAAACGTAGTCAATAACAACACTATTTTCTCCTTGGTTGTCCTTTAAGGTGGCAGGTAGGACGCCCCTCGCTGCCCTGCTGGCTGAGTGTACCTGATGCCGAGGTTCATGGTCTCTGCGGTCCCAATCATCCCGATGGCTAGGAGCATGTTGTTGCAGATCTTAGCTGCCTAGAGGGGATTACACAGAGTGAGGAGAGACACTATTATTGCATGTAGGTGAATGTGCGTTTTTGTGAGACAGCATTCCTTCCACACTACTATGCCGGCCGTAGTAGTGTGGACGGGAGGCCAAAATGTTGAGACAAATATGTGTTTTCAAATTTAAACGGCTTAGTGTGGACGTAGCCTAAGACAGAGGTCAGCAATAGGCGGCCCCCGGGCCATAACTGTCCTCTAAATTATTTTAAATTAATTTTTTTTTTTACAATTAACAGTGTTGGACGCAATATAATGTCCAAATAAAGAGTTTACCCCCGACCTCAAGTAATATATTTATAATTTATGATGAGGGTGGATGACGGCATCCTTTCACTAAACAGGCAGGCGGCAACATTATGTGGTGCTGAGACGGTTAGGGCAATCAATAAATGTGGACAGCGCCTGGTGCTGAAAATGACAGTCTAATGACAAAGTAGCATAATGACAAACACATGCAAAGGTGGGAAAAACAACACCAGTCCAGTAATCATTTCAACTTTTAGACATTTTAATTAAGCGCTTCACAGAACAAAAAAAAACAAGCACAAATTTTTACTTCCATACACTAATCTGCTCAATGTGAAGAATGGCATCTCTCGTCAGTAACGATTTTCTGGATATCCGGTGAGATGGATGTTAGTTTTATGTGCAGGCAGTTCTCCGGGTTTTTGTTTCTCAGCCCGTTCCTCTCATGCGTCTTGACTGCATTCATGGAGGAGAATGCAGATTCGCATGTGAATGTGGATGGAAACATTGTGAGCAGATAAAAGGAGAGTCTTTTAATCATGACGTACTCCTCCGATGTGTCGACCCAAAACTATGTCGCAGACTCGGCACTTGTTTGACTTGATGTCTGGTAATCTATTAATTCCATTTCGATTGCAGCCTCATCCAGCGGAGGTATTATTTTCTTTGCCAGGGAGGAGAAGTCGCCACCTGGACGAACTGTAAGGGAATCACGCACAAATGTGATGATTTCTTTTGGAATGGTGTAGTCTTCAAATCTACTGGAGAAGTTGTCCCTCAGCTGCTTGATGAAACCCTCCATCAGCTCTGTCACAGCTCTGCCTCGGCCCGGTGCCTGTGTTTTGAGTGTATTGAAATGCAGCCTGCCTGTTGATAAGTCGGATTCAAACAACTCAAGCTTCTTCTTGTCGTCCTCCAGGAAGCCAAGACAGTCAGCTGCTGCCCTCATCTTGCTTAACTTGAGGAAATCCTTAACCTCGTCCTGCAGTGCACAAAAGCACTCCAGTGCTTTCTTCTTGCTGAGCCAGCACACGTCAGTGTACAGCAGGAGATCAACGTGGGTGGCATCCTCCGACTCTGCCACAAGCTGCAGGAAAGCTGGCGGAAAAGGCGGTGCTGTGTACTTGATGTCCCCCTGACAAAGTTGATGATTCGCATCACTTTTTCCATGACATCTTTGAGCTCACCATTGATCCTGGCACACAGCAGTGAGGCAGTGCAATCCATTAATTTCAGGGGCGAGTTCCTTCATCCTGCTGACCAGACCCCTCTGTCTTCCCACCATAGCAGGTGCCCCTGTCTGTGACTAAAAAGCTTCCCCTTTTCGAATGACAGTTCATGCTGCCTAAACAGCTCTTCCATCTTGGTGAAAATGATGTCTCCGGTGGTGTGCCCTTCCAGTGGAATCAGTGGCAGCAGCTCTTCTTTAAATTCCTTCTCCTCAATAATGGCGTGCACAGCATCAGCCAGTCTATCTACGCGGCGGGCAGCTGACCTAGCAGACAGGAGGAGCTTCTTGACAGAAGCCATGATGCCATCCATAGACCAGCTCCCCCAAAACTGTCACCATGACCTCTTTGACTACTTCTGCATCTGTGAATGGCCTGTTGACCCAGGAAGCTTTTAGGGATGCAATTAGACTTATGTCTCTCTTCTATCAATGTCTTATTTTCTTGAGTCATTTCAGTTCTCTTTCCCACATTTCTTTATTGATCTATTTTCAGCATTTCCTTCAGTTGCGTGTCTGCCTGTGTCTAACTGTATCATCCATTGACTCCCATTTT